>JBBDGP010001814.1:0-1200000 GCA_037952835.1 Lithobates septentrionalis | reverse complement strand
TTCACCAGGTAAACCTGCAAACATCACACTTCCTGCCCCTGGGTGGCTACATTCACCCCTGCACTGTATCTATGGAAGGGACCATTGAAGCCACCCAGGCTAGATTATAGTTCACACAAGAAAGTTACGACTAGTAAATTTATACAAGAAAGATGAGCTTATTTTTTCCTTTCTTTTAAAGTGTTCGTTCACCTTTACAGAAAAAATGTAGAGGTGAACCAACACCAGACACACTACCCACTCCCCCAGTCACACTGTACTTATCTCAAGAGTTTGCCAGCTTTTAACACTCCCGCAGCTGCTCCAGTGGTCTTAGGATATGGAATCCTCGCTCTTCTCACTCTTCTCCATCAGCGCTTCCAGCAAAGACTAGATCAATTCGGATTGGTCAGCACAGTCGCATTGACAATGCTGACCAACCAGAATCGATCCGGTCTGTGCCGAAAGCGCTGATGGAAAAGAGGGAGAAGACGGGGAATTTCAAATCCCATCCATTGTATACACATCCAAGTTGAACTAACCCTTTAAGCTCACAGAGTGGCTTAGATGTGGTACTTGCATTAGTTTTTTTTTGGCTTTTCCCCCTTTATTTTCACCTGGTGATCTGGCCAGCAACACACTTCCTGTCTTTAGGTTGGCTATGCTCATGCCTTCACTGTATCTGTAGAGGTGCAACATAGCCACCTTTGGACAAAAGCATTGTCAACATGTAAAGATGGTAGTGTTACACAGACTAATGGATATAGATGGACTACAAAAGTGACAAATTGCAGAAACTGTTTTTTTCTTTTGGGATAAAGATTTTCGCTAAACAAATAAAAGCTGACCATTGTAAACACATCTGTTAGTGTTAAATGATTTGCCTCATTCCCTTAACTGCCAGTTTTGCTGGACAGGAAGTTGAAAAATTACAGACTCACTGGCAGGATCAACAAGTTAAAAAACGGATTTAAAAAAGCAAATTAATGTAGCCACCACATCGAAGGATTGGTAAGCTGCAGTATATAAAATTCTTATTTTTGGGTTTATATACGCTTTAAGCCCTTACAGTTCGTAGAATACTATATTTACCACAATAGAGGACCTTTAGCACTTGCCCAATCTATCCCAAACTACACTATATTGCCAAAACTATTGGGACACCTGCCTTTACACGCATATAAAAACTTTAACGTCATCCCAGTCTTAGTCCGTAGGGTTCAATATTGAGTTGGCCCAACCTTTGCAGCTATAACAGCTTCAATTCTTCTGGGAAGGCTGTCTACAAGGTTTAGGAGGGTGTGTATCGAAATGTTTGACCATTCTTCCAGAACCGCATTTGCGAGGTCACGCACTGATGTCGGACGAGAAGGCCTGGCTCGCAGTCTCCGCTCTAATTTATCCCAAAGGTGTTCTATCGAGTTGAGGGCAGGCCAGTCAAGTTCCTCCACCACAAAATCGATCATTCATGTCTTTATGGAACTTTCTTTGTGCACTGGCCCCAATCATTTGGTGGAGGGGGGATTATGGTGTGGTTGTTTTTCAGGGGTTAGGCAAGACATTTTGGACAATTTCATGCTCCCAACTTCATGGGAACAGTTTGGGGATGGCCCCTTCCCTGTTCCAACATAACTGCGCACCAGTGCACAAAGCAAGGTTCATAAAGACATGGATGATCGAGTTTAGGTTGGAGGAAATTGACTGGCCTGCACAGAATCCTGACCTCGACCCAATAGAACACCTTTGGGATGAATTAGAGTGGAGACTACGAGCCAGGCCTTTTCCAACATCAGTGCTGGACCTCACAAATGCGCTTCAGGAAGAATGGTCAAACATTCCCATAGACACACTCCTAAACCTTGTGGACAGCCCTTCCCAGAAGAGTTAAAGCTGTTATAGTTACAAAAGGTGGGCCAACTCAATATTGAACCCTGCAGACTAAGACTGGGATGCCATTAAAGTTCATGTGCATGTAAAAGCAGATGTTCCAAAACTTTTGGCAATACAGTGTATAAGAGCTTCTACTACGGGAGCTAGACATTAAAAAAGTAGTTACACCACAAGTAGTACTAACACTTGGTCGTGTGCCGATCCACGGC
The DNA here is from genome assembly GCA_037952835.1 of Lithobates septentrionalis. NCBI lineage: Eukaryota > Metazoa > Chordata > Amphibia > Anura > Ranidae > Lithobates > Lithobates septentrionalis. The sequence continues at coordinate 1,197,922 of JBBDGP010001814.1, read as the reverse complement.
AGCATTGGGGGGAAAAAAGCACATGTCTGTTTGTGTTGACGGTCAGCTCCACCCAGGACTGAAACCCCAATTTATAGGAGGTTCCTATGGGGGAAATACAACACAGCACAGTACAGCAGCCACCACCCGCTTTCTTTGACACTTACTTTGCAAAATATAACCGATATATATGTCCCAGAGATATTTTTCCCATCAAACACTACGTTTTGAACAACAAAGCATCACTGGCAAAGATTAGCCTATGCTAGAATAGTGGACTGTCTAGAGTCACTCTCATGCCCCGTACACACGGTCGGATTTTCCGATGGAAAATGTCCGATCGGAGCGTGTTGTCGGAAACTTCGACCGTGTGTAGGCTCCATCGGACATTTTCCATCGGATTTTCCGACACACAAAGTTTGAGAGCAGGCTATAAAATTTTCCGACAACAAAATCCGTTGTCGGAAATTCCGATCGTGTGTACACAAATCCGGCGGACAAAGTGCCACGCATGCTCAGAATAAATAAAGAGATGAAAGCTATTGGCCAGTGCCCCGTTTATAGTCCCGACGTACGTGTTTTACGTCACCGCGTTCAGAACGATCGGATTTTCCGTCAGCTTTGTGTGACCGTGTGTATGCAAGACAAGTTTGAGCCAACATCCGTCGGAAAAAAACCATGGATTTTGTTGTTGGAATGTCCGACCGTGTGTACGGGGCATTACTCTAATTTTTAGGTGGGGTCAATCGAGAGAAATATCCGTCTTCACTTTGCAGCTGTGAGCATTGTGAATCACGTTCACTACAGGTAGTTGTGAAGTTCTCTCTCACAACTCTGCATTTAATATTATGCTCATAGACTTCTTACATACACTGTGTATGCTCTGTGTCCTTGTGAAGACAGCCTGGTAAGAAAGCCTATAAAGACTTGCAGTCACCAAGGCGCGTCATCTTTCTGCCTGCTCCAAACCCCTCAGGATCCAGCCTGCCTGCTCTGGCTCTTTAAATGCCCACTGTGTATGCTCTTGTGAAGGCAGCCTGATTACACATTGCAGTCTATGAGACTTCCAGTCACCAGGGCACTTCACCTTTATGCCTGGTGCAGACCGCCCAGGATCCCAACTGCCTGCTCTGCCCCTTTCTATGCTCAAATCGGGAGCAGAAAGGCTTGTGTAGCGGAGGTGGCACCAACTGCTGCTAAAGCTCAACAACGCTCCCTCTGGTCCAGCATCCAGTCTGCAACCAGTAGCCCCCTAATTGCTTCCCTGAAACCCTGCCTTGCTTAGTTCTAACCCTCTTAGAATTATATTATACCCTACTGTGCTGATGCTTATTTCCCACATGCACTTGGTCCCCTGGAAAAGTCAGCAAGAATCTTTACGTTTTGGTGATACTAATTCTTTAACGAATAGATCCGAACTTATACAAGGCCTGTATAGTTCCTCATTTCACATTTGTCCTACTGGGGTGGTCATCACAAACCAATTAAAAAATAGGAACTCCTTACTATGTACATCCTTGGACCAATCACCTATTGGTACTCACCTGTATGGCCCTGCCGCTGGCTGATATAAATGCCTCAACAGTGGTTGTATAATCTCCTCCTGCAAACTTTTCCTTCTCTGTCTTTCTTCCTTTCACTACAGGAATAGCCAAGAGGTCCTCATAGACACGGGCGTAGAGATCCAGGATCTGCAAGACCTACAATCGAAACCAAAAGTAATTAAATGTTAAGAGATGAACTCTAGGCAGATAGAAAAGACAAAGATTAATCCAGTTATGTGTTCAGTAACAAGTCAACTAATATAATTAAGTACTTTACATTTATGACTTCGCTAAGCAGCATTTTTACAGCCCTCCCCCTTGACATGCAAAGGCAGTGGTATGGGGACATCCTGAAACTCCCCTGCAACCACGTGCCTTGTTCTGAATAGCGGTGCAGCATTTGAAATGTTAAATCAGACATCGTTTCTAGACCACCTGTCAAACGCCTCTGAAAAGCAATTCACTGCAGATCGCTTTTCAAAGGGGCAGCAGGTATAAATTTAAACTGGCCGTGCACTGCCAGTTTTTATTTTATTTATCCCGCTAGCTAAAAAAAAAAAAAAAAAAAAGAAAAAAAAGTATCCCCATCCCGAAAAACAAGGTGTATGAAGGACCCCTCCTTGACATTGTATTCTGACAGCGGCACCTGCCAAAATTCTCCCAGTCCCTGCTGAATCAGACAAATTCCAATCACTGTATGGCCAATTTTACCGTTAAAGCAGAGTACCACCCAAAAGTGGAACTTCCCCTTTAAGCACTCCTTGCCCCCTTAAATGCCACATTTGTCATGTAATTTTTTTTTGGGCGGGTACCTAGTTTTGACAGGTACCCAGCTTCACTTCCTGCTCTCATCGCCTCGCCGACGCCTCCTCTCCCCCTCCCTCACTGCAATCTACTGGGATATGTCACAGGCCCGAAAAGATTGGCTGGCCACTAAGAGGGCGCAACACGACTCATGCATGCGCCGTACGCACCGTGACTCGCGCATGCGCCGTGTGAAGCCACAAGCTGACACAGCCAGGTGCCCACACTTGCAATGCTGGCGCCGGGGAGAGGAGCAAGGCCTCGGGCGACCGCATCACTGGACTGTGGGACAGGTGAGTGTCTGTTTATTAAGAGTCAGCAGCTACACTTTTTGTAGCTGCTGACTTTTAATAAACCTAAACGAGTGGAACTCTGCTTTAAAGTGATTGTAAACCCTCACATATACCCAGTGAAGTGAATAGTTTCATGTGATGCACAGAGATGAAACAATCTCCCTACATAAGTTGTACTGGTCTGTCTGGAGCCATCTGTCCTCTACATCCATTCAAGGTGCTGAATTATAAAGCTTGGCTGAGAGTTCAGAAAAAAGGGGGTGGAGAGCTGAAGTTACACTCTGCAGAGCTGAGTGAGGAGAGGTCAGAGCTGATTGGAGAGAAGAGACACCCCCCCCCCCCCTTTACACAGCACACAGGGACAGAGCTGAGGTGTTCTGCCGAGAAAGTTCCGCTCGGCGGATAAGGACCCCCTCTACTGCGCAGGCGCTGCGCCGTAGGATCCGGCGGAAATAGCCGAAGGGGAATAGGTCCAAATCAGCTGTACACGGCGCCTGTAAGAGGGCCCCTTGCGGGCTCGCTCCGCTCGCCACGCTTCGGGCACCGCCTCGCTTCGCTCGCCACGCTTTGGGCACCGCCTCGCTTCGCTCGGCTCTTTTAGATTCCCCCTCTGGGTCTACTTGGATGGTAGGGAAGGTACCTGGACCCAGAGCGCAGGCGCCGTGTACAGCTGATTGTGGATTTTGAGCTTCGGCTATCTCCGGCGGCTGTTAGTAGTTCGTACTGCACAGGCGCTGCGCCTGCGAAGTACGGGGGGGAACGTATCCGCCGAGGGAACTTATTCGGCAAGACACCGGCTATCACTCTGCTGGAGATCCCTCCCGTCACCATTTTTCTCTTGGTGTCAGGAAAACTTGTCAGAAGTGATTTATGCTGATAGAAGAGGAACAAGGCAGCAGACAAAAGTGACACTTAGCGCTCCTATTTGAGACAAGTACATACTATAAAGGGATATGCTTTGTTCATATTTCATGTTTGAGGTTTACAACTACTTTAAGCTTTCCCTTCACCAGAAAGACCAAAGATACTTGACAAGATATGAGATTGTTGGGTCTTTAGACCACGCACTCTAGTTTTTCTAGGTCTGGGATGTTAGAATTCCAATGTTGCTGATCTATTTTGCCAACTCAAATCGATTTTGTTTATTGTACCCAATGTAAGACCTGACTTTTTTTTATTACTGTTATGTAGTAATCAGACGAGACCATTGTACGTTTATGTGTTTTGTATGGTCTTTTTGAAAATCAATAAATGTCAAAAAAAAAAAAAAATCCCTTCACTTCAGAAATATTTTAACCACATCAGCTTTAGGCCTTTCCTGGCACTTTTTGTTTACAAGTAAAAACCAGTATTTTGTGCTAGAAAATTACTTAGAACCCCCAAACATCATATATATATATATATTTTTTTTTTTTTTAGCAGAGACCCTAGAGAAAAAAATTGGCAATTGTTGCAATTTTTTTATGTCACACAGTATTTGCGTAGCAATTTTTCAAATGCAATTTTTTTGGGAAAAATACACTTTAATGAATTTTAATGCAAAAAAAACCCACAACATATAACCCGATTTCATGGTAAAATATAAAATATGAGGTCACGCTGAGTAAATAGATACCTAACATATCACCCTTTCAAACTGCGCACGCTCCTGGAATGGCGACAAACTACTGAACTTAAAAATCTCTGCTGAGAGGTGACGCTTTAAACATTTTTACAGGTTACCTGTTTAGAGTTACAGAGGAGGTCTAGTGCTAGAATTATTGTTTTCGCTCTAATGTTCGTGGTGATACATCACATGTGTGCTGTGAGCACTGTTTACTTATGCGTGTGCGATTTGCGTATGCGTTCGCTTCTGCGTGCAAAAAAAGGAGGGGTAGGGTGCCCTTAAAAATTTTTGTTTTTCCTTCTTAATTTTATTTTTTTGTTTTAAAAAACTGCCCCTTTGTTTTTTTAATTACTTTTATTCCTATTACAAGATATGTAAACATCCCTTATCAATGGGATAACAGGTCCTCTTTATGGCGAGATCTGGGGTCTATAAGATCCTAAAGCTCTCCTCTACCTTTGAAAGCAAAATAGATGTGATCTTTTGCCTTGGAAAATGAAAATATATATATTGTTTACTTCTGCTCTAGATCTAAAGTGACATGACGTCACTCCAGTCCTCCTAGATCAGTGATGGCGAACCTTTGAGCCCGAGTGCCAAAACTGCAACACAAAACCAACTTATTTTTTTCAAGGTGCCGAGCGGCTCCATGAAAAAAGTATACAGCGGCTTATTTAAAAAAAAAAAAAAAACAAACACACACATGCACTGGGACACATCATTTAATGCTACAGAGGGGATTGTAGAAAGAAGGCTCAGTGGCTTAACAACCCACGTTAGGTCACAGCATGCATGTCAGACACATTTACTGTTCTTCTGGCAGCCACCTGTTGCTGCTCTCTGCATACAGTACGTTAGCACTAGCAGCCATAGGGAGGGGTTAGAGGTGGAGATGATGGTACGTGCATATTGGTAGCAGCACTATGTGTCCACTTTAAAAATCTCATCTGGCTGTGGCGTCCAGTGTCTGTGTGACCTCCAACCCAGCAGCTCATTCCCGCCCACCCCGGACTCGTCACCGCTGGCCCCAGAGCCATGTGGGAGCTGCTACCCTTTTGTCAACAACCACCCCAGACACGTTACCCCTGGCCCCAGACAGAATCTTGTGGGAGATGTAGTTGGATGGGGGGTGTGCTCGTATGGTCAGTATGTGGGGTCAGGGTGCGCTCTTCTTCCTGGCGTGCCCACAGAGATGGCTCAGCGTGCCAGCTATGGCTTGCGTGCCACGGGTTCACCATCACGGTCCTAGATCATAAAGGTGATCAGAGACTGTCTGGTCTCTGTTCACCTCTATGGCCAGTTGCTGGAACCATCAGATGGTTTTGGGCCGTCGCAGGTTAAAAACAGTAAGCCTGAGAAATACCGCAGAGCGCCCCCCTCCCCACCCCGCTGTTTCTGAAAGCAATCCAGGAGCCAATTAGCCGCTCAGATTGCTTTCATGAGAAAGAATCGCCGGCTGCAAAAACATTTTTTAAATACCAGGGTTATGGCCGATAGCTTTAGCCATAACCCCAGTAAACCACTCGCAAACCAAAATGTATATATACGTATTGCGGTTGGCAAGTGGTTAAAACCCTGACATGTTTTACCAAACTTGTCCCACCTGACAACTGCTCCAAGTAGCCGCTAACCCTTAAATACCCAGCTTGCTGCAGACTGTCAGTAAAAATGCCTTCAGCTGACTAGGTATAATACATCTGAATCAAGATCAATCTCACGGCCAGAATACAAACTGCATTGACGGCCCTGGTTGGCAGCTCACAGTCATGAAGACGCCTCTTGAGGGCACATTGGGGGAAATCCATGAGATACAGTAAAATCAGAAGCATCAGACAAAATGCTGAGACACTATGACAAGCTTATTTCATCATAAAATATCGAAAGGGCGAGCCAACATGTTTCCATGGTTCTGACGGGCCCCCTTAATCAGAGCTAAAAGCTATATTCATGGCACACCTAACAAAATAGCAGCCATTAACTTTTTAATACTTCTAACAATGCAACCAACCAAAGAGAAGTCTGGCTCAGTGACTGAAATAACCTGCTTCTAGCTCCATCCTAGCGCAAGCATTTATTAAAGCAGCAAAAGATGCCAAAAGAGCGAGCTTGCTCCCTTAGCACAACAAACAGTGAGGTTATAAATTACTAAGTGGATTTATTAATGGAGTTTTCAACAAATCGGAGCAGTACAGGATGTCGGCTTGGCTTGTTTTATTACAGTCTTCGGTTACAAGCAAGCAAAGAAATAAGCCATCAGACTGTTTATTAGTAAAACAAAGTCACTCATGTAGCAACATTTTCTATAAACTTCCAGCGTAAAAGGAGCCGGGGATATTTATATCCAAACTTACGTGGAAGAAAAAAATAAAATAAAGGCAAGAAAAGTTTGGGGGAGAAGAAAAAAAAAAAAACTCCTTGTCTACTAGAGTTCAGGCAAATCTCTGCTTATATGACCCTATGGGAATGAGTTCTTCTGGGGTGAAATGAGGACACAAGACAGCTGGAAATAAAACGAAGGACAGGTAAGGGTCGGTGCAGTGTGCTGAGGGTGCCATCTAGTGGTTAGCTAGAGGAATGCAACTACGTTATGAAAAAAATAATAAATACACATATTTTTGCAAGGAAAAAAAATGTGTATTTATTATTTTTTTCACAGGACACTGCTGAGCATTGCACCCACAATCAGTGGATCGTGGGTGCAATATCAGGCTCCTGCAGACTCTTCCTGCAGCTCTATGCCTGTAGTTCTCTAGAAAGCAAAATTATTATAAAATCAACTTGAACTGGTTTAAAGTCTTTCTAAAATAAGGCCCCTTTCGCATAAGCGGTCCGATCTAATCAACCTGTCAATTTTTCAGGTGGATCTCTTAGGACCCACAAATCTCCTCTACGGAGAGGAGGATGCCAATTAACTTTTACACCTACCTACCTCCAATCCGATCAAGAAAAAAACAAATGGAAGGGGGTCTGTTCCTGCCCGTCTCAAATTGGAGGGCAGTCCCGTGTAAACTGACAGCTGGTCCATTTACATCAGACTGTCCATAAAGCATAGTGGGCCTTGTCTGCGCTGGATAAGTGGACAAGGGCCTGTCATCTGCCCGCTCAGCTCAGTAGGTGATTAGTGGACAGATCCTCTGCTAAGAAAATGGATTTGGCTCGTGTAAAAGGGGCCTTACTAACTGTGGTTAGATTTTGCTCATTTAGCCCCATGAGATATCACTTGATTCAGCCCTCCACACTAAACAGTACGGATGAGGGAATCTACCCTGCCAGCTGTTGTATTCAAAGAGCAGCTGTCTGAATACCAAAACATTACCTCTTATTTAGTGGCCACCAGTGTATAGGATGTATCCCCTTCAGTTCTCCCACATAGAGGAGTTCAGCTCCCATGATTGAGGCAAAGGATCTTCCATTCTATTACTAGTGTAGGACCCACTAATTCAGGGTACTTTGTCGCAGTAAGTGGGCTTAGCACTATATGACAATATAGTGTGACCAAACCCCCGTAATTTTTGAATATGTTCAGGTGTTCTTAACTAGCCCTGCAGGAAATGTCATTCTTGAATGTGTGCGCTGTAATATATTTTGTACTGTTTGTAGGTCTTATAGCAGCACCATCTTGAATTTACACGCATTGTAGGGTGTGCCCCCCAAATATGTTTTTGAATACCAAAACAGTGACTGCCTCCGATTGGCTGCAATCACTGTTCGGAAGCCAATTTTACACCCAGCTTCAGCAAATTTTCAAAGTTTGTCGATCTGGGTAATGCCAACAGGGCCAGCTAAGGCCTGAATTTTAGCCAATTCAGCAAGATTCAGCAAAATTCAAACAGTGTGTGGCTAGCCTTAGTCTTCAAATAGATAACGGACTCCCTCTGGAGTCCCCCATGGATCTCCAGTCCTTGCTGTGAATGGAGACTTGACTTCCAGGTTAACAAATAATAAACTGCAGACTGTTACGTACCTCCTCTGCAGCTTCCTCATATGTAGCAAAGGCAGTGTGTCCCTCTTGCCACAGGAACTCGCGTGTGCGCAGGAACGGCTGGGGGTGCTTAAACTCCCATCTCTGTACAACATAAAACCGTTTTGTTTAGTCTATAACTGACAAATCTTACAGAACTACCCAAATGAAGTATGGATAATCTAACAAAAATAATCACATTTAAACTGAAGATGCTTTGATCTGCACTTACCACAACATTGCACCACTGGTTAAGTTTGATGGGGAGGTCTCGGTGAGACTGAACCCATTTTGCATAGGAGGGATACATAACTGTAAAAGAAAAAAAAACACAAAAAAGTGTGTATATGTCATGCACAGTTTTTTATGGAATGTGTTGTGTTAAAGCTGAGTTCCAGGATTGAATAAATCCAAAAAATACACTTACAGTGAGGGGGTCCCAATAAGAATGGGAAAAAGGTTGTAATACTCACTTTACTCATTACCCCCCCAGCCACTGGGGCATTTTCTCTTCTCTACGACGCTCCAGGATGTGGACAGGCACTCGACCGTCTTCATGAAAAATGCAAGACTATTTGTTCTGCATTGTATGTGATGACATCAGATTGCAACTGCCGGCCCAAGCCCCATAAAGAAGAGGCTTTGGAGAACCAGCTGGCACAACGTGTCAGAGTGAGGAGTAAGATAATCATTGCATCTTATTCCTGTACCCCTAGACATAAGAGCATTATGCCCTTGTAGTGTGGGGAGGCCCTGCTGAACGGTTCTTTTTTTCTCATGCCCATTGTTGCACTTTCAGGTTCCATTCACACTAGTGTGAATCCACAGGTGCACGATTTCCAGTGTGACTTTGATGCGACTTTCTTCTGACTTTACACTCTCTGGATCAAAGTTGCATCAAAAATGGCATCAAAGTAGTGCAGGCACCTTTCAAAGTTGCTGCGACTAAGAAGCACCAATTTGAATGGGTGCCATAAAAAAGAATGGGCTGCGACTTTGATGTCCAAGTGTGAATGGAGTCTCATTGTACTATTGTTGTTGTACAATGTTTATTGTTTAAAAAGAAAACAAGATTGGTTTTAATACAAAGTGCATTTATCATTTTTACCCATTTCCCTGACGTAATCTGACCCACCTTCCTTCTTTACAGATGCATACTTACCTCGATCTGTTGGCTCTGGTTCCACAGTTTTACATCCACCAATGTAAGTCTTCACAGTCTTAAGTGCATTAGTGCCCCATTGGCTTCTATAGGGTTGTGTCCCGAAGCTGATCACAGACAGTCCCATAGCAGTCTATGGGGATAACATATACAGATGCAACCAGGACAGTGGTGACATATGGTGCTGGATGTACACAAACAACTGAATCGCAGCTGTCCGAACAAGGCAAATATGCACCTATAGAGGGGAAAGCACCGGCATGTTAATGGAGGGAAGCCAGCTGTGCCGCACTGTGCTTTGTAAATGGTCCCGCAGTCTTCTGGGACCTGTGACGTGTCCTAGAAGGCGACGGGCAGGGAGGAGAGGGGGAGGGTGGAAGAGAACATCTGCTAGGCTATCCGAGCAGACGTGGGAGCCAGTACCTGCTCCCTCCCCCCCAAAAAATACAATCCAAATGTGGCAGGGGGGGGGAATGCAGCGGAACTTGGCCTTTTGGGTTAAGTTCCTCTTTTAAATGCATTATCCAGTTTAAAATGTACTCATGGTCAGTTCTCTTTTTTGATCGTTTTAAGCACACTTACTACCCAACTCTAGTAATTTGTTCAGCCCTTTCCAATAATAACTTACCAGTTTCACTTGTGGGTCGAACAGCTATGGGCTCAGCTAATTCAGTCTTCCCTGACCTGGTAACCCAAGCCACCTGCAGAAAAATGAAAGCAATTTGTAGTTAGCAGTAGAAAAAACCTAAATAAACATAAAAGCTGCCAGTTGCCCACAAATAAGTTAGCGCTCCAGGCAAATCGCTGAATTCTCAGATACATACAAGGGAGCAGTTCTGCCTGTCAAAAAATTGGTGTTTCTCTCCATCAAGTCTTGAGAATTACACAGTTCTGTGACACAGTACAGTCCTATCTGGCAGGGTTGGAGACCTATTTTTTTCTGCTTCAGTTTCCGTATCCTGTGACTGGACAGGGAAAAGAGAAGCAATGCTCCTTATTAGTATTTGAGCACTGCAGCACAACTAATTGCACTGCTTTCCCTTTCCTAGTTTGAGCTCTTCTGTACAGAGACTGCAGGAGACTGATACAAGTCAAATTCATGTGCCTACGCTGCTGGAATTAAAAAAAAATATATGTACTGATTTATTCACAAAAACAGAGCTACATTCATTCGTGTCTTTTTTTTTTTTTTTATCTGTCAATCAGGTTACACCAACCAGAGTTTAAAACCATAAGTGGACACCATCCGACAGGTTATGCTCCTTCTGCATTGTGCAGGTTGCAATGTACTGATCTGTTCCCCAATCTAAAGATAAATCTCTACCAGCTTCCTGTGCTGGATTGACATGCATCGCACAATATGCTTCATTTCATCTGAGGATCCACCAAGAATTACTTTATTGCTACAGGACTAAGCCTTGCTGCACTTTTCTTTTCACAAACAATTAAGGATGCAGTTAACATTTACAATTAGATTTTGTGTTGTGCCTGGAGTTCTAATTTAAAAGTAATTTTTAAGTTTCTTTTGGTTGATACTGCACATTCTTTATTCATGCATGCTCTTCCTGTTCCCGTGTGGGTTTCCTTCAGGTATTCGAGTTTCTTCCCACGGTCCAAAGATAGGTTAATTGGCTCCTGTCTAAATTGGCCCTAGTACAGTGCCTGGAAAAAGTATTCACACCCCTTGAAATTTTCCAATTTCCTCCAGAAGTCACCTAATTAGTAAATAGAGTCCACCTGTGTGTAATTTAATCTCAGTATAAATACAGCTGTTCTGTGAAGCCCTAAGAGGATTGTTAGAGAACCTTAGTGAACAAACAGTATCATTAAGGCCAAGAAACACACCAGACAGGTCAGGGATAAAGTTGTGGAGAAGTTTAAAGCCAGGTTAGGTTATAAAAAAATATCCCAGGCTTTGAACATCTCACAGAGCACTGTTCAATCCATCATCCGAAAATGGAAAGAGTATGGCACAACTGCAAACCTACCAAGACAGGGCCGTCCACCTAAACTGACAGGCCGGGCAAGGAGAGCATTAATCAGAGAAGCAGCCAAGAGGCCCATGGTAACTCTGGAGGAGCTGCAGAGATCCACAGCTCAGGTGGGAGAATCTGTCCACAGGACAACGATTAGTCGTGCACTCCACAAATCTGGCCTTTATGGAAGAGTGGCAAGAAGAAAGCCATTGTAAGAAGTCCCGTTTGCAGTTTACGAGAAGCCACATGGTGGACAAAAACATTTGGAAGAAGGTGCTCTGGTCAGATGAGACCAAAATTGAACTTTTTGGCCTAAAAGCAAAACACTATGTGGCAGAGAACTAACACTGCACATCACCCTGAACACACTATCCCCACGGTGAAACATGGTGGTGGCAGCATCATGTTGTGGGGATGCTTTTCCTCAGCAGTAACAGAGAAGCTAGTCAGAGTTGATGGGAAGATGGATGGAACTAAATACAGGGCAATCTTAGAAGAAAACCTGTTAAAGTCTGCAAAAGACTTGAGACTGGGGCGGAGGTTCACCTTCCAGCAGGCCGATACTAAACATACAGCCAGAGCTACAGTGCCTTGAAAAAATATTCATACCCATTGAAATTTTCCACATTTTGTCATGTTACAACCAAAAACGTAAATGTATTTTATTGGGATTTTATGCGATAGACCAACACAAAGTGGCACATAATTGTGAAGTGGCAGGAAAATGATAAATGGTTTTAAATTTTATTTTAAAATATCTGAAAAGTGTGGCGTGCATTTGTATTCAGCCCCCCTGACTCAATACTTTGTAGAACCACCTTTCACTGCAATTACAGCTGCAAGTCTTTTTAGGGATGTCTCTACCAGCTTTGCACATATAGAGAGTGACATTTTTGCCCATTCTTCTTTGCAAAATAGCTATGAATACTTTTTCAAGGCACTGTATGTGTATGAACAAGTGTGAGTTTGGGACCTTAGATTGTAAGCTCATTGATTGCAGGGACTGATGTAAATGTATAATAAATATGTAAAGCGCTGTGTAAACTTACAGCTCTTTAGAAGTACCAGTAATTAAAGAAAAAATGTGGACATGACTGTGCAAGTAAACCAATAAATCTGTGTGTGGTTTTTAGCTTTATTTTAATGAAAACGTTTTAATTACTTATAGGTAGCAATCATAACTGTGTATTACTTACACTGCTGCCTCCTGCTTAGTAATGCAGCACAGTCTCCGGCAGTGCAAGTCAATGGGTCAGGTCTGACTGATTGAAAACACTATGTGCTTGAGATCTGATCACAGGGCTTACTGACCAGTAAAGCTCAATGACTTTAAGTGCTACTAAATAGTAAAATCAGTCTGTATTTGCAGCATAGCACGCTTGTTATACTTACTGTGGAACTTAAGGGGTTAACCAGCTGCATTGTGTAAAAAGGCTGTTTTATCCTGTATGCACAGATCCTCCCCCTCCTGCACTGTCTATCTGGGAAAGGTCAGCTAACACAGGCAGGGTAGACTTGCACATGCTCAGTTGTCTCTTTTATGCAGGAGAGAACATTCACTTGTTCTCAGAGCTAGCCAGGTCACATGATATTGCCATCACACATGTGGGCGTGTATACAGACTGTAGTGGAAATCTCCTTCTACCTGAACTCTCAGCACTGGAGAAACTGTGCAGTTTATCATGTAACCGTGGCATACAGATCATCCAAAAAGGTATATACAGTAGTGGCAGTATTTTAATGTAAAAAGCATATTTATAAGTTGTGGGCACTGTGGAGGGTGGATGAACTATTTTCATATTACCGGGTTTAGTAACACTTTAAGGAAAATACAGCAAAGGACAGACATACGGTACAAGGGCATATTGGATAATGAAGTTATGCGACATTGATCCTGGGATATTTTCAGGTGAATTTTGCGGGGAAACCAAAACTTCAGGGAGTGTTGAACTCCTGGGTCCCCCCGTAGCTTTCCCTGCTTCCTCCTGCTAACCACCAGATCACAACTGTATCCCATGATAGGTGGAGGTCAGAAGGAGGAACCAGTAAAAGCTGTGGGGGGAATCCAGGAAATAAACAGTCCCAGAGCCGGTTTCACAGCAGATTTCACCTAAATTCTCAGGATCTGCATGGCGTTCCTTGGGGCTGGCAGCAAGAAAGTTAGACATGTACAGTCTTATTTTACAGATATGGCTTGGCTTTGTAAGTTTTGCATAATGAGAAGGTTGCTTTAAAGTAAAACTGTACTGAATGAAATATGGGGCTGCCGTTGCTGACCCCTTGAAAATACTAGTCATCTAGCAGTCTCAGGCTTTACTGTAGTCAGAGCCTCCAAACAAGTATGCAGCCACTGAACTCTTTAACCAGAGTCAGAGGCTCAAAAAGTACTCCAGCCACTGGAACAGCAGCAAGGCAGTTAGCATGTTCAGGCGAAAAAATTCAATAGCAGCATTTGTATATCCTCCAGTGCAGATTATTTTTGATGCAGCCCACATTCCTTTAGGCTGGCTCTACAGACAAGCAAAATCTACAGAACAGAAAGTCCTCCTTCAGCCAACACAGATCACTTCCACCTTTACCTACCTCTGGGGCGAAGTCAGCAATGTGGGATTTCTCTTTCTCCAAAGCAGCCTGAGACACAAACATGGGAAAGTAGCAGTTCTCCACTCCCAGCTTCTTTATTTCAGGATCAAAGAAATTTTTAATGGATTCCCAGATGGCAAAAGACCAAGGACGCAATACGTAGCAGCCACTGACGTCATAATATTCGATCATTTCTGATTTTGTGATCACCTGTGGGGAGAGAAAACCTGAAAATGCAGAACCAGCAGAAATGTACGCTATATAGCCTTCCAGAGCTTAAAGAGGAACTAAACTCTTTCAGTCAACATTATCGATTTTTAATGCTTATACTGCTAGCATTATTAAATAGTTAGGAAGGTATATTATATTTACATGCTTTAAACTTATTTTCCTGGTATTTGGTCTAGGCTAAAATGATGGCATGCATCCCCTGGAGACATAGATGGATAGAGGAGTTTGCTTTAAATATTAAAAATTTATTTTCTGCTTTAACCCCATGAAAATCAGCAATTGGTGGTTACATCATGCCAAAAACAGAACATATCGAACCCCAGCTGGCGATGGCTACATTAAAAGAAAATAGCCATCGCCAGCTGGACAAAGAAAGTATGCAATACTAAAAAAACAAACACACACACCCAGATGGCTGCAGCATCTATCTAAGCTGCAGCTGTCCCCTGCCGGCTCTACATCGAGAACTAAGTGGTCAGACCACTGATCGCTCAGCTCTCGGGTCCGCTCTGAGAACAGAAAGGTGACGGTCAGTCACCGGCTTTCTGCTCTACCCCCTTAAGCACTCACTGGAGCACTGGGCTGGAGAAAATGCGGGAGTGGCTGGCTCAGGCTTCGCAACGCACTGCGAGGCTGAGCTGTCCGCCAGTCAGGCATCTGGGCAAATCCTGACATTACTGTCGGAATCCCTGCAGAGCGTGAAGCAGCCCTTTGACATCAGCCGACAGCGGACTTTAGTCTGCTGTGGGCTGAATTTGGGTCACAGTAGTACAGAACTAAGTGCACTTTTGTGACCCACAGAAGAATGAACAAAAAAGCTCCTTAACAGCGATTTTTAGAAGCAGGGTTTGTACCGCTCTTTAGAATTATGATAGTTCAAGTTTGGTGCATTTGCATTAGGTAAATGTTAAAGCAACTCTCGCATTGTCCCTACCAGGTCCTCTTATTCCTGCGCATGTGCAAAGCATCCTCAGTCACTCATTTCTATGGGACTGCTGTACTAATGGTGGCCTCCAATGGGCCAGTAGAGAATAGCTCTCCCATAGGAACAAACAGGGCCATGGTACACATGTGCAGGAAGAAGGTGACCCAGATGTGAGGTTTTTGACAGAGGCTGTGCGGTGCCGGTGAGGCGCACACAAAGATCACTGGAATGAGGATAAAGTTATTTAACTATGTGGGCTGTACTCAGTTGGCCGGGGGAATCAACTAAAGAACAACCGTTTCAAAGAAACTGTTGTCATTTGAATGACATTTCATATGAAAGCACAACTCACTGCATTCAGCAAGATAATCTAAAGTCTGTGGCAGGGAGACAAGACAAAGTCAATATAAGAGGAACAGAATTCTTTGCTACACAGCACTTACCTGAGAAAACCAGTCTGCCAGGTTTTCCTCTTTCTTGGCCTCCAGTCCCAGCCTGAACAAAAAAAAATAAAAAATATGGACACATGAATAAAAGTGAGCAGTCGTTTTGCAAGCTAGGAGTTTTGTCAAGGTAAGGCAGCCTTGAGAAGTCTGCACCCTTAGCGAGCTATGCCATCATACCTGGTCTGTTTCTTTGGGCCCTGCCCATCTCCGGTTCCTCCTGAGGAACCATTGCCAGAGTCTTTCGTTGGCTCGTTCTTCTGCCCTTCACTCTGTTTGGTCTGCTTGTTCTGTTTTTCAGACTTGTTCTCTTTCTCCTTCTGCTTCTTGTCCTCTTTGGGTTTCTTGTCCCCTGAACCCACGGCAGTCACTGGCTTGTACTCCATTCCTGTGAGGGCCTTGTACTGAGTCTTGAGGTCCAGAAGCTGCTTTACTGCAGCATCCACAGTTTCCTGCAAGCCAACACAGTATAACGCTGATATCAACCACAAAGTTTGAGACTACACAAACAAAACATATCAGGGCTACACTGCACAGTGCTGTCTAATACTGGGAACTTGTTTACAGGAGGACAGAGCACATGGGCAACCTCAGAGCTGCTTTGTGCTTCACTTCGTCACTTTCTAGTCAGCAGACTGGAGGTCTATAGGTGACTAAGCAAGCAGAGCTTTAGTGGCCTTTTTACCTGTAGTCACCCATTATCATGATTCTGAGGAAGGTTAGAGAATTGGGTATACAAAGGGACTGTAGCAAAAGCATTGAAGGACATGCATTCATTTATTAAATATACCTTTTTACAAAGAAACATGTGGTTGCAATGTAAGCTTTTCCCAGATCTGAAAAGCATTCCTTGGAGAACTCAGAACATGCGCACTGTTTGATGAGTAGTTATACATAGATAAAGACCAGTAGCCTCCCTGACGGTATTCCCGAGTGTAGTTTGGGGTTAAATTTCAGCACCATTAGCAATAACCCCGAGCCACTCGGGATTACATTGCAGGATCCTGGTGCGGTATACTTACCTTGTCCCCAGGATCCTGCGATGTCCCCCCGCTGTGTCTGCGGGCCGTGTCCTCCTCCGAAGCCTCTCTGTGCCAGGCTCCGTTCCCTGCGAGCGTCGCGACGCACGGGGGAGGAGCCTGGCGGCAAATTCTAAAAAATGTAAAAATCATAACACATACAGTACACTGTAATCTTACGCAGTTCTTGGTGGACTCTCTTTTAAAGATTAACTCAACCTTTTGCAACATATTACACCCATATTCAGGGTGTAACATGTCGCAAAGCAAACTTTCTCCATCTTGCTCCTGCAGCCGCGTAATTCATTCAGAGAGATATGTGAATGAATGAACTACAAGTCCCATCTTTCACCACAAAAGTGCGGTAATCGCCACACTCATAGTCCATTGACATTTCTTCCAATCAGTAACTGAAAGCCCGTACTGTGGTACAGGCAGGGAGCTGAAGGAATAGTTTTTAGAAGCTAGGGATAGTATCTGCAGGTGTAATGCTTTGCAGGCTGTGGGAAAAAAAAGCCAAAATATATAAGAAAAAATAAAGTGTTAAAGTGGAGTTCCACCCAAAAATGGAACTTCCGCTTTTCGGAATCCCCCAAACACCCCCCCCCCCCCCGCCTGTATACTCCAGGTATTTGCTCCCACTTCCGGGCACAGATAGCCGCAGTATCCGGGGATATCTATGCTATATCCGGCACCTCCTCAGTCTCCCCCCCCCCCCCCCCCCCGCAGTCTTCTGGGAGACACACAGGTCCCAGAAGACAGCAGGGGCCAGTGGAATTGCGCAGTGTGACTTCCGCATGCGCAGTAGGGAACCAGGCTGTGAAGCCGCAAGGCTTCACTTCCTGATTCCCTTACCGAAGATGGTGGTGCCGCCACCCGAGAGCCGAGGGACAGATCGGCTTTGGGTGCCAACATCACAGGCGCCCTAGATAGGTGAGTGTCCATATTTTAAAAGTCAGCAGCTGCAGTATTTGTAGCTGCTGACTTTTAAGAAAAAAAAAAAAATTGGCGGAACTCCGCTTTAAGGCAGATAAGAAACTTTACCTTTGGAGCTTTTTCACTCTTCAGTTTTCGGACCTCATCGCCTTGCCTGGACACCTTGTTATAGAGTTCGTCAACTTCTGAAGGGCTGGAGGATTTTTCCTGCACATTGACAGAGGTCTTTACTGTTGTGTTTGTAGGTGGCTGCCCTGGTTTGTACTCCTGACCCGTCTTTTCCTTGTATTCTGCTTTCAGAGCAAGTAGAGCTTTTACTACCTCATCTACCTTGTCCTTTAAAAAGAGAAGCATATATCAACACAACTGGTAGGCATATATTAAATGTAATACTAAGCTACAATGAAACAATGATATGCAATGACAGCCCTAATTTTACACAGATGTTGACAGCATCAAAAATTCTAATATCCTTATGCCCAGGACAGCTCAGAAGCTGTTTACCAGCACTGCGTTTGCATAAACGTGAACAGCTAATAGAACACCTAGATATCCATAAATTGATCATTTATATCAAACAAGAGGTATAATTTCTTTCTCAGTGCTTAGTTTTCAACCCAACCGCAACTGCTTACCAAAGCAGTGCAACAAGGTCTCTGACACATTAGCATATTTAGGCCTTCAGAGCTCTTTACCTTGGGAGCCTTTTCAGATTTCAGCTTGCGGACAGCCTCTCCTTGCTCAGCAACTCTGTTATAAAGACTAGCATGGTCAGTGGATGTCGCATCTGCTTGACCGGGGCTTTTTTCAGGAGCAGAGGTTTTGCAAGGAGGTTGAGACGACGGGGGGCACCCGGGCTTATACTCCTGGCCAGTTTGCAGCTTGTATTCTGCTTTTAGGGTTAGGAGGGATTTCACAGCAGCATCAATTTCGTCCTAATGACAAAAGAGGAGAGGAAAAGAGAAGAGCATAGGAAGGGAAAGCTTTAAGAAGGCAAAGTGAATGCACTGGAAACAATCTGGGTGAGCACTGCATTAAAGTCGAACTACAGGCAAAACTTTTTTTTTCTTTATCATTTTGGTTATAGTAAGAGAGGGTCATAACCACTATCAGTTTAGACAGCAATAAAAACTGGCCGGTGTTCTAATTCCTCTCCATTCTATCCAAAACTAAAAAAAAATTAAAATAAATAAAAAGTTGTGCCTATAGTTATACTTTAGTTCGCAGACATAACTACTGTTCTCCATGTACTCTACCTTAGGAACCTTCTTGCTTTTGAGCTGTCGGATCAGCTCTCCTTGTTCGGCTACCTTGTTGTATATCACTGTGATATCAGAAGATCGAGGAGCAGAAAGACAGGGTGCAGGATTGTTGCTCGCAGCTACGGGAGGGCTGCCTGCTTTATACTCCTGCCCTGTTAATTGTTTATACTCGGATTTCAGCTCTAAGAGTGTTTTCACAGCAGCATCTACCTGAGGCTAGTGTAAAACAGAAGAAAACATGGTGTGCACTGAGAGAAAGGTAAAGAGCTAGGAGGAAAACATGCATGCAGAGTTAAAAAGCAGCAAAGCAAGCAAAATTCAGAGTGTACCCATCACCAGCAAACGGAGAGAGGAAATTATGTGGAAGAGTCATTGTTTGGAATGCAGCCCATGGATTTGGTATAAAGTAAATACATTAATGATTCCTCAAATGTTTGTTGTATTGTACCAGTCCTTCACAACAAGGCCCAGGTTCAATGGGGTTTCTTGCTTGCAGAGAGAAAAAGGTGAAAATCTTTATTG
This sequence comes from Lithobates septentrionalis, assembly GCA_037952835.1. Classification (NCBI taxonomy): domain Eukaryota; kingdom Metazoa; phylum Chordata; class Amphibia; order Anura; family Ranidae; genus Lithobates; species Lithobates septentrionalis. Next base: position 1,178,676 of record JBBDGP010001814.1, on the reverse strand, counting down.
TCCCCAACCATTGATGATTAGCGGCCATGCACAAATAGGACCATGGTGATCTCTAAGGATGAGCACCAGGAAGTCGGCACTGCGCTGCGCTAACCACAGGCAGTGAGACATTGTCCCGATGTGCAGCTGCAGAGATCGGGAAATGTCTCACTGCCTGTGATTAGCCCAGCGCAGTGCCGACTTCCTGGCGGGCTCTGCACGTGGGCTGTGCGAACACGCCGGAGCTCATCCTTGGTGATCTCTATAGCTACCAGCATTCAGAACAGCATGGCTTTCCTAGACAGCTCCCAGGAACCCGTATTTTCCAACAGGTTTCTGCAAACTCTTTCATAGATCCTTTGCTACAAAAAGTCCTCTCCAGACATTTAAGGCATAATCAGATCAAAAGATTTTTTTATTTATTGATCTTTGAGAGACAACAGTAATCATTAAGGATAAAATCCCTGGCTATAAGCAACTGGGAATTTTCTAACCTGTCATACCAAAGAAGATGGACATTGTGTATCCTTGTAATAGGTAGAAAGAGGTGCACTTTAAATTTAAAGCATATTTAACCCTATCATGGCTAAGCCTATTTTTGACATTTGGTGTTCACAAGTTAAATCCATATTTTTTGCTAGAAAATTACTTAGAGCCCCCAAACATTATATATATTTTTTTAGCAGAGAATCTAGAGAATAAAATGGCGATTGTTGCAATATTTTATGTCACATGGTATTTGTGCAGCAGTGTTTTAAACGCAACTTTTTGGGAAAAGGGACACTTTCATGAATTTTAAAAAAACGAAACAGTAAAGTTAGCCCAATTTTTTTGTATAATGTGAAAATTGATGTTACGCCGAGTAAATAGATACCAAACATGTCATGCTTTATAATTGCACGCACTCGTGGAATGGCGACAAACTACAGTACCTAAAAATCTCCATAGGCGACGCTTTAAATTTTTTTTTTACGGTTACCAGGTTAGACTTAGATGATCGTGGCAATACCTCACATGTGCGATTTGAACACCGTTTACATACGCGGGCACGACTTCCGTATGCGTTTTCTTTGCTGCGCAAGCTCATGGCGACGTGGGGGCGCTTTAAAAAAAAAATTTTTTCTTATTTATTTTAATAAATTGTTTTTTTTAAAAAAATGATCACTTTTATTGCTGTCACAAGGAATGTAAAACATCCCTTGTGACAGTAATAGGTGGTGACAGGTACTCTTTATGGAGGGATCGGGGGTCTAAGACCCCCGATCCCTCCTTTGCACTTCAAAGTATTCAGATCGCTGTTTTCGGCGATTCTGAATACTGTATATTTTTTTTAAAACCGGCGCCATTGGCAGCCGAGTAAACGGGAAGTGGCGTCATGACGTCGCTTCCGTGTTTAAAATTAGGAGGCTGGAACAAAGCCGCTTCGCTCCAGACTGTCACTAGCCGCCGGAGGCGGCCGATTGTTGATCGGGCCTCCCGGTGGAACGGAAGGCCCGGTAAGAGCAGCGGGAGGGGGGGCGTCCCCTCTCGCTCCTTCGGTATAACAGCCGAGCGGCTTTGAGCTGCATCGGTTGTTATCGCTGGAAAGCCGATCGCCAGCTCTAAAAAACAGTACCGGGATGATGCCTGCAGCTGCGGGCATCATCCCGGTATAACCCCCGAAAGCCGAGTATGCACATCTGCGTACACTCGGCGCCAAGGGGTTAAAGGATAAGTTCACCCTTCAAAACATTATAAATGGACCGTATTCCCCTATTCATGGTATAACATATGTTATAAATGAACCAGCCACCACTTCCCCCACCCCCGATCTGACAGGTAGCGGGGATCTTCAACCCCCCCCCCCCCCCCCTGCTAGTACCTGGATATTTGACAAGAACCTTGGGAAATGGAACACTGAATTCACTTGTGGAATAGTCTGTCATATGATGCTTAATAAAATTTGTAAAACTTTCGTTGAAAATGTCTTGCTGTAAGAGCATTAAAATCTGTAAAATTTGTATCTATAACTTTTGTATTCTCACTTATTAGACATGAATATCCACGAATGTTCCTGAAGATACGTAAGGCGAAACATGTAGAACAAAAAGTGTGGTATTTTGCTGTATGGAAGAAATGTATTATTATATACCTCCTTTCTTTTATGTATTTGTGTCAAAATAAAATATCTTTTTTAATCATAACAGTTGATGAGTATATGAATAGCACCCAGAAAGTCCCATCCATTCCCCGTTGGGGGCTCTCTTCCTCTTTTTCAATACAAAGGGACATTAGTGTTAATTAAATAATTTTATGAAATGATCACTTCAAATTCTCTACACTTAATTCCTACATCAACCTTCCACAGGGAAGTTTTTTTCTATACGAATTTTACCTTAGGTGCTTTTTCAGTCTTCAGTTTCCGGACTAAGTCCCCTTGTTCAGTCACCTTATCATACAATGTTTTAGGATCACTGTTGTTCGTGGCTGTTGGGCTGGGGGTTGCGGTGGGGGTTGCGGTGGGGGTAGGTACAGGGGCATTTCCTGGTTTATAGTCTTGTCCCGCTGCCTGCTTGTATTCCACTTTCAAGGCTAAAAGAACTTTCACTGCAGCATCGATCTCAGTCTTCTCTGCTTTCTTGGCTTTGAGGTCCCGTACAAGTTCTCCCTGAGCCGTGACCTTGTTGTACAGTTCTAAAGGACTACCTGAAACCGCTGCTGGCTGTGGTGCTGGGGCTGGAGAATCCTTCACTACCTCTTCTGCTGACTTTCCCTTGGGCTTGGCCTGTGGACAACAGAGACATAAACTAGTAAAATAGGCATTTCAATAGGCCCGTTTTAAACAGGCTGGGAAATGTGACCATGCATCATGTTAAACCCTAAATATGGATGTATTGGCAGCAGATTAAGGAAATATGAACAAACCAATAGTACATTAAAGTGTACCTATAATTAAATACTCTAGATTTACTTTTGTTTCAAATTCCTTCAGCAAATCAGCAGAGCACTTCTTGTGCCTGGGCACAGCTGTACCTTGAGTTTGTTAGCTGTATATCTGCAGTGTGCGAACTAAGGCACTGCTGCCCATTTGGAACGAGATTAGGTGATGTCACTACTGTGCTACTCACTGTTCTCCTTGCTGGAGAGGAAGCTGTCCCTGAGGAGCTGCAGTAGTGCAAGGTATGTCAGTAATGATGAAAAGTTCAGCTGCAGGAAAACTACAGGCAATGCTGACAATTGCTTCCCTTACTGGCCACATCTTTCACAGTACAGGACTTTAACAGAAACCCATACTGAAAGAAATAACAAGGACAGCCAATGCCTCCACATTTGATCCAAGCCTGTGCCCAAGAAAGAACTCAAGCCATTATGCCAGCATGACAGCCAGGCAACCATTATTTTTTTTTATGCAGTCAGTTATGGTAGCCTCCATATTCACTCATTCTAGTTCAGACAGGCAGGCCCTCCCTTATCAGCAGTTGTCACATGACCGAATACCTAAGCCTACATAAATGTCACACACACAGAAGGGACTCCAGGGAATTTTCCTCAAGAAAGGGATTTCATCCCTTCTGCTACCCTTTATTTATCATTTGCAGCAAGACAGATAGCTTGTACCGGATTTTTGGTAAACCAGAGTAAAAGTTCACTTTCATTTTGTACATTTATTATGAAATAAATGGAAATATTCTGTAAAACTGAAGTTTTCATCTGCTTACCTCCTTTTTGACACTGGCCACCTTTGTCTTCTCTTTAGATCCAGACGTTGGCATCTCCTTGGTGTGACCATCTGGGATGTAAATTAAGATACATGGGGCCTCCTTGCAGCTGTGTGGACTAGACAAAATAAAAGGACAAAAACTGAAAGGTTTGGTCCAAAGATTTGACACTCTGTGCTGCTCATAACGTCAGCACACAGTCTCTAACGGTGGAGGCTGTTTTACAGTATCTCACAAAAGTGAGTACACCCCTCACATTTTTGTAAATATTTTATTATTTCTTTTCATGTGACAACACTGAAGAAATGACACTTTTCTACAATGTAAAGTAGTGAGTGTACAGCTTGTATAACAGTGTAAATTTGCTGTCCCCTAAAAATAACGCAACACACAGCCATTAATGTCTAAACCGCTGGCAACAAAAGTGAGTACACCCCTAAGTGAAAATGTCCAAATTGGGCCCAAAGTGTCAATAGTTTGTGTGGCCACCATTATTTTCCAGCACTGCCTTAACCCTCTTGGGCATGGAGTTCACCAGAGCTTCACAGGTTGCCACTGGAGTCCTCTTCCACTCCTCCATGACAACATCACAGAGCTGGTGAATGTTAGAGACCTTGCGCTCCTCCACCTTCCATTTGAGGATGCCCCACAGATGCTCAATAGGGTTTAGGTCTGGAGACATGCTTGGCCAGTCCATCACCTTTACCCTCAGCTTCTTTAGCAAGGCAGTGGTCGTCTTGGAGGTGTGTTTGGGGTCATTATGTTGGAATACTGCCCTGTGGCCCAGTCTCAAAGGGAGAGTATCATGCTCTGCTTCAGTATGTCACAGTACATGTTGGCATTCATGGTTCCATCAATGAACTGTAGCTCCAAAGTGCTGGTAGCACTCATGCAGCCCCAGACCATGACACTCCCACCCCCATGCTTGACTGTAGCCAAGACACACTTGTCTTTGTACTCACCTGGTTGCCGCCACACATGCTTGACACCGTCTGAACCAAATAAGTTTATCTTGGTCTCATCAGACCACAGGACATGGTTCCAGTAATCCATGTCCTTAGTCTGCTTGTCTAAAGCAAACGGGCGCTATTTCTTGTGCATCATCTTTAGAAGAGGCTTCCATCTGGGACAACAGTCATGAATGACCAATTTGATTGATGCAGTGTGCAGCGTATGGTCTGAGCACTGACAGGCTGACCCCCCACCCCTTCAACCTCTGCAGCAATTCTGGCAGCACACATATGTCTATTTCCCAAAGACAACCTCTGGATATGATGCTGAGCACATGCACTCAACTTCTTTGGTTGACCATGGCGAGGCCTGTTCTGAGTGGAACCTGTCCTGTTGTATGGTCCTGGCCACCGTGCTGCAGCTCAGTTTCAGGGTCTTGGCAATTTTCTTATAGCCTAGGCGATCTTTATGTAGAGCAACAATTCTTTTTTTCAGACCCTCAGAGGTCTTTGCCATGAGGTGCCATGTTGAACTTCCAGTGACCAGTATGAGAGAGTGAGAGCTATAACACACCTGCTTCCCATTCACACCTGAGACCTTGTAACACTAACGAGTCACATGACACCGGAAAGGGAAAATGGCTAATTGGGCCGAATTTGGACAATTTCATTTAGGGGTGTAGTGTACTCACTTTTGTTGCCAGTGCTTTAGAGATTAATGGCTGTGTGTTCAGTTATTTTGAGGGGACAGCAAATTTACACTGTTATACAAGCTGTACACTCACTACTTTACATTGTAGCAAAGTGTAATTTCTTCAGTGTTGTGTATAATGTGAAAGGTAGGGCCAATGTTAGACAGCAGAATGACAGGAAAGGCTTCTGCTAAAGCTCCATACACACTATTAGATTTTCTGCAGATTTTTGTCTTCAGATTTAACAAAACCATATAATATGAGGTCAAACCTTAAGCGTTTCAATTTGTATGCAATCAGGCAGGCCATTGCACTACATGGTTTTGGGAAATCTGAAGACAAAAATCTGCAGAAAATCTAATAGTGTGTATGGGGTCTAAGGCTCCAGTCACACCATGGCGTTCTGTTTTGCGGGCGGAATTGCCGAAAAAAAATTGTGGGACACCCCTGTGATCCCTGTTACCTTGAATGGCACCTAAATCTAGGCGCGATTTTGCAGCGATTGTCATCTGACAACTTTTTTTGGGCAACAGGCGTCCCGCCATTCTGTTTGCGCGATTTTACCATACATCGTCGGGCGACAATCGCGGCAAAATCAGGCTGCGATTCAGGTGCCATTCAAAAAAACAAGGATCACAAAGGGCGTCCCGCAATTTGTGGCATTTCCAGAATTGCAAGCAGAAATGGCTTGGCAAGCAAGGGACTAACTCGATAGCAGTCTGCTAGTGATTCTGTCGCTGGAGAGTCAGGATTGCTCAAGTAACAAACCTAAGAACATATTTTCATGGTCCTGTAATTCATTACCTGATTGGTTCATAGGGTTCATCACAAATGTAAAACCCCCTCCGCTGGAGTTGGACAATGTCACCCTTCTTCACGTTCTTTAGACAAGGGTCTCCCAGCATCACTTCTTCTTGCTGCAAAAAGGCACATTTTAGAAGAGAATTAAGAGGTACAGAATACTTATGTGGCGCGCACACACTTTTAAACACACACATGATGTAAGTAGATAATGGCTAACTACCAAACCAAAATGTTGCAAGAACATTTCCATCTGATGACTAATGGGGGTCAGCTATACAAGTATTGGCACCAAGCCGCACAAAGACTACTACGATACTGAGGGCTTGCTTTTGCACAACACAGCCTGGTCTCTCAAAGTTAAATCAACTCCCCTAGGTTTCGAAAGCTGTGTCCCAAATGAGGCAGAGGAGCTTTAAGCATTGGTATTATTGAAGTTGCATCTGATTGGTAGGGATCTGAGTATGAAGACCCCTAGCTAGAGCATACACCTAAAGTCTTTCCACCTACTAATGGATACCCTGTTTCCCCGAAAATAAGACCTAGCGTGATTGTCGGTGATGGCTGCAATATAAGCCCTATCCCCCAAATAAGCCCTAGTTAAAGTCCTTGTAGGTCTTATTTTCAGGGTAGGGCTTATTTGGGGGGATGGCTGCAGCCATCACTGACAATCACACTAGGTCTTATTTTGGGGGAAACAGGATAGCTTCACTTCACCGAAATCTAATAATTGTATTTGGCTGGTTGGCGACAGGCTGACTGATGGGCACTTTTTTATTTGCCATTTTATTCTTCATTTATTTTACCACTTCGGTAAATCTGCAGAAGGCATGCGATGCCCTCATTTAAATATATGCAGGATGGAGCAAGGGGGGAGCAAGGGGGGAGCCAGGGACTCACAGAAGAGAACGTAACAAGCAAATATCATGCCAGTGGGGCAATTTAATAAATGCAATACACTTGCAACTTAAGGACATAGGGAGGGCAGTAGCATATCCTTTATGTGTGCAGGGCACATCGGCCCCCAGGGGTACAGGGCCAACTGTGTTCTCACTTTCTGCTACATGCCCTATTACACACCTCTTATTTCTAAACACTGCACTGTACATCCCCATATGTCAAACCTCCAGATTTTGCACACTGCGCTGTACATTCCCAATTTCATACTGCCTCATTCTGTACATTCCCAGTTCCATACTGCCTCATTCTGTACATTCCCTATTCCATACTGGCTCATTCTGTACACTGCACAGTACATGCTCTATTCCATGCTGCTTTATTCTGTACACTGTGCATACTATTCCACACCTCCTCATTCTGTATGCTGTGCTGCACATTCCCTCATTCTGTACACTACTCTTGTACATTCCTTATGCCACAATGCCCAGTTCTGTACTCTGCGCTGTACATCCCCCTATTGCACACAGCCTCATTCTGTACACTCCCCTATTCCACACCTCATCATTTTGTACACTCTGCTGTACATTACCTATTCCACGCTGCCCGATTCTTTACTATGCAAACTGTTCAGATTCTTTTTAACCACACGCTTTAAGCCATTACCAACATTCAGCAGCACCCACTTTGTGCCATGGCACACTGTGCATTCACTTTTTCTTGCAGAAGGGGGCCCAACTCATAATCCTGCAAACAAACCCACTGTAATCAGAAAATGCTCGAGTGTCGGCTTGTATGCAAGTGCATTTTCTGCATCTCTTTTCTGGAAATCTGACAGGCTCATTTCATGAAGTTATAAGCCATGTATAATTGGTACTACACGTGTACCATAATCACTATTATCAATTATTGAGAACCAAACTCCAAACCAAATAGGCTCTCAATGAGAAAAAGGTAGGTATACCTATTTATAAAAACTTTTTGAGGGAAGTTTTACATAAAGAGGTAAAGTTGTTCTAAAGCCTAAACATTTTTACCTTAATGCATTCCCTGCATTAAGGTAAAAAATGTTGAGGTATTGATGTGCCCCCAACCCCCCCCCCCTTTACCTCACTCGATTCAGCCCCGTGCAGCTCTCCTTGCTCTCACAGGCTTTGCTGAAGCTGCGGGAGCCATTAGCTCCTGCTGCTGTCAATCAAATCCTATGATGGGGGCGGGGCTAAGCCACACTGTCTGTGTTAATGGACACAGGCAGCGTGGCTCAATACTGTGCCCGCAGGTGTGCCATTATAGGAAGTGGCTTCCTATTGAGGCAAACTGAGAACAGGGAGGAGCCAGGAGCACCGGCAGGGGACCTGATAAGAGAGGATCAGGGCCACTCTGTGCAATTCTATCGCACAAAGCAGGTAGGTGTATCAGGTTTGTTATTTTAAAAAGATTTTTGACTTTACAATCACTTTAAATAGTTAAAAAAAAACTACTATATTTTTTTGTTCATTGTTTACAAAGTTGTTCACACCCTGCAAGGATGGAGAGAGTTAGGTCTCACAAATGGTTGCCAATACTGTGTGAGACGGAATGGAAGCAAACTACATACACCTGGTTCATTCTGTGTTTACTTCTCTTAGGTTTCAGCAAACTGCACAACAATCCTGTGCTAAAAACCCATAATTTTTTTCTTCATGGTTTCCTGTACAACCTTTACTCAACATTGGTGCTACTGTGCTCTAATTCAAATGCAGAAAAAAAAAAGCTGGTCACTAGTGTAGATGAGGAGCCCCAACCAGTAAAACAATCACCTTGCTGCTTCTGTTAACATACTGCTTGAAGTCTTCATCTCTGCCCAGGACTGGCTTGGTGATCAGGTGGTCAAAGTTGGCACATGTGGTGGGAATTAAGGGTGCTTTATCCGTGTCTGCCAACCAAGTAATCTTTGTGGTTTTCTTGTAGTCCTTGTTATCCAGGTTCAGTTTGGCGTCCAGAGACTGTATTTTGCCACTGGAGTCCCTGCAGTTACATTACAGAATATATGCATTAACCAGTTGGGACCTGAGATTTCATCCAATTACACTTTCCATTGGATCTCATGAGGCAGGGGAATGGGAGATGTTGGAGTAGGGAGCGTTCATTCTTGCTTCCCAGACCCTCCTACTTCCCGTATATTCTCCTCGCCCCCTCCATCTATTCCTACCTCCTCCATCCTGCTTTTTTTTCTTATTCGTCCTTTTTTTTCTGTTTCTTTGATAATGAAGCTACACCCAATCCCAAGGATTGTTGGGATCCCCACCTCATAATTTTCCCTTATATATTCCCCCCCCTTGTCTTGGTGTATAGAGAGGAAGAAAAAAAAATAGCTGCACATTGTGTTGCATTGGACGATTATTTTTGACCTATTCTACGACCGGAGTGGTCATCATAGGTGCAATCGTTTAATGAAGACTCTCTGTAGCATACCCTCGCTGTTTTTGGTTTATAAGGGGTTGGATTCAATTTGCACATCAGGATATGATGCATGTTTCTATTTTGCATTCTTCTCAGTGCACCTTTTTTTACTCTTTATGCGCTCCTGTTTGTAAACCTGTGTGACTTTTAAAAGAAATGCCTATATGTGATAGTGCCATGCAGATTGCAAAACCAGACTGGAAACTATTGTACTTGCACAATACCATAAAGTGCTTGTAAAAGGCTCAAGGTGTTTTACCTTAATGCATTCTATACATGAAGGTAAAACACGTTCTGTGTGCAGCTGTGCTCCCAGCCCGCTCTATTTACCTAAGCCCCATCTCGATCCAGAATTGTGCACAAGAGCCTTGGCTCTCCCAGATCTCTCTCTTCTCACTGGCTGAGACAGCCGCAGTAGCCATTGGCTCCCGCTACAATCCATCACAGCCAGTGAGCCAATTGAGGAGAGAGCTGAGGCAGGGCCGAGCCGTGCTCAGTCTGTGAATGGACTTGTGGAGCAGCAGCTCAGGAGCGAGCCTGCTCATGTAAGGGCAAGAAGGCGCTGCTGAGGGACCCGAGAAGACAGGGATTGGGGCTGCTCTGTGCAAAACCACTGCACAAAACCACTGCACAGAGCAGGCAAGTATAACGCGTTTAAAAAAAAAAACACAACAACCTAGCCTTTAATATCACTTTAAATAGAACAGTTTTCAAAAAGTGTAAAATTGTTTTTCATCTTTCTGGTACTATGTTTTTATTGTCATAAAGGGAAAAAAAGCAAACCAGATAAATTCCCACGCAGGGGATATGGGCATGGCGCATTAGAAGTTCACGCAAAGATACAAAATAAAACGTGTTATAAAGATATAAATTATAGACTAACACTGACCCTCAGGCCGGGGGTCCATGCCTTATGCCCGAGCCTATAGACCCAGGGGCTAAGGTAGGTAAGGGGGAGCGGAGCTGTCCGCCATAATGGGTAAAAAGGAAAAATTAAAAACCACACACACACACCAATGGGGGGGGGGGGGGGGTGAGTGGAAAACAGAGCGATGGGCAAGAGGCCCCGAGATGGAACGAGTAAGGGGGGGGGGGGCAAAGAAGAAGTTCGAAAGTAAAAGAAAGGTCCCCCAGGCTGGGGATGGGATCAAGTTAGTTTGAGAGTCATAGACTGGTCGGGTGCAAAGTGGGGAATGCATAGATTTTCATTTCTCAAATGAAACAGTAAACGGACTAGTTGCCATGTGTATTTAATGCACATGTGTCCTGTGTTCTTTGGTTCTGAAAGTCAGCCTCATCATAAAACACTGGCCAGCAATTAAATTAGATCTAAACCTAAATCAGTAAAATATCAAAATAATCTTTGGTGTGTTAATAATAATTTTCAAAATTTGTATTTAATCTTTAAAATGTGTAGCTTTTATTCACACAACCCCCGGTTTTCCTGCCATGAAAGTCCTTGTTCAGGCACTTCCTGTTATAGGGTGATAAATCGATCCCAGAGGAGTTCTTGTGCTGTCACCCTTTCACACGCACTCCCGATGCAGACTACAAGAGGTCTTGCCAACACACATTGTACAGTCATGATCCACTATGGTTATTATCAGGTACCCAATTTAGAACAATGATGTGTAGCCAACACAGTGCATGTAGACAGGAAATGGCTAAAAGGAGGACAAAAATGATCAGCTCCACAGGATTGCAAGAAAAACGGTGAAATCAGCATATTAGGAAAAAAAGTTCATCTGCTTTAATAAAGTGGACCTAAAGTAAAAATTTACTTTAGGTGCGCTGGGCCTTCTTTTTGTGCCCATGCTAAACAGTTTAGTCCAGGAGAAGGTAAGGTTGGCTGCCTATGCCAAAGCAATCAATGCCTCTGTCTTATACAGACCCTGCCCTCAGCTAAGCAAGAGTAAGGTTTGGCTGGTCAATCTCAGAGGGAGCCAGAACTATTGAAGTATAAGCTCACCTTTTGTAACATTCAACCTTTGTGGTTCTCAACTCCTGTACTCAGGACCCACTAACAGGCCAGATTTTAAGTATTACCTTGGGGAGATGCAGACTAGAATACTGCAATCACTGAGCAGCAAATGATCTCACCTGTGATATATTTCAGTTATCTTGCAAACCTGGCCTGTTAGTGGGTCCTGAGGACAGGAGTTGAGAACCACTGTTACATCCATATTCAGGGTCTGTAGAAGGCTCCGTTTCCACTTGTGCAACTTGTCCTTCGACTTGGGACTGCAAAGTCGCATGACAAGTCATACCCCATGACTTCCAATGAGTACCGTTCATATCTGTGTTCAAGTCGCAGCGACTTCAAAGTAGTCCCTGCAGTACTTTGATGCTATGCCGTCTATAGACCTCAAAAATACACAGGCATTGCTGTCGCATCAAAATCACGGCAAAATATTGCAGCAAAATTGCGCAACTTTCAGGTTGCAATAGTGGAAACCTAGGCTAGGACTGCTTTTGTGGCTGTCTGCTTGTAGTTCTCAATGAACTACCACGGCACTGTTGACAGCTCTGGTAGTTCATTATCTCTTCCGGTCAGTGTGCATCTTCCTGCCAGTACGAGGTACGGGCAGACAGATACTCTGACAAGCCTGCAGGAGTCCTGCATGGCACCCGCAATCTGCTGATCACAGGTGCAATGCTTTACAGGTTCCAAGTAAAAAAATAATAAATGCACTTTTTTTTTTTACCTGCAAAAAAAGTTGTGTTTATTATTTTTTTTTAAAAAGATGAGATGATCCTTTAAGACCTAAAATGGGTGGCTTTAGTGTGGATGAAGTAAGGAGGACCTGCTGACCTTAAAAAAAAAAAAAAAAAAAAAAAATAGTACTTCAACCCCCAGAACACATATGCAGCTCGAAGTGCAGATTATTTTTTTTTTTTTTTTTTTTTTTTTTTTTTTAAACTTACAGGCAGAAAGAAGCATTTATAACATAGGAGACATACAGAGTCTCTACTGTCATATAAGCCTACTTTGTCAACATTTTTTCAAAGCAGGGATTAGGTTTTGTTTTAAAATTAGAGGTCTGCTATTTCAACCCAAGATAGAAGAAATAACCCCAAAGATTTAAAAGGCAATAAATGTTTTTACCTGTGTATTTTGGTGATGTTGAGATTTCCCCAATTAATAAAAGTGACCGTCTCGCCCTCAGACAAAGTTTCAGCATCTGCTCCCTCGATGAGAACTCTCGGGCCATACCACACTGGCTTCAAACCAACCTCAGCATTCTAAACAACAAACCTCAAACCATTAACATACATGTAGATCCAATCACAAAAATCTCACTGAAGCTTTAACATGATGATATTTTAAAAGTTGTCTTTGGTCTTTAGTAATGTTAGAAATGCTATTCTTAACTGTGATAAAAATAAGTACCTTTGAAGGTTTGGCAAATTTTTCTTCAAATTTAATTCTGAACAATGGGCTTATATTGTGGCAGAACTGCCTTAGTTAACTTTTTTCTTTTACATATTTACCTTAAAGTGGAAACTTCTGCTCTTCTTTCTCCTCGTTCAGGTACTCGCTCCCCTACTTCCGGTCAGATCGCAGCGGGGACCCGAGTGGAAGTTCGGCTTTAGCCCTCAAGGACACTTCACAGGTCCCAGAAAGCTGCAGGACCATACAAGGTAGTGCAGCTTGGCTCACGCATGCGCAGCCGGCTCTGAAGCTGCAAGCAGTCACAGCCAGCTGCACATAGTTAGTATGCCGGCGCCGGGGACCAAAGCCTAATGAAGATATCACTGGACCCTGGGACCGGGGAAGTGTCCTATTATTAAAAATCAGCAGCTAAAGTTATTGTAGCTGCTGACTTTTAGTTTTTAAAAAACTGAACTGCTTTAAAGTCTTTTTCTTAAGAGCCCTTTCACACTGCCAGTGCAGGGGCATCGGCAGTAAAGCGCCACTAGTTTTAGCGGCTTTTACCTTAGTTTTTGCAGCACTGTTCGGGAGCTAACAGGGAGCTTTTAACCCATGCTAGCGGCCAAATAAAGGGTTAAAAGCAACCGCAAAGCGCCGCTGCCCATTGATTTCAATGGGCAGGGGCGCCTCAAAGAAGCTGCTTGCAGGACTTTTTTTGACGTCCTGCCAGCGCAGCGCCCCAGTGTGAAAGCACTTGGGCTTTCACACTGGGATTGCAGATGAGGCATTCTTCAGGCACTTTACAGACTATTTTTAGCGCTAAAGCACCTGAAAAACGCCTCCTGTGTGAAAGGAACCAACAGCCCGTTCAGGAGGAGTTGATCATTAGAGCAACTCGTCTTAAAAGAGAACTGCCCTAGATGGATCAAAATTCGGCTGTTCCCTGCTGAACTGGCCCAATTTTCAATCCCATTATAGCCAGCTTCAAGTGGATGAAATTTGAGCTGGGCACATTTATCTGCAGTGTTTTGTTATCTCTCTTCAAAGCACTATGTACTGTAGCTTTTGTTACCAGCCTGATAACTCCTGACAAGTTCTCCATCACATATGATGAAAGCAGTTGGAGTTTTGTGTTGGGGAGGATGCTATAAATAGATTATCAGAGCTCTGAACTATTCAACCATCAACTCTGAAAGTCTCTACCTATGAGGAGAGGGGGTGTGTGCCTTTCCTCCAAACAGCTGTCTTGGCTGTATGCCCAGACTTCACTGCAGTGCTAACCAGGAAGAGAAAATCTCCTAACATGATGTGCACTTTATAAACCATATAGAAAGCTGAATACAGCAGATATACATGTAAAACTTATGTAGGGAGATTTGTTTTATCCCTGTGTATCTGAGGCTGTTCACTTCACTGGGTATATGTGAGGGTTTATATCCACTTTAAGAGGGGGATAGATCTCCTTATTTTGTAGGGATTTCCTAACACTCCCTTCTTCCTCTTGAGTCTTTGGAACAGGAAGCGAAAGAAAATGCTGTTTTTACTCCCATCTTTACTCAAACCTTTAAAGAAAGGTTCTGGCCAAGTCTAACTACAGGCACTTTAAAGTCTGAACATTTTTTTTTTTTTTTGAGTGGGGAAGGGAAACAAACCTCTACCTGCTTTTTATTGTCCCTGTCCCCATTGGAGATTTCCTCTTACTTCTTGAGGACAACAGGAAGGGAGGGGAAATATATACAGTTAGGCCAAAGAGAGCAATAACAAAAGTGACATGGAATCCAATTTGAATTTTTGTACTAAACTTAAAAAAAAAAAAAAAGAAAAAGAAAATTTGCCTAAAGATACACCTTGATACTTTGTGAAAAAGCCAAATATATAAAAAGGTAAATGATAGAGTGTAGGAACCTTGGGATGCTTGGCCACTTGTGTCACACCTTCTTCTGCTTCCGAGATGTTGACTGGGACGACCTGGCTCTTCAGCAGGGCGGTGTACCGTGGAGCTACGGGATCTATCACCTAGCCGAGACAAACACACAAGCAGTTTAGGAATATACAACCTGTGGATAGAACCATCATTAAAGTACACAGACAGTAACTGGTCTTTTATAAAATCGGAAATGGAAACCTAATGCACTTGCTTTAATAGTTTAAAGTAGAAACAAAACAAAATACATTTTATGACCGTGTATAGAACTGAATGGAAGATAGTGTGTGTGTTCTGCTTTAAGCTACAAAGTATGTCAAGAAATACAATTCAACAAACCATATACAAGTTTTTAACAGAGAGAGCAAGGTATCAGCACAGAAAGATATACCTATTCATTTTCCCACTGCTAAACTTTAAATAGGTTATTTTGTGACTATTGGCCAATAGACTGATGTCCATTTCATTTTACTGCTGCTAGTAGGACCAGTAGCCAACCTAAAATGGATTGAGTGGGGAAAAAGAAAATGGAGCTTCACTAAGATTAATGTTTGAATACGACTGCGGCAATGACTGGGCAAGTAGGGAGGAGAAGGAATTCTAGCCAGCAGATTTTTGTACTGGAGCCCTGGAGAGGCTAAATAGTGCACCATATTTGTTAAAGAATATGGCAAACGAGAATAACCCATATCCATAAATCTCTGCAATACATGGTCATTTCCCTATGCTTTGTTGCTTTAGAGCAGGAGTCTCCAAAATGTCTTACCAAAGGGCCAGTTTATTAGCCTTCAGACTCTAGAGCAGGGATCTCAAACTGGTTGCCCCCCAGCTGTTGCCAAACCACACAAGTCCCAGGCGGGCATTGCAAGGCTGACCGTTACAAGCATGATTCCCACAGGCAGAGGCATGATGGGACTTGTAGTTTCGCAACAACTGGAGGGCTGCCAGTTTGAGACCCCTGCTCTAAAGGGACTGGACAGTGGGCGTAAAAAAAAAAAAATGTCCTCCTCTGCCGCCGGGTCAATTAGAAAGCGCAGCACGCTCCGCGCATGCGCAGTAGGGAACCGGCTGTGAAGCCGAAAGGTTTCACCGCTGGGTTCCCTTACCAGGAATGGCAATGGCTGCACCCGACAGCCGATCCAAAGATCAGCTGGGGTGCGGACATTGCGGGCTCCCTGGACAGCTATATTAAAAGTCAGGAGCTACATTATTTGTAGCTGCTTAATTTTTTTTTTTTTTTTATGGGGGGGGGGGGGGGGGGGACCTTCCCTTTAGTCTTAAAAAAAATATATAGCATTTCTTAATTTTTTTTTTTCATCATGAGCCTGCAAAGTATTGCACCCCTGATCAGAGTATTGGTGGTACAATGTCAGGCTCCTGCAGACAAGCTCCGTAGCTTTCAGCCCATACCTCTGATATGGGTTGTCTGTTTACAAGTTAAAACTACAAGCAGTCTGTCGCATTGGATGACGGTACTTGTAATGCGCTCATTCACAGATTGCTGTGAATGAATAACGTGGCTACATGGGCGGAGCCCTGCACGGCCACGCTATATTCAAAATGGAACAGCGGGTGTGGGGAGAAGATCCCCTGTCATGGGAGGGGGGGGGAGACACATGGAAAAGTTTGGGCTTTTCTTGCGCATACAAAAAATCCTCTTATTGGCTGCTAAAGATGCAACAGCAATCTGATCACTCTGCAATTTCATTTTTCCTGAAATAACTTCACCAAAGTGTACCTGTGTCAATGTTTACCTTGGCACAGCAGACCTTAAAGTGGATGTAAACCCATTCTCGTCCTTTCTAAAGTACTGCCATAGTGGTTATCTATAAGGATATACATGTCTCCTGCACTAATCCTTACCTGTCAAATGTCTCCCCTTTGTCTGTTTTGAGCCCCGAAAAATTGCTGATTCTCTGGGCGGGTGTGTTGATCGGCGGTTGGTGGGCGGAGTCGTGACGTCAGTAGACTCCCCGCCCACCTCTACACTTCTTAGCAAGGCAGCGTCGTGAAAATACATGAGTGGCAGAGCGTGTTCTGTGAAGAAGCAGAGTGCGCTCATGGCCCCCTTGTCAATCCTGCACATGCGCACATACACAGCCGTCTGCAGTGTGGATTCGAGAGAGCTGTGTGAGAGCTATGTAAGAGCCGTGAGAGAGCCGTGAGAGAGAGAGAGAGAGAGCCGTGAGAGAGAGAGAGAGAGCCGTGAGAGAGAGAGAGAGAGAGAGAGAGAGCCGTGAGAGAGAGAGAGAGAGAGAGCCGTGAGAGAGAGAGAGAGAGAGAGCCGTGAGAGAGAGAGAGAGAGCCGTGAGAGAGAGAGAGAGAGAGCCGTGAGAGAGAGAGAGAGAGAGCCGTGAGAGAGAGAGAGAGAGAGCCGTGAGAGAGAGAGAGAGAGAGAGCCGTGAGAGAGAGAGAGAGAGAGAGCCGTGAGAGAGAGAGAGAGAGAGAGAGCCGTGAGAGAGAGAGAGAGAGAGAGCCGTGAGAGAGAGAGAGCCGTGAGAGAGAGAGAGACGTGAGAGAGAGAGAGAGAGAGCCGTGAGAGAGAGAGAGAGAGAGAGAGAGAGCCGTGAGAGAGAGAGAGAGAGAGAGAGAGAGAGCCGTGAGAGAGAGAGAGAGCCGAGAGAGAGAGAGAGCCGTGAGAGAGAGAGAGAGAGCGAGCCGTGAGAGAGAGAGAGAGAGCGAGCCGTGAGAGAGAGAGAGAGCGAGCCGTGAGAGAGAGAGAGAGCGAGCCGTGAGAGAGAGAGAGAGCGAGCCGTGAGAGAGAGAGAGAGCCGTGAGAGAGAGAGAGAGAGAGAGCCGTGAGAGAGAGAGCCGTGAGAGAGAGAGAGAGCCGTGAGAGAGAGAGAGAGCCGTGAGAGAGAGAGAGAGCCGTGAGAGAGAGAGCCGTGAGAGAGAGAGCCGTGAGAGAGAGAGCCGTGAGAGAGAGAGCCGTGAGAGAGAGAGCCGTGTGTGAGAGAGCCGTGTGTGAGAGAGCCGTGTGTGAGAGAGCCGTGTGTGAGAGAGCAGTGTGTGAGAGAGCCGTGTGTGAGAGAGCCGTGTGTGAGAGAGCCGTGTGTGAGAGAGCCGTGTGTGAGAGAGCCGTGTGTGAGAGAGCCGTGTGTGAGAGAGCCGTGTGTGAGAGAGCCGTGTGTGAGAGAGCCGTGTGTGAGAGAGCCGTGTGTGAGAGAGCCGTGTGTGAGAGAGCCGTGTGTGAGAGAGCCGTGTGTGAGAGAGCCGTGTGTGAGAGAGCCGTGTGTGAGAGAGCCGTGTGTGAGAGAGCCGTGTGTGAGAGAGCCGTGTGAGAGAGCTGTGTGAGAGAGCTGTGTGAGAGAGCTGTGTGAGAGAGCTGTGTGAGAGAGCTGTGTGAGAGAGCTGTGAGAGAGCTGTGTGAGAGAGCTGTGTGAGAGAGCTGTGTGAGAGAGCTGTGTGAGAGAGCTGTGTGAGAGAGCTGTGAGAGAGCTGTGTGGTAGCTGTGAGAGAGCTGTGTGGTAGCTGTGAGAGAGCTGTGTGGTAGCTGTGAGAGAGCTGTGTGGTAGCTGTGAGAGAGCTGTGTGGTAGCTGTGAGAGAGCTGTGTGGTAGCTGTGAGAGAGCTGTGTGGTAGCTGTGAGAGAGCTGTGTGGTAGCTGTGAGAGAGCTGTGTGGTAGCTGTGAGAGAGCTGTGAGAGAGCTGTGAGAGCTGTGAGAGAGCTGTGAGAGCTGTGGTAGCTGTGAGAGAGCTGTGAGAGAGAGCTGTGAGAGAGAGAGAGCTGTGAGAGAGAGAGAGCTGTGAGAGAGAGAGAGAGCTGTGAGAGAGAGAGAGCTGTGAGAGAGAGAGAGCTGTGAGAGAGAGAGAGAGCTGTGAGAGAGAGAGAGCTGTGAGAGAGCTGTGAGAGAGCTGTGAGAGAGCTGTGAGAGAGCTGTGAGAGAGCTGTGAGAGAGCTATGTGGTAGCTGTGAGAGAGCTGTGTGGTAGCTGTGAGAGAGCTGTGTGGTAGCTGTGAGAGCTGTGCGGTAGCTGTGAGAGCTGTGCGGTAGCTGTGAGAGCTGTGCGGTAGCTGTGAGAGCTGTGCGGTAGCTGTGAGAGCTGTGCGGTAGCTGTGAGAGCTGTGCGGTAGCTGTGAGAGCTGTGCGGTAGCTGCGAGAGCTGTGAGAGAGAGCTGTGAGAGAGAGCTGTGAGAGAGAGCTGTGAGAGAGAGCTGTGAGAGAGAGCTGTGAGGTAGCTGTGAGAGGCAGAGACACCTTGGTCATGAAATAAGGAAATCACTTTTCAGTCACAGCAAGGGGGAAGAAAGGGACACCTATTTCTCTGTGTGTCTGTTTTTATCTTACTGAAAAAAAAAGAAGAGGATTGCGCAGAGATAGATTAACGATTATTCGTGGCAAAACTGGGCACAGATTAAATGACATGCTCTGCTGTACCAGGTAGGAGTCTTAAAACTTTTTTTTTTTGGGGGGGGGGGGGGGGGGGGGGGGTTACATCCACTTTCATGCTAGGTGCACACTTGTGCGGGTGGTTGTGGGTGCGGGACAGCACGTAAATCGCACCCGTTCCTGAAACCACAAGCAAACCTCGCTGTTCCTTTGTAGATGTATTGGGCTGTCATTTATTCTTTCGGACAGCCGCACGCCAATATGTGTCCTAACTTTGAAGAGGGATATCTTTGTTATGGCAGCTACCATAACCCCGGTATCCTCTTCTTCGGTCGGCAGTCCGGTTTCCGATAATAGTGGTCTCTGCGGCAGATTCGCCGCAAGATCACTTTCATCACCGGCAGGGCCTCCCCCTCCCATTGCGCTTCAGTGCCCTCGGCAACTTACCGGAGCCATCGGCAGCAGCGGAGGCAATCGGGTCCTATGTGTGATATGAAGACGAGTGAGGGGAAGATGGTCCCCACCTGTCTCCATACCATTGCAGGGCGGAAGCGACGTCAAAACGTCACTTCCACCCATAGCTCTTAAAGAGCCATTTTTCTTTTTAATTTTTCAAATTACAATTATTATTTTTTTTAATCGCATTTTAGTGTAAATATGAGATCTGAGGTCTTTTTGACCCCAGATCTCATATTTAAGAGGACCTATCATGCTTTTTTTCTATTATAAGGAATGTTTACATTCCTTGTTTATAGGAATAAAAGTGACATTTTTTTTAAAAGAACAGTGTAAAAAAAAATAAATAAAAAAGGTAAAATAAATAAGAAAAAATAAATAAATACAGCACGCCCAGTCCCTCCGAGCTCGCATGCAGAAGCAACCGCATATGTGAGTAGCGCCCACATATGAAAACGGTGTTAAAACCACACGTGTGAGGTATCGCCGCAATCGTTAGAGCAAGAGCAATAATTCTAGACCTCCTCTAACTCAAAACATGCAACCTGTAGAATTTTTTTAATGTCGCCTATGGAGATTTGAGGGTAAAAGTTTGTCACATATTCCACGAGCGGGGCAATTTTGAAGCATGACATGTTGGGTATCAATTTACTCGGCGTAACATTATCTTTCACAATATAAAAAAGAATTGGGCTAACTTTACTGTTGTCTTATTTAATTTAATTTAAAAAAAGTGTATTTTTTCCAAAAAAAGTGCGCTTGTAAGACCGCTGCGCAAATACGGTATGACAGAAAGTATTGCAACGACCGCCATTTTATTCTCTAGGGCAGTGATGGCAAACCTTGGCACCTCAGATGTTTTGGAACTACATTTCCCATGATGATCAACTACATTACAGAGTGCATGAGCATCATGGGAAATGTAGTTCCAAAAATATTGGGGTGCCAAGGTTCTCCATCACTGCTCTAGGGCGTTAGAAAAAAAAAAGTTATAATGTTTGGGGGTTCTAGGTAATTTTCTAGCAAAAAAAAAACAGGTTTTAACTTGTAAACAACAAATCTTTGAGAATTTGAAAAGGCAGCTCGTTGCAAATGCACCATGCAATTTATTTCAGACTGCATTTTAAAAAAGGCGCAGGAACCTTTTTCCTACCTGAAACACAGGCACAGCAGCTCATTCAAATGGGCTGTCGTGCTCGCACAAACGCAGCTTGCAGAGCTGCTTAAGTGTGGCATAGGCCACAAATCCAGGCTGTTCTATTAGGTTAATATCCACTGCCCCTGAGCATTGATATTGGCCCATCACTGTAATGGCTGGCATGATTAACCAAAAGCGAGGGTTATGGGATGGAAGGGATGGGTCAATTTCCCAGCTTCATGACTAAAGTTAGTATTGTGTTAATACTTCTAAAATCAAACTTTGGTAAAGTTTACTTTGAACAATGCAACTTCTTTACAGCTATCCATTTTTTTAATTCAGTTACTTTCTATTCTTCACTGAATGCATTCAGGTTTGCATTTCTCCAGTTTCAACAAATTTAATGACATTTGTTGTAAAACTACTGCAAACATTATTTGATAAGCCGGTAGGAAGATAAAGTGCAAGCGCAATACCTCAAAGAAACCAATCTAATTTAAGTTGGTCTTACCCATATCATCCAAAGATTCATTCTAATTGGCTGCTATGGGTTTCTGCATTATGTATTGTTTGTTGCTTTCTTGAATAAGCCCAACTGTAATCTATGAGCCAAGGAAATTTTTTAGGATGGCTTATGTGACTTAATATACATTCAAGTGTGTGCAAAGTTTTTTTTTGTTTTTTTTTTTAACCTTCACTTTCTGTTCTGGAGGCGCAACAGGAAGTAAGACGAAACCTCTCCAAAATGAATGGAATTCTCATCTTACTTGTATTTCCCAATTTCCCATCACATTCTATCTCAGTGAGAATATTCACGAGGACAAATAGAGAGGGGAAATCTCCCCAGCTGGGTCACAAAGAGAAAAATGGAGCATGTTACATGTTAAGCCGGCCATACATGGATCGGTTCAGTAAGGATGGGCCAAATTTCCATCCATGTATGGGCTATCTGGTTGTACACAAGTCGATCTATCAATCAACTTTTGGACAAACCAGCCTGTCTGGTTTTTCATGTTCAATCAGTACCTCTGGCTATAAGCTGGCAATACTGATCAATGTATTAAGCCGGCGGAGACGACTTCCTGCCAGCAAAACACAAGAGCTCTGTGGGACCGATTCTTCCTTCGGCAAAGATTGTGTTGACGGGGGAATTGGCACTTTTTTTCTTGCAACCCATGGCCAGCCCTACACCAAGAATACAGGTATAATATGCTCCTAAAGGTGAACCTATCCTTTAAGCTGAAATCAAAGTTGAGAAATGGACTGGTGTCAGGTGATAGGTGAGCAAACTGTCAGTAATTGTATCTCAATTCTATTTTTTCACTGCTCAAGAACAAAATGTCTTTAGATGTAGCTAGCTTGGGGATTTAAAGCTTAAAAAAATAAATATAAAAAATCCTATTTTTATTTATTTTATTTAACAGCTTACCTGTAAAATCCTTTTCTTATGATGGACATCACGGGACACAGAGCCACGGTAATAACTGATGGGTTATGTAGGTACCTTTAGGTATTGGACACTGGTCACACCGTAATCAGGAAGTTCAACCCCCTATATAATCCCTCCCCTTCCAGGGATACCTCAGTTTTGTAGCAAAGCAATATAAGTGTATTAGAAGAGGGGCCTCGGTGTCCCGTGATGTCCATCGAAAGAAAAGGATTTTACAGGTAAGCTGTTATAAAAAATCCTATTTTCTTTCTCGGACATCACGGGACACAGAGCCACAGTAATAACTGATGGGATGTCCCAAAGCAATGCCAACTGAGGGGGGGGATCACAACCAAGTAGGGTGCAATCAGACCTGAGGACCCTGTACCGCTGTCTGCAGCACACTACGCCCAAAGGCGATATCCTCATGCCTTCTCACATCCACCAGATAAAATCTGGTGAATGTATGGACTGAAGACCAGGTTGCGGCCTTGCAGATCTGAGCCATAGAGGCCTGGTGATGCACTGCCCAAGAAGCACTAATAGCCCTTGTGGCATGTGCCTTGATCTGAAACGGAGGAATCTTCTGTTTCAAACCGTAAGCCTGAATAATCAATTGTCTAATCCATTTAGAAATGGTAGCTTTTGACGCTGCCTGTCCTCTACTGGGACCCTCTGGCAGCACGAACAAGACATCCATTTTGCGAATTTGAGCAGTTGCTCCCAGATAGGTCTTGACTGCTCTTACTACATCCAAAGAATGTAGTGACCTCTCTTCCGAAGAACAGGGATCTGGAAAAAAGGAAGGCAGAACAATGTCTTGGTTTAGATGAAAATCTGAAACCACCTTTGGTAAAAAACTAGGATGAGGGCGCAATACCACTCTATCCTTGTGTATAATCAAATAAGGCTCTTTACAGGAAAGAGCTGCCAATTCTGATACTCTTCTAGCAGAAGAGATGGCTACCAGAAAAATTAGTTTCCTTGTCAGCAAGACCAAAGGAATCTGACGTATTGGTTCAAAAGGTTGTTTCTGTAACACTGACAGAACCAAGTTCAAGTCCCAGGGGTTTAGAGGTGCCTTAACCGGAGGATTAAGACGCATCACCCCCTGCATAAAGTTTCGGACCAAAGAATGCGAAGCAAGTGGCCGTTGAAACAATACTGAGACCTAGCCCTTGATGGTACTCAAGGCCAGCTTCATCCTAATTGTAGAAAATCAAGAATTCTACCTATGACATATTTTCTGGGATGCCAACCCCTGGATTCAGACCAGGATACATAAGCTTTCCAGACTCTATGATAAATCATTCTGGAAGCTGGCTTCCTTGCATTGATCAAGGTAGATATGACATGCCCGCATGCAAGAGGATCCCTCATCCTTGCCACAAATCTGTCTTTTTGTTGAATCGGGATGCAAAGAGATCTACATCTGGGACCCCCAATTTTTGGCATATGGCCAAAAAGACGTCGGGATGCAGAGACCATCCCCCTGGGAGTAACTGCTGGCGACTTAGATAGTCCACCTGCCAGTTCTCTATCCCTGGAATGAAAACTGCCGATATGCATGGCACATGCATCTCTGCCCAGACTAAGATCTGGTTCACCTCCTTTTGCGCAGCTCGGCTCCGGGTGCCTCCCTGATGATTGACATAAGCCACTGCTGTGGCATTGTCGGACTGGATCCTGACCGGGCAACCCTGTAGCCCGATAGTCCAGGCTCCTAGGGCTAGGTATACCGCCCGGATCTCCAGAATGTTGATGGGTAAGGTCCTCTCGGTCTTGGACCATAGCCCCTGGATCGCAGACTGTTCCAGAACTGCTCCCCAACCTGACATACTGGCATCTGTTGTTACCACCGTCCAGGTAACCGGTAGAAAGGATTTCCCCTTCTGCAGATTTTCGTGTATGAGCCACCAATTGAGGCTCTGACACACCGCATGTGACAGGTGCATCTGAAAGTCTAATGCCTGAACCTTCTTGTTCCAGGCCGACAGAATACTGTGTTGCAGTAGTCTTGAATGGAACTGAGCATAGGGAACTGCTTCGAATGAAGACTCCATCTTTCCCAGCAGCCTCATACAAAGGCGGACAGAAGGACCCTTCTTGGTCCTGACTGTCAGAATCAGCTCCCTTAAAGCAGTGATCTTTGCCTGAGGAAGAAATACCTTCTCCTGGCTTGTATCTATGATCAGACCCAAATACTCCAGTCTTCTTACTGGTTTTAGGAAAGATTTTTCTAGGTTGAGGATCCAACCTAGATGTTCCAGATACTTGACCGGGGTCCTCAAGTTCCCGTTCAAGGAAGCCACCGACCGGTCTATCAAGAGCAGGTCGTCTAGGTATGCTATGACAGTTATACCCTGAGCCCTTAATCTGGCCAGAGGAGGGGCCAAGACCTTTGTGAACACTCGAGGTGCAGTGGCTATCCCGAAAGGCAGAGCCACGAGCTGGAAATGGCGCCCTCCTATCTCGAAGCGTAGAAACTTCTGATGAGCCGGAAAAATGGGCACCTGTAGATATGCATCTCTGATGTCTATCGATGCCAACAGTTCTCCTCCCTGCAGGATGGAGACTACTGTCCGAATTGATTCCATGCAGAAGGACTGAATCCTTAGAAATCAATTCAGATCCCTTAAATCCAGAATGGGTCTGACAACCCCATTTGGTTTTTGGACCGTAAAAAGGTTGGAATAGAAGCCCAATCCTTGATCCTTTGTGGGAACCACCATAATGACCTCTTGCGACAAAAGTCGCTCTAACGCTAGAAGGAGCGACTGCTTCTTCTCTGGGTCTCTGGGAACACTTGATCTGAGGAAACGAGGAGAGGGAAATTCTTGGAACTCCAGCTTGTACCCTAAGGTTACCGTGGAGATTACCCATCTGTCCTGGAAGTCCTCCTGCCAGAGCTTTGAGAACTGTAGCAGTCTTCCCCCCACTTGAGCGAGCGGGGTCGCCCCTTCATGAAGAGGTCTTAGTGTCTTGTCTAGAAGACTTCTTCCCCCAGGACTTCTTTTGTTCCTGGGGTTGACTCTTGTTTCTTGCCCCAGACGGAGGAGGCTGTCGTGACTGCCTGGAGGCTGAAGCCCCTGGCGCTGGGGAAAGAGTCCGTTTGAAAGAGGGACGCTTACTCTTCTTCTTAACAGGTGAGAGAGTGCTTTTCCCACAAGAGATTCTCTTGATATAGTTATCCAAGTCTTCTCCAAACAACCTTGCACCACGAAAAGGAAACCCAGCCAAGAGCTTCTTACATGGTGCTTCGGCTGACCAATTTTTCAACCATAAGATTCTACTCATATGCACCAACCCAAGTGAAAGGCGAGAGGTTTGCATGATAGAATCTCTGATGGCGTCAACAACATAACATAAGGCCGCTGGAAGGTTAGCAAACCTCTGGGCCTGTTGTTCAGGTAATACTTTGATGACCTGCTTAACATGGTCTCTTAAGTATTGACAGACTCCAAGGAAAAAACATCCTTTAATAAGGATTCCATCTTTTTATCCACAGGATCCCTGAGCATCTGAGCGCTGTCTACAGGACAAGTCAGACTACTATTTATAGAGGAAATGGCCGCATCAATGGCCGGCATTCCCCACATCTTAATAAATTTTTCTCCTATATAGGATAAAGTGTTGAAAACTTTTTCGGCGGAAGAAATCGCTTATCTGGGTGATCCCACTCAGAATAAAGGAGCTTTTCAAGCAAATTATGAACAGGAAAAGCATGTGCTGCTTGGGAAGGTTTCAGCGACCCCAAAGCAGAAGAGGATTCTTTAGCAGCTTCAGGTAAGGGCAACTTAAATGTGGAGCGGACCAATCCAGTAAGGATCTGCACTAAGACTTTCTCCTCTTGGGAAGTCGCAGAGGGTCCCTCTCCACCCGATTCCTCCGAAGAGGAATTATCTGTCCCATCCTGATCCTCTGAAAGGGATTCATCTCCTTTATCCCAGAGCTCCTCTGCTTGAGGGTTTTGGGGAACAGAGGAAGGCCTAGTACGTTTTCTTCCACTGAGAGAAGCTGTAATCATGGCCATTAATCTTTCCTCTAACCCAGTAATGGTTGAGGAAAAAACCTCTTGTGTAATGTATACAGGGGCTGAAGTGCCGGAAGCAGGTATAGCCCCAGACCCCAACGACTCTCCCTGTCCAGCCGTCCCTGGCCCCTCGGGGGGGAGGATGTAGCAGACAGGGGGTCCTCAGAACCTGAACGAGATCCCCTAGTGTCTCTGGTTCTGGGGGTACTTGAACCTCTTCTAGCCATAGTGCAAAGCAACAAGGTGTGAGGTATCCAAAATGAACACTGACTGCTGAGCGATGTAGTCTGGCAAAAGCCTTGCTACCAAATGCCCAATCCGGTGTTACCTTCGTAAATGCAGCCTAGGAGAATGCCTGTGTCCCACCTTGCATGCGACTGTCAGCTCTGTGTCCCTCCAAGGCTCAGAGCACCTGTAGAGTGTGCTTTAAGTAGCCATGCTTCTGGCACTGTGGGCGTCTGAGCACGCTGACGCTGTGCTGACGCCCCGCCCCCTCTGCCGCCCCCCCCCTTCGTTTTTTCGAAAACGAGAGCTTCCCGCGCGAGCCTGACCCTTCCGGAGTAAGCATGGAGGAAGGCTGGGGGTGGAGGAGGAAGGAGAGAGGCCGGCAGCGATGGGACCTGCATAGATGCAATGGCGGCGGCGACAGTGCGGTATAAAAACCGCCTTACAGCCCACCTGTGGCCTCCCCTTGGCCTGGGGGGAACATTCCTAAGGAGAAATCCCCCCATCCCATCCTACCTGGAGCCGGTCGGAAGCGCTGTGGAGCTTGGAATGCTGAGACCAGAAACAGTATGAGAAGGTATGTGCTCTTGGCAGCCCCCGGTGGTCACACTAGGCATAGCATGCATCTACCTTAAAGGAGAAAAACTACTAGAATTCAAAATTCTGTGGAATCTCGTCTTACCTTATCCAGCCGCAGGGTTCTGTATACACAGACCCAATCTTCACCTCTCACGGTGGGCTCCGTTTGAAAAAACGTTAGAGACTGGGGCCCCCTACGAATAGGGGGATCCTGCAGTTCTGGCCCTGTAAAGCACCCAGCCAGAAATTAGGAGGTTTAAAGCCATTTTCTGATCTGCGGGGTCCAGCTCTCTAAAAAGAGAAGCATTACAGGTAAAACCTTGTTTCTTCTGACACGAGGCCCGGGTACCATCTAATTCAGCCATGAAAAGACACTTTGAATGGATCCGGTTCGCCTGGCTTGCCCCAGTATAGGATATCAGGATATTCCCTTTGGAGCTTCAGCACAGGATATCTTTACACGTCCAACACCTAAGACACTGGCATAAAAACTGAGGTATCCCTGGAAGGGGAGGGATTATATAGGGGGTTGAACTTCCTGATTAGGGTGTGACCAGTGTCCAATACCTAAAGGTACCTACATAACCCATCAGTTATTACTGTGGCTCTGTGTCCCGTGATGTCCGAGAAAGAAAATAGGATTTCTTTCAGCTGCTCTGCTCCTTCAAATCTTTTGATGTCAAACTGGTACCCAATAGGACTGACGATGATGATGACGATGATGATGACCTATTTAGGGCAATCCATAGGGGATTCCTAAAGATGTTCAGAATCCATGCATTATAAAAATATTTTTAATTGTGCTGCAAAGCTACAAGTCCCCCTATTCTTAGCATACAGCTGGCAGACAGAACTGTGATTGGTTTGTTGAACAAGATACGGTGTTTAGTGTAGAAAAAAAAAATGAAGAAACGGTACAAGTCTACAGAACTGTGATCTTGTGAAAGCAGGGATAGCGTGAGGTTATCTACATTATTAATAAATACACATCTAGAATCAAGACCAGTTAATGTCATTTTCAAGAGGATATTGCATTTAAAGGGAAGGAAGGCACAAACACAGGGAGAAAGCTGCATGCTAGACAGATAAAAACAAAGAAAAAAAATTGCTTAAACAAGCAAATGTTAGACTGCAAATCTGCAAGACCAACGCGAGTCCAGGGGCTGGCTGGACTGAATGCTAGAACCTTGGAAAAGGAGCTGTCATCTATAATTATTATATAAACACGTTTTACATCCCCGATCAGCAATCTGCCGTGTATATAAAGTGACTGTACAAGTAACACAACTAAAGAGTTGCTACTGTTGCTTTAGATTGTATTCATATATGAGGCTACAGTTTTATGGTTAGGTAAACTTCAAAAGCCAAATGTAGCAACCTAAATCTCTAAAATGAAGTTCTTAAAAGTTTTCCCTACATAGCTTAGTAACACTGTCAGTGGGCCCATTCAGGGCAAAGTGACAGTGCCTCTTAAGCGCCAACTCCATGAGCAAAGTATACTCGCCAATACATTGCCTTCCTGCTGCAGAAGTACAATCTAGATACTTTTTTTGGACAGATGGTGTCGGAGCTTACCTGAGAGCATGGGGTCACTTCCCCAGCATGGGACAGCGTTCAACCTAATGGTGGCTACTTAGCTGCATGTCTCATTTAAAGTCCCAAAAACCCCCCCATCTCTCTGTTTTTTGTAGGCAGGAGCACTGCCACGTAGGGGAAGCCAAATGTTCTCCAAACCCAGAAGCTCCTGCAAGGGTTCCAACTATGCAAGAAAGCAGCAAGGGAACGTGGATGGCTAAATATATCTTGCTGGTAGAATGAGTGATCACAAAGCACTGTCACTTGGACCTGAATGGGAAAACTAACAGCCAAACTTTTTGTTCCAGTAACAATGGTCACTAGGACAAAACAGAAGTAGTTCCTTTCCCCAGTAGGGACACAAATACCAATAAAACCCCAATCCCTACTATATTTTCATAAGTAAAAACAAAGTGTTTTGGCTTTAGATATACTTTAAAGTGAAATGTTATATCATTTGAACCATCGAAAGAGTTGGAGAGACAGCTTGCATCTGTTTTTAGAGACCACGTAGTTAAAAACAGAAACCAACTTATGTGGAGAATCCGTATAATTTTTTTTAAACACAGTTATGGAGAATTTCCACCAGTTTCCCATGTTGGAGATTGGCCCTTATCAAAAAAGATATTTGCTGTATTTAGGTCAAGGGCCGCCGTGACATTATCCTATGCCTGCCAGCCAGTCCCTGAACACAACACAATCACAGGGTCCTAGATACCAGGGTTTTGCTCATTTTATTAATATTTAATGAAATCAGCCTTTAAAAGGAAACACCAGCTCATTCAGAAATGGATATAATATATATAGATGCTATGCAAGCCATTTTGTCACTTAATGGCATAAGAAATTACCTTTTCACTTCAATCGGCAGCCATTCATGACTGCCAAAAATTTTTATTTTGGCCTTTCTCATTACCCAGAATCCTCCTCTCCTGATTCTGTATATGTCTGTCTGTCTGTCTGTCTCAGAAGTGTACGCAGAGCTCAAACTAAAGTAATCTCTCCTGTGATGTCCTCAGGTTTACTGAACTAAAAGCTTAAAGTGCGGAACTCGAAAAAAAAAAACACTTTTCCTTTTTCCCCTAAAGGACATTCTGTCTCTTCTACTCTTGTAGCAGGTGGTCCTTATTGCTGCTGCAAATAGCACAGATTTACAGACCGTGGTTTAGTGCAGTCGTTCTTAAAGCCTAGACTGCAGCGTTGACTCCGCCCCAGAAGGCAGATCCAGGGTAGCCTAGGATCAGGGGAAAAGGGGTTAAAAAGAAGAGATGTGGAGAGGACAGCTCCTTTTTGAAGGCAAATACTGAAGCAAAAGCTGATATTTAATTTTTTTTTCTTTTTTTGCTTGAGTTCTGCTTCAAGCAAATTAACCATTCCAAACTATTTGACTAGAAGGCCCCTTTCATTTGGGGCCAACTCTGTCAGGTGGATTCGCCTGCTCACCGCTGAGCAGATGGATGACAGGTCCATTTCCAATCCGCTCTGCAGAGTGGACAGAGACACAGCCCGCTGTTCTCTATGGGGCAATCCGATCCACCGGACGGATGGAGAACAGATCCCGATCCATCTGTTTTTAGCGGACAGGATCAGATATAGAGAGCAATGGATGGTTCGATCGGGTTCGCCTGAAAAACTGACAGGCTGGCTCGATCGGTCCGTCAGTGTGAAGGGCCCCAAGGCCTCATGCACACAGGGCGTTTAACTCTCCTAGAAGCCAGCAGTGTTTTTGCAGAAAAAAATGCCTGATGCTTGTGAAAGTGTCTAAAGCTACAAGCATCAAGCTTTTGGGTGTTGATTCATTTCATTGGCCAGAACAAATCATTTATTCTAAACATAGAAACTAATTAATGTTCAAGCACTAAAAGCACCTAGCGTTTAAGCACATTGAGCAGCTGTAAAAGCGTCCAGTGTGAATGAGAGCCAAGTCAAAGGCCTTCTTAAGAGCATTCATCACAAGGTGCCTGGCTTGGTAAGAAAAAAAAAAAAGTCTCTAAGTGCTTCCCTGAACTCGGTTACACTTCATTTCTCCGGCATCAACTTCGCTACTCTGTTCTAAACCTGAATTCCTAAAGTGAAGGATCAGCCATTTCATATTTTATTTCCAATGAGAGCACAGTTATCGGTCCTGAAGACACTCTCTCTCTCAGCAAGGGGGTTGTCAGGTCTCAAATCTATGGAAGGACATATAAAATATAAACAAAATGACAGATTCACTTGAAGCTTTGCTGAGATACCTGCACAGCGTGCTGCACATCGGCAGGCATGCACTGTTTCCTGACAACACACAGAATGATCATGTAATTATAATAAAGACAGGCCCCATCTGCTTATTACTTTATAAATCTCAACACCTAGAGAACAGAAGCAGGCAAGGAACTGCAATTGCGTTTGTCAAACTCCTTTTTGTTTTGTTCTCAAAAAAGCTGTGAGTTTCCCTTTAAAGTCTATGGTACATGCTAATTTAGGAACGCTACACATGCTACGGATCCAACCAAATTATTACAAAATATTGTGGGAGAGGAGTAAACTCACTAACAGATTTCGCTGTAAGCAGGATGCATTCACTGCATTTTTAGTGCTAAATGAAAAATTTGAGTAATTGCTTCAAAGTAAAATTTCTTAAGCTTTATTTATAAGGATTTGCTGTGCTGTAACTTTATTATGTTCAAATACAGCAAATTGGAACTCTCTCTAGTGGTCAGCGGTATGTCATACAGCACATACAACCTACTTGTCAAATGACTAGTATGAGAAAATCAGTAACAGTCTAAAGCAACCGAAGAGTGCATGGCTATCCTAGACCACACATATCAAGAATGTGGCCCACGTCTAGTTTTGCAGCCGGAACGTGGTGTGACTCCTCTTGCCCTCCCGCTCCTCGCTGTCACTTATAAACATAGAAACTTTCTGTGTTCACAAGGGACAGCTTTGCGCTCAGCAGCTCCTGGATGTAAGAGATTCCTGCATGAACTTACGGTGAGGACAGGTCTCCAGAGAGGGATCGAATGATCTCCCTGCAAGGAGAGGCAAAGCCGCCTAACCCAGGGGGTAGAACCATGCCAGGTAGGAGAGAGTAGAGATGTGAGGAAGCTTTTGGTTTGTGGGGTTGTCAGAGTTGGGCAGCCAGACTGCTCATGTGGTCCGTGATGAAGTTGAGTTTGACACCCCTGTCCTAGACCATGGGCAAAAAGCAAAAGGTAACTGGACCTCCCATAGTCGTTCTGTGGCCCACCTCTTTCAGCTCCCCTCATGTTCATGTTGGCCAATGAGGTTTACCCATCACAGTTTGTAATGAGAGGTGCAGGAAGTAGCTGGCCACATTTGGCTTTGGTTCCTTTTTGTTCTATAGAGAATCTGCAGGATTATTAATGGACGGGTACACTCTGGAATTTAACAGATCCTCCATGTAGGCAGAGGTAGGTGCCCTGAATGATCATTCCATTGCTGGATTATTCTTAAAATCTGGTCCACAGGTACACTTCGAAGAAATCAAAGCAACAAGTTTGTCTAAAGTGTTTGTACACCCTGTACAACCACTTTTACCTACTGGTAAGCCTATATTAAGGTATAGAGATATTTACAATAAAGCAGAGCGCCGATGTCTACGGCGCATGCGCACTTTAGAAAGGGAAGATTGTGCCGTTTCTAAAGGGGGTCATGCTGTGATTGACGGCTCCCGCGCGCATGCGCGGGAGTGACGCCACGCGTCTCCGGCCAGTCACAGAGCCGGAGTTCGTGGCCCCGGAAGGAAGAGGGGTGAAGATGGACACTCGCTGCTAGTGGGGACAGCGGTGACATTGCAGGCTTCGGTTTCAGGTAAGTGACACATAATGGGCTACTATGCGATGCATACTAGCCCATTATGCTTTACCTTTGCAGGGAAATAAAGAGAAAGTTAAACCCATCAGGGTTTACTTCCTCTTTAATCCCCCCTCCCCAGCAGCACCTACCACTTCCCCGCTGCTCTGTTCAGCCAGCAGAATGAGAGAAACACGTGGAAATCTCCACGCACCAGAGCTGTTACATGGGGAGCATCTATAGTTCTGCGTAAGCTACGACTTGAGCACCTCATACAATGCTATTGAAAAAGTATTCATACCCCTTGAAATTTTCCATATTTTGTCATAATACAACCAAAAACGCACATGTATTTTATTGGGATTTTATGTGATAGACCAACACAAAGTGGCACATAATTGTGAAGTGGAAAGAAAATGATAAATGGATTTAAACATTTCTTACAAATAAGTATCTGAAAAGTTTTGCTGTGCATTTGTATTCAGCCCCCCTAGTCAATTCTTTGTAGGTCTCTACCAGCTTTGCACATCTAGAGAGTGAAGTTTTTGCCCATTTTTCTTTGCAAAATAGCTCACGCTCTGTCAGGTTGCATGGAGAACGTTTGTGAACAGCAATTTTCAAGTCTTGCCACAGATTCTCAACTGGATTTAGGTCTGGACTTTGACTGGGCCATTCTAACACATGAATATGCTTTGATCTAAACCATTCCATTGCAGCTCTGGCTGTATGTTTAGGGTCATTGTTCTGCTGGAAGGTGAACCTCCGCCCCAGTCTCAAGTCTTTTGCAGACTCCAACAGGTTTTCTTCTAAGATTGCCCTGTATTTGGCTCCATCCATCTTCCCATCAGCTCTGATCAGCTTCCCTGTCCCTGCTGAAGAAAAGCATCCCCACAACATGATGCTGCCACCACCATGTTTCACGGCGGGGATAGTATGTTCAGGGTGATGTGCAGTGTTAGTTTTCCACCACACATAGCATTTTGCTTTTAGGCCAAAAAGTTCAATTTTGGTCTCATCTGACCACATCACCTTTTTCCACGTTTGCCGTGTCCCCCACATGGCTTCTCACAAACTGCAAATGGGATTTCTTATGGCTTTCTTTCAACAATGGCTTTCTTCTTACCACTCTTCCATAAAGGACAGATTTGTGGAATGCACAACTAATAGTTGTCCTGTGGACAGATTCTCCCACCTGAGCTGTGGATCTCTGCACTATGGGCCTCTTGGCTGCTTCTTCTTGGATGGCCATGTCTTGGTAGGTTTTCAGTGGTGCCATACTCTTCATTTTCGGATGATGGATTGAACAGTGTTCTGTGAGATGTTCAAAGCTTGGGATATTTTTTTTTTTATAACCTAACCCTGCTTTAAATTTCTCCACAACTTTATCCCTGACCTGTCTGGTGTGTTCCTTTTTCTTCGTGATGCTGCTTGTTCACTGAGGTTCTCTAACAAACTTCTGAGGGTATCACAGAACAGCTGTATTTATACTAGGGGTGCAACGGATCGTTGCCGATCCGTGATCACCCTCCGCGGATCGGCACACCAGCGGAGCACTTTTCGGCCTCAGCCATAGGAAAGGCCCCGGCTTCGGCCTAGCTCCGGAGCGGCGGCCATCTTGGTACACCCGGAAGTGGCCGCTGTCTCGACAGGAAGTGACGTTTCGTCGCCACCATCTTGCTACACCCCACACTCCTGCACAGTACAATAATGATAGAGTGAGAAGGGGGCAAGCGGACATCTTGTTACACCCACCGGAGTTTTAAATTTAAAAGCCATTTTCAACACAAAACTGAGCTTATATGCACAAATACTGTATTTATGCATATAAGCTCGGTTTTGTGTTGAAAATAGCTTTTAAATCTAAAACTCCGGTGGGTGTAACAAGATTTGTGGGTTTTGTTTTTTTTTTTGTTTTTTTATGCTGATCCGAGGATCGATCCGATCCGTGACTCTGATCCGAGGATCGATCCGATCCGTGAGATTTTTGATCCGTTGCACCCCTAATTTATACTGAGATTAAATTACACACAGGTGGACTCTATTTACTAATTAGGTGACTTCTGAAGATAATTGGTACCACTAGATTTTAGTTAGTGGTATTAGAGTAAAGGGGGCTGAATACAAATGCACGCCACACTTTTCAGATATTTGTAAAAAAAAAAAAAACTTGAAAACCATTCCCTCCACTTCACAATTATGTGAAACTTTGTGTTGGTCTATCTATCACATGAAATCCCAATAAAATACATTTATGTTTTTGATTGTAACATAACATAACATGACAAAAGGTGGAAAATATCAAGGGGTATGAATATTGTTTCAAGGCACTGTATTTTATGCAGAGTGTCTTTCCTACTACCAGCAGCCGAACAGATCGACAGAGGAATAAAGCAAAGGGTTCCCATGGAGGCAAACATTAAAGAGAACCTGTTGCTTTGCCCTGCGTGGGCATTTTAAACATAACAATACTCAATATACAGATGACCACTAGAGAAAATTGAGAAATTTGTATATGAAAATGCAATAACCAAAGCATCGATCCCCAGACAAAAATGAAATTGTCCCTTCTCATAAGCATAGCAATTACTCAAAATGTGTAATTTTTTAAAACCATACTAAAAATGTATTGTAATTCCCAAATTTTATCTCTCAAGTAACAATTTATTCTCTATAATCTAGCTTTAATACATATTGGTATTCTGTTATTATAATGTAAGTAGACACTAAAGCGAAGCTGACATGACAATCCAGCCATACCAAGCAAGCCTTTCTTTTTAGCGGAAAAGCAGAAATGCCTTGGGGTAGCTACAGAACACCAATCGCGTGTCAGTATGTGGCACTATGACATGAAGGTCAGTACAAGCAAAGTATAACCTGATCCTCCCTATACAGCAGTGAATGCACCTTGCAAAGCACACAATGTTTTCTAAAGCTACAGCTGCGAGTCAGTTAGGCAAGGATGCAATGTGATTGTGTTATTTGCATCGCAAAATTAAAACGTAAGCAATGTTGGCTTACAGAACTGTAAGCTATATGCCAAACAAAATGCAATGGGAAAGAAAAAACTAATAGGAGCAATGAGTAGTAGTAATACCTTCTTACAGATAGCTCGCAGCTTGAAAGCAGAGAAATGAAATGCAGTTTTCAGATCAATTTCACATCAAGTTCCCTTCCCACAAGTCAACGTTTGGTTGGGGCGAGATAACATGAACACAGGGGCTAAGGGACCAACAAGCCTGCAGGACATACTACAATGCGCTGCAGACTACTGGATCAATTACACGGGGCACACTATACATTCCACCCTAAAACATATAGAGTCATTGATTCTTACCTTCTTATTGAAAGCCCAGATTTTGTCCCATTCCATGTTCACAACAGACCTAGAAGATCCCTAAAATATAAAAGAAGAAAACAAGATGAAAAATTGTTCCAGTGAGCAGCTCACAGTATAAAGGGTTTTCAAATCATCATTCCACAAATTCAAAATTCACTAAGCAAACACATCAGGATAAGTATCTTAAAGAGTAATTCCACATTTGTTGAGAAAAAAACATTCCCCTCTGGGTGATCTATGTACATTACAAGGATTTTAAACTTTGTTGCAGATTCCTACCATTTTGTTATTCTGAAGAGATCACTGTGTGTTTAAATGTGTCCATGTGGTAAATGAATGTAATGGGAGAGTTTTCATAATTATCAGTCAGCTGCTGCTGCACCTGCAGGGCTCTAATAAGAAAAATTGCAGGGTCTGCATCCCTTTAGACATGATTTCCTATTAGAAGTATCTCACCAAAAATTACATTTTTGTTGCAGGGGATGCCTGATATTTGACTTGCATCTCAGTGCAGGCTTCAGGGAAAACCAGTGAGCCAATCACAGAAGCAGGTAATGATATTTCTGGGGGATGATCTGTACACATTCTGTGTACAAAACATCTTCAGGTAGCCATATTGCATTGCACATTACAGAATATTACAAAGACGCAGATTGAAAAGGAAAGGTAATTTTTAATAACATTCAATTACAATATGACTTCAGTCACAATTGTATATGCCAAATAATTTTTTTTGCTATTTATTTTTCACTATACAAGTGGAGTTACGCTTTCACTATATAAAAAAGGGGTAAGTACAGCGCTGCGCTAAAAATAAAAATAAAACAGCAGCCAACACACCCGTAGACTCAGGGTCATAATAGCAACAGAAAATTTAAAGTGTGGCGCTATAAGCTCCGTAAGTGTATGTGATAAATAATTATATCAAAATAATGCAGAAATTGTATAAAATTAATAACTTCAGAAGAAATCAACAATGTGAACCAGAGTGTGCCATGTAAAATATAACAGTGACTATTGAGCAAAGTAGTAATAATTATATGCATTCACCACTTCGAATGGTGTTGCATTTTGAATGACAATTGCACGGTCATGCAACACTGTACCCACACTAAATTTTTATAATTTTTTTTCCCCACAAATAGAGCATTCTTCTGGTGGTATTTGATCACTGCTGGGGTTTTAATTTTTTGCGCTACAAATAAAATTAAAAAAAGACCGAAAATTTTGAAAAAAAACACTTCCTGGTTACCATGTGATCAGCTGTGACGTCACATAGCCGGAGCCGCGTGTGACGTCACATAGCTGGAGGCGCGTGCGACGTGCCGGAGCCGCGTGCGACGTCACATAGCCGAAGCCGCGTGCGACGTCACATAGCCGAAGCCGCGTGCGACGTCACATAGCCGAAGCCGCGTGCGACGTCACATAGCCGAAGCCGCGTGCGACGTCACATAGCCGAAGCCGCGTGCGACGTCACATAGCCGAAGCCGCGTGCGACGTCACATAGCCGAAGCCGCGTGCGACGTCACTCCCGCGCATGCGTGCGGGAGCCGCCAGCAACAGCACACTCACTGAAGCAAACGCCACGTACGTGCCATTGCTTCAGTGCGCATGTGCCGATAACGTTGGCACATGCAAATACAGGGAATATCTCCTAAACTGTGCAGGTTTAGGAGATATCCGGGGTAGCTACAGGTAAGCCTTATTATAGGCTTACCTGTAGCAAAAAGTGGTCTGTAAGGGTTTACAACTACTTTAAGGTGTTACTAGGGGCAAAACCAAAATTATACAGATTATGCAGCGTGCCACTAGCCATAGGGGCTCGTTTACAACAGATGCATTTTTTAACTGCAGTTTAAGCACAGGCAGGAAATATTCATGTATTTCAATGAGCCTAGTTTACACCATTGTCAAGCTTTCATTTAAAATAAAAATAGAGCTGCATTTTTATGCATGTAAACGTACTGGAGAGCATGTGAACGCACCACAAACACATGTAAATGTGCATATGTAGAAATGCACACTGAATGAGGGGATTGTGATGTAAACATTTTTTTACCTGTTGATATAAAATGAATTATAAAAAGGGACTTGGGACTTGAATTTCCTAACATAAATTTGATAAAAAAAAAAAAGTTTAAATATCACTTTCGGGAAACTGGCCCTCTTCGAGGCCCGCCCACGCGCACCCCCCCCCCCCAAAAAAAATCCTCCAGCAACTTCCTCAACTAGGGTTGGGCTCCTATCCCTCTTTTCTTTTGCGGAGAGGGGGCCAGGGCTGACATAAGGTTGAGATCTGTTGGTTTGATTCAATAACCTCTCCATGGCAGAGTTTTCAATGGTGAGGCGGAGAAGATGCTTGTGTTGTATTCTCCTGTAGAGTTACTTATTGCAGATAATTGCATTGTATTACCGATGGTTATGTAATCCTTGGATACAGCAATGTTTCCACTTTGTTCACTATACCTTTCTATGCTAGAACGTATCAAGAGATAAAATTTGCATTTCTCCCATGCCATATGTTTGCACAATGGTTTTTGTACTTCTTTGAAATACTTAAAAAAAAATCACTGGAAAAGAAATAGTACTAAAAATTGAAGTATTCTGTACCAACCTGGGCAGCAATGAACTGCTTTAACCCCTCTACAGTCATGCCCCTTCGTAAAACTCCTCGTACAGTTGGAAATCTGGGATCATCCCTGAAAAATAAATTGGTATATTAAAGCTGAACTCCAGGCAAACAGCTAGATAAACAGATGAAATGCATACAAGGGAACAATTTTACCTGCCAAATGGATTTGAATTTCTGTCTATGAAGTCCTGAGATATACACAGCCCTACCACACAGCACAACCCTGTCTGGCAAAGTAAGGGTACCTTATCTTTCACCACTGCAGTTTACCTTTATTTAGACCCCTTTCACACTGGGGCGGTTTGCAGGCGTTATTGCGCTAAAAATACCGCCTGCAAACCGCCCCTAAACAGCCTCCGCTGTTTGTTCAGTGTGAAAGCCCGAGGGCTTTCACACTGAAGTGGTGCGCTGGCAGGACGGTAAAAAAAGTCCTGCAAGCCGCATCTTTGGAGCGGTGAAGGAGCGGTGTATTCACCGCTCCTGCTCATTGAAATCAATGGGACAGCGCGGCTATAGCTGCGCTGTACGAGGGGTTTTAACCCTTTTTCGGCCGCCACAGCTAACGGCCGAATACCGCGGTAAAACAGCGCTAAAAATAGCGCTGTTTTACCGCCGACGCCCCCTACCGCCCCAGTGTGAAAGGGGCCTTACAAGTCTCCTCCGCACCCTGCGACAGGATATGGACAGTGAAAAGAGAAGTAGCACACCGATGAGCTCATCTCTACATGACTACTAGCATTCTCCTTGCATTGTGCTGTTTGGCTGGTTCAGTGGGGACTGGATGAATTTCGATCAGTGTGGCCATCCCTTCTTGACAGAAGTCAATCGACTTCTCTTAAATGTTGGAAAACTTTTATCAATCAGCAGCTGCAGCCACTGATCAGTGTATTCTGACAGCGGGAGAGGCTGTCAGAATACATTGTCCTGTCAGGGGGGAATTTCATCCATGCACCTTGGTTGTAAATCTGTTTTTATCCCTTCAGCTCGCTGGATGAACAAACAAAAAACATCTATGGCCAGCTTAAGTTCTGCTTCTTTGATTTAATACAGTTGTGCTCATAAGTTTACATGCCCTGGCAGAATTTATGATTTCCTGGCCATTTTTCAGAGAATATGAATGATAACACTAAAACTTTTCTTTCACTCGTGGTTAGAGTTTGACTGAAGCCATTTATTATCAACCAACTGTGTTTACTCTTTTTAAATCATAATGACAACAGAAACTACCCAAATGACCCTGATCAAAAGTTTACATACCCCAGTTCTTAATACCGTGTATTGCCACCTTTAACATCAATGACAGCTTGAAGTCTTTTGTGGTATTTGTGGATGAGGACCTTTATCTTCTCAGATGATAAAGCTGCCCATTCCTCTTGGCAAAAAGCCTCCAGTTCCTGTAAATTCTTGTCTTGCATGAACTGCACATTTGAGATCTCCCCAGAGTGACATTGAGTGATATTGAGGTCAGGAGACAGATGGCCACTCCAGAATCTTTATTTTACTCTGCTGTAGCCAATGACAGGTCAATTTGGCCTTGTGTTTTGGCTCATTGTCATGTTGTAATGTCCAAGTACGTCCCATGCGCAGCTTCCTGGCTGATAAATGAAAATGTTCCTCCAGTATTTTTTGATAACATACTGCATTCATCTTGCCATCAATTTTAACCAAATTTCCTGTGCCTTTGTAGCTCACACATCCCCAAAACATCAGCGATCCACCTCCGTGTTTCACAGTAGGAATGGTGTACCTTTTATCATAGGCCTTGTTGACTCCTCTCCAAATGTAGTGTTTATGGTTGTGGCCAAAAAGCTAAATTTTGGTCTCATCACTCCAAATGACTTTTCGCCAGAAGATTTGAAGCTTATCTCTGTGCTATTTGGCGTATTGTAAGCGGGATACTTTGTGGCTTTTGCGTAGTAACAGCTTTCTTCTGGCGACTCGACCATGCAGCCCATCTTTCTTCAAGTGCCTCCTTATTGTGCATCTTGAAACAGCCACACCACATGTTTTCAGAGAGTCCTGTATTTCACCTTAAGTTATTTGTGGATTTTTCTTTGCATCCCAAACAATTTTCCTGGCAGTTGTGGCTGAAATTTTAGTTGGTCTACCTGACCATGGTTTGGTTTCAACAGAACCCATTTTCCACTTCTTGATCACAGTTTGAACACTGCTGATTGGCAGCCTCAATTCCTTGGATATCTTTTTATATCCCTTTCCTGTTTTGTACATTTCAACTACCTTTTCCAGCAGATCCTTTGACAATTCTTTTGCTTTCCCCATGACTCAGAATCCAGAAACGTCAGTGCAGCACTGGATGAAAGATGCAAGGGTCTGTCAGGAGTCCAGACCTTTCATACACACACTAATTACAAGCAAACAGTTCACAGGTGAGGATGGTTACCTTTAATAGCTATTCAAACCCCTTTGTGTCAACTTGTGTGCATGTTATCAGACTAAAATCACCAGGGTATGTAAACTTTTGATCAGGGTCATTTGGGTATTTTCTGTTATCATTAGGATTTAAAAAAGAGTAAACACAGTTTATATAATAATAATAATAATAAATGGCTTCAGTCAAACACTAACCATGAGTGAAAAAAAACTTTTTTTGCTATCACCCATATTCTCTGAAAAATGGCCAAGAAATCATAAAATTCTGCCAGGGTATGTAAACTTATGAGCACAATTGTATCTGCCTTTAAAATAACCTATAACAAATAGAACTATGCATAAATGTTATAAATGTATTTCCTACAGAAGTAGGGATGCATGCTACTTTGTTTTCCCCATCTATAGACACACTAGAAGTTTTGATTCTAGGATGTTTATACCATGTCTGCTTTCATATTTCATGCAGAGAAAATAAAAAATGTTCCAGCCTAAACCTAACTTTTTCTTTGTGGTCTCTAAAAAATCCTCAGTGGTCTGAGAATTCCAGGTCATGTGTTAAAAAAGATTAAATAAGCTGTGTAGACAATGCAACAAAAATTGTACAAAAATCTTACAAAAAAATTTGTTTGTTTCCCTTTAGGACAAAAGAGGGGCTGAGGATACTTTATTTCAAGGGACCAATATTGTTTTCTTTTACAGTGCATCATATAGAACAGCACAGGACTGGAAAGGAGACTCTAAAAATAAAATGTGCTTTTTTTTTTTTATTTAACCAGTTGTTGCCGCACACTATATAGCTTTACTGCTACAGTGCGGTTCGGCTGCGTGGAATCATATATATATATAAATAAATATATATAAATAATTCTGCTCTTCCGGGTAGAGGTACGCGCCGGCTGTGCTGTGATTAGTCACAGCACAAGCTGATCAGTGGGTGCAAGCCGATGAATGACTGCCGGCCAAAGGAGGAACGCCTGCCCCTGCTGATCGGCGAGGAGGAAGACAGGACAGAGCTCTGTCCTGACAACAGGGATGTGCTGTTTTTTGTTTCCCTGCAAAGAATAAAAAAAAAAAAAAAGAGCACATCCTTTAGTGAAAGCACCTCACAGTAAACACAAACACTGGTTAGGCACACATTTAACCCTTTGATTGCCCTAGATGTTTAACCCCTTCCCAGCCAGTGTCATTAGTACAATGACAGTGTATATTTTTTAGCACTGATCACTGTATTAGTGTTACTGGTTCCCACAAAGTGTCAGATTGTCCACCATACTATTACAGTCCCGCTATAAAAGTCATTGATTGCCACCATTACTAGTATAAAAAAATAAATAATAAAAATTCCATAGTTTGTAGACTGTAAACTTTTGCGTAAACCAATCAATATGCTTATTAGGATTTTTTACCATAAATATGTAGCAGAATACATTTTTTTTATTGGATATGTTTTATAGCAGAAAGTAAAAAAGTGTGTTTTTTTTTTAAATTTTCGGTCTTTTGTTTATAGAGCAATACCACCAAAAGAAAGCTCTATTTGTGTGAGAAAAAATCATATAAATTTAGTTTGGGTACAGCGTTACATGACCACACAATTGTCAGTTAAAGTAACGCAGTGCCGTATAGCAAAAAATAGCCTAGTCATGAAGGAGGGTACATCTTCTGGAGGTCAAGTGGTTAAAGGACTATGGTGTCACAATATGCAGCTATTCTAGATATTAAACAGTGCTTAGCAAATAAGTTTTGATGTATCCTGATTCTGGCTGAATTTGGGATTTCAATTATTGCTTCAAATTACAGCCTAGGGGTTATTTGTTGAGGAGGTCTTCCTGTCCGAATCAGTAATCACCAAAATGTAGCCAAACATGAACCAGTAGCATACTTGGACTTTACACATACCAGCCATCCACAAGGCCTTCATTGACAAACCAAGTGAGTTTTCTCTTGGACAGCACAGTGTTATTAAGGTTCAGACGACTATATTCCCAGATGTAGGGCTTTCGGATCCCCAAAGCATTGATGATCCAGTAAAACTGTTCATCCCGATCATGATATTCAGTTGTACGCAGAGCATGTGTCACTCCTTCTACACTGTCCACTATGGGGCAGGCGAAGTCATAGGTGGGATAGATGCTAGAAAGGAAAAGCAAAGTGCATGTCACATGTCGGGCTGAGTAATAATGAGAAAACACACAGACTAAACACGTAGACTTCTATTTACTAAAATTGTATTTTATAGCAGAGAAAGAAGAACTTAATTATAGAATTAGAAGTGTATTAGAAGTGTAAAGCAGCCAACCAGTAGTCATGCTGCACTTACTTGTACTTGTTTCCTGTCCGTGGGTGTGGCTGGGTCTTGCAGCGGAACAGGGTGGGGTCTCGCATACAGCCATTGTTGGAATTCATGTCAATCTTAGCCCGAAGACAGCAGGTTTGACCAAACTCTGTGCCCTTCTTCATTTCTTCCCACATCTGCCAGTTCTTCTCCACCGCTGGAAAGGGAAAAATAGAATTGTTAAAAGAAAAATTCAATACTCCACAGCAAAGCTTAGGGAACGCTGATGTGCTGTAAACATGCAGACATGGGGGTAAGCAACCTTGATGTTCACAGAAGCCAGAAAGTCTCATCGATCTCCAGATTTGCTGGATTCCACATGCAATTTCTAGACATGAATGAAGACATTCAGAGCTTTGAGATCCAAGATAGGGCTGTGGGTTTGGGAATGGTGAACAGGTTGGACAGAACCAGGGCAATGACACTTTAGTCCAGAACACCAGAGAGGGCTCAATGGAAATTTGCTAATTTATGCGATGACACAGGAAGGTTTCAAGGTGAGAAACCGAAGAGGGTTCCATCTCCTGCACTAAAGTGAGATGTAAGCTGTTCAAGCATCCACAAAAGGTTAACAAGTGTCCCCCCTCTCTACAAAGCAGGGGTGCACCTTCATGCCAAGAAAGGCTTTTTGACCGATTTCAAGTGCCAGACCTTGCAGATGGACTGGGAACCAAGCAAGAGGGGGGTCCTAACACAGAGGTCAAGGAAGTGAAGAAAGGAAAGTGACATTTCTGAACAGTCAGAGAAGGAGAACATTCCACAGTCTGTTCCCTAGGCTTTATCTGTTCAGAAATATGGGTGTTCTTGCCACAAGTAGCATTCTTAATATTTTCAACAGCCAGTCCAAAGAGACATTGGGGTCAATTTACTAAGAGTTAAATGCGGCGTGATTATTCGAGTTAGAATAACTAATGCAGTATTTAACTCTCCTCTTTGTTTTTACAGTATTTAGTTACTGTAAATACTGCAAGAGTTAATATTTTTTATTTTGCGGTATTTAACATGTGTGTTTGCATGTTATTTTACAGCAGACGGGCTGCAGCAGGAACTCAATCATTTAGTAGTGGTATCCCTACCAATGCTAAATGTGACATTTCAGCTCAGAGTTGTTGGTTTTTAAGAAACCAGCACTCATCGGCGTCTTAACAACCATGACACATCGGCAGAATGCAAAGAAAAAGTTGAGCCGACATGTAAAGTAAAAAAACAAATACAAAAAGCATGGGGTCCGAACCCTTGGCCGGTGCTTGAGGGAGTGACCTATTGGAATTTGAAAGCCCCCTTGAACAAAGGACCCCCCCCAAATCCTGGCCCCACATGTGACAGGGTATGGGGTACATAGTACCCCTATTCAGTCACAAAAAAAAGGTCAAAGTAAAAAAAAAAAAACAGGAGCCAGTTTTTGACAAAGTCCCTTATTGAAAAAAAAATAAAAAAAGGGAAAAAAAAAAAAAAAAACTAAATCAATGTCCCCGAACTATATCCAGCATGAAAGTTACAGCTTTGTTTCCTTCATGCTGCCGCCGCTAAATAGATTAAAGGGCAGGGTCAACCGGTGACATCACTGGGCTATCCTGCCCCCTTGTGACATCATCAATGATGCAACGATGTATCAATGCATGCTGAGAGCAGTGGTAGTGTGAACTAAACCCAGTAATATGAAAATAGTATTTCCCCCCCACAGAGCCCACAGATTATAAATCTTCTTTTTACATTAAAATGCTGCCACTATATACCTTTTTGGATGATCTGTATACCACGGTTACATGATAAACTGCA
Organism: Lithobates septentrionalis; assembly: GCA_037952835.1. NCBI lineage: Eukaryota > Metazoa > Chordata > Amphibia > Anura > Ranidae > Lithobates > Lithobates septentrionalis. Next base: position 1,133,887 of record JBBDGP010001814.1, on the reverse strand, counting down.
CAGTTTGTCCAGTGCTGAGAGTTCAGGTAGGAGGAGATTTCAACTACAGCCTGTATACACGCCCACATGTGTGATGTCAATATCTGGGTAGCTCTGAGAACAAGTAAAATGTTCTCTCCAGCATAAAAGACACAACTGAGCATGTGCAGGTCGGCTACCCGGACTGTTAGCTGACCTTCCCCAGATAGACAGAGCAGGAGGGGAGGATCTGTGCATACAGGATAAAACAGCCTTTTCACACAATGCAAAGGATTAACCCCTTAAGTTCCACAGTAAGTAGAACAAGCATGCTTTTTGACCCTAGATCTCATATTTAAGAGGTCCTGTCATGCTTCTTTCTATTACAAGGGATGTTTACATTCCTTGCAATAGGAATAAAAGTGACACAATTTTCTTTTTAAAACAGTGTAAAAATAAATAAAATCATGTAAAATAAATAAGAAAAAAAAAAAACATTTTAAAGCCCCCCGTCCCGACGAGCTTGCGCGCAGAAGCGCCCGTATATAACAAACGGTGGTCAAACCACACATGTGAGGTATCGCCGCAATCGTTAGAGCAATAATTCTAGCCCTAGACCTCCTCTGTAACGCAAAACATGCAACCTGTAAAATTTTTTAAATGTCGCATATGGAGATTTTTGAGGGTAAAAGTTTGACGCCATTCCACGAGCGGGAGCAATTTTGAAGCATGACATGTTGGGTGTCAATTTACTCGGCGTAACATTATCTTTCACAATATAAAAAAAGAATTGGGCTAACTTTACTGTTGTCTTATTTTATTAAAAAAAAGTGAATTTTTTTTCAAAAAAAAGCGCGCTTGTAAGACCGCCGCGCAAATACGGTGTGAAAAAAAGTATTGCAATGACCGCCATTTTATTCTCTAGGGTGTTAGAAAAAAAAACAATACATAATGTTTGGGGGTTCCAAGTCATTTTCTAGCAAAAAAACCTGTTTTAAACATGTAAACACCTAAATTCCAAAACGAGGCTGGTCCTTAAGTGGTTAATGAATGCAGTGCTGCATTAATTGCTGTCTTTTATATCTGCCTGGAGTTCCAATTTCAAGCGTTCATATGACCCATAATGCATGGCTTACAGTTAGTTCTGTGCTTGGACTCCGTCCTCTGTTCACGCTCTGCTTTCATCTGTTCAGGGGGAGTGTCGTCCACATAAGCCTTCCCCTCATTTATAAGCTTCTCTGCATATTGGATGATCTTCTCAAAGTGGTCAGAGGTGTATGTGAACTGGTCAGGCTTGATCTGCAGCATGGAGACATCTTCCAGGATAACCTAAACAAAAAATAATAGCCTCACCATTTATAAAAATCTAAATCCTTACGTCTGCAGTATCCACTCATATTTTCTTTATTAGTTTTGACAAGAGTGTTCAAGCCAAGATTTAGGACTTGGCTGACAAATTCTCCTTGAAGCAGAATATTACTGTGATGACCACACAGAAGGCAAGGGGAAAATAAACCAGCATCTCGCAAGTCCTCAAATGTTATTCTTATACAGTCATAGTGTGTTATTCATGGATTCTAACTCCTGTCATCTCCAAGGCTGCATTCACACTGTGGGGTGCGCTGTCATTCATTTTTAATGGCATGCCAAAACAAATGTACTTGACACGGCAAAGGTCAAGGGTGTTATTTTGGTTTGTACCTGTTTAGGGCCCATTACAAAGAAATGGGTTGATTATCGCAAGTGGACACCCCTAAAAAACACAAAAAATGTTTGCACAAGTGTATATGGGCCCAGCAGCCAACCTGTGCTCACTCACCGAATCTTATATACTGGCCTGTTGAGTACCCCAATTGTGTGACCTTACCACTGATGTACTATAAATAGTGGAAGGAAGGGGTATTAAAGCCATCCAGAGCACTATCAAAAGAGGGAAGTGTAACTGTCAGTTCTAAGAGGATGCCTTTCTTTACAAAAAAAAAAAAAAGGGATTGATTTACATAGGTAACCTACTTCTTTAGACTAAACCTACCTTAAAACTAGCTCTAACTAACTTTTTGGCAAGACCCTGGTTTGGTGAGGCTCTGCAACAGTAGCCAAGTTAGTTGCTGGAAGCACAACGTCCCTGCTTCTTAATCTGTACAGCAGCTTCATTAGCTTTTAAAGGAAACAAAAGCTGAAGTTTAAGGCGATCATGGCTGGTGGAAGGGGCCAGCAGGCGGATGTACATGACCTCCAGAAATCCTCACAGTACCCTGTCTCAGTACACCTCTCAAGAGCCATCAGCCCTGATGAACCAGTAGGGTGGGTCTTGGGAGGAGTTATGCATATATCAAATGTCCTAAAGCTGAACTCCAGGAATTCAGCTACTAAAAAGGGAATGCATACCATGAGTTAAGTCCAACAAGGTGCATGTCGCCTCCTGAACGTATCTCTTTAATTTATATTTAACACATCTATGGTGCTGCCAGAAGATAGCTTCTGGAGTACCTATGCTGGACTTTCTGGTCTCAGCTCCTTCAAGTGCAGAGTCAATGCAGCTGCTATTATGTGAACCCATTTACAAAATACAAAGACTTTTGTGAATGGGCAGCAGAGTGGAGGGGCAGGTATACAGCGAGGGAAAAAAGTATCTGATCCCCTGCTGATTTTGTACATTTGCCCACTGACAAAGAAATGATTAGTCTATAATTATAATCGTAGGTTTATTTTAACAGGGAGAGACAGAATAACAACTAAAAAAATCCAGAAAAACGCATTTCAAAAAGGTTATAAATCGATTTGCATTTTAATAAGTAAAGTATTTGACCCCACAAAACGTGACTTAGTACTTGGTGGCAAAACCCTTGTTGGCAATCACAGAGGTCAGACGTTTCTTGTAGTTGGCCTCCAGGTTTGCACACATCTCAGGAGGGATTTTGTCCCACTCCTCTTTGCAGATCCTCTCCAAGTCATTAAGGTTTCAAGGCTGACGTATAGTAACTCGAACCCTCAGCTCCCTTCACGTAATTTCTTTCAGATTAAGGTCTGGAGACTGGCTGGGCCACTCCAGGGCCTAAATGTGCTTCTTCTTGAGCCACCACTTTGTTGCCTTGGCCGTGTGTTTTGGGTTATTGTCATGCTGGAATACCCATCCACGATCCATTTTCAATGCCCTGGATGAGGGAAGGAGATTCTCACCCAAGATTTGATGGTACATGGCCCCATCCATCGTCCCTTTGATGCAGTGCAGTGGTCCTGTCCCCTTAGGAGAAAAACACCCCCAAAGCATGTTTCCACCTCCATGTTGGACGATGGAGAGGGTGTTCTTGGGGTCAAAGGCAGCATTCCTCCTCATTCAAACATGAGTTGAGTTGATGCCAAAGAACTCAATTTTAGTCTCATCTAAGCACAACACTTTCACTCAGTTCTCCTCTGAATCATTCAGATGTTCATTAGCAAACTTCAGATGGGTCTGTACATGTGCTTTCTTGAGCAGGGGGACCTTGCGGGAGCTGAATGATTTCTGTCCTTCATGGCGTAGCGGGTTACCAATTGTTTTTCCTAGTGACTATGGTCCCAGTTGCCTTGAGATTATTCACAAGATTCTCCCGTGTAGTTCCGGGCCGATTCCTCACTGTCCTCATGATCATTAAAACTCCACGAGGTGAGATCTTGCATTGAGACCCAGACCGAGGGAAATTGACAATTTTTTTGTGTTTTTTCCATTTGTGAATAATCTGTTGTCACCCTCTCACAAAGCTGCTTGGTGATGATCTTGTAGCCCATTCCAGCCTTGTGTAGGTCTACAATCTTGTCCCTGACATCCTTGGACAGCTTTTTGGTCTTGGCCATGGTGGAGAGATTGGAATCTGATTGATTGATTGCTTCTGTGGACAGGTGTCTTTTATACAGGTAAAAAGCTGAGATTAGGAGCACTCCCTTTAAGAGTGCTCCTAATCTCAACTCATTACCTGTATAGAGGACACCTGGGTGCCAGAAATCTTGCTGATTGATAGGAGATCAAATACTTATTTCACTCATTAAAATGCAAATCAATTTATAACTTTCTTGAAATGCATTCTTCTGGATATTTTTGTTCTTATTCTGTCTCTCACTGTTAAAATAAACCTACCATTAAATTATAGACTGATCATTTCTTTTTCAGTGGTCAAACGTACAGAATCAGCAGGGGATCAAATACTTTTTTCCCTCACTGTAGCTGCTGTGTGTGCTTATCTCCCCTTACAGCCCAAGTGTATCCTCTGGGAGCGCTATAAAACTGTCAGAATAGAGATAAATACAGGAGGTTACATTCACCTCCTTGGACTTAACTTGTAGTATGCCTGTACATTGATCAAAGTTTATGAATTCCCGGAACTCAGCTTTATTTGGTGGATGTCAATCTGGAGGAATAGGAGTTCCTAGGCAGGCTACATTTGCATGCAGACCACCCTAGGTAACACCCATATGTGATGATTAGTCTCCATGACTGGAAGAACTGAAAAACCCTGAAAGAAAGGGGTGGGCCAAGACCAATGAGGTTGGGGTGGAAAGAGCCTGACCGGGCTTTTAGCAAACCTTTGTGTATTCCAGTGTGCTGTGCCACATGTCTATTGACAAGGTGTGTTGGTGTGCTATTCAAAATGACTATCAACACACTGCAACAATGCACGTAACATGCATTACTGCAACAAAATAGTCTGAATAGGCCCTTGGGTATTTACATAGGTGGCCTCAACTAAGGATATTTAAACAATACACAAGAATAGTGCAAACATAAGTTAAGCAAATCACTTTTACATGGCTGCAGCACCTCACTGGAGCAGGATCAGGAGCAGGATTTAAGTATAACTTCACCAACATGATCATTTACGTTACCTTTTCAAAGTCTTCCTTCTCTTTCTCTGGGTTGGTGTCATCAAACCGCATAATGAGTTTCCCCTTGAAGTTCACCTGATAATGCTGGTTGAGAAGAGCAGCCTTGGCATGTCCAATGTGCAGATACCTGAGAAAACAATGAGAAATCTTATAAAAGATTCTTACACTTTAAAGTAATATTAAACACTCAGTTTTTAGGGACTTTCAGCAGCTAATTTAAATCACAGAGTATGCAGATACTACATCTTTTATCCCTTGCCTATGTTCCAGTTTTAGCTGGTGCTATGACCGCTGCCCCAGGTTTCCTGCTTCATGGTGACTCCTTTCTCTTGCAGCATCCTATGGGAGTTGGCCTTGCATTCAGGGACTTGGAGGTGCGTCTTACCCTATAACTACATCAATAGAAACACACAGCCCCATGGCAAGGCGCTCCCTTGCTTGCCCCTTTTCCTCCTACTAGCTAACAGACTGACTGGAGACTGCACTGTACGCCCTCAATGCTTTTCTGTAAAGGCTGGATGTTCAGGGAAGCAGAACTGTGAGAGAGTAGGAGCTAGCAGCATTGAAACCTGTAAACTACAAATGCTGGATTAGGAGTTAACAATTCGCTTACTGGGGAAGGTTTATTTTATTGTGCTCAATGTGCTTTTGAATTGCTTCAAATTGCTTGTGAGTTGCTTTGATCTAGATCAGTGGTGTCCAAACTATGGCCCTCCAGTTGTTAAGGAACTACAACTCCCATCATGCCTAGTCATGTCTGTGAATGTCAGAGTTTTACAATGCCTCATGGGAAGTGTAGTTCCACAACAGCTGGAGGGCCGTAGTTTGGACATCCCTGATCTAGATTGCCATTGCTCAGAGAATAGTTTTGAGCAGCATTTGTATTCATATTGACTTGGTATGGGAAGAAAGAGAAGCAGCTCCTAAGTAAACCACCAAAACTCATGTAATTAAAATCTCAAAATCTCTGCGCTTAGGACATATAACAGAAAGAGGGGGGGGGGGGGGGGAAGGGGGAGAGAGGGGGGAGAGAAGAAAGTAGGAAAATAGTGAGGTATGCTGCCTCCCCAGGTTAAGTCCCCAAAAGGACTAACATTTAATGGATTGTAGGTGGGGGTATGGCGCTCCCTATTGAGATGTGGAATATTATAGTAGTATGCGTATACGGTGACTATAGCAAATGAGTTGAATAATTAAAAAATGTGAAGACTGTGAGACTCTAAAAGTGAATACATATAATGTAAAATACTTTATATATAGTGTACATATATGTATATGCAATCCCTAATGTATTGCATATACCTCTGAATCACCAATAGTATCAGAAAGTGCCACTAGGTGCTGCTGCTGAGCAGCTATTGTGATAAATCCAATTTATATGTATAAAATTATTGACATATAGCAGTGCAAAACCATATAAACGACAGTGCAGTATATATATATGGCAGTGCAACCCAACATTCACATATATATATATAACCGTGCAACCCAATAAAGTGCAATATGGTGCAATCAAGTCCAAAAAAAAACAAACAAAAGAAAAAATTGTGGATGACATCAAAAATAAAAATTCCTTTCTCAGTAGGTGAATCCCAGTGGGAATGGCAGCAGAAAAGTTCCAACAGCTATGTGACTTTGGTGCCCACAGAGGTAAATCCGTGACTTCTGTGCTCCCCTTTTGGCTCCCCACTCACCAGCTTCCACTACCCCTGCAGGGGTGACAGGCACTCTTGGATCCCAAGGCCGTCCTCTTATCCGATATCCCGTGGTTGCTGAGATGGGATGCCTCTCTCACAGGGGTTCCGGACTACCACCTTATACCATATCCAGGAAGGGGATCACCAGCGAAAGCCCTCATAAAAAGAGATGCCACCTCATAGTGTAGTATAATTAAAAACTTTAATGGTATAAAACTCCCCAATGGGGAAAAAACACATCGCACTACACTATGGGTGAAGCCGATAGCCAGGAAGTGCTTCCCCGCAGCGTGTGGCGTGCGGTCCAGCTGCGTTCCAGGCTCTCTCGCTCCGTACCCGGAAATGACGTAAGTGCGTAGCCCCGCCTTACGCGTTTCGTCATCGACGTTTTCAAAGGCGGCGCCATCTTACTACACCTCTCAGGTTTTAAGGTAGGCGGACATGCTGGATCCTCCCCTCTCCCATCACTATAGGGATTTTGATTGGATTTTCAATCCCGTGGCTCCCCCTCCCAGTACATTCTCATTAGGCGGTGCCCAAATCGGATCCCTGTAAGCATAGGTCGAGGTGTTGATACTTATTACTGACCCATGCATCTCCGCTGACCCTTTACATAAATTGGCAGACATAATTAACAAGAAGCAGTGTGCATCAGGCATCTTGTATAATATAAGTTAAACTTAAACAGAGTAAAATAAAAATCATCTTAAGTTATAAGCCAGGTAAGTATATCGTATAGGCACAGTTCACAGTGGTGGGTAACGGTATTGCATGTCAACCACCCTGCAAACCCAGTTTCTATCTTGCAAAAGTGGATATAATGAAATGTCAACCCAAGTCCCGTTCAGCATCCACCATGGTGTGGATGCGGAACCAGGATATTGGATGTGTATTGCTATCTGTATAAATATCATCCTCCGATCTCCAAACTTTAAAAAACAAAGAATACATAATACAAAATGTATATAAAAATAAAAATAATAAAAAATAATAAAAAACCAGATAGATAATGTTTCTGAGACCACCCAGGTCCTTCAGGAAAGTCAAAGTTAAAATTATATGCCCAAAGAATATTATGCATAAAGAACTGGCTGACTTGCAGGTTGGTCTACAGGCATTCCCATATGAGGCCAGTGTATTCCTAGATATGACTACTGTGTAGGCATTTCCGACTGTAGGGTACTCCTTCACATGGTTACTAACCCACGTACATTAGCCTCTCGATGATATATTAGGTGGTGTATTTACCCACTAGCACCCAGATATTCCTTAGTACACTTTCTCCAATATGGTATTCACACCCCAGGCCCCTCATACCCCTCTGGGGTGTTGAGAAACCCGAGGGGTTGGGGTACATGGTATCAACCCGGGGTGTGAGTTATATTAAAAACATGGAGCAAAAATAAACTAAAGACACCATAAATGGCAATTTGTAAGAACAGAGGGAGGACAGCGTAAGGGGCATGATTTCAGGCACATACATGTATATGGAAACCCTATCCTGGTGCATATAAGTTGCACCTAGTGTCCCATACTTAAGTGTGGGTATCCCCATATACATCCGTACATGCACCTGTGCCCCATAATCATGAGGGGAATTTGGCTATATTCAGGCCTATATGCCGACCCCATGATAGTTATATCTAGGAATTTTTCTATCGCTGTCCCCTCCTCCTCCATTAAACTACAGCACATGTATGTAAAGGCAATAGGATAGTTAGTATTAAGGTTCTGTTCCCCCCTTCTATATTAGGCAACTATCAGGTATAGGCAAAGATAATATGCCAAAAAAAGGGGGGGTAGGGGAAGTCTATACTACTACAAGTAGATTTAAGGGTTAGCTATAAAACAGTTGAGGTCTATGTCCAAGTTCAGGCCTTTAGGTGCAATAGACCCCCCCCCCCCCCCCCCTCTTTCTGTTATATGTCCTAAGCGCAGAGATTTTGAGATTTTAATTATTTCTACCACCCTAGGGTGAGTCTATACTCTGCAGCTATGGACATCTTTGGATATATGACCAGTAGAAACATAGATCTAGGGGGCGTGTTCAGTCAGGAACAGGTTACCAATACGCAGGATATGCATAGCCTTATGAGGCAGCTCAGACATGCAATGGAAAAGCAGCTGAGAGTGTGGTGGGACATTGCCACCTTAGACATGTACATCACAGAAAAAATGACCCCTAGAAGACTGAGGTGGGACTTGCATCCGAATGACAATATTGATAATGGAGATCTTATGGGTGACTGGTACTCTCTCTTCAACAAGTGTGAGGGGGAACTGCTTCGGAATATTGTTAAGAGAAGACAATTTAAACTAAGGGGCATAGAAGCTAACATTACAGAGATTAAAAACATGCTAGCACCCTTCTCTAACCAAAGGGAATATAAGGACAAAGAAAAGGAACTCCAGGAAATCATCAAAAAATATGATGGGGAGATCCAAGCAAAAAAGCAAAAGAAATTTAACCACTTGCCGACCGCCGCACACAGATGTACGTCGACAGGGCGGCACGGGCAGGCAAAAGGGCTTACCTGTACGTCCCTGCCTGCCCGCGGGTGGGGGGTCCGATCGGACCCCCCCCCGGTGCCTGCGACGGTCGGCAAATGTCCCCCGGCGATCGGTGGTGAGGGGGAGGCCATCCATTCGTGGCCCCCCCCTCGCGATCGCTCCCAGCCAATGGGATCATTTCCCTGCCTCTGTATTGTACACAGAGGCAGAGGAAATGATGTCATCTCTCCTCGGCTCGGTATTTTCCGTTCCGGGCCGAGGAGAGAAGACTGGAATGTGAGTGCACAACACACACACACACAGTAGAACATGCCAGGCACACAAAACACCCCGATCCCCCCCCCGATCGCCCCCCGATCCCCCCCCAATCACCCCCCCCCCTGTCACAAACTGACACAAAGCAGGTTTTTTTTTTTTTTTTTTTTTTTTCTGATTACTGTATTGGTGTCAGTTTGTGACAGTTAGTGTGTTAGGGCAGTGAATGTTAGGCCCCCTTTAGGTCTAGGGTACCCTCCTAACCCCCCCTAATAAAGTTTTAACCCCTTGATCACCCTCCGTCACCAGTGTCACTAAGCGATCATTTTTCTGATCGCTGTATTAGTGTCGCTGGTGACGCTAGTTAGGGACATAAATATTTAGGTTCGCCGTCAGCGTTTTATAGCGACAGGGACCCCCATATACTATCTAATAAATGTTTTAACCCCTTGATTGCCCCCTAGTTAACCCTTTCACCACTGATCACCGTATAACTGTTACGGGTGACGCTGGTTATTTCTATTATTTTTTATAGTGTCAGGGCACCCGCCGTTTATTACCGAATAAAGGTTTAGCCCCCTGATCGCCCGGCGGTGATATGCGTCGCCCCAGGCAGCGTCAGATTAGCGCCAGTACCGCTAACACCCACGCACGCAGCATACACCTCCCTTAGTGGTATAGTATCTGAACGCATCAATATCTGATCCAATCAGATCTATACTAGCGTCCCCAGCAGTTTAGGGTTCCCGAAAACGCAGTGTTAGCGGGATCAGCCCAGATACCTGCTAGCACCTGCGTTTTGCCCCTCCGCCCGGCCCAGCCCAGCCCAGCCCACCCAAGTGCAGTATCGATCGATCACTGTCACTTACAAAACACTAAGCGCATAACTGCAGCGTACGCAGAGTCAGGCCTGATCCCTGCGATCGCTAACAGTTTTTTTGGTAGCGTTTTGGTGAACTGGCAAGCACCAGCCCCAGGCAGCGTCAGGTTAGCGCCAGTAGCGCTAACACCTACGCACGCACCGTACACCTCCCTTAGTGGTATAGTATCTGAACGGATCAATATCTGATCCGATCAGATCTATACTAGTGTCCCCAGCAGTTTAGGGTTCCCAAACACGCAGTGTTAGCGGGATCAGCCCAGATACCTGCTAGCACCTGCGTTTTTCCCGTCCGCCCGGCCCAGCCCACCCAAGTGCAGTATCAATCGATCACTGTCACTTACAAAACACTAAACGCATAACTGCAGCGTTCGCAGAGTCACGCCTGATCCCTGCGATCACTAACAGTTTTTTTGGTAGCGTTTTGGTGAACTGGCAAGCACCAGCCCCAGGCAGCGTCAGATTAGCGCCAGTACCGCTAACACCCACGCACGCAGCATACGCCTCCCTTAGTGGTATAGTATCTGAACGGATCAATATCTGATCCGATCAGATCTATACTAGCGTCCCCAGCAGTTTAGGGTTCCCACAAACGCAGTGTTAGCGGGATCAGCCCAGATACCTGCTAGCACCTGCGTTTTGCCCCTCCGCCCGGCCCAGCCCAGCCCAGCCCACCCAAGTGCAGTATCGATCGATCACTGTCACTTACAGAACACTAAACGCATAACTGCAGCGTTCGCAGAGTCAGGCCTGATCCCTGCGATCGCTAACAGATTTTTTGGTAGCGTTTTGGTGAACTGGCAAGCGCCAGCGGCCTAGTACACCCCGGTCGTAGTCAAACCAGCACTGCAGTAACACTTGGTGACGTGGCGAGTCCCATAAGTGCAGTTCAAGCTGGTGAGGTGGCAAGCACAAGTAGTGTCCCGCTGCCACCAAAAAGACAAACACAGGCCCGTCGTGCCCATAGTGCCCTTCCTGCTGCATTCGCCAATCCTAATTGGGAACCCACCGCTTCTGCAGCGCCCGTACTTCCCCCATTCACATCCCCAACCAAATGCAGTCGGCTGCATGAGAGGCATTTTCTTTATGTCCTCCCGAGTACCCCTACCCAACGAACCCCCCCAAAAAAGATGTTGTGTCTGCAGCAAGCGCGGATATAGGCGTGACACCCGCTATTATTGTCCCTCCTGTCCTGACAATCCTGGTCTTTGCATTGGTGAATGTTTTGAACGCTACCATTCACTAGTTGACTATTAGCGTAGGGTACAGCATTCCACAGACTAGGCACACTTTCACAGGGTCTCCCAAGATGCCATCGCATTTTGAGAGACCCGAACCTGGAACCGGGTACAGTTATAAAAGTTAGTTACAAAAAAAGAAAAAAAAAAAAACACATACAAAAATATAAAATAAAAAAAAAATAGTTGTCGTTTTATTGTTCTTTCTCTCTCTATTCTCTCTCTCTATTGTTCTGCTCTTTTTTACTGTATTCTATTCTGCAATGTTTTATTGTTATTATGTTTTATCATGTTTGTTTTTCAGGTATGCAATTTTTTATACTTTACCGTTTACTGTGCTTTATTGTTAACCATTTTTTTGTCTTCAGGTACGCCATTCACGACTTTGAATGGTTATACCAGAATGATGCCTGCAGGTTTAGGTATCATCTTGGTATCATTCTTTTCAGCCAGCGGTCGGCTTTCATGTAAAAGCAATCCTAGCGGCTAATTAGCCTCTAGACTGCTTTTACAAGCAGTGGGAGGGAATGCCCCCCCCCCCCACCGTCTTCTGTGTTTTTCTCTGGCTCTCCTGTCTCAACAGGGAACCTGAAAATGCAGCCGGTGATTCAGCCAGCTGACCATAGAGCTGATCAGAGACCAGAGTGGCTCCAAACATCTCTATGGCCTAAGAAACCGGAAGCTACGAGCATTTTATGACTTAGATTTCGCCGGATGTAAATAGCGCCATTGGGAAATTGGGAAAGCATTTTATCACACCGATCTTGGTGTGGTCAGATGCTTTGAGGGCAGAGGAGAAATCTAGGGTCTAATAGACCCCAATTTTTGCAAAAAAGAGTACCTGTCACTACCTATTGCTATGATAGGGGATATTTACATTCCCTGAGATAACAATAAAAATGATTTAAAAAAAAAATGAAAGGAACAGTTTAAAAATAAGATAAAAAAATAATAATAATAAAGAAAAAAAAAAAAAAAAAAAAAAAAAAAAGCACCCCTGTCCCCCCTGCTCTCGCGCTAAGGCGAACGCAAGTGTCGGTCTGGCGTCAAATGTAAACAGCAATTGCACCATGCATGTGAGGTATCGCCGCGAAGGTCAGATCGAGGGCAGTAAGTTTAGCAGTAGACCTCCTCTGTAAATCTAAAGTGGTAACCTGTAAAGGCTTTTAAAGGCTTTTAAAAATGTATTTAGTTTGTCGCCACTGCACGTTTGTGCGCAATTTTAAAGCATGTCATGTTTGGTATCCATGTACTCGGCCTAAGATCATCTTTTTTATTTCATCAAACATTTGGGCAATATAGTGTGTTTTAGTGCATTAAAATGTAAAAAAGTGTGTTTTTTCCCCAAAAAATGCGTTTGAAAAATTGCGGCGCAAATACTGTGTGAAAAAAAAAAATGAAACACCCACCATTTTAATCTGTAGGGCATTTGCTTTAAAAAAAATATATAATGTTTGGGGGTTCAAAGTAATTTTCTTGCAAAAAAAAATTATTTTTTTATGTAAACAATAAGTGTCAGAAAGGGCTTTGTCTTCAAGTGGTTAGAAGAGTGGGTGATGTGTGACATAAGCTTCTAGATGTTGTGCATAAAATGCCAGGACAGTTCAAAACCCCCCCAAATGACCCCATTTTGGAAAGTAGACACCCCAAGCTATTTGCTGAGAGTCATGTTGAGTCCATGGAATAATTTATATTGTGACACAAGTTGCGGGAAAGAGACAATTTTTTATTTTTTTTATTTTTTTTTGCGCAAAGTTGTCACTAAATGATATATTGCTCAAACATGCCATGGGAATATGTGAAATTACACCCCAAAATACATTCTGTTGCTTCTCCTGAGTACGGGGATACCACATGTGTGAGACTTTTTGGGAGCCTAGCCGCGTACGGGACCCCGAAAACCAAGCACCGCCTTCAGGCTTTCTAAGGCCGTAAATTTTTGATTTCACTCTTCACTGCCTATCACAGTTTCGGAGGCCATGGAATGCCCAGGTGGCAAAAAAAACCCCCAAATGACCCCATTTTGGAAAGTAGACACCCCAAGCTATTTGATGAGAGGTATAGTGAGTATTTTGCAGACCTCACTTTTTGTCACAAAGTTTTGAAAATTGAAAAAAGAAAAAAAAAATTTTTTTTTCTCGTCTTTCTTTATTTTCAAAAACAAATGAGAGCTGCAAAATACTCACCATGCCTCTCAGCAAATAGCTTGGGGTGTCTACTTTCCAAAATGGGGTCATTTGGGGGGGGGTTTGTGCCACCTGGGCATTCCATGGCCTCCGAAACTGTGATAGGCAGTGAGGAGTAAAATCAAAAATGTACGCCCTTAGAATTCCTGAAGGCAGTGATTGGTTTTCGGGGTCCCGTACGCGGCTAGGCTCCCAAAAAGTCCCACACATGTGGTATCCCCATACTCAGGAGAAGCAGCTAAATGTATTTTGGGGTGCAATTCCACATATGCCCATGGCCTGTGTGAGCAATATATCATTTAGTGACAACTTTGTGCAAAAAAAAAAAAAAAAAAAAAAAAAATTCTCACTTTCCCGCAACTTGTGTCAAAATATAAAACATTCCATGGACTCAACATGCCTCAAAGCAAATAGCTTGGGGTGTCTACTTTCCAAAATGGGGTAATTTGGGGGGGTTTTATGTCATCTGGGCATTTTATGGCCTTCAAAACTGTGATAGGTAGTGAGGAGTAAAATCAAAAATGTACGCCCTTAGAAATCCTGAAGGCAGTGATTGGTTTTCGGGGCCCCGTACGCGGCTAGGCTCCCAAAAAGTCCCACACATGTGGTATCCCCGTACTCAGGAGAAGCAGCTAAATGTATTTTGGGGTGCAATTCCACATATGCCCATGGCCTGTGTGAGAAATATATCATTTAGTGACAACTTTTTGTAATTTTTTTTTTTTTTTTTTTTTTTTGTCATTATTCAATCACTTGGGACAAAAAAAATGAATATTCAATGGGCTCAACATGCCTCTCAGCAAATTCCTTGGGGTGTCTACTTTCCAAAATGGGGTCATTTGTGGGGGTTTTGTACTGCCCTGCCATTTTAGCACCTCAAGAAACGACATAGGCAGTCATAAATTAAAGGCTGTGTAAATTCCAGAAAATGTACCCTAGTTTGTAGACGCTATAACTTTTGCGCAAACCAATAAATATACGCTTATTGACATTTTTTTTACCAAAGACATGTGGCCGAATACATTTTGGCCTAAATGTATGACTAAAATTGAGTTTATTGGATTTTTTTTAGAACAAAAAGTAGAAAATATCATTTTTTTTCAAAATTTTCGGTCTTTTTCCGTGTATAGCGCAAAAAATAAAAACGGCAGAGGTGATCAAATACCATCAAAAGAAAGCTCTATTTGTGGGAAGAAAAGGACGCAAATTCCGTTTGGGTACACCATTGCATGACCGCGCAATTAGCAGTTAAAGCGACGCAGTGCCGAATTGTAAAAAGTGCTCTGGTCAGGAAGGGGGTAAATCCTTCCGGGGCTGAAGTGGTTAAGAGGGATGTCCTTGACTACAGGAATGGGAAAGTATACAAGTGGCAATCCAGTATGAGAGATCAAAATGATGAGGTGGACGACATCAGCATTGATGAGAGCCCAGATGAACCCCCTGGGGGCCGGTTGATGGAATGGATGGGTGATAATCCCCAACTCTCATCCCCAGAGCATTTTAACGGTGGAAACCGGAGTAGATCTAGACCTCTCAATAGGGCTCCAGATAGATCTAATCATAGAAGGGTAAGCCACCAAAGACCCCACGAATATAGGACACCAAGTAATGTGAGGTATGGTGTACCTACACAAAACAGGTTCTCACCCCTGAGATACCAATATGAATCTTACCCCCCCCTATAGAAGAGACTCAATGGAAGAGAGGGATTTTCATGGAGGACAGAGAAACAGACCTCCGGGAAGATGGAAGATCCGCCCTCCCTACAGGACCTATGGATGGAGGGGAAAGAATACATACAGGGGCAATACACAGAGAGAGGACCAATGGGGAAGTGGAGAAGAACGAACCCCAACCATAAATCGAGAGTACGGAGAGAGGAGGAATCCCAACTACGAACAAGAGCACGGTCAGAGAAGAAACATAGAAGAGATGCGAACAAACCCGGCAAGAAGAGGCAGACAAGAGGATGCAGAGGAGGCAGGAAGAAAAAGAAGAAGAGTGTATTAGGAAAAGGCATCTATAACTTAAGCAATGTAACATTTACAGCGGAAGAACTACAGGTGCTTGATTTGGGTCTAAAATTTGCACCGGACAAGGCCCTGGATAAATTTGAGGCCTATATTGATCTCCAAAAATTCATGAGGAAACTTAACTTGAAAAAACACTTTGCCATAAATACAGAAACTAGCATCAAGGATACTCCAGAATATATTCAAACTAACCTGAAGAATAACTCTACCTACAACCCTAAAACCCCAGGGAGTCAGTGTCTGACTGCGTTTAAGAAAATGGTAGAAGAGGACTTGAGAAATCTGAAAAGGAAGGAAAGAAAGAGGAAAAATATCTGGAGGACCATTAAGGATTTAGGGAAACGGCATGAGGTAGTTATAAGGCCGGCCGACAAGGGAGGTGGACTGGTCATCTTGGACAAAAAAAGACTACCAAGAGGAGATGGGCAACCTACTAAATGTGGAAAATACGTATAAGAAACTTAGAACGACCCCAAAGAAAAAATATGAGAAACAACTAAAGAAGTACATCACTAAAGGAAAGGCTATGGGGATTTTGAATGCGAGAGAAGCGGAATACTTATACTCTAACTCTACAAAGACTCCCGTGATATATTATACACCAAAGATCCATAAAAGACTGAATAAACCACCTGGGAGACCGATCATCAGCGGTATAAATTCGATCTTCTCCAGATTAGGGGAATATCTAGATAAATATCTGAAACCTCTGGTACAGCAAGGGAAATCATATCTGCGGGATAGCTTACAGCTTATCGAAGAACTCCAAAGTATAAAAGGTACAGAAAATTGGGTATTGGCAACAATAGATGTCAATTCATTGTATACAAGCATTGAACAACCAGATGGATTGCTTGCAGTAGAAAAGGCTCTATATGAGAACACAGGAATGAGACAGGGGCAGATCAACTACATTATAGAAGGCCTAAAAATGGCAATGGAGTGCAACTACTTTTGGTATAACAAGGAGTACTTTGTACAAACCAAGGGTGTTGCAATGGGGGCACGATATGCACCAAGCGTTGCAAACCTGTTCATGAACATGTGGGAGGAGGAATACATTTATAACAAAAACATCCCCCAGATTAAAATGTACCGTAGATATATTGATGATTTAATCATCCTATGGGATGGCACTACGGATAGTTTTGAGAAATTTCTTGAAGGGCTGAATATGAATAGGTATGGGATCACGTTCACGGGCAAGTGGAACCTGCATGCGATTGATTACCTGGATCTGGAAGTCTTCAAAGCAGGTGACTCCCTTAATACCCGCACCTTCTTTAAAAGCACAGATCGTAATGGGTATATACCCACTTCAAGCTGCCACCATCCGAAGTGGAAATCCAACATTCCAAAAGGGCAACTATTAAGGATACGGAGAAACTGCAACACACTGGAAGATTTTGAGGCCCAGGCAGATGTCCTGATTCAGCGGTTCCAAGAGAAAGGATACCCGCAGGAAAATCTGAACAAGCTGAAGCAGGAGATCAAGAACATGGACAGGAACCAACTACTTAAGAAAAATAGCAAGGCCAGGAATGATCAGATGGAGATGACCTTCATTACAGGGTTTAACAACCAATATAAGGATGTGGAACGAATCATTAAGAAATACTGGCCCATCTTGAAGGAGGATCGGGTACTAGCTAAAATCCTCCCCAGCAAACCGAAGTTTGTGTACAGAAAAGCACCTACTCTTCGTAACCATCTTGTACATAATGTCATCGACCCCCCCAAGCAAACCAATATTATACCCAATATGAAAGGGTTCTTCAGATGCCGCAGATGTCTACCCTGCAGAGTCAGCAAACCCCAACCTAGGAAAAAGGAAAAGTTCAAGTCAACTGTGGATCACAAAGACTATCAGATCAAGGAGTTGATAACTTGTCATAGCACTCATGTCACCTATATCATTGAGTGCCCTTGTCATCTACAGTACGTGGGGAGAACTACCCGCCCACTCTATGTCAGAATACGGGAACATATCAAAAATATTAAAAAAGGGTTTCCGAAGCATCATTTATCACGGCACTTTGCCGAATTCCATCAAAAAGATCCCAGTGGCCTGATTTTCTATGGCATTGATCAGGTGAAAACCCATTGGAGAGGGGGCAATAAGGAAACACTAGTCTCCAGGAATGAGACAGGGTGGATATATCGGCTGAGGTCTATTGCACCTAAAGGCCTGAACTTGGACATAGACCTCAACTGTTTTATAGCTAACCCTTAAATCTACTTGTAGTAGTATAGACTTCCCCTACCCCCCCTTTTTTTGGCATATGATCTTTGCCTATACCTGATAGTTGCCTAATATAGAAGGGGGGAACAGAACCTTAATACTAACTATCCTATTGCCTTTACATACATGTGCTGTAGTTTAATGGAGGAGGAGGGGACAGCGATAGAAAAATTCCTAGATATAACTATCATGGGGTCGGCATATAGGCCTGAATATAGCCAAATTCCCCTCATGATTATGGGGCACAGGTGCATGTACGGATGTATATGGGGATACCCACACTTAAGTATGGGACACTAGGTGCAACTTATATGCACCAGGATAGGGTTTCCATATACATGTATGTGCCTGAAATCATGCCCCTTACGCTGTCCTCCCTCTGTTCTTACAAATTGCCATTTATGGTGTCTTTAGTTTATTTTTGCTCCATGTTTTTAATATAACTCACACCCCGGGTTGATACCATGTACCCCAACCCCTCGGGTTTCTCAACACCCCAGAGGGGTATGAGGGGCCTGGGGTGTGAATACCATATTGGAGAAAGTGTACTAAGGAATATCTGGGTGCTAGTGGGTAAATACACCACCTAATATATCATCGAGAGGCTAATGTACGTGGGTTAGTAACCATGTGAAGGAGTACCCTACAGTCGGAAATGCCTACACAGTAGTCATATCTAGGAATACACTGGCCTCATATGGGAATGCCTGTAGACCAACCTGCAAGTCAGCCAGTTCTTTATGCATAATATTCTTTGGGCATATAATTTTAACTTTGACTTTCCTGAAGGACCTGGGTGGTCTCAGAAACATTATCTATCTGGTTTTTTATTTTTTTTTATTATTTTTATTTTTATATACATTTTGTATTATGTATTCTTTGTTTTTTAAAGTTTGGAGATCGGAGGATGATATTTATACAGATAGCAATACACATCCAATATCCTGGTTCCGCATCCACACCATGGTGGATGCTGAACGGGACTTGGGTTGACATTTCATTATATCCACTTTTGCAAGATAGAAACTGGGTTTGCAGGGTGGTTGACATGCAATACCGTTACCCACCACTGTGAACTGTGCCTATACGATATACTTACCTGGCTTATAAATTAAGATGATTTTTATTTTACTCTGTTTAAGTTTAACTTATATTATACAAGATGCCTGATGCACACTGCTTCTTGTTAATTATGTCTGCCAATTTATGTAAAGGGTCAGCGGAGATGCATGGGTCAGTAATAAGTATCAACACCTCGACCTATGCTTACAGGGATCCGATTTGGGCACCGCCTAATGAGAATGTACTGGGAGGGGGAGCCACGGGATTGAAAATCCAATCAAAATCCCTATAGTGATGGGAGAGGGGAGGATCCAGCATGTCCGCCTACCTTAAAACCTGAGAGGTGTAGTAAGATGGCGCCGCCTTTGAAAACGTCGATGACGAAACGCGTAAGGCGGGGCTACGCACTTACGTCATTTCCGGGTACGGAGCGAGAGAGCCTGGAACGCAGCTGGACCGCACGCCACACGCTGCGGGGAAGCACTTCCTGGCTATCGGCTTCACCCATAGTGTAGTGCAATGTGTTTTTTCCCCATTGGGGAGTTTTATACCATTAAAGTTTTTAATTATACTACACTATGAGGTGGCATCTCTTTTTATGAGGGCTTTCGCTGGTGATCCCCTTCCTGGATATGGTATAAGGTGGTAGTCCGGAACCCCTGTGAGAGAGGCATCCCATCTCAGCAACCACGGGATATCGGATAAGAGGACGGCCTTGGGATCCAAGAGTGCCTGTCACCCCTGCAGGGGTAGTGGAAGCTGGTGAGTGGGGAGCCAAAAGGGGAGCACAGAAGTCACGGATTTACCTCTGTGGGCACCAAAGTCACATAGCTGTTGGAACTTTTCTGCTGCCATTCCCACTGGGATTCACCTACTGAGAAAGGAATTTTTATTTTTGATGTCATCCACAATTTTTTCTTTTGTTTGTTTTTTTTGGACTTGATTGCACCATATTGCACTTTATTGGGTTGCACGGTTATATATATATATGTGAATGTTGGGTTGCACTGCCATATATATATATATACTGCACTGTCGTTTATATGGTTTTGCACTGCTATATGTCAATAATTTTATACATATAAAATTGGATTTATCACAATAGCTGCTCAGCAGCAGCACCTAGTGGCACTTTCTGATACTATTGGTGATTCAGAGGTATATGCAATACATTAGGGATTGCATATACATATATGTACACTATATATAAAGTATTTTACATTATATGTATTCACTTTTAGAGTCTCACAGTCTTCACATTTTTTAATTATTCAACTCATTTGCTATAGTCACCGTATACGCATACTACTATAATATTCCACATCTCAATAGGGAGCGCCATACCCCCACCTACAATCCACCAAAACTCATGTGCCCAGGCTTCAAAAGATTAACTCCACTTTTGTTGAGAAAAAAAATAACCCCCTCTGGGTGATCAATGTACTTTGCAGAGATTTTAACAACCTTTGCTACAGATACCTATCCCTTTTCTGCTCTGAAGCAATAACTCCTTGTTAGATTATGTCTTGTGCAGTCTGGTTTTGAATAGGAGCGACCAAGTCATTAAAAAAAGCAGCTGATGCACTTGCAGGGTTCTGATGAGAAAAGTTGCAGTGTCTGAATCCCTCTGGAAGTACTTACCCTTAGGCTGCATTCACACTTAAGCGTTTTGAATCGCGGGCAGATTTGCACTGATGTTTGAATGACAAATCGTGCTACTCGCATTTGAGATGCCATTCATTTGCATTACACCTCAAATTATGCCGCGGGCCTGCCGGGATTGTCACGTGATAAATCACACTGCAATCATGGCAACACGCATGGCAGGAAGCCGGTCGCCCAAAAAACAAGTTCCTGAACTTTTTTTGGGTGACCTGCTTCCTGCGATGCGTGTTGCTGCCATTGTAGCGCGATTTATCGTGCGACAACCGTGGCTGACCCACGTTGCAATTTGAGGTGTCATTCAAATGAAGGTGGGGCTTCGAGCGAGCTTTGCCATAGACTTCTATGGAGGCTTTGAAGCACCACTAAAGCTACATTAGGTATAATTTTTGAAGCAAAGTAAAAGCAAGGTGTAAACAGGACTGTAAGCTAACCATTTTATTTAGTGACAGGAGCATTGACTAGCATTCAGAGAGCTTTAACAAAGCTTGTCCGAAGCCTTGTTTTGAAGCAAGTGTAAACTAGCCGTTAATGTGTGTTGAAGCCGAAGCAAGTGGAAATGAGCCTTAGTGCAGGGTTCTTCAGCCAAGCAGAAAAAAACATTTTTGGAGGTGTTCAGTACACCCACCTTGTATTTATATTAACATTAAATTACAAGATGATTTGTGTAGCATTTGTATAAGCTATTTTTTTTTTTGTTACATATTTTCCCACAAAAATTATTATTAAAAATTATAAAATTATTATTATTGCCATCCATGTCTTTCTGTCCTATCGACAATGGCACCACCCATGAATTGTTGTCTTAGGGATAGAAAATCAAAGAAAATTTCCTCGGTGGGTTCACAGACAGAAGTGAAAACCTGACATGCATTTTGCACTTGGCCCCGCTCTATGCACAACTAAAAAGAAGATATTGCTTGGAGTTAGGCTTCAAAGACAGTGCTGCAGAGCTCACTCATAAAACTCACTATACAGCCATCACCTCTCTTCTGAGAACTGAAGGTGTGTTTCAAGACAACGCCCCAAGCTACTTGCATGTTTAGCAAGCCTTTTAGGTTTCTTCTTGTGGTATAACATTTGGATATAAAATAGTTCTATTTTGCGTGCAATTAAAAAAAAAAAAAAAAAAAAAGGTGTATTTTTAGGCAGTTCATATTTTGAACTTGTACTGTGTAGAAACACAAATGTTGTTAAAACATTAAAAAAACTTTAAAAAGATTACCATAACATTTGTCATGATATGCTCCTTAAAAATAGGCGTAGGCTTGCTGTGCCTAGGCATATCAGTGCCTGAGCCTCATAGCTGTACATACAGTGTAAGATCTAAGGCACTGCTGCCTCTGCCTGCTTGCATCAAGTAATTTGGTGAGGTCAATACTCTACTGCTTATTGCACTCTTTGCTGGAGAGGAAGCTGTACCTGAGGGCCTACAGTGCAAGGATCTCCCTGCTTTTGCTATATTCTCGGTCGGTCTTCTGCTACTTCTTGACTATTCCCTAGCAGTCAGCAAAAGGGTGGGTTTGAAAAAAGGAATAAAAAAGTCCAGGTCTTTAACCAAGAGAGCTGCAGACTTCATTCATAATTCTAGACCCAGCACAAACCCTAAACTCCAACTTAACCTTTTACAGCAGGAGTTCATTGAATGGTTCCTGCTTCATCAATGATCAGAGTTTTTCAATGACAGGCAAATTACACAGTGACAACATACAAGTAGTAGCCCAGAAAAAAAGGCTTTAAAAAAAAGGGGCACCTGGTTGCAAAAAATACATGAAAGGAGGCCACGTGCTGGGCCTACACTCAAATTACTTACCCACTGGCCTCAGGGGGGAATCTCACCACCACCTTCCCCACCTCTGCACCTGGAAGCTCAATAAACTTTCCAACATCTTGCTTCTTTTCAGCAGGCTAGGAAGAATAGGCACAGATTAACTTATTTAGGAGACTTCATATTGCTGATTTAAAATGACAAAAACAAAACACACAGTACAGGGCTGGGTGTACACAGTATGTCTTTTTTATGATTGGGTCTAATAAAATTTAATTTTAAAAGAACATTCTACTTATTTTGTTCACATTAATATGGCATGCAAATCTTTTCATATGCAGATAGCTGGTGGAGCTCTCAGTGATATAGACGCTCCTTACCCCCTGTGTTTTAAAAAGCCTATTCAGAGAGCTCAGCAGCTCAAGTCGAAATTTCAATGCAAGTAAATGAATCAAAGCAGTGACTCATCCGCCCCATTTCAAGGGCTCTATCTGATGTTTCAATCAGTAACGATGTGCCTGAAGGCAAATTACTTATGTTCTCCCTTTATAAAACCCATTTTCTGAGAAATCATAGCTGGACCTAGTGTTAAATATTTTTCTGCAAAACAAAAGATTGTATACATATCTTTCTGTTTATGTGCATATAGCCTTAATTGTGAATATACAGTGTGTGATAAAAATATGTATATATAAAATACACATACATACAGACATATATGCATATACAGACACACACACTTATCTGTGTTGAGATATAGAGAAAATTATATATGGTTTCCCTTTAATTCGGAGAGCAGCAAGAACAAAGCCTGACGGGAAGCAGGAGCAGATTTATTGATAATCTATTTACTTACCGCAGACACGCTGACACTAAGCTCCCCTCGGAAGGGAACACTGGGCTCCAGAAACGCATACCAGCGTCGGACATTGACAGCAGCTTTGTTCTGTTTCAACTCTGCTTGCCATAAGCTGCTGACTGCACAAGATAACAAAACACGGAGCACGAGTAAGACAGGGCGCTAGTGAAATTATTCTGTAAAGCAGTGTAAAGAGTGATGGAAAAATACAATAGGCAGTAACATATACCAACCAGGGACTATACTGGAAATGATCATGATTGACATTACCTTCCCATTCTCAGAACTGAATTCAGGGAGGTCTGGTGTGACACTGGAGAGGGTTGCCAAGCATTTTGCTGCTCATGCCCTCTAGATTTGGGGATTCAATGTGATACTATTGTTAACTAAGGGTGCACAGGTACTACTTTTTTAAGACAGAGTACAAGTACTGATACTTTTTTTCAAGTACTCGCCGATACCGATTACCAATACTTTTTTTTACGGTCATGTGACAGTGACACTAATATGCAGCACTGATGGAGGTGTGGACTGTGTCAGTAGGTTTTGTTTTTTTTTTACAAATTTAATTTTTTTACAATTTATATTTTTTTGTGTTTTTTTTTTCAATGCTTTCTTTTTTGGAGGGGGAGGGTATTGGTCAGTGTCGGTGTTTTTTTTTTTTTTTTTTTTTTTTTTTTACAATGCAACTTTTAAATATTTATTAAAATTCTTTTTTTTATATTTATTTTTATCAGCCCGATTGGGGGGGGGGGGGGGGGGGGACTTTGGTGAGATATCAGGGGTCTAAACAGACCCCTGACATCTGACCTTTGAGACAAGGAAAGGGACTAAGGACGCAGATTCCTTTTTTCCTTTCTCTGTAGTCTCAGCTGCACTGAAGATGAATGGACAGGAAACAGAGGCTCCTCTCCAGTCATAAACTGAAGCATCGTAAACACAGTTCATCGTAATCACTGACTCTGTTCATTCAGAAGAGGAAGGAACCCGTAAATGACATATACCGGCTCCTTTCTCCATCCTGACAGATCTGGAACGGGGGGGACCCGGAGGAGAGCAACAAGGGGGACCCGGAGGAGGATACAGGGAAGTCGAGGGTGATCGTGCGGCGGTGGGGGCAGTAACAACCACCGATCTCACTGTGTGGCTTTCAATAAAGCAGCTGAAAGCTATGGGAGGGAGAGAAGGAGAAGCGGCGGTCAGCTGCTTTATTGAAAGCCACACAAGGAGATCTGTGATTGACCCCACCGCCGCACCGATCATCTCTAAGGCTGCCCAGGTATCGGATTAGGTATCGAAGCATTTGCATGAGTACAAGTACTCATGCAAATGCTTGGTATCAGTGCAACCCTAGCGGTAACTGTACAGTAGAAGGAACATTTCTAGTAGTAAACTTCTGTATTTAAGAGCCCAGTGTAACACTACGTAGAACCAGGGAGAAACGTCTCTAGTTAGGTAAGCATTTGTCATTTAATTATATTTAAAGCAAAGTTAAAAAAGTGGAAAGTGACTTGGATCTGCTGGGGCAGGGTCATCTGCATAAATGGAGACAGCGGAAATGGAATGGGCTCTAAAGGGGCAGGGTAATTAAGGTAAAAGCCTGGCCTCCTCACTAGATGGTATAAATCTGAGTGAAGTCCCTTTTTAGGTGGACCCAATTGGACCATCCATTGCTTGCTATGGAGCAGCAGATGTCAACCGACGCGTTCGTTGACACCCGCCGACATCCGAGCCGATCCTATACAGGCAGTCTGTTTCCATCCGACCGCCCCAGAGAGAACAGCAGGCTGTGTCTGTTCTGTATCAGTGGAGCAGAGACGGATCTGTCATCCTCCAGCTCAGCGGAGATCTGTGGAGATCCCCTGCTGAGCGGGCAGATCTGCTGGCGGACTCAGCCATTGTAAAAAGAGCCCAATTTACTCCATCCTCTGTTTCCCCAGCAGCTAGCACTATCTGCTGCTTCCTGTATGGCACTGGAATGTCCGTCAGCATCCTTACTTCCAGTACAGGGCTAGGGACCCTGTATTCTACTTGACCCAAAAGGACATGCATCTGCCACAGCAAAGGGGAGAATAGGGAGCAGGGACTGGTCGGACAACCAAGAGAAAGAGCCTCTGTGATCAGTAAATAAAACTAAAACTAAACGAGCATTTAACCTTTGCAGTATTGGGGCAGCCCCACTGCAAGGGAGATCTTTTACTTTCCCTAGAGTGTAGCTTTAAACGTTTAGCCCTTGTTCCCTAATCTACATTATGGTATCCCAGTACCTGCCAAGGAGGAATAGACGCTGATGTCAGCGAGTGTCAGTGAGTCCCCTACTAAGTAGGTCCGGAGGGAGAGGCAGTGGTTCAGTTCTTGCAGAGCAGCAGGGAAACTGGTCTTATCCTGAAGACGGGTCTGACTGAACTCCATCCAGTGGTTGACCTAAAAGACAAGACCAACGTTCAGTCTTTTATATAAGGTTTATGTAGTGCAGATCCCCACACCCACAGTCAGAATGATAAAAGGTAAGGGTTTTTTTTTTCCATTGTAATAATGACCTTTTGGGAGTACTTTGAAATCTCAAGAAATTCAAACACTAGAACATATAACATGTAAAGGTTTCCTGTACCTGAAAGTATATTTTTCTTATTACCTGCATGTGCATTTTGCAAACAATTTTCTGGTAGCTAGGATCGGTACTATTAAAAAAAAAAAAAAAAAAAAAAAAAAGTTTGGACTGCTTGTACAAAAGGTTTTGCATAAATCTGTTGAGCACTGTGTTATATCTATGGCCAGCCATAAATCAGGGTTCAAGATCAAAGACTTTAACATTTCCCATAAAGGAATCAGCTTTCTGGTACAACAAAAGAAAAGGTATTTACAATGACAGGGTCTCTTAGCAATAAGCTCTTTGCATGCCAGTACTTTCACAACGCCATTAAACAAGGGCTTTATTTCCCATTTAGGGAAAGTGGGTGCAGACATCCCCAAATCATTCTTGTAGGTCTCTGTAGCCAACTGTACATCCAGAATCGTGGGTTTAGATTAGACCAGTGGTTCTCAACTCCTGTCCTCAGGACCCACTAACAGGCCAGATTTTAAGTATTACCTTGGGGAGATGCAGACTAGAATACTGCAATCACTGAGCAGCAAATGATATCACCTGTGATGTATTTCAGTTATCTTGCAAATCTGGCCTGTTGGTGGGTCCTGAGGACAGGAGTTGAGAACCACTGCATTAGACAGATATAGCTTTGGATATGGAGCTACTGGACTAAATTTTGCATACAACGGTTTAAAGCAACCAATGTAATAATAATATAATAAAGCTGCATAAATCATATTATAGTTCTGATGTTATCTGCAATTATAATCCATTTTAAATTGGCTGAATCAATATCAGCACACTATAAACTAACCCTAGCATGAGAAAAAAGGTTATTTAAGAAACACAGCAAATGCTGCCTCGCTATCTCTAAGGGGGCATGCCCCACTTTGGGCACAATAAAAAATGTATATATATATATATATATATATATATATATATATATATATATAGATAGATAGATAGATAGATAGATAGATAGATAGATAGATAGATAGATAGATAGATAGATAGATAGATAGATAGATAGAGAGAGAGAGATCTATACATACATACCCTTGCAGTGGAGCCTCACCCCACAAAGAGCTAAGTGTTTGGTAAGTTTAGGAGTGCACGGGCAGGGGTCTCAAACTGGTGGCCTTCCAGCTGTTTCGAAACTACTACAAGTACCATGAGGCATTGCAAGGGTGACACTTACAAGCATGACTCCCACAGGCAGAGGCATGATGGGACTTGTAGTTTCTCAAGTGGGTTTGAGACCCATGGAGTAGAGGAATAAAAGTGTAATACTTGCGTTATTCCTTACCCAGGGAGGCTTCCTCTATGATGTGCAATGCTTCCCTGAAGCCTCGTCTCTAATGTGCTTTGGCCAGCAGTCACACTATGATGTCATCACATACAATGCAGACCTAGCAGCCCCGTACCATACATGAAGATGGTGACTGCCACCCAAAACCTTGAGGTTCAGAGAGAGAAGAGCGAAGTCTGCCAGAACATGTAATAAGCCAAGTATAACAGCTTCTTCCTCTAGTAGATTTAACAAGCATTTAAAGGAGTTGTAAAGCCAAAAGATTTTTTATCTTAATGCATTCTATGCATTAAGATAAAAAACCTTCTGTGTGCAGCAGCCGCCCTCCAGCACCCCCTAATACTTACCTGAGCCCCGTCTCTATCTAGCAATGTCCACAAGTTCCTTGGCCATCAGGGACTCCCCTCCTGATTGGCTGACACAAAGCAGCGGCGCCATTGGCTCCAAATGCGGTCAAAGTCAGTTAGCCACTCAAGAGAGAGAGGGGGCAGGGCCGAACCGGGGCTCCGTGTCTGAATGGACACAGGAAGCTTTGACTCGACTCGGCTGAAGAGGGACCCGAGAAGAGGAGGATCTGGGCTGATCTGTGCAAAACCACTGCACAGAGGAGGCAAGTATAACAGAAAATATAACAAGACTTTACAATCACTTTAACTCCAAAAAGTACATGGACAGTACAGTACAGGACCACTGAAAGGGCATTTTTTTTCGCTCGCTTTATTTTTTTTATTTGTATACTAGTATTCTAGGAGCTCCATTTTAAAATGAATCTGTCCGATTTCTGCTATGCAGACGTTTATGGGAAGAGAATATAAAAGGCAGAATAAAAGAAGTTAAAGTGGTTCTAAAATCAAAAGTTTTTTTTATATTAATGCATTCTATAAGCCGCCAAGCGTGTCCCTATAGATGCACACAGGCCAGCTCGGGAGCAAGCCCGTACATGTTCCCTGATAGAAAGTGGCTTCCTATGGTGGCACACGGAGAAGAGGAGTCAGGAGCGCCAGCAGAGGGAACCCAGAAGAGGAGGTAAAGGGCCTCCCTGTGCAAAACCCTTGCACAAAGCAGGTAAGTATAAGATGTATATTATTTTAGTAAGAAATATAAAAAAAAAAAATTAGAACTGTTTCAATACGGTTTTAAAATATACTTAAGAACCAGTCACAACTTGACTAATGGAAGAATATGAACATTTAGAACTAAAATTATAACTGTGCAGGCTTACCTAATGCCTCTTTATCTAGTATTATTTATTCTGTATGCGTCTAACACTTTAGTCTGAGTTGGGGGTGAAGAGTTAAGGCCCGTACACATGATCAGAAAAAAAACCCACTTTCAAATCGATGGTACGATAATCTGATCATTAGCACACATCTTTCGAGAGCTGATCACAATTCATTCGAAATTAGCCGATGGGACCAGCACAAAAAAAATTCTCGTACGTTATCAGATCATACGATTTCCGTTACAAATACATTACATCACTTCTGAATTTTTATTCTGTCGTATGAGAATTTTCGTAACATTAGTAACTTATTTTTTTTGATAGGAGACCAGCATGCAAAAAAAACAACAAAAACGGACGATCATTCGTCCGATAATCTGATCGTGTGTATCAGGCATTACATGAAATCTGACAGTCACTGTTCTGTCAACTGCCTGACCTGCAAACTTGGAAGCTGGGAGAAAGTGAGGTCAGACAATTCACAATTAAGCAATTTTCAGACTTTAGGCAATCTTCTGCCTGACTAAAGTCAGATGAATACAGAAAGAGTAACTACAGCTAAAAGGGGAGCAAAAATCCTCACAGGAAAGCAAAATAACTTATAAAGACACTGTCACCTTGCCCAATCTTGTTGCCCGTGCTTCTGAAGCACTCCTGCCCCCTGGTATTGTCACAGACAGCGAGGGAAGGAGGAGCAACGGGGAGTGATGGCAAAGTAACCACCTTTTGGTAAACTTTTGGTAAGGTGGCTGTGTCCCTTTAAGATGGATACTCAGATTTTGTTTAAAGTGGTTGTAAAGGCAGAAGTTTTTTTTTATCCTAATGCCTAAAATCCATTACAAAGCCTTCTGTGTGTAGCAGCCCCCCTAATACTTATCTGAGCCCCATCCCTGTCCAGTGATGTCCACAAGTGTCTCTGCTATCCGAGATTCTCCCTCCTGATTGGCTGAGACACAGCCATTGGCTCCCACTGCCGTCAAAGTCAGCCAATCAGGATAGAGAGAGGGCAAGACTGGGCCACAGCTCCGTATCTGAATGGTGCCCCCATAGCAAGCCGCTTCCTGTGGGGGGCACTCAACAGAAGGGTAGGGCCAGGAGAGCCAAAGAGGGACCCAAGAAGAGGAGGATCCAGGCTGTTATTTTTACTGAAAGAAAAAAAAAAAACAAGACTTAAAGTGGGGTTCCACCCAAAAAAACAAACATATCTAAAAAAAAAAAAAAAAAAAAAAAAAAAAAACATTTGGATATTTTTTTTTTTTTACTTACCTCTAAATGCCTGTTGCTAGGTGGTCCCTCGTAGTCTGCCGCTTCGTCTGCCTGGGCTGGTGACATCACTTCCCCCTGGCACAGGAAGGGCTCGGCTCTTCTCCCTCCCTCCTGTCAATCTGGGACCCATTGCAGGTCCCAGGTGATTGAGCGGCCAATCACGGCGCTCGGCGCCGCTCGCGCATGCGCAGTGGGTGCCAGGCTGTGAAGCCACAGCCCGGCGCCCACAGTTGAAATGCCGGCGCCGACGAGCGGAGGAGGGGGCTTCGATCCCCCGCATCGCTGGACCCAGGGACAGGTAAGTGTCCAATTAAAAGTCAGCAGCTGCAGTATTTGTAGCTGCTGACTTTTAATTTTTTTTTTTTTTTTAATGGCCCCCCTGGGTGGAACTCCTCTTTAAGTATCGCTTTAAACTCAGTTTTGACTGTTTAGCTTTAAGTGCCTTGGTATTTTTTAAAACTAATCTTAAAAAGTATTATTTTACTGAAGGGGTAGTTGACGCTTGAAATAGACTTCCAACGCAGGTAGTGAGTCATTCAACAGTAAGTGGTTTCAAACATGCTTGGGACAAACGCTGAACTATTTGCAGATAACAAAAAAAGTAAAAAAAAAAAAAAAGAGAAGGAAGAAAAAGGAAAATAATGACTCGATGGACCACTTTTTTTTTTTCCTGCCATCACTTTTCTATGTTTCTATTGTAGATGCATCTAAAAAAAAAAAAAAAAAAAAGAAGAAGAAGAAGAAGAATCAAGTTACGCAGAGCAGGATAAAGCAGCCAAGAGCCCCCCAGCAGCTGAGCAAACGTGGCAGAACAGCTGTGCTCCCAAAGTAGAATCTCCTGAATACAGACAGAGCTGTCAGCCAGGCTCAGCAATGCACAACTCGGGGGTGTTACAGCAATCTTCCCCCACTACTTACAGAACTCACCACACAAACCTGTGAGATCTGTTTTACACATCTTTGACGTTTCGCCCCATGGCAATTTTTGCATCATAAAGTTCAATTTACAAAATCAAATATCGCATTGGTGTGGAATCTATATTTTTCTGGATGGAAGTAACATTTAAAGTGACCATTGTTATGGGAACTGAAAATGAGGAAAATGCTAAGTTTTGGGTTATCACTAGAACAGAAATCCTTACAATGAGAATACTTGTTTCTGTGACAACTGCCTAACGCTGGCCATACATGTATAGATATCTTTTGATGAGCCCACGGGCTGAACAACAGAAATCAAATAGATTTTATTTTTTTATTTATTTCAGTTACTTATATATAGCGCCGTCAATTTACGCAGCGCTTTACATATACATTCACATCAGTCCCTACCCTCAAGGAGCTTACAATCTAAGGTCCCTAACTCACATTCATATATACTAGGGACAATTTAGACAGGATCCAATTAACCTACCAGCATGTCTTTGGAGTGTGGGAGGAAACCGGAGAACCCGGAGGAAACCCGCACAGGGAGAACATGCAAACTCCAGGCAGGTAGTGCCGTGGTTGGGATTCGAAACAGCGACCCTTCTTACTGCTAGGTGAGAGTGCTACCCACTACACCACTGTGCCACCCATCCATGCTAAACAGTGTGAATAAAAGAATCTCCTGTGCCAGCGCACCCAATCAACAATTTTGCACCTGGCTCCTTTATTAATTCAATTAAAAAAAAAACACCTTGACAACAGGGTCAATTCAGTGAGATTTGACTGAATTTTGAGCGGTAAATAGACATGTCCTGTTGTGTCTTAACAAAAAAAAAAAAAAAAAAAAAAGAGAAAAGTGAAAGAAAAACTCACCAATGGAACAAAAAAGATCCGACAGCAGTCGCAAAATGATAGATAAAAAGATTTTGGGACAAATATACAGTACTATTGAAGAGTAAACTAGTAAACTGCAGGTCCATTCAGATGCAAGACTCTTATAATGGCAATTTTTTTTATGTACCCCATTTTCTCTTTATTATTTTTGAGTATCCCACAGGTGAGGAATTGGTATTTTTAAACATGAAATGGACATTGAACTCTTTAAACGATTTAGAACCGCCCTACGTACATATACTGCAGCAGGGCGGCCCTTTAGCGCAAAATCACATACCTGTACGTGATTTCTTCCAACGGCTCTGGGGCGCACGCACCGCCGGAGCCATGCTCCTGCTGTGATCGGACACAGTGGGAGCCAATCAGTGGGTCCAGCGGCAGCCGGCCATCCCGCGAGCATTCGCTGGTGAGACAGAACAGCGGTCGTCCTGTCAGAAGGGGGGAGAGAGATACAGAGATCTGTGATTCCAGCTAATCAGGAACACAGATGAGTCACTTCCTCGAGTCAGTCCACAGTTAGGCACCTTTCACACTGGGGAGGGGGTAAAGCGGCGCTATTTTTAGCGCCACTTTACCTTCGTTTTAGTGGCGCTATTCGGCCATTAGCGGGGCGGTTTTAAACCCCGCTAGCGGCCGAAAAAGGGTTAACACCGCTCGCAAAGCACCGCTCGCAAAGCACCATGCCGGCGGTATAGCCGCGCTGCCCTATTGATTTCAATGGGCAGGAGCAGTGTGTACACCACTCCTTCACCGCTCTAAAGATGCTGCTAGCAGGACTTTTTTCAGCACCCTGCCAGCGCACCGCTCCAGCGTGAAAGCCCTCAGGGCTTTCCCTTTGGAGAGACTGCAGCGGCTGTTTCAGGGCGCTTTGCAGGCATTATTTTTAGCGCTGTAGCAACTGAAAAGCGCCCCAGTATGAAAGAGGTCTAAGAAAGCACACCCAGGCAACATTAACCCTTTGAATGCCCGTTAACCCCTTCCCTGCCTGTATCATTTATACAGTGACAGTGCTTTTTTTTTTTAGCACTGATCACTGTACTGGTATCACTGGTGCCCAAAAAGTGTCACTTAGTGTCCGATTTGTCGGCAGCAAAATCGCAGTCATGCTAAAAACCGCTGATTTCCTCTATTACTAGTAAAAACAATAAAAAATAAAATAAAAAAGTCCATAAATCTATCCCATAGTTTGTAGACGCTATAAAAGTTTTGCGCAAACCAACCAAGATACACTTATTGGGATTTTTTTTATCAAAAATATGTAGCAGAATACAAATTGGCCTAAACTGATGAAGAAATTTGATGTTTTATAGCAGAAAGTAAACGATAGTTTTTTTTTTCAAAATAGTTTTTTGTTTATAGCACAAAAAATAAAAAAAAACGCAAGAGGTGATCAAATACCACCAAAAGAAAGCTCTATTTGGGGGGGGGGGTGACATCACTTTTATTTGGGTACAGCATCGCATGACCACGCAATTGTCAAAGTAATGCAATGCCGTAATGCAAAAAATGGCCTGGTCAGGAAGGGGATAAAACCTTCCGGAGCGGAAGTGGTTAAAGCCTCTATTTCTCATGAATTGTTAATTTACCTCCTTAAAAATGTAAAGCCTTTTTTCCAGAGTAGCGAAAAGTTTGTTTTTTTTTGCAAGATTTCTCTTCACTTCCTGTCCTGAAGATGCCACAGAAAATGGGAGGAAAACACTCTCAAGCCAACAGAAGTCCAGTCTTACAGAGCGGTCACAGGAAAAGAAGTCACAATCAGCCTTTGCCTCAGTTGTTGCTTTCGTGACAATTCATTTCTCTCTGCCATGTGACAATATTATCGAGGCCGATAAGATGAATCTCTTGAGCAGGGGCACAGACAGGAATTAAAACAGGATTCGTTTCTTGGTTTTAGTTTTCATAAAACAAATTAGTTTACCTTCCAAAATAAATCTATAAAGAAGCCCAGAGGCCTGTAAATATGCAGTCATGCGACCATTGCTCATACACTTCTCATACCTCTGTCTGCTCCATCAGATTTGAGCCGTACAGTCCAGCTTCTGGAGCAAGTCGGGCCAGGTACCGGATAATGGAGTTCACATCATTGAAGGTTACTCCACTGCAAGAGAAAAAAAAAATCCCCGGATAAAATCCCCGGATAAAATCCCCGGTCTACCCCAGTCACAGTAATTATAAGTTTGCATGGCTGCAGAAATGTTCAATCAGGTGCTGGTTTCATAAATCTCCTAAGGACTCCAGCAAGATATCCCCACTGGTTAGCATTAGATTACAGAGTCTGACGGCATCCTATGGATTATCAGTACTACAATAATAATCTAGAATAATACCGGAGTACAGCTATAACACGCACTCATTATTTCCATGTGGACGAAACTGAAATCTCAGCACTGGAGTCTGAGAACTATAAGAAGACAGCAAAATATTCACTGACCATCCATTAACCTCAATGAAAACTGACTGCACCACAGCAGATAGATCCACTCATCTTTTATTTTAATCATGCATCAAGAACCAGAAAGAAATTATAGTTGTTCAAATTAACAATTTTCGTACAATTTCAACCATTGTCAGCCATCTTTGGATCATCGGATGCATGGGGTCTCTTTTTTTTTTTTCACCTGTTTTGCAGAGGGAGGATCCTCAATGATCCAAAGAGCAGTGATGATATTAGTGCTGCGCTTTGCATCATTACTGTGCCGGGAGCCATAATGACACCCCTCAGAGTGCAGATCCATGACACCCTGCACTGATAAGAGTTTTTCAGTCTCCTGAGAAAGGGCTCATTCACAAGGGCAGAAAAAAAAAAAAAAACACACTGTTTAGGAGGTGTACAGCAGATAGTTTTGTACACATCTAAACACAAAATGATAGTAACCAATTAGCCCATATAGATACAAAAATGCTCACGTTTAACTGCACAAAAAAAAAAAAAGGGACACTGCTTCCAGAGCCATACAGGTCTGCAGATTTTTAGTGCATATGCATTTAAATTGTACACAGTTGTTCAGTGCAGAACAGTGGCAGCTGGTGGTAAATTCTATGGGGGGAGGAGAAAGGTTGGCGGCAAACAGCCCCCCCCCCCCCCGGTCTCCTCCCTCCTCCTCCTCCTCCTCCTAGATCAATTGGAATGCTTCTCCTTTCGGCCAAGCGGGTAACAGGTCTCCTCCCTCTTCCCGATTGGCCGGGAGAAGAATCAGGAAAATGATGGCGAATATCATTTGCTATTGTCAAACAACTGGGTGGGCTTGGGGCGCAGTGCTCTGCTCCCCGAGCCCACCCTATTCTGAAGCCTATTAAAAAAAAAAAAAACCCCAATTGGAATCCATGCGTTTGGCGCCCTGCGGATTAGGGGGCCGGAAGCATGGATTGGGGGGGGGGGGGGGTGCCTGTGCACCCTGCATTAAGGGCCACCACTGGTGCAGAAAATACACATATGCCCATGTGAATGTGGCTTAATGATGCTGGGTCCAGAAGACTGGAGGAGATCTGGTGTCAAGAGTAAATTATACCGTTACAGTATAAAGTTGGGTACTGCAGAAAAAAAAACAACATTTTTGTTTTCTTTTATTCTCACTGCTGCTGGAGGACTTAAAGTGATTGTAAAGGCTAGTTTTTTTTTTTCTATAAAAATAACAAACGCGTTATACTTACCTGCTCTGTTGCAGTAGATTTGCACAGAGCAGCCCAGATCCTCCTCTTCTTGGGTCCCTCTTCTGTGATCCTGGCCCTTCCCTCCTGTTCAGTGCCCCCACAGCAAGAGGCTTGCTATAGGAGGTACCCGAGCCGAGTCACAGCTCCCTGTGTCCATTCAGACACTGAACCCCCGACCCAGCCCCACCCACTCTCTCCCCTAATTGGCTAGCCAACTTTGATTGACAGCAGCGGGAGCCAATGGCACTGCTGCTGTGTCTCAGCCAATCAGTAAGGAGAATCTAAGACGGCTGAGACACTTGCGGACATCGCTGGACAGAGGGAACTCAGGTAAGAGTTAGGGGGGCTGAGGAGGGCAGCTGCACACAGCAGGCTTTTTATCTTCATGAATAGAATCCATTACGATAAAAAAAACCTTTACAACTTTACAAAACTTTAAAAAATAGCCTGGAGCTGTGCGTTAATTAAATTGTAGAATTATCTAGCCTTTATTTTGTTCCATTTTTGTAGGAAATGTATAGGGCACAGGCTGAGGCGGTAGTTAACGCCAAGAGTAACCGAATGCCTCACAGACCTCAGGGGTCAATTGATGCAACTGAAGAAAGTGGGGCTCACTCAAAGAAATTTTAAAGAGAATGTAAAGTCTTTTTTTTTTTCTGTAAAAATAACAGACATGTTATACTTACCTGCTCTGTGCAGTGGATTTGCACAGAACAACCCGACTCATCCTTTTCTCAGGTGCCAATTCTGTGCTCCTGGCCCACCCCCCACCCACAGTAAGCAGCTGCCTATGGGGCCCCCGGGCCAAAACACAGCTCCCTGTGTCATTTCAGACATGGAGGTGAGACCCTGCCCCTCCCCTCTCTCTCCTGATTGGCTAGCTGACTTTGACTGACAGCAGCAGGAGCCAATGGCGCTACTGCTGTGTCTCAGCCAATCAGGAGGGAGAGTCTCGGACGGACGAGACACTCGTGGACATCACTGGACAAAGAGGGGGCTCAGGTATGTATTAGGGGGGCTGAGGGGGGCTACTGCACACAGAAGGCTTTTTATCTTAATGCATAGAATGCATCAAGATAAAAAATCTTCTGACTTTACAGCCCCTTTAAGTGTGCAAAATAAAGTGGAGCTCACCCACCATAAGCAGTCCCCGCCCCGTTATGAGCCTGGATGTCATGCATTCTGCCAGCAGGGTTGACTAGTAAGATGTGCATTTGCCATATCATCACAAATTAAATGCCACAGGCAATGCTCAACCATGCCACAGTGGAGTGCCAACAAGAACTCTTGGGAGCCATTCAGATGAGTATATTCTTCTGGGGAGCACACAATGGTGTGAGGAACGTGTACCAGGCCCCATGTCATCGTTCACATCACACATAATTAGCAGCACAACTGAGATCAAGAAAAATAACAGGGACGTTCATAATGGCAAAGAGCTGACACTCACTCTGACTCTCGCAGGACAGTCTCCTTCCCATCCTCCACATGGATCTCTACTTTGCCTTTAAGATGGTCCACGGTCCATAGTACAGCTGCAAGAAAATGACAAGACAGCATTACAAAAACTGTCTAGGACTACTGTACATTCCACTTACGAGAAAAAATGACTGCAATAGCTTTTTGAGCTGGTACTTGTCACCTTTATATAGAGCCTTAAAGAGCAACTCCACTTTTGTTGAGAAAAAAAAAACAAAACATTCCCCTCTGGGTGATCTACCGTATACACTCGAGTATAAGTCGATCCGAGTATAAGTCAAAGCCCTAATTTACCACAAAAAAAATGGGGAAAACTTATTGACCCGAGTATAAGACGAGGGTGAGAAATGCACAGCTACTGTAAGTGGAAAAGAGGGTCAACAATGCCCATTTGCAGCCTCACTGTGCCCATTTGCAGCCATAGGTCCCCCGAACTTCAAACTCGGTAGTTAAGGGTTCCTAGATGCCCCCTAGCTGCAGCCAAAATTTGGGGTCTCTGAACCCAAAGGGTCCCGAAATGACATTGCTGCAGATGGACACAGTTGACAGACTTTGGGGCCCCGTATCTTGGGGCCACTTAGTGCTAGGAACCCCAAATTTGGTGTGCAAACCCAGTGGAACTAGCACCATAAAATATCCAAAGCTGGGGTTTCTAGCACTAAGTGACCCTGAGATACAGGGCCCCAAAAATCGGTTCAGAAAATGTCAAGCACTTTTCTGCAGCAGAAAATGACATTTTCCAAACCTATTTTGGGGCCCTGTATCTCGGGGCCACTTGGTGCTAGGAACCCCAGCTTTGGTCATGTTATAGTACCAGTTCCACTGGGTTTGCACACTAAATTTGGGGTTCCTAGCACCAAGTGGCCCTGAGATACGGGGCCCCAAATTTGGTTCGGAAAATGAAATTTTTTGCTGCAGAAAAGTGCTTGACTCGAGTATAAGTCGAGGGGGGCACTTTCAGCACAAAAAAATGTGCTGAAAAACTCGACTTATACTCGAGTATATATGGTATGTACATTGCAGGGATTTTAACAGGTTTTGTTGCAGATTCCCACCATTTGCTATTTTGAAGAAATAGCTGTTTGTGTCCACGTAAATAGTGAATGGGAGTGATTTTATAAAAATTTTTAACAATAATAATTTGCCATTTTTTTCCCCTGCAAAAGTGGAGTTACCGTTTAACATAATTCACTAAAAGAATAATAAAGCCAAACCTCAGCCAGTATTTTTTTTTTAATTTTTCTTTTTAAGTTTTGGATAAAATGTGTATGTGTTAAAATCCCCCCCATCAGGTTTAATTGGTAGTAAACTAGGAAGAGCATACAATCGGTATGTAAAAAACATTGAAAAAAAACATTTTGGGGAAAAACAAATATAGATGTTTGTACTTCATATGCCAGAAATCTGAAAAAAAAAAAAAGATGTACCTTTACAACCCCTTTAAATAGCTAAGAGGCGTGCTGCTACCTGGTAACGTCACCCAGTGGCTTTTTTTTTTTTTTTTTTACTTTTTCAGGTCGGAATGGCGTCGTGATTGACCATGGATGTACACCAGGGGACATTTATTTTTTAATGAAGTACTAAAAATATTGTGATGGGTCTTTACTCACTTTTTACACTTTACTGGTGAATGGGTAGGGGTACTATGTACCCCATACTCATTTATATAGGGGGGGAATTGGGGCCTTCCAGATTCTGATAAGCCCCCTGCCCGCAGACTACTGGCCAGGCGCCTGATGGGCAGTGATGTGGTGGCACTCCCCGTCCACTCAGCGGCGGGTGACCGATCAAGCCTGCAACCTCAACCTCTGTCAACCTGGGAAGATGATGTCGGAGGTGGGCGGACAGTGATAGCAATCCGCGCTCAACACAGCACGGTCCACCAGAGGGCGCCAGTTTGCACATAGGAGCTCTATTATGGGCTAGCCCGACGCTATTCCACATACATGGGAGGATACTGACCACTGCTGCGGTGTAACCCAGGCGCCAGGACGCAATTTCCAGTCGCCATTTCAACCTGGAGCCACATCCCGCAAAACGACATACCCGTTGGCCTCACCCCAGTACCGTTTTTAGAGCTGGCCATCGGCTTTCTGGTCATAACATCCCTTGTGTTGGTACGGCAAACTGTCAGTTTTGTTTTTTTCATTCAACCTGCTGGGTCGTATTTATTATAAAAATCAGGTTAGAATTGCAGAAAATTGTCCTATGTTTGTCCTGCCCAGGAGTTCCTTGCTCTGCACATCTGTAGCAGCAGTTACAGAGAGGGGTGTATTCTACATATTAGATAATATATTTAATAACATACAAATAGTAATAGGACATTCTGCCTAGACATTTTACTACTACTGAGGACAATGTCCCAAGGTCACAGCTGTCACTTTATACAAATGAAGAAAAAAAAAAAAGTTTAAAGAAACAACGTTTAGAACGTGTCTTTAGACATTAGACAGGAGGAAAGCATCTCCAAGCATCTCCCCAGAGTTCCAGAAGAGACCAGAAACGACTCTACAGTGGACCAGAACCAGGCAGAACCGGGGAGCTCCCAGACTCCACCTTGTAACCAGCACAGCGATGAGCTGCCTGAATGCAGCATCTGTTTGCTGGAAATAGAAAAGGAAGACACAAGCTCTAGACTGCCCTGTTTCCACCAATTCCACAACGACTGCATCACCAGGTAGATGGAGCAGAACATGTCCACTCTGCCAGGCCAGGGTCAATCATCATATATGGGTAAGTGTCCTACATCTGGTAGTCTTTTCTATCACTTTTACAATTCCTAAGTACAAGTGATTGTTTTTTAATATCTGGCAAAAACATTTAGAAATTATTTTGTTCATTAAAAGCGGAGTTCCACCCAAAAATGCAACTTCCGTTTTAAGTACTGGTGACCCCCTGACATGCCACATTTGGCATGTAATTTTTTTTGGGGAGGAGCTGGTAGTCCGTTTTTACAGGCACCCAGCTCCTACTTCCTCCCCTGGCTCTGGAAGGAAGATCACCTCTCCCCCCTCCCTCCCTGCAATCTTCTGGGACACGTCACAGGTCCCAGAAGATTGCCCGGCCATTCGCAGTGCGCGCCCACAGATAGAATGTCGGTACCTCGGAGAGGAGGGGGAGAGGAGTGAGGCTTCCTGCACCCGCATCGCTGGATCGTTGGACAGGTGAGTGCCTGATTATGAAGTCAGCAGCTACACTTTATGTAGCTGCTGACTTTTAAATGTGTGGAACTTCGCTTTAAAGCGGGGGTCCACCCACACCGCCAAAAAAAATAAATAAATATTAAAAGCCAGCAGCTACAAATACTGCAGCTGCTGACTTAATACATGGCCACTTACCTGTCCCAGGGTCCAGCGATGTCAGCAGGCGACGCAGAGAACCCGCTCGGTTCTCGGCAGCTGCCGCTGCCCTCCTAGGTGAGGGAATCAGGAAGTGAAGCGTTGCGGCTTCACTTCCCGGTTCCCTACTGCGCATGCGCGAGTCGTGCTGCGCGTCCCAAGTGGTCCCCGCTCTCTCCTGGGAGCTGTGTGTTCCCAGCAGACAGTGTGGTGGGGACGGGAAGAGGCATAGACTCCCATGGGAGTCTATGCCGGAAGTGGGTGCAAATACCTGTCTTAGACAGGTATCTGCACCCCCCTCCCCCCTGAAAGGTGCCAAATGTGACACCGGAGGGGGGGAGGGTTCCGAAAAGCGGAAGTTCCATTTTTGTGTGGAACTCCGCTTTAAAACATTTCCTTTAAGAAAACCCTTTGATAAATCTAACTTTTCTTCTCTCACCTACAGTCTGCGTTTGATCTTCCAAATTATGGAAGGATGGCCGTTATCATCCCTGGACTATTATCATCTCTACAGCCACCTGTTAGGATGGACTTTGATCGTGAAGCACTAACTTTACAAATTCATACACCTACCAGAGATGAATAAGGGAACAATTTCAGCAGCAACAGGTAAGCCATAATTGATAAAAGGATAGATTTCTTCCATTACAATATTATTCTTTCCAACTAGCAAAAAGGCCACTTATTGGAAAATAGGGATCCTTATCCTTGTGTGATAGCTTTGTGAATAGAGCTTATTGACACCGGATCCCATTAAGGTGAATGTAATCTATGAGGTTTGCTATAAAACAGATCCTTGTTACAGAGCGATTAGATGGATAAAAGCTATTAATAAATTGGTGAATCAGATAAATAAAGCCTTCTACTCTATGAAGGAAGTTTGGGAAGTTACAAAATGAACATTAGCTTTGCATTTGTTCAGAATCATGTCCACCAACTGATTTGGATTGTCTGCTCAGATGCCAAAGGCTGTATAGCAGTGCCGGGACAAGGTCATTCGGTGCCCAGGGCGAAGATGGCAAACTGCGCCCCCCACCGGGTGTAAGGAACAAGTCAGTATCATTTCAAGACAAGAAAATACTTAACAATACCGATTCAATTAGGTACTGATATGATTGCAGATGCAATCATTAATATTATCTCACATGCTAAAGCTAAACATCTAGGTAGGTACCCAGGCCAGCAGCACCTTCCTTCCTCCTCAGCTCTGTTCTTCTTCTCCCGCGCTGGGGCGGCCGCTGCACTTACTCCCAGTCCCTCCCTCCTGTCCCTGCTCCCCCAGATTTAGTCAGAACACACAATGGAGTCCGCACTGTGCATATAAACTTACTTTGTCAGTGTCTACTCCTCTCAGTCAGTCAGTCACAATCGGCTGAGTGAGGCTCCTCGGAGTGCCTCACTCAGGCAGCGCGGGTTCTCCCACTCTGCCTGGGCGATTGCTGCACAGAGTCCCAGTCCCTCCCTCCAACAGAGAGATTACTCTGCATGCAGCAGGACTAGTGGGATGTCCCACGTGCCCTGGCCGGATCTACAACACAGACAGTACACACGTACATTAGGAGAGCAGTCATGAAGAATCAAGTTATTATAAGGCCACTTTCACACCGAGGCAGTTTTCAGGCGTTTTAGCGCTAAAGATAGCTCCTGAAAACTGCCTCTCATACCTCCCCAGTGTGAAAGCCCAAGTGCTTTTACACTGGGGCGGTGCGCTTGCGGGAGGGGAAAAAAAAAGTCCTGCAAGCAGCATCTTTGGGGCAGTGTAGGAGCGCTGTATACAGCGCTCCTACACCGCCCTGCCCATTGGAATGCATTGGCAGCGCTTCCGAAGTGCCTAAAAAGCGATTCTGAAGCATCGCAACACGGGCGCCTTCAAACCTTTCTTTGGCCGCTAGCGGCTGAAAATCACCGCTAAAACGATGATAAAGCACTGCTAAAACTAGCGGCGCTTTACTGCTAATGGACCTGCCGCCCCAGTGTAAAAGCAGCCTCAACAAAACAAAGTAACTGATGCCACGGACATTGCAAGGACCGCTCACAGACACCAGTGTCCATGTGCGGACACCTTGCCGATCCCTGTCCATGCTGCATATTACACAAATTAAATGGGATTGGTGATCAACCTCCCCTCAGCCTCCTCCCCTCTCCCAATCAAGACAGCTCATTTATTAATCTGTTGCTCGCAGCCCGCAGATGCAATCATTAATATCTGCTATTTTTCTTACTTTAATACACAACAAGCACTGTCTGTAGCAGTAGCACACTGTCACTCACTGCTTCCTTCCAGCTAAGCTCCCTGGCTCCTCTAGATCACAGCGCCGCCACCATTCGCCAGCACAACTCTCTGTGCTCCCCTGAGTCCTCCCACCTGCCTCCAGCCATGAGTGACGTCACGCCGCTGAGCCCTGACTAACAAGGCTCCTCCGTAGGGGGGAGTGCACAGTGAAGCACAGCGCGCTGACAGGGAAGGGAGGTGAAGGACTTGTGCCAGGTGCAGGAGCGCACTCGGCACACTTACTGACAGATTTTCGGGTACAGGCAGCGGCGCTGGCTAGTGTGTATAGAGTGACACCTGCAAGTGCGCCCCCCCCCCTTCAGCAAATCGTACCGCCCAGGGCATCCGCCCCTGCCTTGTACCGGCCCTGCTGTATAGCTCTTACAGGTCTAATTCACTGATATTTGATACCTCAATTGTTGGTAAATGGTGGAGGTACGAGTGAAGCTCCTGGCGTCACAGAGAAGGACATGAGTAGGACCCATTCATTTCCCAGAAAGCAATAAAACCAAACAGAGGTTCTAAGCTTTCTCTGCTCTATGCAAAACAAAATAGGAAAATATTTTATTGGGCAAATGCGGCTGAATCAGAAGATGGATGCAAAAGACAAGAACGTGTTCACTGTGCCGGCGGCATAGGGTTACTTGGCTAATTCCGATTTGTGTCTTTTCTCCCAAAACAGCCCACCTTGAACATTATTTGGGTACAGCATCGCACAACTGCACAATTGTCAAAGTAACGCAATCACAATGCCGTATCACAAAAAAATGACCTGGTCATGAAGAGGGATAAACCTTTAGGAGTTGAAGTTGTTAATCATACAAGGAGACAAATTAAAAAAAAAAAATCCAAGATTCTGTTCTTTTAAAGCATATTACACAGCACAGTGCTTGTGCTGTGTAATTTGGAACCATGTAATACCTGGCTGATCCTGCCTGGCTATCCCCTCCTCTCTGCAAACAGACCACGATAATCATGGCTGCTGAGCCCCAACATCGTAGTCTGTTTGCGTGCATCCATCATCTGCAGCCGGCTATCCTGTGTCTGTCTCCTCTGTCGCCCCTTCTCTCTGCGTGTCACCTATTGACAGTCCCGCCCCATTCCCCTCCTGCTGCAGGAATAACATATATTTGTATACTATCCTTTCTGTATCTTAATACAGTGCCCCCGTCTGTTTTATTAAAAAACTACCTCCTTCACCGTATCTCACAGCAGTTCCCAGCGATCACGTGACCGGCCGTGTCTCCTCTCGTCCCGCTGACATCAGCGAGGAAATCTTGCTTCTGCAAGACGGGCAGAGAGGAGACACAGCCGGTTACACGAGCGCCGGGAACCGCCATGAGATACGTTGAAGGAGTTAATTTTTTTTTATGAAAAACGCAGACACAGGGGGGCACCGCATTTGAGACAGAACGGCCACTTTACGACCACTTTAAGGTTTGACATGTTTGGTATTGATTTGCTCGGTACAACCTCATCTTTTATATTTTACCAAAATATTGGGTGTAAAAATGCGTTTATGGGCCAAAAAAAATCAACTTCAGTGTTTTTTTTACTGAAATTTTCTCCAACAGGGCACCAGGTGGAAGTTTTGGCTCAGCTGCCAGTTGTCTGTAGCCAATGAGGGCAAGCAAGGAGTGCATAAACCCGCCACCCTCATTGCACACTGTCATTGTGGAGGGGGATGGTGGGAGAACGATGGAGGGGATGAAAAAAAAAAAAAAAAAGCAGCATGCAGGACCTTTAAAAAACACACTACACTCGCAGTATTAGTGTAAAGAGCTTCATAGGATTCAAATGCAGACATTTATCATGTATTTTTCTTTTTTACCCCAAAAATGCATCAGTATAAAAAAGCTTGAAGAGGAGAAATTCCATTACTTTCGGAGATTTCCTATAACTTCCTGTTGCATCTCTAGGATAGGAAGTGAAGGAAAATTTCCTCAACAGTACATCAAAAAATAAACTGCCAACGGTTTAAATCTGTTCATACTCTATCCAAGACTAAAGAAACAAGTTTGGTTATACATACACTTTAATAATCATGTCAATGCCCATAGCCTGGCCACAGTTCTACTTTCTTTTTATGGAGTTTTTCTTGTTTTATTATAATTTATGTACAGTGTATTGCCAACAGTGATATGG
This sequence comes from Lithobates septentrionalis, assembly GCA_037952835.1. Classification (NCBI taxonomy): domain Eukaryota; kingdom Metazoa; phylum Chordata; class Amphibia; order Anura; family Ranidae; genus Lithobates; species Lithobates septentrionalis. Next base: position 1,089,589 of record JBBDGP010001814.1, on the reverse strand, counting down.
ATGTAATTTGTACCACTGGATGATCTGAACAATTCCTTCTACTTTTCTACTTCTAACCTTTTGTATATATAAAAAAAAAAAAAAAAAAAAAACAGGTTCTACCAGTGCAAATTCTGCATCTCCTGTTGAATAATGGATCAAGAGAGCACATTTTTGCACACACCCAGAGTTTATGCCTTATCACTGCAAAGAAAGATAATTGAACCAGCCAGCCTGTTAATGAAGAGTTCTAATTGACATACAGGACCCCCGCTTATTTCTGTGGTATCACAAGCTGACCACTACAGTTTTATAGGGACACAGAAGGGACACAGCACATGGCAGGTAGAAACCACAGCACTGGTATCCACCAAACCTGGGTGTGTCAGAGGCTTTACAGTAAGAGCAGGACACCACTGTCCTTCCAATCCACCTTGTCCTACAAGAAAATGCAAAGCATTCTCTGAATAGTGTTCTAGCTGAGCAGCCAACCTCCTGTGTTCACAATGCATCAGGATGGCTTTTTAGAACAGGACCTGGAAGCAAATGGAGATCACTGGAGTAGCCGTGTCTAAGCCTCCCGGAGCACCAGGTATGGTATATACAGTGTTACAGAAGGGGGTGCACCAGTCAAGAAAGCTTCGGTTCTGCAGTGTAGTGGAACACACTCAACACGTAACACCCAGTACATAGAAAAAGTGAACTTACAAAAGTACACAGGGTGTACACATGGCTCTCCTCTGAAGAAGAAGGACCCTAGCCCTGATCCCCCAGGGCACAAATCATCTTACAGGGACTGGGGTACTCACTGATCAATCCAGCCGTCACCAGGCAGAGCCCTTTCTTCGCCCGGGGCAAGGCCCACCACTGTACTAGGTGGGACTCCCCTGAAGGGAGACCCCATGGGAGGGGGAGAGCCTGACTAAAAGGTCACATGCCGTATACCCCCCCCCAAAGATTTTCAGGTTAGGCCGAAGGGCTACTACTAAAATCGGGAAGTGAAAGTGAATACAGTACTATGCAAAATGTTTTGTGACAAACAAAACGTTGTGCAAATTGTTGGCGCTATAAAAATTATGTAAAATAATAATATAATAAAAAACAAAAGAGGAGGGGGAAGTGGATAAGGGCTTTAGTGCCAAAGTGCCACACCACGATGGGCCTTTCGGTGGAAATAAAAAAAAAATCTCTAGACCTAGCCGAAAGGCGCGGCACTATAGGAAGGTGAAAAAAGAGCATGCAATGATGTAATGACCAGGATACTGAAAAACGCATAGTGAGCTCCCCACCATGAGAAATTTTGGCACCCCTGGACTGCCACTCCAGAGGCACATACACCACAGACTTCTCTCAGCCCAGCCCCTGGCCAAAACAATGTAGCCCCATTCCTACCAGGCAGGCATAAGAACTTAGGCCCCTTTCACACTTATATGACTTCAAAGTCGCGCGATTTTACCACGATTTCGCGGCCTCCCATTTGGGAGCAGTACTACTTTGTACGACTTTGCCACATTTTTGGCATTAACAAATGAAAACATACAGTAGTTGGTATGAATCTTAAGAGGGAACTCCACGCCAAGTTTTAAATAAAAAAACTGGCGTGGGTTCCCCCCCAGGGGCATACCAGGCCCTTAGGTCTGGTATGGATTGTAAGGGGAACCCCCTACGCCGAAAAATCGGCGTGGGGGTCCCCCCAAAATCCATACCAGACCCTAATCCGAGCACGCAGCCCGGCCGGTCAGGAATAGGGGTGGGGACGAGCGAGCAGCCCCCCCCTCCTGGACCGTACCAGGCCGCATGCCCTCAACATGGGGGGTGGGTGCTTTGGGGCATGGGGGGCACCCTGCGGGCCCCCCCACCCCAAAGCACCTTGTTCCCATGTTGATGAGGACAAGGGCCTCTTCCCGACAACCCTGGCCGTTGGTTGTCGGGGGTCTGCGGGCGGGGGCTTATCGGAATCCGGGAGCCCCCTTTAATAAGGGGGCACCCAGATCCCGGCCCCCCACCCTATGTGAATGAGTATGGGGTACATCGTACCCCTACCCATTCACCTAGGGAAAAAAGTGTCAATAAAAAACACACTACACAGGTTTTTAAAGTAATTTATTAGGCAGCTCCGGGGTCTTCTTCTGACTTCGGGGGTCCTCTTCCGACTTCGGGGGTCTCTCCGGCGTCTTCTCCCGGTGTCCGCATCTTCTGCCGGCTCCACCGCTATCTTCTGCTGCTCTTTTGCCAGCGGTGGCCCAGACTTCTGGATCGTCTTCTTCCCTCTTCTCTTCCAGAGATGTTGACACGACGCTCTCTCCAGCTGCAATGGTCTCTGAGCTCTCCGCAACGGACTAATATAGGCGGTGACCCCGCCCCCTTATGCCGTCACAGTCCCTGGGCATGCTGGGACTGTGACGTTTTAGGGGGCGTGGTCACCGGGTGATGACCACGCCCCCTTATAACGGCACAGTCCCAGCATGCCCCGAGACAGTGACCTCATAAGGGGGCGGGGTCACCGCCTATATAAGTCAAGCGGAGAGCTCAGAGACCATTGCAGCTGGAGAGAGCGTTGTGTCAACATTGGAAGAAAAGAAGAAGGCAGAAGTCCGGACCACCGCTAGTAATTGAGCTGCAGAAGACAGCGGAGGAGCCGGCAGAAGATCAGGACACCGGGAGAAGACGCCGGAGAGACCCCCAGAGTCAGAAGAGGACCCCCAAAGTCAGAAGAGGACCCCCAAAGTCAGAAGAGGACCCCCAAAGTCAGAAGAGGACCCCCAAAGTCGGAAGAAGACCCCCGAAGTCGGAAGAAGACCCCCGAAGTCGGAAGAAGACCCCCGAAGTCGGAAGAAGACCCCCGAAGTCGGAAGAAGATCCCGGAGCTGTCTAATAAATTACTTTAAAAACCTGTGTAGTGTGTTTTTTATTGACACCTTTTTCCCTAGGTGAATGGGTAGGGGTACGATGTACCCCATACTCATTCACATAGGGTGGGGGGCCGGGATCTGGGGGCCCCCTTATTAAAGGGGGCTCCCGGATTCCGATAAGCCCCCTGCCCGTAGACCCCGACAACCAACGGCCAGGGTTGTCGGGAAGAGGCCCTTGTCCTCATCAATATGGGGACAAGGTGCTTTGGGGTGGGAGGGGCCCACAGGGTGCCCCCCATGCCCCAAAGCACCCACCCCCCATGTTGAGGGCATGCGGCATGGTACGGTCCAGGAGGGGGGGTACGGTCGCTCGTCCCCACCCCTATTCCTGACCGGCCGGGCTGCGTGCTCGGATAAGGGTCTGGTATGGATTTTGGGGGGACCCCACGCAGATTTTTCGGCGTAGGGGGTTCCCCTTAGATCTATACCAGACCTAAGGGCCTGGTATGTCCGTGGGGGGGAACCCACGCTGGTTTTTTTCATTTAAAACTTGGCGCGGCGTTCCCCCTCAGGATTCATACCAGACAGCTGTCAGCACTGCCTGTCGCTCATCGCGAAAGGAAAAAAAAATTTCCTTTCCCGATCAGCGAGCCAGGCTTGTGCTTACAAAGTCGTACTGAAATCGTGTCTATATTATTCAGGCACGATTTGCATGCTACTTCAGGGTTTAACATTGAGGTCTATGGAGTAAAACTCGCATAAAAGTTGAACCAAAGTAGTGCAGGGACTACTTTCGAGGAAAGGGGTTCATCCCACTATTCCGTACCTAAATTATATCAGGCGGAACTCTAAACAGCGCCCCTACTCAACAAGAGGCACCGGCATTCTCCATCTCAAAAACTGATAAGAACAATTACTAGACTTGATCTTAGCCAAAAGGAAAGCAGATACTTCAAAATAAGAGCGCCCAAGGATCTGGGGGTCCCAGGGCAACCATGAAGTTAATGGGAGGTACAAGCAGGCATTCTGGTAACCCTGACAGTGAGAAATGTTCGCTTTACATGCATTGCCAAAGTTCCCAATAACTATTCCACAATGAAACCTGTAATTAAATTTACATAAAAGACACCCTATTAAAGCTATTAAAGCGTAATATACCATGAACATTACACAAAAGAACATCTGATGGGAAACATATTGTGAATACTCATAAGCAGCAGAGCAGTTCATTTCAACAGCTTCACAATATAAATCGGCAGAAGAAGGGCCTCTGCTATGTGTGGATGGCAGCCTAATTTACTGTAGGAGCTTGTATCCAAATTTCTGAATGAGGGAGGTCATTGAAGGACAGAGTTAGAGGAAGAATCCACAGCGCTGCTACACTGGCTGTATTTGTGTATGATATACTATATCTATCTCTCTATAATATATATATATATATATATATATATATATATATATATATATATATATATATATATATATATATATATATATATATATATATATACACTACCGTTCAAAAGTTTGGGGTCACCCAAACAATTTTGTGTTTTCCATGAAAAGTCACACTTATTCACCACCATACGTTGTGAAATGAATAGAGAATAGAGTCAAGACATTGACAAGGTTAGAAATAATGATTTGTATTTGAAATAACATTGTTTTTACATCAAACTTTGCTTTCATCAAAGAATCCTCCTTTTGCAGCAATTACAGCATTGCACACCTTTGGCATTCTAGCTGTTAATTTATTGAGGTAAGCTGGAGAAATTGCACCCCACGCTTCTAGAAGCAGCTCCCACAAGTTGGATTGGTTGGATGGGCACTTCTGGCGTACCATACGGTCAAGCTGCTCCCACAACAGCTCAATGGGGTTCAGATCTGGTGACTGTGCTGGCCACTCCATTACCGATAGAATACCAGCTGCCTGCTTCTGCTGTAAATAGTTCTTGCACAATTTGGAGGTGTGTTTAGGGTCATTGTCCTGTTGTAGGATGAAATTGGCTCCAATCAAGCGCTGTCCACTGGGTATGGCATGGCGTTGCAAAATGGAGTGATAGCCTTCCTTATTCAGAATCCCTTTTACCCTGTACAAAGCTCCCACCTTACCAGCACCAAAGCAACCCCAGACCATCACATTACCTCCACCATGCTTAACAGATGGCGTCAGGCATTCTTCCAGCATCTTTTCATTTGTTCTGCGTCTCACAAACATTCTTCTTTGTGATCCAAACACCTCAAACTTGGATTCATCCGTCCACAACACTTTTTTCCAGTCTTCCTCTGTCCAATGTCTGTGTTCTTTTGCCCATCTTAATCTTTTTCTTTTATTGGCCAGTCTCAGATATGGCTTTTTCTTTGCCACTCTGCCCTGAAGCCCAAAATCCCGCAGCCGCCTCTTCACTGTAGATGTTGACACTGGTGTTTTGCGGGTACTATTTAATGAAGATGCCAGTTGGGGACCTGTGAGGCGTCTGTTTCTCAAACTAGAGACTCTAATGTGCTTATCTTCTTGCTTAGTTGTGCAACGCAGCCTCCCACTTCTTTTTCTACTCTGGTTAGAGCCTGTTTGTGCTGTCCTCTGAAGGGAGTAGTACACACCGTTGTAGGAAATCTTCAATTTCTTTGCAATTTCTCGCATGGAATAGCCTTCATTTCTAAGAACAAGAATAGACTGTCGAGTTTCAGATGAAAGTTCTCTTTTTCTGGCCATTTTGAGCGTTTAATTGACCCCACAAATGTGATGCTCCAGAAACTCAATCTGCTCACAGGAAGGTCAATTTTGTAGCTTCTGGAAGGAGCTAGACTGTTTTTAGATGTGTGAACATGATTGCACAAGGGTTTGCTAATCATCAATTAGCCTTCTGAGCCAATGAGCAAACACATTGTACCATTAGAACACTGGAGTGATAGTTGCTGGAAATGGGCCTCTATACACCTATGTAGATATTGCACCAAAAACTAGACATTTGCAGTTAGAATAGTCATTTACCACATTAGCAATGTATAGAGTATATTTGTTTAAAGTTAGGACTAGTTTAAAGTTAGCTTCATTTAAAAGTACAGTGCTTTTCCTTCAAAAATAAGGACATTTCAATGTGACCCCAAACTTTTGAACGGTAGTGTATATATATATATATATATATACACATACATACATATACACACATACATATACACACACACATTATATATATATAGTAGTTTGTATGGCCCCCACGTGCTTGTATGCATGCCTGATAATGTTGGGGCATGCTCCTAATGAGACAACGGATGGTGTCCTGGGGTATTTCCTCCCAGATCTGACAATGTGTCCAAGGATTTCATCCCGATACCTAATGGCAGTCAGTCAGGGTGCCATTGTCTAGCCTGTAGAGGTCTGTGCGTCCTTCCATGGATATGCCTCCCCAGACCATCACTGACCCAACACCAAACCAGTCATGCTGAAAGATGTTAGAGGCAGCATAACATTCTCCACGGCTTCTCCAGACCCATTCATGTCGGTCACATGTGCTCAGGATGAACCTGCTCTCATCTGTGAAAAGCACAGGCCGTCAGTGGTGGATCTGCCAATTCTGGTGTTCAATGGCAAATGCCAGTCGAGCTCCACGGTGCTGGGCAGTGAACACAGGGCCCACAGGCCACCCTCATGAAGTCTGTTTCTGATTGTTTGGTCAGAAACATTCACACCAGTAGCCTGCTGGAGGTCATTTTGTAGAGCTCTGGCAGTGCTCATCCTGTTCCTCCTTGCACAAAGGAGCAGATACCAGTCCTGCTGATGGGTTACGGACCTTCTACGGCCTTGTCCAGCTCTCCTAGAGTAACTGCCCATCTCCTGGAATCTCTTCCATGCTCTTGAGACTGTGCTGGGAGACACAGCAAACCTTCTGGCAATGGCACATATTGATGTGCCATCCTAGAGGAGCTGGACTGCCTGTGCAACCTCTATAGCACTGATGGCGAATCTTGGCACCCCAGATGTTTTGGAACTACATTTCCCATGATGCTCAACTACAGTGCAGAGTGCATGAGCATCATGGGAAATGTAATTCCAAAACATCTGGGGTGCCAAGATTCACCATCACAGCTCTATTGGGTCCAGGTATCGTCTCATGCTACCAGTAGTGACGATGACCCTAGCCAAATGCGAAACAATGAAAAACAATCAGAAAAGATGAGTAGGGAAAAAAATGTCAGTGCCCTCCACCTGTAAAACCATGTTGGCCGTCTCATTGTTCCCCGTCTAGTGTACCTGTTGATTTCATTAACACCAAAGCAGCTGAAACTGATCAGATCATTATCCCAGGAGTTTGATTTGATGCTATACTCAGATTAAAAACTGTTCCTTTAATTTTATTTTTTTCTTGTAATACTGGCTATATGATCCAAAATACAATATCACAAACGCCCAGTGAGGTACGGTAACATTTATTGCTATGGAACATCCTAGAATGCAGTGCTAATGGAGGGCAGCTAGATCGTCAACAATAAAGGAGAACAGATTACAGAGGCCATTAGAATCTTTCCAAATGGCTGTTTGGCTTTATTTTAGGACTATAAGCTGTTTTGCATTATGCATTGTTCCGTCCATTAATCAGCCGAGATCGATCTCTGTAAAACAAAAGTAGAAATGATGCCCTGTTGGCAAGATGTGCAAGTAATTTTACGTCTTTAACCACTTAAGGACTGGAAGGATTTCCCCCTAATGACCAGGCCACTTTTTGCAATACGGCACTGCGTCGCTTTAACTGACAACTGCGCGAATGTGCGACGCTGTACCCAAACAAAATTGATTTCTTTTTGTGGTATTTGATGACCTTTGCGGTTTTAATTTTTTGCGTTACAACCAAAAAAAGACCAACAATTTTGAAAAAAAAAAAAACAATATTTTTTACTTTTTGCTATAATAGCCAAAAAAAATATTTCTTCATCAGTTTAGGCCGATATGTATTCTTCTACATATTCTTGGTAAAAAATGAAAGAAAAAAAAAAAAAATATATATATATATATATATATATATCGCAATAAGCGTATATTGAATGGTTACTTTTGCGCAAACCAATCAATATATGCTTATTGGGATTTTTTTTACCAAAAATATGTGGCAGAATACATATTGGCCTAAATTGATGAAATTAGATTTTTTTACATATTTTTATTGGATATGTTTTATAGCAGACAGTAAAAAATAGTTTTTTGTTTTTTTTTAATTGTCTTTTTTTGTTTATAGCGCAAAAAATAAAAACCACAGAGGTGATCAATTACCACCAAAAGAAAGCTCTATTTGTGGGAAAAAAAGGACGTCAATTTTGTTTGGGTGCAGCGCCGCACGACCGCACAATTGTCAGTTAAAGCAACGCAGTGCCGAATCGCAAAAAATGGCCTGGTCATTCAGCAGCCAAATCTTCCGGGGCTGAAGCGGTTAAAGATTAATGCCTTTTAAGGGATCTAAGAGCCAAAATCCTGCCCTTCAACAACAGCAGCGGGATACCTCACTCACAGATAACAGGTGGGGACATGACGACCATGAAAGATCAATAAAATATACATAGTGCTCTCTGGTTGGCTAATACCATCATTTATTGGTTTATTGTCGGGGAAAAAAGGACATCAATTTTATTTGGGTACAGCGTCGCACATCCGCGCAATTGTCAGTTAAAGCAACGCAGTGTCGTATCGCAAAAAATGGCCTGGTCATGAAGGTGGTAAAATCTTCCAGGGCTGAAGTGGTTAAAGACCTATTCCAGCAAAGATAAAAAATAAAAACTACAATGTTTTAAAAACTAAACGTATGTCACGGCAAAAACTTTTTTTTCTAGTTTTAGGCCCCTTTCACACTTATACGACTTCAAAGTCGCGCGATTTCGCGGCCCCGATTTTGCCGCGAGTTTACCGCGATTTGGGAGCAGTACTACTTTGTACGACTTTGCCACGTTTTTTGCATTAACAAATGAAAACATACAGTAGTTGGTATGAATCATAAGGGGGAACTCCACGCCAAGTTTTAAATAAAAAAACTGGCGTGGGTTCCCCCCCAGGGGCATACCAGGCCCTTAGGTCTGGTATGGATTGTAAGGGGAACCCCCTACGCCGAAAAATCGGCGTGGGGGTCCCCCCAAAATCCATACCAGACCCTTATCCGAGCACGCAGCCCGGCCGGTCAGGAATGGGGGTGGGGACGAGCGAGCGCCCCCCCCCCCTCCTGGACCGTACCAGGCCGCATGCCCTCAACATGGGGGGGTGGGTGCTTTAGGGCATGGGGGCACCCTGCCGGCCCCCCCCACCCCAAAGCACCTTGTCCCCATGTTGATGAGGACAAGGGCCTCTTCCCGACAACCCTGGCCGTTGGTTGTCGGGGTCTGCGGGCAGGGGCTTATCGGAATCCGGGAGCCCCCTTTAATAAGGGAGCCCCCAGATCCCGGCCCCCCACCCTATGTGAATGAGTATGGGGTACATGGTACCCCTACCCATTCACCTAGGGAAAAAAGCGTCAATAAAAAACACAGTACACAGGCATTTAAAATAATTTATTAGGCAGCTCCGGGATCTTCTTCCGACTTCCGGGGTCCTCTTCCGACTTCGGGGGTCTCTCCGGCGTCTCCTCCCGGTGTCCTGATCTTCTGCCGGCTCCTCCGCTTTCTTCTGCAGCTCAATTGCTAGCGGTCGTCCGGACTTCTGCCTTCTTCTTTTCTTCCAGAGATGTTGACACGACGCTCTCTCCAGCTGGAATGGTCTCTGAACGCTCCGCAACGGACTTATATAGGCGGTGACCACGCCCCCTTATGAGGTCACTGTCCCGGGGCATGCTGGGACTGTGCCGTCATAAGGGGGCGTGGTCATCACCCGGTGACCACGCCTCCTAAAACGTCACAGTCCCAGCATGCCCAGGGACTGTGACGGCATAAGGGGGCGGGATCACCGCCTATATAAGTCCGTTGCGGAGCGTTCAGAGACCCTTCCAGCTGGAGAGAGCGTCGTGTCAACATCTCTGGAAGAAAAGAAGAAGGCAGAAGGCAGAAGTCCGGACCACCGCTAGCAATTGAGCTGCAGAAGAAAGCGGAGGAGCCGGCAGAAGATCAGGAGACGCCGGAGAGACCCCCGAAGTCGGAAGAGGACCCCCGAAGTCGGAAGAAGATCCCGGAGCTGCCTAATAAATTATTTTAAATGCCTGTGTACTGTGTTTTTTATTGACGCTTTTTTCCCTAGGTGAATGGGTAGGGGTACCATGTACCCCATACTCATTCACATAGGGTGGGGGGCCGGGATCTGGGGGCTCCCTTATTAAAGGGGGCTCCCGGATTCCGATAAGCCCCCCGCCCGCAGACCCCGACAACCAACGGCCAGGGTTGTCGGGAAGAGGCCCTTGTCCTCATCAACATGGGGGCAAGGTGCTTTGGGGTGGGGGGGGCCCGGCAGGGTGCCCCCCATGCCCTAAAGCACCCACCCCCCCATGTTGAGGGCATGCGGCCTGGTACGGTCCAGGAGGGGGGGGCTGCTCGCTCGTCCCCACCCCCATTCCTGACCGGCCGTGCTGCGTGCTCGGATAAGGGTCTGGTATGGATTTTGGGGGGGACCCCACGCCGAAAAATCGGGGTTCCCCTTAGATCCATACCAGACCTAAGGGCCTGGTATGCCCCTGGGGGGAACCCACGCCGGTTTTTTCATCTAAAACTTGGCGTGGAGTTCCCCCTCTGGATTCATACCAGACAGCTGTCAGCACTGCCTGTCGCTCATCAGGAAAGGAAAAAAAAAAGTTTTCCTTTCCCGATCAGCGAGCCAGGCTTGTGCTTACAAAGTCGTACTGAAGTCGTGTCTATTATTCAGGCACGACTTGCATGCTACTTCAGGGTTTAACGTTGAGGTCTATGGAGTACAACTCGCATAGAAGTTGGACCAAAGTAGTGCAGGGACTACTTTCAAGTCGGCACGACTTAAAGTCGTGCCAATATGAATGGTAGTCATTGAAAATCATGGAGAATGACTTGTCATACGATTTTGCAGTACAAAATCGTGGGACAAGTCGTATAAGTGTGAAAGGAGCCTTAGCGTTTTTGCAGCAATTAACGTGCGGCAATCGCAACAAACCACAACACGCAATGCTTGTAGCCCAAAAAGGAGCTGGAGCTTCTTTGGGCAATAAGCTTTGCGATTTGTCACAATAATTGCAGCTGAACTGTACCGCATTTAGGTGCCATTGAAAATGAATGGCACCCAAATGGCCTGACAGAGGGTGATGGATTATGGTGGCGGTCACAAATCTGATAACATTCAACAAAAATGCAAAAAGCTGCAGGAGGTGGGGCAGTGACACAATGGAGGAAATTTACTAAAACTGAAGCACAAAGAATCTGATGCAACTGTGCATAGTAACCAATCAGCTTCTACCTTCAGCTTGTTCAAGTAGTGATTCTAAAGGATTTTTTTTAAATAACAAACATGTCAAGCTTGCTGAAGCCCGCTGTCGGCTGATGTCACAGAGCCTGGGCAAGAACGCAAAAATGGAGTCGGGATCCACCCACATGCCTGGACCGGCACCTGGCTCAGCCTCTAAGCGAGCCGCTGAGAGTCTGAGCTGGCCGCTCCCGCCCTCTTCACAGCTCAGCGCTCCAGTGAGCAGGGGGGGGGCAGAGCAGAGAGCTGCTGAATGACAGTCAGCAGCTCTCTACTCTACGATGTTTGATCGCTTATGCCCCGTACACACAATCAGATTTTCCAACAACAAAATCCATGTTTTTTTCCCCGACGGATGTTGGATCAAACTTGTCTTGCATACACACAGTCACAGAAATCTTGTCGGAAAATCCGAACGTCAAAAACGCGGTGACGTACAACGCGTACGATGATCTGAGAAAAATGAAGTTCAATAGCCAGTGCGGCTCTTCTGCTTGATTCCGAGCATTCGTGGAACTTTGTGTGTTGGAATTGTGTACATACGATCGGAAATTTACGGATTTTGTTGTCGGAAAATTTGAGAACCAGCTCTCAAATTTTGTGATGGAAATTCCGATGGAAAATGTCCGATGGAGCCTACACACGGTCGGAATTTCCAACAAGCTCCTATAGAACATTTTCTGTTGGAAAATCCTATCGTGTGTACGGGGCATTGGTTCTCAGTGTTAGAGGTGTCGGGGGACAGGTGCAAAAAAATAAATAAATAAACACCATACATCTCTTTTAAGGCAAATACCTTCTACCCCTTTAGAACCTCTTTAAAGGGGAAGGACAGCCAAAGCTTGTTTGGCTGTACTTCTATGGATCACAGTTGTGCAGTTCGTTCTGCAATCCTGTGACCCGCTTTCAGCAGACAACGGGCTGAAGCCTGCTGTCAGCTGACGTCTCAGAGCCAGTCCAGGCTGGGGAAAGATGGCGACCATATGGATCATGGATATCACAGAGAACTGAGTGATCAGCAGTGTTTGACCACTCAGCTCTCCGGCGGGGGACAGATGCAGCATAGGTCCGAGGTAATTATTATTTCTAAAAAATAAAATAAAAGCTAAATTCCCAAATTTTTCTTTTAAGCGTTGACAATAAAACCTAGAAACTGATTGGATACCATGCACAGCTGCATCAGATTCTGTGTGCACCAGTTTTAGTAAATTCCCCCCCAGTGTCTGCAGAACTGCAAGATCTGAAGGGTGTTGTCATCCTCCCGATACCATACAGGACAGTTGGGTCAGAGAACCAGCACAGTGTGTGTATTCTGCAATTCTTGTGCGTTTACACGCTTGTCAGGTTTTTTCCCCTTAAGGTCTCTGAACCAACATGCAGACAGCTGATGCAGAACAGTCACGTCCTTGAGGTTTCTGAGTCTGGAATACACAGCCAGATGTACTGTCAGCCAGAACACAATAAAACTACAAAACATAATAAGAAGCCTTTTAGAGAAAGACATCAAAGCAAGTGCTCTAAAAGCACATCACCTGTCCAAGCCGATGAGCAATGACAGTGTGCACGATATGCAAGAAAACCTGGGAAAGCTGTATAAAGAGCACATGAAGCACAAAATTGAACAATTAAGCTACAACATTAAAAGTGGTTCTGAAGCCTCAAGTTTTTTTTCTTTTACCTTAAAGCCCATCACATGTGCGGAACGTTCATATCCGCCTGTCAGTTTTTTAGCAGATCTGAACGGTCGCTCCATACATCTCTATGGAGCGACGGATGTCAGCGGTGACACGTCCGCTGACATGCGACTTGCCCCGATCCGATCCGCAAAATCCAGGACGGATGGATGTCCTATTTTTCCATCCGCCTGGCGGATCGAATGAAAACAGACAGGCGGTCTGTAATCATCCGATCCCCCCATAGTTTAGAGCGGTCTCTCTGGCAGGTCTGCATCCGCGGGGGTGACATCATCGCAGCTCCGGCCAGAGTCCGCGAACCTGCAAGCAAGACAGGTGAAGATGGAAGCAGTCACGCATCACTAGAAAGCTTTGTTTTGAGGCAAGTTTCACATAATGTGCTAGTATGCAATGCCAATGTATACATTATGCCTCTGCCTTGCAGGCAAGAAAAAAAAAAAAAAAAAAAAAAAAAGGTGCAGCGGTTTACAACTGCTTTAAAGCAGATGGGGAAGAAGCATTACAACACCACATCACTGCCTGACAAATGCAAATCGCTCTTTAGACAACACCACTAGTGTGTACGAAGTCCTAAAGCGTTTGAAAAGTTTTCTTGATCTGGTGCCACGTCTTTACATCACTGGATGTTGTGTTTTGTCTGCTGGATGTGTTTGCACGGACATTATCTTTTGCAATGCGTGGCTCACTATTGAAGCGAACAAATAATAAAAAAGTACTAAAGCGCTGATATACTAATTGATAGTGGACTAGTGTCAAAAATCAAATATACAATGCAAAATGCATACAGTGGAAAAAAAGATAGTGAAAAAAATATATTGGTAAAAATTGGTGAAAAAATGTGTGAATGTCGAAGACTCAAATATATATCAACAATCCTTAATAAAGGAATTAGGTGAAAAATAGGAATAAACCAAATAATTAAAAGCTGCTCTTATGTGAAGAAAGTGCTCTGATTCCCACTAAAACAATAATTATTAATAATATATAAGTGCGCTAATAATTAACTTCCTACTAAAATAATATTGTATCCGTGAAAGTAAAAATATTAATGATCCCTAATCAATACAAAGAAATAAATAAACCATAATTATTGGTGTACAAAATGTGAAAAACAATTGATTGGATATCTTCATAAAAAAATGTCCAAAATAAAAAACAGGCTAGAGGTATGGAGAAATACACCAGCAATTAAAACTCAGTCCTTAGACAAATAAAACACATGTTCTCTTAATATTCGGATATGTTGGAACCGATTTCCTTCAATTAATCAACAAGGAGCTGCACAAATCAGCCCTGCAGCTCTGAGGCTGACTAGGTGGTTGAATAATAATCCTCCCAGTTCGTAATTGATATTGCAGAAAGAGAGAAAAGAGAGAAATATATCATTGCGCAATGAAAGCTAACTTTATGAGGTTATCTGCATCCGCATCATATTCACTCACATTGTGTAGGAAAATAGACAGCGCTTGAGAAGCAATCAGAAGCAGTATCGTATGGTCTTCCTCTCACCGCTAACACTGTGTCAGGTGACGTCACTGGCTCCTCCCGACGCATTGCGTCACGTGACTTTATCAAGGGTAGCCATGTGATCGCAGTGTCTCCATCTTTATGCTCATACAAGCGTTCCGGTTGCCAAGGTGACCGACGGTGATCATCGGAATCATAATATTGATTCAGCGCTCTTAAACTTTAATACATTCCATTCATAAAAACACTTAAAAAAACAATCCCTACCAGAACATCATTAATTAATAAATATAAACAAACTAAATAATACTCAATAAAAACATGTAAGGAAGGATCTAATTACTAAATATCTGTTGGTTTCCTAAAAAAAAAACCTCCAGTGGTCAAATGCATGTATAACTTATCTTAAACCATTATAACTCGTAGGGATTGTTTTTTAAGTGTTTTTATGAATGGAATGTATTAAAGGTCAAGAGCGCTGAATCAATATTATGATCCTGATGATCACCGTCAGTCACCTTGGCAACCGGCATGCTAGTATGAGCATAAAGATGGAGACACTGCGATCACATGGCTACTAGAGCTGCACGATTAATCGTATAGAGAATCGTGATCTCGATTCACCCCCCCCCGCGATCTCCCGACAGGATTACCGCGATTCTTGGGGGGCGTGGTCTCTGCATGGAAGTGTGAGGATGTGTTTCTACTGAGCTCCCGGTCCGCGGCTCTACAGCAGCCCTCCACGGTAGAAATACCTAACATTATCCTTACCCGGGTAGCATTGAAGGCTGACTGCTGCAAGAGAGGTCCCGCTGGTGAGATGGAGCGTTTCCTGGTCCCCGTACGGTCCGCGGCTTCTACCCCAGACACATCCAAGATCACGCCGGCTGCTACCACGAGGACTGCACTCAGACTGTTGGCTGCAGACCTGGAGAGAGAAACGGATGGCTCAGGCAACGATATGCCGCCGTTCTCACCACCCAGTGATCTCTCCCCCTGCCTGCCTCGCTCTCTCTCCCTCACACTGCTCCTTAGCCCAGACAATGATGAGCGCTGCTCCCTGCATATGCCACTATTTAACCACTTGATATCCGCGCTATGGCCGAATGACGGCCACAGCGCGGACCTACATTCCCGGGAGGCCGTCATATGACGGCCTCCCCTGTGCACGCTCCCTGCGCGCGCCCTGCAGGGCGCGCGCCGGGCGCGGTGTGATCACCGAGTCACTGAGACTCGGCTGATCACCGATCTGAGTAAGGGGCCGGTCCCGGCCCCTTACCATGTGATCAGCTGTCAGCCAATGACAGCTGATCACATGATGTAAACAGGAAGATCGGTAATCGTTTTTTTTTTTACTCGCGCTGACAGCGCGAGTAGAGAAAAAAGCCGATCACCGGCTCAGATGCCAGGGACATCAGTCCCAAAGTAAGAGCACAAAACATTCTCATCAGTGCCACCCAAAAGTGCCACCTAACAGTGCCACCTAACAGTGCCCACAGTGCCACCTAACAGTGCCCACAGTGCCACCTAACAGTGCCCACAGTGCCACCTAACAGTGCCCACAGTGCCACCTAACAGTGCCCACAAGTGCCACCTATCAATGCCAACAAGTGCCACCTATCAATGCTCACAAGTGCCACCTACCAATGCCCACCTGTAGTGCCAATCAGTGCCACCTGTCAGTGCTGCCCATCACTGCCACCCATCAGTGCCCATCACTGCCACCTATCAGTGCCCATCAATGCCGCCTCATCAACGTACATCAATGAAGGAGAAAAATTACCCGTTAAAAATTTTTTATAACAAAATATAAAAAAAAAATTTTTTTTTTTAAAAAAAATTCAGGTTTTTAAATTTTTTTAACAAAAAGTAAAAACCGCAGAGGTGATCAAATACCACTAAAAGAAAGCTCTATTTGTGGGAAAAAAATGATAAAAATTTCATTTGGGTACAGCGTTGTATGACCGCGCAATTGTCATTCAAAATGCGTTAGCGCTGAAAGCTAAAAATTGGTCTGGATAGGAGGGGGGTTTAAGTGCTCGGTAAGCAAGTGGTTAATGTGCATGCAAGCTGATTTACCTGGACCCAGCTTCTCTCAGCACCGGTGTGGGACAGAAAGACACGCTCTGAACCCTGATGTCACATCTCCGGTCACAGTGAGTACATCACACAGTACATCACACAGTGTGACACCCCAGCAGGGGTCTTTTATTGGGCAGTTCACTGAGCAGACTATTTGGACATTCTTACAAAAACCAGAGAGGACTTTGAATCACTGGCCTCTCGTGTAGAGATGGCTGTCAAGGGGGAGCTGGCTGGGCTTAAGCAGGAAGTAGTAGATGTTACAACACGGGTCACCACGCTCGAATCTGAGGCAACTACCATCACTCAATCTGTAACCAACATGCAGACAGCGCACGCTGAAATTACTGACCAAGTTACTTTTGGATGATTTAGGATTATCGCGATTCTTGCCGGTGTCCTCGTGATGTAGCCGGGACCAGAGGAGAAGCCACCGAAACCAGCGTGGAACGTCCATCAGCAGAGAACATAGTGCCCGGCCTGGACTGCGCAATCACAATCAACACGCCGCCTGCTCCCGATGCTCGGGGCTGGTTATCCGCCCCTTGTTGTATTAAATGAATAACCAGCCCCGATCATCGGGAGCAAGCGGTGTGTTGATTGCGCATGTGCCATCTACAGCTGATTTTTCTTTTTTAAATTAACCATTTTAAAGAATCGTGATCTTTAGTCTAAGCAAAAGAATCGCGATTCTCATTTTTCCCAGAATCGTGCAGCTCTAATGGCTACCCTTGATAAAGTCACGTGACATGTGACGCAACGCGTCGGGAGGAGCCAGTGACGTCACCTGACACAGTGTTAGCGGTGAGAGGAAGACCATACGATACTGCTTCTGATTGCTTCTCAAGCGCTGTCTATTTTCCTACACAATGTGAGTGAATATGATGCGGATGCAGATTACTTCATAAAGTTAGCTTTCATTGCGCAATTATATATTTCTCTCTTTCTGCAATATCAATTACGAACTGGGAGGATTATTATTCAACCACCTAGTCAGCCTCAGAGCTGCAGGACTGATTTGTGCAGCTCCTTGTTGATCAATTGAAGGAAATCGGTTCCAACATATCCGAATATTAAGAGAACACGTGTTTTATTTGTCTAAAGGACTGAGTTTTAATTGTTGGTGTATTTCTCCATACCTCTAGCCTGTTTCTTATTTTGGACGTGTTTTATGAAGATATCCAATCAATTGTTTTTCACATTTTGTACACCAATAATTATGGTTTTATTTATTTATTTGTATTGATTAGGGATCATTAATATTTTTACTTTCACGGATACAATATTATTTTAGTAGGAAGTTAATTATTAGCGCACTTATATATTATTAATCACTTTTGAAGCGATTGTGTGGATTTATCATATTCTTCTCATCATTGAACTGTATTTCTAAATTACATGGTTGTCTCACAATATTAAGATTTAAATCCCTTTTATTACTTCCTTGGAGGGTTTTCTTTAGCTTCTTCCTATATAAATAATTGACACTAATAAAAAGGTGGAATTATTTTATGATTTTATTTTGCGGCGCCTTATTTTCCCGGATCTCAATTATACTTATTACTGGTAAAAAAAACTTTAATAGAGCCGAGTAAAGCAGCATGAGACAGCAATAAGATCAGAACAGACAAGCAATGCTGAGCTATGGCCACAGCCATCTCATAAAGAAACCATGGGGCTGATGCAGGGTGTGGACACTTGGGGGTTGATTTACTAAAGCCCAGTACACACTATAAGAAAATTGGACAAACGATCGTGCGGTTTCCTCAATGTTTTACAGCAGGAAAATGAGGATGGTACTAATTGTATGGAAATTCTTGTACGACAAAGTCTTTTTTTGTTGTTGTTTAACCACATACAGACCGGAAGATTTCCCCCCTTAATGACCAGGCCATTTTTTGCACTATGGCACTGCATCACTTTAACTGACAATTGCGCAGTCGTGCGACGATGTACCCAAACAAATTTTACGTCCTTTTTTCCCCCACAAATAGAGCTTTCTTTTGGTGGTATTTGATCACCTCTGCGGTTTTCATTTTTTGCGCTGTAAACAAAAAAAAAAAAAAAGCGCCAATTTTGAAAAAAAAAAAAAATAAACAAAGTTTTTTACTTTTTGCTATAATACATATCCAAAAAAAAAAAAAAGAAAAATGTAAAAAAAAAAAAAATTTCTTTATCAGTTTAGACCAATATGTATTCTTCTACATATTTTTGGTAAAAAAAAAAAAAAAAAAACTCCTGATCACTAGGAACAGACAATCTCTCTCTCGTCCCATCAGAATGGGGATCTGTCTGTTTACATTGACAGATCCCCGTTCTGGCTTTCTTTCCTGCAATCGCCCAGCAGACATCGTGGCCGCCGGCCACACACATCGGGTCCCCCGAGTACGCGCCTGCTATGGCTACTAAAAGGAGCCGACATACAGCTACGGCGATTTGCGGGAAAGAGCTGACCTGCCGCAGCATAATGATGGCGGCTGGTCGGCAAGTGGTTTATGTTTCTGACCATGCGCAGTCTTTCATACCTGAATTTTTCATGAACAAAAACAGTACACATTAAAACGAAAATTGTTCGTTCTGCTCACATATGAGAAAAATCCTGGAGTTTGTCCCTTCAGAAAATTTAGTTTGGAAAGTCTGAATCGGATGTCGAAAGTTGCGTAAGGAATTTTTTCTTTCGACTTTCTCATAGTGTATATCCCACGTAAAACTGGAAAGTGCAAAATCGGGTGCAGCTGTGCATGGTAGCCAATCAGCTTCTAACTGCCGCTTGTTCAATTAGGCTGCGTTTACAAGTGATCGCGGCCGGAATCCCCACCATTCGCTCCCGCAGTTTTTAAATGACTGCAAAACGTGGAACACATTTGAAATGCCATTACTTCTAATGGCACCCCAATCGTGCCTCAATTTTGCTTTGATTGTCACGCGGCAAATTGTAACGTGCGACGCTCGGCACTCAAAAAGAAACACAAGCTTCTTTTGAGCAACAGCGTCACATGTTGTGATTTGCGGCAATTGCAGCATAATTTACCATGCCAAAATCGCGGGGCGATTAGGGTGCCACTAGAAGTAATGGCATTGCAAAAGCACCATGCGTGTTGCAGCAATTTGAAATAGCGGGGCGAAACTGCCCAAGATCATGTGTGAATGAAAGCCTAAGGCTTTGACAAAAAAAAAATCCTGTTAGTTGATTCTGAGTTTTAGTAAATTGACCCCTTGGCTTGGTACAAGACACAATAATGCAACTGGATGTAAAAGGTTATATTTGTCATCAATGAAAGAAGAGGAAGCTGGGTCCAGCAGAGAGGAAGTATTGCCTGCTGATGAAACTAAGTGAAAAGAGAACATAATACAGTTTGTCATATTACTGTTGTCCATAGAGGCCCAGATGTTTGCCTTTGTGAACATACAGGCAGTCCCCGAGTTACAAACGACTCCTACTTACGAACGACCTCAAATGCTGGCCACTTGTGCGCCACGCGGGTCCTGGATACCTTTCAAGCACTTTCGAACACATCCCACACTACCGTACTACGCCCCAGATAACATAACAAGCGCCCGCAACATCCAACATCCATGCACAGGTGGCACTTACACTTACGAACATAGTATTCCGACCGAAAGTTACACTTATAAATTCAGTGTTGCGACTTACGAACAACTTCGACTTACGAACAAACCTATAGTCCCTATTGTGTTTGTAACTTGGGGACTGCCTGTATATATTCTGCCCCCCTTTTTCCACGTCTATATAGGGCTGGGAGATTTTCGGAAATCTTCGATTTTCTTTAAAAAAAACTCGATACACGATTCAAATTTTTTTTTTTTGGACACCGCGTCGGTCCTGAGGCGCTGCGGGCATGAGTTTTTAGGCGAGGCCGAGGCTTCGGTCTAGTCCGCAGTGTCCGGCCTCGCGGACTAGGCATAAGCCGCGGCCTCACCTAAAGGCTCCTGCCCGCAGCTCTTTAGGACCAGCGCGGTGTCAGCGCCGGTCCTGGGGAGCTGCAGGCAGGAGTTTTTAGGTGAGGCCGCGGCTTCTGCCTAGTCCGTGGCGTCCGGCCGAAGCCGCGGACTAGGCTGAAGCCGCGGCCTCACGTAAAAACTCATGCCTGCAGTGCCTCAGGACCGGCGCGGTGAAAAAAAAAAAAAAAATCTAAAAAAAAATCGATTTGCTTACATTTTGAATCAATTTGACCTCACAACTCGATTCAAGATTTGAATCGATTTTTTGCCCAGCCCTACCTCTATACGGTGTATGACAGACTGACTCTTTATATGGTCACTAGACTCATCATAGCAGGGGATTCTAATGGCATTCTGGACCGGATTTTGGTCACCTCTAACTCAACCAGGTTACCGGACCCCGAATTGGGGCAATGGGCCTCAGCCCTGCAGCTTACAGAGGTCTGGAGATGGAAAAAATCCACAAGCACAGCGCTACTCCCACTTATCTGTGGTTCCCCCTCCAGAATAGACGTGGCTTTTTGCTCTCCGGCTACACTTCTCTATGTGGCCTTCTGCAGCTTGGAGGGGGGGTGCATGGAAATCATTAGTCAACCTTGCAGTACCCTTATATAAGGTAACATACTCTAGTAGAGGATGTCTCCTGAAGTTTCAAAAGGTTTGGAAGATATGTAGAAGGAGAGGATCCTGTAGAACTACCAGTCTGATTTGATTTCACATATGAGATGATGGTTCCTCTGACTGTCCCCACGGGGGGTGCATTCTGACTGACCACGTGCCTACAATCACCCACTTGGTTGTAGACTTTTTTTTTTGGGGTGATACTTGTCGTATATCTATGTAATTTGCTGAGCATTACACTTATCCTGTTATTTTTAGCAGCAAGCTATGGGGTTGTTTTGTTGTTTGTTTAACTAGTTTAGGCCAGTAGGTAAGGAATGGTATGCCTTGTCTAATGTTTTATACACCTTGAGCCCGGGGAATGCCCAGAGGCTCTGTTATGTAACTTTTCTGAAATAAATAAATAAAAAGAATAAAAAAAAAAAAAAAAGAGAACATAATAAACAAAGCCATACAAAAAACTTACAGAACATTGCAAAGAGCAGCAATCCACAGCCAATCAGAATTCATCTTTCACCAATCACCAAGAGTGTGATTTTTGTTCTTTCGGGGACGGTTCATACTAGATGCGGTGTGAATTTGCACTGCATCTAAATCGCAAACCTGTTCATAAGAACTGATTATGGAGCGTATATTAAGTTAAAGCGTAGGTCCGCCAAAAATTTTTTTAAAGTCAGAAGCTACAAATACTGCAGCTGCTGACTTTTAGTCCTCATGCACACGGACGTTTATACAGCTGCTTTTTTGAGCTTTTTTGCAGCTTAAAACGGCCTGTCTATGTTAGTCTATGGCTTCATGCCCACCTAGGCGTTTTTGAGCTGCAAGTGGCATAGGCGTTTTTAAGCTGTAAAAAAAACCCAGGACCAGTGGGTTCTGAAAGACGTTTTTCAGCTGTAAAAACGCTCTGACGCTGAAAAACGCTCAAAAACGTCATTCACCAACGTTTTTTAGCGTTTTTGATCCATTCAAAAAAAAAAATTTGAAAAAAAAAAAACGCTCAAAAACGCTAACGCGGAAAAACGCTCAGAAACGCGATTGCAAAAACGCTGAAAAAAGCTGAAAAAAGTAAAAAAAAAAAATCACTGCAGATACTGGTGTTTTTATAACTTTTTTTAACAGCGTGTGTGCATGAGGGCTTAAAATAAGGACACTTACCTGTCCAGGGCACCAGCGATGTCAGCACCCGATGCCGAACCGCTCCTCGGTCCTCGGGTGCTGCCGCCGCCATCTTCGGTAAGGGAATCAGGAAGTGAAGCCTTGCAGCTTCACTTCCCGGTTCCCTACTGCGCATGCCCAAGTCGCACTACGCAATCCGAATGGTCCCTGCTGTCTCTGGGACCTGTGTGTCTCCCAGCAGACAGCGGGGGGGAAGTGGCGTAGACCCCCCACGGGAGTCTATGCCCGGAAGTTGGTGCAAATACTTGTATTATAGAGGTATCTGCACCCCCCTCCCCCCTGAAAGGTGCCAAATGTGACACTGGAGGGGGGGGGGTTATGAAAATCGGAAGTTCCATTTGTGTGTGGAACTCTGCTTTAACCACACCACACATTCAGTTTGCAAAATGCAACCCGATTTGCAGAATCAGATCGCATGGGTGTGAACAGCCATGTGATCAGATTCTGGTGCGGACAAAAAAAAAAAAAGGGGGTCTGGCACAAGTTTGGTCTGAATGCGATGTGAATTCAGCCATACAGTTTGCACAGACATCGCATGTGATCTGCACAGCAGTGCGGTACAAATCGCATGCGATGTCCGGCATCGCACCAATGTGAAGCGGCCCTCATTCTCAGTGACAACAGTAAATATGACAAATAGAGAGGGTGAGTCTCCCTGATGGGAAAACAGTGAGCAATAAAACCTGACAGGTGATCTAATCCCTCTCCACTAAATAAAAAAGTAGTGCCTTTAGTTATACTTTATGATAAATATTAAATTCAATATTGATTTAGTATGAACACCCTGCACCACGGATGAGCACAAAGTTAACATCCAATGTTTGTCATAATCCAGTTCAGATTTTTTTTCTTATACATATAAATTTAATTAACAAAATTCTCCAAAGGCAACTGTCACTTTCTGACTTGCTCTAGCAATTTGACAACAGGAAACGGACTGGTTGCCATTGACAACAGTCTGTTTATTAGCCATAGTAAGGAGATTTCTCATGATTGTGGTGCTGCTAGTAAATCAGATGCTGGCTAGTAGTTCTATTTATTTCACGGCACTCAAACCACCCCAAATATTACATTTCCTTCAGATTTTATAAATCAGATCTCACCTAAGTTACAACTTCAACCCACAGATCCACAAGGGCAGAGCATCTAAAGCTCATCACTAAATGGCGGACTGTGGTCTGGACCAAGTGACCGTTATATCCGGAACCCCAGCCGGTCCCTAGCACGGTTTCCCTGTCTTCTCTGCAGTGACTGGTCGCTAGGACTGCCAGCTTCCTAACAACTAATTACATCATGTGCGTGCCCCACCCCCATCATCACTGGAGGATCACTGGAGGATGGAAGGGAAACTTCCACCATCCAGACCAGCAGCCTAGTTTGCTTACTGCTAAAAATGGCACAATGATGGGGACAGCTGATGCAGGGGGGCACCCGGATGTACATACAACTATTGCTAAAGTCTAGCCTTCAGTGTGGCAATCTCTTTTTATGTCCCACCACAGAAAAATACACTTTAATAACCAATAAATGTAACTTGGAGAACCAAAAAAATAGAACTGATTTAAGGTCTGGTCCCACAGGATGTGCACGTGAGATCTAGAATACTGATGACCAACTTAAGGGCTATGCCCTCAGCTAGGGTCCAAGACTAAAAGTATAGGAGAATACAGTGCTAAAACCAGATTCAGGATTCCAGAACACTGGCAGAACAACACTTTGGGGTGTGAAGACAAGAACCACTCCTTGGGATCTGGGCTATCAGTGGGGACACTCTCCCATATGCCAGAGATCAGCAGGTCATTCTCTGGCCCCCAGCAATAAAGCTAACATGCCTTGGGACTCCAGTGATCAGCTCCTTACTCTCTGGGACGCCAGGCATCAAAAGGGCCATTCTTTAGGACCCCATTGATCAGTGGGTCATTCTCTGGGATTCCAGTGATGAGTAGAGACACTCTCCAAGACCTCAGTCATCAGTTTGGACATTCCATGAGTCCTTAGAGGTCAGAAGAGACATTCTCCAAGACCCCAGTGATCAGAATGGACGTTCTTCAGGAACCCAGTGCTCAGCAGGGTCACTCTCCAAGACCCCCAGTGATCACATGGGCCATTCGCTGGGTCATTCTCAAAGACCCCAATAATTAGCGGGCCATTCACCGGGACCATAGTGATCAGTAGGAAATTATTGGAGACCCCAACGATTAGCAAAGACACTATCCAATACCCCCATGATCAGCAGGGGCACTCTCCCTGGGACCCCAGTGATCAGCAGGGAGACTTTGCAAGATGCAAGTGACCAGCAGGGACATTTTCCCGGACCCCAGCCATCAGATGGGCTATTCTCTGAGACCCCAGTGACCAGAAGGCAATTCTAGCAACCCAGTGATTTGGGAGACACTCTCTGGGATTGCAGTGATCAGCGTGAAAATCTCAAGGCCCCCAGGGATCAGCCACCCACCCACCAGGGCCTCAGTGATCAATGGGCTGATCCAGTAATCAGCAGGGACACTCTCCAAGACCCCAGCCATCAGAAGGGCTGTTCTCCAGGACCCCACTGCTCAGCAGGCCATTCTCTGGAAATCCAGTGATCAAGTGGGACACTCTCCAGGACAACAGTGATCAGCAGGACCCACCCAGAGATCACACGGATAAGCAGGCCATTCTCTGGGATTGCAGTAGCAAAACATTCTTCAGGACCCCTGTGATAAGTAAGGAATTCTTGGGGACACCAGTAATTAGGAGGGACATTTTCTGGGGGAGCAGCGATCAGTGAGAAGGAATCAGGCGCTGATCGCCGGAACCCAAAGGGAATCAGGCGCTGATCGCCGGAACCCAAAGGGAATCAGGCGCTGATCGCCGGAACCCAAAGGGAATCAGGCGCTGATCGCCGGAACCCAAAGGGAATCAGGCGCTGATCGCCGGAACCCAAAGGGAATCAGGCGCTGATCGCCGGAGCCCAAAGGGAATCAGGCACTGATCGCCGGAGCCCAAAAGGAATCAGGCGCTGTTCGCCGGAGCCCAAAAGGAATCAGGCGCTGTTCGCCGGAGCCCAAAAGGAATCAGGCGCTGAGCTAATCACAGGCAGTGAGACATTTCCCGATCTCTGCAGCCGCACATCAGGAAATGTCTCACTGTTTGTGATTAGTGCTGTGCTGAGTTCCTGGCGGGCTCGGCACAGGCAGCATGCGAACACGCCGGAGCTCATTCTTAATCGCCGGAGCCCAAAAGGAATCAGGCGCTGAACGCCGGAGCCCAAAAGGAATCAGGCGCTGAACGCCGGAGCCCAAAAGGAATCAGGCGCTGAACGCCGGAGCCCAAAAGGAATCAGGCGCTGAACGCCGGAGCCCAAAAGGAATCAGGCGCTGAACGCCGGAGCCCAAAAGGAATCAGGCGCTGAACGCCGGAGCCCAAAAGGAATCAGACGCTGAACGCCGGAGCCCAAAAGGAATCAGGCGCTGTTCGCCGGAGCCCAAAAGGAATCAGGCGCTGATCGCCGGAGCCCAAAAGGAATCAGGCGCTGATCGCCGGAGCCCAAAAGGAATCAGGCGCTGATCGCCAGAGCCCAAAAGGAATCAGGCGCTGATCGCCGGTAAGGATGAGCTCCGGCGTGTTCGCATCCTGCACGTGCAGAGCCCACCAGGAAGTCGGCAATGCGCTGAGCTAATCACAGGCAGCGAGACATTTCCGGATCTCTGCAGCCGCACATCAGGAAATGTCTCACTGTGATCAGCGCAGTGCTGAGTTCCTGGCGGGCTCGGCAGGGGCAGCATGCGAACACGCCGGAGCTCATTCTTAATCGCCGGAACCCAAAAGGAATCAGGCGCTGGTCGCCGGAACCCAAAAGGAATCAGGCGCTGGTCGCCGGAACCCAAAAGGAATCAGGCGCTGGTCGCCGGAACCCAAAAGGAATCAGGCGCTGGTCGCCGGAACCCAAAAGGAATCAGGCGCTGGTCGCCGGAACCCAAAAGGAATCAGGCGCTGGTCGCCGGAACCCAAAAGGAATCAGGCGCTGGTCGCCGGAACCCAAAAGGAATCAGGCGCTGGTCGCCGGAACCCAAAAGGAATCAGGCGCTGGTCGCCGGAACCCAAAAGGAATCAGGCGCTGGTCGCCGGAACCCAAAAGGAATCAGGCGCTGATCGCCGGAACCCAAAAGGAATCAGGCGCTGATCGCCGGAACCCAAAAGGAATCAGGCGCTGATCGCCGGAACCCAAAAGGAATCAGGCGCTGATCGCCGGAACCCAAAAGGAATCAGGCGCTGATCGCCGGAACCCAAAAGGAATCAGGCGCTGATCTCTGGAGCCCAAAAGGAATCAGGCGCTGATAAGCATGCCATCTGCTCTGTCATCTCCAATTCTGTTATCACTCAGTAAAATCCTCCTTGATCTGAGGATCAATCAGAAAAGTGGATGACATTACCGCACATACTGATCTCAGCTCATGGGAACACATGTAATACACCACACATAGTTCCCCATCACCCTATCTGGAGACATTCTCTGCCCTTCCAGCCCCAATCCCGGCAATCACATTGCGCTATGGACATGACAGTGCCCCCTGCAGGATGTCATTACCCAGAGGAGGGCTGCTGGACACGGTCAGGTTGGGTGCCATTCTCTTTCTCCCTCTCCTACTCCGGATCCCGCAGGCTGCCACGAAGCTCCCGACTGAATGAGAAAGAGTACAGGCGCTTCCGGCACTCACATGCTCGGCACAGCCCTCCTCCGACCCACTGACAGTGCACACTTCCGCTACAGAGAGGCCATCTTGGGCAATGCATATCGCGCCGCCATCTTTGTTATGGGCAAGGCAGTCTATAGTGCGTAGCTGATAGACGTCAGGAGACGTTTATCCTGGACGCCGCGTACCCTCACCATGGCTACAGCCCAGTCTCGCGATTATCACAGAGCTTCTTGCTGTACCCAAAGATGCCGCTGGGGGAGCCCGCTCTGTTGATCATGAGACAATCGGCAGCTGATGCAATGCTGGGAATTAGCGTGGCAATAGTCTAGTTCAGGGGTCAGTGAACTTTACCACACTGAGTGCCTTCTGTACAAGCATTAGAATAATGGGTGTGCCCGAGAGTAAAAGCACGCCATGGACCTCAGATAAGCTCAACTTCCTGTACCTTCCCACCTCAGGCAACCCCAATTCACACACTCCAGATCAGAACGATAAAAAAAGAATGTTCTTTAGCTAGGAACTGGCATTCCACATTAAAAATTACGCTACCAAAATAATTGTGTGCTGTAAATTGTCTCCAGCATTACTCCTGTTTCTTCTTGCTGGAGGCTGCCATTTTGCTGACATACAAATATATGCAGCGCTGGCAACTAAGACAAACTTGAAAAAATGTATATAAGTGCATAAAGCTAACACTTGCGATGTGTGGCTGTTAGGGTGCCCACGTGTCCCCGATTGCCCGGGATTGTCCCTTATTTTTGATTTTTGTCCCGTGTCCCGGGCACCTTCATTCCGGGACAATATAGTGTCCCGGAATGAAAAAAAAACCCACACCGCCAGCCAGCTGAGCTAGTCCGCCACCCTTATAAACATTTATACACAGCGAGTCCGCCGCCCGCCACCCTTATAACATTACACACTGTCACTACACAGTAACACATGACACATCATAGCATGGTTGCTAGGCTAGGGCCGACTGACACGTGGGCAGTCAGTGTGGGCACCCGCACCCTACGGCTGAGCAGCGCGCCTCAGAGAGAGAGAGAGCAGCCAGCCACAGACACCAGACAGAGCCACAGTCACTTACTGCTGGTAAGGATCATCCAGCCTGTGCTCAGTCAGTGCCAGTCCCGGGCCGGGGCCGCTGCCGACTACTTCCGCAGCCGCTCTCCGCTGCAGGCACATTGCCATTTGCCAGCAGCGCACTTCTCCACAGTAATAGTTCAACTTCTCTCCTGAGCTGAGCCTCGTCCGAGTCCTCCTCCAGGCTCCCGCCCACGAGGTCTGCGAGTTTGCCGCCAGCCAGACATTGACAAACTTCCAGGACAGGTTAGTGTACTGTGTTACACACTTTGTTACAGTGAGCATGCTCCCCCTCTGTTCTGCTGCTGTCTGCCCCCTCCGTTCTGCTGCTGTCCTCCTCCAGTTTTCCTCCTTGTCCCCCAGTTCTGCTGCTGTCCCCCTCCAGTTTTCCTCCGTGTCCCCCTCCGTTCTGCTGTCCCCCTCCTTTCTGCTACTGTCCCCCCCGACCCCTCCTTTCTCCTACTGTCCCCCTCCAGTTTTCCTCCGTGTCCCCCTCCGTTCTGCTGCTGTCCCCCTCCAGTTTTCCTCCGTCACTCCGTGTCCACCTCCGTTCTGCTGTCCCCCTCCATTCTGCTGCTATCCCCCTCCAGTTTTCCTCGGTCACTCTGTGTCCCCCTCTGTTTTGCTGTCCCCCTCCGGTCTGCTGCTGTCCCCCTCCAGTTTTCCTCTGTCACTCCGTGTCCCCCTCCGTTCTGCTGTCCCCTTCTGTTCTGCTGCTGTCCCCCTCCAGTTTTCCTCCGTCACTCCGTGTCCCCCTCCGTTCTGCTGTCCCCCTCCATTCTGCTGCTGTCCCCCTCCAGTTTTCCTCCATCACTCCGTGTCCCCCTCCGTGTCCCCCTCCGTTCTGCTGTCCCCCTCCGTTCTTCCTCCGTGTCCCCCTCCGTTCTGCTGCTGTTCCCCTCCAGTTTTCCTCTGTGTCCCCCTCCGTTCTGCTGTCCCCCTCTGTTCTGCTGCTGTCCCCCTCCGTTCTTCCTCCATGTCCCCCTCCATTCTGCTGTCCCCCTCCGTTCTTCCTCCATGTCCCCCTCTGTTCTGCTGCTGTCCCCCTCTGTTTTTCCTCCGTGTCCCGCTCCGTTCTGCTGCTGTCCCCCTCCGTTCTTCCTCCGTGTCCCCCTCTGTTCTGCTGTCCCCCTCCGTTCTTCCTCCGTGTCCCCCTCCGTTCTTCCTCTGTGTCCCCCTCCATTCGCGGACCTCATGGGTAGTTTGCCGCCCACCAGACATTGGCAAACTTCCAGGACAGGTTAGTGTACTGTGTTACACACTTTGTTACAGTGAGCATGCTCCCCCTCCGTTCTGCTGCTGTCTGCCCCCCTCCGTTCTGCTGCTGTCCCCCTCCAGTTTTCCTCCTTGTCCCCCAGTTCTGCTGCTGTCCCCCTCCAGTTTTCCTCCGTGTCCCCCTCCGGTCTGCTGTCCCCCTCCGTTCTGCTACTGTCCCCCCCCGGCCCCTCCGTTCTCCTACTGTCTCCCTCCAGTTTTCCTCCATGTCCCCCTCCGTTCTGCTGCTGTCCCCCTCCAGTTTTCCTCCGTCACTCCGTGTCCACCTCCGTTCTGCTGTCCCCCTCCGTTCTGCTGCTGTCCCCCTCCAGTTTTTCTCTGTCACTCCGTGTCTACCTCCGTTCCGCTATCCCCCTCCAGTTTTCCTCCGTCACTCCGTGTCCCCCTCCGTTCTGCTGTCCCCCTCCGGTCTGCTACTGTCCCCCTCCAGTTTTCCTCCGTCACTCTGTGTCCCCCTCTGTTCTGCTGTCCCCCTCCGTTCTGCTGCTGTCCCCCTCCAGTTTTCCTCCATCACTCCGTGTCCCCCTCCGTGTTCCCCTCTGTTCTGCTGTCCCCCTCCATTCTGCTGCTGTCCCACTTCAGTTTTCCTCCGTCACTCCGTGTCCCCCTCCATTCTGCTGTCCCTCTCCGTTATTCCTCCGTGTCCCCTTCCGTTCTGCTGTTGTCCCCCTCCAGTTTACCTCCGTGTCCCCCTCCGTTCTGCTGTCCCCCTCCGTTCTGCTGCTGTCCCCCTCCATTCTTCCTCTGTGTCCCCCTCCGTTCTGCTGTCCCCCTCCGTTCTTCCTCCATGTCCCCCTCCGTTCTGCTGCTGTCCCCCTCCGTTCTTCCTCCGTGTCCCCCTCCGTTCTGCTGTCCCCCTCCGTTCTTCCTCCGTGTCCCCCTCTGTTCTTCCTCTGTGTCCCCCTCCGTTCTGTGGAGTAAGTGATGTACAAAGTACACCATTGTCACTAAGTGACTTAGTTAAAGCAGGTGCACATTGCATACCACCTGTCTAAACTGGTTACCACTGTTTGCTTTTTTTCCCCAACAATTGGTAAAAAAAATATCAAAAAACATCTTTTTTGGGCCGGTGCGGGGGGGGGGGGGGGGTGGATGTCCCTGAATGGCAGTTTGGAAATGTGGTCACCCTAGAGGCTGTGGCTAAATACAATAAACACATAATAATAACATGTGATGGAAAAAAAAAAAAATGAGTGAAGAAAACTTGAATAACATGTGTAGATTCCCTGAGGGAGATCTCACTAATCAGCGATGGCAGACTCTCAGCTTACATAGGATAAACACACACAGTCACCTGGAATGTTGCAGTTTCTAAGGAAAAACAAATGGAAGCTGGATCGTTGCAAACAGGATGGGTACTTGGGGTAAGAGGACGTAACATTCCACTGAAAAAACGAAGAGAGGAAGGCATGGTGAAGTATCGCAGGGCAGACTAACAGGCGCGCATGGCAGCTCTACTTACAAGCTGAGAGGTGCAAACAGGCATTCAGAATACTTCCGCGATCGCCGCTTTGATGGCGTGCGTTCACAACTTAGTGAAACTTTAGTGAATATTCTTCTTTCAGAAACAGCCCAGTCGGAGGTTCTTGCTGCTGTGATTTCTGGGAGAGAGTATTTATGGGACAGATGTCATGTGCTAGGGATCAGTTCTTACCTCGTGGCCCTCCAGGCTGGAGGGCTGCGTCACTGCAGCTGTGCAAGTAGGCCCAAAAGCCTGTCTGGGGCTTACTACCGCAGAGGTGGGCCTTAGGCTGTCTTGCCTGCTAGGAAGAAGCCGAGCCAAGCGGAGGAGATCCAGGGGAGGACCCTTGCTGGAGAGAGCCAGAATGAAGGCTCGTCTCTCAGAAGGGCCTGGTGACTTACTTGAAGGACGCACCTATCTCTAACCTACTCTCACAGTATCGCCGGGTCGCTTAAAGTGGCCACAGGGGAAAGCGACGTTACATAACATCGTTTCGCTCAGCCGTGCCATTCTGCCGCAGTAAAACTGCGGCGGCTAGTCGGCAAGTGGTTACATACCCATGTGGGAAAGCTTGATTGACCTGTCTGTTGATTCAGAGGTCCATACTTTGAGGTGAGCAGCCTGCATTTACGGTGGTGGAAGCACTAATACGGATTCACATAGAGGATATATCTTTGAGCACCCTGGTCACTACTGAAGAGGACTAAACTTGTCTTTCTGGTGTTGCTTCTCTGCATGTTCTTCCGTTTCTCATCCCTCTGATTGGCTTTTTTACTTATATAAATTAGGACTTTTTTTACGGTTCTCTTTTGCCATACATGACTATATTATATTTTAGTGTTTTTTTAGTGTTGTTTCATTTAGCGCTGCACTGTTTTCCATTTTTATGTACTTGTCCAAGGATTGTTATATTGACCTTGAGAGTTCAGCTGCTTAGGTTAGAAGTTTAGTTTTGGTTTTGCGCTGACTGAACCCTTATTTCATTTATGGCTAGAAAGGTTTTTTTTTGCTAGGGAGAGTTCATGTGATCAGCACAATTCCAATCGGCACTGTCCAGACATATCCAAAAAGAGGGTCAGGGGCCCTGAAGCCTCATATGACAGTCAGAGGAGAATGAAAACGCCTCCTACAAGCTTTAACCAGACACTGATAGAAGTCACAAGACTGCTATATACTGCTGATGAGAAAAGGTATTTAGCAGTTTATATTTACTAAAAAAACTGCATTTCCATATTTGTGCCAGAGATTTAATAAAATCGGGGCTCATATCTCTGAAATTTACACCATCTTGACTAGCTCCCCTATTAAACAGGGCTACATGAAAAAATGCAAAGCGGACCTTCAGGCGAGTATTGAGCTGGATGAGTGGCACAACATAGCCCAGGGGGCCGCGCGGTCACTCATAAATACTTCTATTATAGAAGCGAATTATAAAGTACTTCTAAGGTGGTACATGGTCCCCACTAGGCTGGCATCTTATGTACCGGACGCATCTCCTTTGTGTTTCTGAGGATGCGGACAGGAGGGAACAATGTACCATATATGGTGGCGATGCCCTAAGGTAAGGCGGTATTGGATTAGGGTGTAAAACTTTATTTACACTCTCACCCAAATAAACCTTGTCAAATCTCAGAGATAGGCGCTGCTAGGGTGTAAGATAGAGACAGCGTCAAAATCTCAGAGAAGCCTCATAACATTTATCTTTATATCAGCCAAAATTATAATCGCAAGATCATGGAAATCGGCCATAGTGCCCTTTGAACAGCTTAAACATAAACTTTCCTGGATCTTGCTTAACGAGCGTATGACAGCGATCTTAAATTATGGGATGAAGATGTTCGAGAAAGTCTGGAACCCATGGGTCAGGTATCTGTCTGGAGATCCTAGATCTTTGCCTGATGAGAGCGACTTCTGAGCTGTGGGACTCGGAGCACGGGTGATTCCTTACTCTCTTCTTCCAACTTCTCTTCTCTCTCTGTCTTTCTCTGACCGCTCTCTCTCTTCTTGTTAGTCTTTGTTGCAGTATAACAAGGGTTTTTGGGCCTAGTCCCTAACAATCCTAAATGGGGATTGTCCCTATCTGGGATTGAGTCTGATGTGATGAGGGAGGAGGTCCACTCTCTAAGGAGATGTGGATCCCCTCCTTTCGCACATACGGTGAATCATACGGGCACCTACAACCCACGGAGAGTTTTAAATTGACATTTACTTTGGTAAAGGTGGAGATATTACCGCCGATATTATATGTGCATTGTGGTGGTGTCGCATTAAGAATAATAAATGGGAATGGGGGCTCCCCCATGGAGACACAGTTAATATAATAATAATCCATTTGGAGGAATGCCCATTGTAGGTGTAACATTCTGCCTAAAAATGTTTGGATATCCATTCCTATAGCATATATTTTATACTGTACATGTTCTTTTCAAATACTTTGTACACTTTGTTTTGAGAAAAAAAAATGAAAAAAAAATATTGAAAAAAAAAAAATGAAAAAAAAATATTGAAAAAAAAAATGCACTTCCATGTTTTGTGTACTGTGGGAGACCAGATATAGTGAATGCAGGGTCCTGAATGGGGATTGTCCTTATCTGGGACTGAGTCTGATGCGGTGAGGGAGGAGATCCACTCTCTAAAGGAGATGTGGATCCCCTCCTTTCGCACATATGGTGAATCATACGGGCACCTACAACCTACGGAGAGTTTTAAGTTGACATTTACTTTGACTTTGTTAAAGGTATTACCGCCGATAGTATATATGCATTGTGGTGGTGTTGCATTAAGAATAGTAAATGGGAATGGGGGCTCCCCCATGGAGACACAGTTATTATAACCTATATCACCAACGAAAGTCTCCATTTGGAGGAATGCCTACTGTAGGTGTAACATTCTGCCTAAAAATGTTCAGATATCCATCCCTATAGCATATATTTTATACTGTTCTATGTGTATGTTCTTTTCAAATACTTTGTACACTTTGTTTTGAGAAAAAAAAATTGAAAAAAAAAATTGCACTTCCATGTTCTGTTTACTGTGGGAGACCAGATATAGTGAATGCAGGGTCCCGGGTTTAGTAACACTTTAATGCAATCTATTTATTAAAAGTAATACAGTATTCACCTGCCTCCTTTTTGCTTTGTTTCCCCAGTTCGTGCGTTCTGTCTCCCATTAATAACTCCCCCTTTCCCCCATCCCCCCCCCCCCTTTCGTAAACCTGCTCCTTTTTTTTATCTCATTGACTTCTTCCTCTTTCTTCTTCCTTCTTCTTGACCGGCCTACCAGTGACGTTGGTGCATCATCTCATGCATGCAGCGCAAAACATTTGACTAATTCGGAAAAAAAAAAGAAACTTG
The DNA here is from genome assembly GCA_037952835.1 of Lithobates septentrionalis. Lineage (NCBI taxonomy): Eukaryota > Metazoa > Chordata > Amphibia > Anura > Ranidae > Lithobates > Lithobates septentrionalis. The sequence goes on along the minus strand of JBBDGP010001814.1, from coordinate 1,055,508 downwards.
GAAGATCTCGGTTTGAAGGCTTTATTCAACAGGTGAGTGTAATGTTGGTGCTATAAAAGTACCTATAGGAAAAAAAAAAAAGATGTTTCTTGTACAAAGAGTTTTATTGAAGATATATATCAACAGAATAGTACAAAACAGTGATGGATACATCTAGAATTAACAGGTATAAGACTGCCGGTATCCGGAAGTAGAACTGACATTCAAAGCTTAAAGCCAGGTCTCAGGCAGCTCAAGGCCGAGGCCAGGCGACATACTAAGGAGAGTCTTCATCTCGTGTTTACTAGCCTAGCGGTAAACTGCAAACACAGAATATTATGTTTGCAAACACTCTTGAACATTTAAAGTATGCCTAGCGAGATGTTATGGTAATACGTAACATTGCATTAATAATAAAAAAAAAAAAAACAGAAATAATATCAGATTAAATTGATTAACCTCAAAAAAGATAACATATCTTTGTATGGAGTAACTTTTTTTCTTTTCTTTTTTTCTTTCTCTTTCTTTTCATTACCGTAAATATCCAGTCTCTGTAGACTTAAGCCCAAGGGCCTGAATAAGAAGAAGGAGAGAGGAATTGAGAGTGGGGGTAGAGGGGGGTGAGAGAAAAAAAAAAGGGGGGGGGAGGACCCTGGGGTGGGGGGGGGGACGGAGGCTCATTATAGGGAAAGAAGCGTTAGGTTAAATCTTGATGGACGATTATGGGTCACCCAGGGTTGCCATATCCTGAGGAATTTATCATGCGTGTCCAATAATATGGCCGTAAGCTTCTCGTTTACCATGATATCATTCAGACAGTTTTTAACTGCATCAAAACTGAGGTTCGGAGTTTTCCAGGCCCTTGCTATGGTCAATTTAGTTGCGGTAAAAATATGTGCTGCTAATTGGCGTTCAGGACGAAGAAGTTCTGCAATCGGTTTCCATAAAAGGGCTTCAAAAGGGTCCCGTTTTATAGTGGTATTAAAAGGATTGCGTAGTAGTGCGTATACCCTGACCCATAATCTGCAAACCCTGGGACAGGTCCACCAGATATGTGCCATCGTGCCCTCCTGTGAGCACCCACGAAAACAGAGGGGGGAATAAGATGAGATGAAGCCTGCTAATCTAGCCGGGGTATAGTACCATCTATAGAAGACTTTGTAAGCGTTCTCCAAAAAGAGAACATTCTTAGAGCATTTGGATAGCATAATAGTCATACCTTGCCAATCTTCCGGGTCTAATTGTTTTCCAAGTTCGGCCTCCGATTGAAGATGATAGGGTCCCAATGGTGGTGTCTTGGAATTAATTATAGCACTATATAAGAGGGAAATCAGACCCGAGGACTGGGGGCGAGATCTACAAAGGCTTTCAAATGGGGTCATGGTAAAGGGGGCCGAATGGGATTTTGTAAGCTGTTGGAGAAAATGCCTAATTTGCAGGTAACTGTAATGTTCCTTAAGGGGGATATCGTGTGAGGAACGTAAAGCCGCGAAAGGGATGATCTTGGTTGGGGTGAATAGCGAATAGATATCTGTGAAGCCGTTATCAGACCACCATTTAAACTGCAATGGATTATCACAACCTGGTTGAAATAAAGGGCAGTGGAGGAGACGAAGTAATGGGAGATGAGGAGAAATTAGGCCTGCTGAGTACTTAACCGCATCCCACAGTTTAAGGGAGTGAGTCAGACAGGGACCTATGGTAGCGGGGCGATGTGCTTTAGGAAGCCAAGGAAGAGAAGCTAGAGGTGTTGGGTGTGCGTCGACTGAATCCATGGTGGCCCATAGTGGCATTTGTTGTTTCTCATGGAGGTGAGATATTGGGGCGTTACCCGCAGCCGTATAATATGCTTGCAGATTAGGAACTGATAGGCCACCATTGATTTTGCGCGCGTAAAGTACCTGTCTCTTGATCCTGGGTTTCTTGGGGCCCCATATAAACTGCATAATTTTACGTTGATATATTCGAATGATATGGGGGGGCACATGGACTGGTAGAACTCTAAAATAATAGAGCAGTTTAGGGAGGTACGTCATGCGTACTGTCGCTATTCTGCCGAACCAAGAAATCGGGAGTGTGGACCAAGAGGCAAGCATAGCCTCCAGCTTTCGGAAAAGCGGAGGAAAATTGGCTTGGTATAATCCCGAGTACCTCGGAGTAAGTTTAATACCCAAATAGGGTAGTGAGGTTAACCACTGGAATGAGAATGCCGATTGTAGGGATTCTAGTTCCAGGGCCCGGAGGTTGATAGACATCGCTTTAGATTTTGCCGGGTTAACTGAAAGGCCTGAGAATGAGGCGAAGGAGTCTAAGAGAGAGAATAAATTGGGGAGGGAGATTCTGGGTTTAGTAATGGTTAATAAAATGTCATCCGCAAACAGTGACAATTTGTGCGCAGTGCCTGCTACTTCTACTCCTAATATATCTGGGTGAGAGCGTATGGCCTCTGCCAGGGGTTCAAGAGCCTGCATAAATAAAAGTGGGGAGAGCGGGCATCCCTGACGTGTTCCCCTCTTAATAGGGAAAGTAGGCGATTTATATCCATAGTAACGCATTTTAGCCTGCGGGGAGTGATATATGGCTGAGACCCAACTCAAAAAGGAGGTGCCGAAACGGTAGTGAGTGAGGACCTGTGTCAAATAGGGCCAGGATAAGGTATCAAAGGCCTTATTGACATCTAAAGAAAGAAACATTGTCTCCAGGGACCTTTCATGAGCTATATGTTGGATTTGGAGGAGTTGTCTAATAGCATCTCCTGCCTGCCTACGGGGGACGAATCCCACCTGATCCTTTTTTATCAGGCGCGGTAGAAAGGAATTCAGGTGGTTGGCCAGAATTTTCGTCAATATCTTCATGTCAATATTAATTAAAGAGATTGGCCAAAAATTTGCCCAGGAGGAATGGTCCTTATCTGGCTTAGGGATCATCACTATATTGGCTGTCAGCAAATCTGGTGTAAATGTGTGACCTCCTTTGACCGAGTTATACATAGCCACTAGGTGTGGGGCCAGAACCTCTGCAAATTTTCGGTAATAAAGAGCGGTGAAACCGTCTGGGCCTGGTCTTTTGCCCACTTTCAGTTCCTTAATGCACTGGAGAACCTCAGAGACCTGTATATCTCGGTCCATTAGGAAGATATGGGATTTGGATAGGGAAGGTAAAGATAACTCTTTTAAGAAAGCATTCAGGCCCTGCATTGAAGAGTGATTTGGGGGGGAGTAAAGTTTGGTAAGGCGATGGCAGAATTCTTCCAAGACCTTCTGGGGGTTTCCCGTGAGGATATTATGGTGGGTGCGCAAGGTTATAGGGGTAAATTTCGGGGTAAAAGTGCGTAGCCTATTGGCCAACTGAGCATTGGGTTTGTTTGCCTTAGCATACCATTTCTGGCGGGCCCAACGTAAGGATCGGTCTGCTTCGTCTGTTAGACATAGATCCAAGTCTGTACAGGCTTTGTCTAAAGATCTGCGGTTAGCAGGGGTGGGGGTTAACTTAAAGGCCGCCGAGCGGTCCTCCAAGTTCTGCTCTAACTTGCGTCGGGCCTGAATCCTTTCTCTTTTGCGTTGAGACGCTATTCTATTAACGCGACCCCGGAGGACAGCTTTATAAGCCTCCCATAGTGTTATTGGGGACGAGACAGAACCTGCATTGAGTCTAAAGTATTCCGCAGAAGCTTCTTGGATTTCACTGAGGATCGGTTTGAAGGATAAAAGAGAATCATTCATCACCCATGGAGCATGTTGTGGTTTGCTAAGTAGGGAGCGACAAACGGTTAGAACAGGATCGTGATCCGACCAAGGGACTGCTAAAATCGAGACCAATTCTATTAAAGGGAGATGTTTCCGTAACACAAACGAATGGTCGATTCTAGAGTGGGAGTGATGAGGGTGGGAATAGTGGGTGTAGTCCCTGCCCATGGGATGGAACTCTCGCCATATGTCCACTAAATCAAGATTTTGTAGGGCTAGCAAAACTTTTTTTGAAGCAAGAGAGGGAGCTTTATGATCCGCCGGGTACTTATCAAGGGCAGGATTGAGCATCACATTAGAATCGCCCGCCAACAGGAGGGTGCCTTTCTGGTGGACCTGCAACAAGGAGCAGACATGAGACAGAAATGGGCCCGGATTGTCATTCGGGGCTTAATAAGTCATAATAGTTACTTCATTGTCCTGAACAGAACCCTGCAGGAGAAGGTATCTACCATTAGGGTCAGCTATCTGTTTGTTACAGATAAAGGGAATCGATTTACGTATAGCTATAAGGACCCCTCTCTGTTTAGTAGGACCATTAGCCAAATAGACTTGGGGATAGTTTGCCGCGAAATATTTGGGGCAGGAAGAGGAAGAAAAGTGTGTTTCCTGCAAACAGGCAATGTCTATTTTTTGTTGCTTAAGGTAGTTAAAAACCTTGACCCGTTTTTGGGGGGAATTCATGCCCTGAACGTTCAGGGACAACCAATGAAGGGTCATCGGGTCTGAGATGTAACGTTATGGATTACTCCATCCGCACACCCCAGGGTCCGAGGGAATGGGGAAAGAGGGAGGGAGAGAAAGGAGAGAGAAGGATAGTAAAAATAGGAAAGAACATAAGATATAGGAATACCGAGTAGAACTCAGATTATAGTGTGTAGTGAGTACATTGACGTATCACGTCGTGGGCAACAAGGCCCACAATGGGATGGGACCATAGCCAAGACACGTATCTTAGCCAGGTGCCAACTCTTGAGGGGAGCAGTGGTCCGTCGGAACCACCGGCCTATAATGAAGATAATGCAATCAAGTTAAACAAAATGAACATAGAAAAAGCATCAATACAAGTAGCTTAAAATGAATAACGGTGTGAGATCCTCAATGCGTTATCGACATTTAAAGGTGTAGATGCGGGAGTCCCCCCCGTCCCCACGGGCGACAGCCACAAGACCGCTCACCCCCGAAGGCGGGGCGGGACCCCACATCAAAGTCAAAGCGCCAGCTCTGTCACTCCACTGAACAGGAGTGAAGGGCCTCGGTGTGTAAACAAAAACAACCAACCTACATAACTGTCAGTGGAGGCGTGTCCCTAGCCTAAAACCATATACCCTTCTCCCCCCACCCCAACAGGTCTTGAAAGTGATGTCTTAAGCCTGATGAACCCTCTACTCCACGAGAGCCATCAGCACGGTAGAGGTGGTTTGGGGGGCAGACCAGTGCCGGAGACCCAACAGGGAACCCCATATGGGGTGGTCCATGCCCGGGACCGCCATCTCACAAACGGGGCAGTCTACAGTCGGGCAACGCCCACCCCAGCCAAGCAGTAGTCAACTCGATAGGGCAAAGGTATGGCAGGGGGACGTCCTCCAAAACAAGCTGTTGGGCTCCTCAAGTTAGGTTGGAATTTAGAACAAGAACATTCAGTTACACACCGGGTAAGCGACCAAGAAAAGTAAAATGCACATCAAGGGAGGATGGGGGCTTTCATCCATTATTGGCTTGTTGGAATCGTTGGGCCTGCAAGTCCCGCAGTGCCTGGGATCCAGATTGTGATCTTTGTGATGCTTGAGATGATTGACGAGGAGGTCTAGCGGGGCCTGGTCGGGAACGGGAATCCTGGGCATCAGGTTGGGACGGAGGGATGTCCAATTGCAGATCCTGGAGATGTTGTTTTAGGCCTGATGGGGAGGTGGCATGGAACTGGCGACCCTGATGGGAGAAGGAAAGTTTAAAGGGGAACCCCCATCTGTACTTGATGGGATTGTAGAACATGGAGATAAGGCTTGAGACCTCGGCGTCTGGCAATGGTGACCGGCGAGAGGTCCGCGAATATTTGGAGGGGGTTGCCTTGGAAAGAGATATCTCGTTGCTCTCGGGCAGACTGTAAGAGTTTCTCCTTGGTCCTATAATAACGGAATTTGATGATAACATCCCTTGGGGGATCTTCGGAGGGTTTAGGGGCCAGTGACTGATGAATGCGGTCAAACTCCAGCCTGTCCACCGGAATCTCAGGGGCCAGTTCTTGGAAAAAAGCTGTGGCTGTTCCTTGCAGGTCAGTGACCGTTTCAGGGATGCTGCGGATACGAAGGTTATACCTGCGGGCCCTGTTTTCCACGTCCTCTAATTTATCTCGGAGAGCGTCTATTTCTGCGGACATTCTGTCTACCTCCTCCTCATGGCCTTCCAACACAGTGGTAGCCAAGTCCATGCGGTGTTCCAATTGATTGGTGCGGTGGCCTATCTCCTTAAAGTGGGGTTCCACCCAAAAAAACAAAAATACCTGAAAAATTCAAAAAACAAAAAAACATTTGGATATATTTTTTTTTTACTTACCTCTAAATGCCTGTTGCTAGGTGGTCCCTCGTAGTCTGCCTCTTCCTTTGCCTGGGCTGGTGACATCACTTCCCCCTCGGCACAGGAAGGGCTCGGCTCATAGGCGTGCACACGGGGTTTGCGGGTGTGCCTGGGCACACCCTAATCACCCCGTGCTGTCTCCAGAGATTTGCCCCAAAATGCTGCATCCAAGAGAGTGTGTGGCCCGCGTTGCCTGTGAAACAGTTTCACAGGCAGCAGATCGTGAGAATTGCCAGATCTGTTCAGTGTATGAAACTGTCAGCTAATAACACTGCAAGCAGGGAGAGACACCAGCTGTCAAAATGTCGGGGTGATGTCGGGGGTGGGCGGGACCGAACGGCCATTAAACACCAGCCAATGGGATGGGGTCTGGGCGGGCGGCTACATTTATGTGGCCCCACCCCTCTCTGAAGCAGCTCAAACATTGGCTGGTGTTTATAGCACTTGGTCCCGCCCACCCCCGACATCGTGGCTGAGTTGTAAGTCATCACAGCTCAGCGGCGATGTCGGGGGTGGGCGGGACCAAGCGCCAACACCAGCCAACGATTGGGCTGCTTCAGAGAGGGGGCGGAGCCAGAGAAATGTAGCGGCCCGCCCAGACCCATCCTATTGGCTGGTGTTTGGTAACTTTTCAGTCCCGCCCACCACCAACATCACCGCTGACTTTTAACAGCTGGTCTCTCTCCCTGCATGCAGTGTCATTATCTGACAGTTTCATACACTGAACAGCTCTGGAAATTCTCACGATCTCCTGAATGTGAAACTCCTCCTCTCCCCTATCTGTGCCACCCAATGCTGCCTATCAGTGCCAACCAATGCTGCCAATCAGTGCCAACCAATGCTGCCAATCAGTGCCAACCAGTACTGCCAATCAGTGCCAGTGCTGCTTATCAGTGCCAAGCAATTCTGCCTATCAGTGCCAATCAGTGCAAACCAGTGCTGCCTATCAGTGCAAACCAGTGCTGCCTATCAGTGCCAACCAATGCTGCCTATCAGTGCCAGTGCTGCTTATCAGTGCCAACCAATGCTGCCTATCAGTGCCAGTGCTGCTTATCAGTGCCAACCAATGCTGCCTATCAGTGCCAACCAGTACTGCCTATCCGTGCCAGTGCTGCTTATCAGTGCCAACCAATTCTGCCTTTCAGTGCCAACCAATGCTGCCAATCAGTACCAACCAATGCTGCCAATCAGTGCCAACCAGTACTGCCTATCTGTACCAGTGCTGCTTATCAGTGCCAACCAATTCTGCCTATCAGTGCCAACCAGTGCAAACCAGTGCTGCCTATCAGTGCAGACTAGTGCTGCCTATCCATGCCAACTAATGCTGCCTATCAGTGCCAACCAATGCTGCCAATCAGTGCCAGTGCTGCTTTTCAGTGCAACCAATGCTGCCAATCAGTGCTGCCTATCAGTGCCAACCAGTGCCAACCATTGCCAACCATTGCTGCCTATCAGTGCAAACCAGTGCTGCCTATCAGTGCCAACCAATGCTGCCTATCAGTGCCAACCAGTGCCAGTCAGTGCTGCCTATCAGTGCCAACCAATGCTGTAAATCAGTGCCAACCAATGCTGTCAATCAGTGCCAACCAATGCTGCCTATCAGTGCCAACCAATGCTGCCTATCAGTGCTGCATATCAGTGCCCATCAGTGCTGCCTATCAGTGCCAATCAGTGCCCATAAGTGCTTCCCATTAGTGCTGCCATTCAGTGCCCATCAGTGCTGCATATCAGTGCCCATCAGTTCTGCCTATCAGTGCCAGTGTTGATAATTAGTGCCCATCAGTGCTGCCTATCAGTGCCCATCAGTGCTGCCAGTCAGTGCCCATCAGTGCAGCCTATCAGTGCCCATCAATGTCCATCAGTGCTGCCTATCAGTGCCAATCAGTGTCCATCAGTACTGCCAATCAGTGTCCATCAGTGCTGCCAATCAGTGATGCGAATCAGAGCCTATCAGTGCCCATAAGTGCTACCAATCAGAGCCCATCAATGATGCATATCAGTGCCCATCAGTGCCGCCTATCAGTGCCAATCAGTGCTGACAGTGTCCATCAGTGCCACCCATCAGTGCCACCTATCAGTGCCAATCAGTGCTGCCTATCTGTGCACATCAGTGCTACCAATTAGTGCCCATCAACGCTGCCAATCAGTGCTGCCAATCAGTGCAGCCTATTAGTGCTCATCAGTGCTGCCTTAGCAGGGATGGTGGAAACCCCTCTACAGATAATTGTAATACAAATTAACTTCAAGTGCAACAACTTTTTAGTTGGGAGGTTCACACTTTGGAATTTTTATTTTTTAGAGTGTTACACTTAATTGTATATGTTTTAGTTACGGTTATAATGTGAATCATTGCACTTGAAGTTATTTCCCACCAGCCCTGCTAAGTACATGTCTTTATGGACCTTGCTTTGTGTACTGGTGTGCAGACATGTTGGAACAGGAAGGGGCCATCCCCAAACTGTTCCCACAAAGTTGGGAGCATGAAATTGTCCAAAATGTCTTGGTATGCTGACGCCTTAAGAATTGCCTTCACTGGAACTAAGGGGCCAAGCCCAACCCCTGAAAAACAACTCCACACCATAACCTCCCCCCTCCACCAAATGATTTGGACCAGTGCACAAAGAAAGGTCCATAAAGACATGGATGAGTGAGTTTGACTTGGAAGAACTTGACTGACCTACACAGAGTCCTGACCTCAACCCGATAGAACACCTTTGGGATGAATTTGAGTGAGGACTGTGACCCAGGCCTTCTCATCCAACATCAGTGCCTGACCTCACAAATGCCCTTCTGGAAGAATGGTCAAACATCCCATAGACACACTCCTAAACCTTGTGGACAGTCTTCCCAGAAGAGTTGAAGCTGTTATAGCTGCAAAGGGTGGGCCAACTCAGTATTGAACCCTACGGACTAAGACTGGGATGTCATTAAAGTTCATGTGTGTGTAAAGGCAGGCGTCCCAATACTTTTGAATATACATACATATACACGTATGTGTGCTTGAGCTTTCGGGTGCACACCCTAATGCAATAGGCTGCGCACGCCTATGGCTCGGCTCTGCTCCCTCCCTCCTGCCAATCATCTGGGACCCATTACAGGTCCCAGGTGATTGAGCGGCCAATCACGGCGCGCGGCGCCGCTCGTGCATGCGCAGTGGGTGCCAGGCTGTGAAGCCACAGCCCGGCGCCCACAGTTGAAATGCCGGCGCCGACGAGCGGGGCTTCGATCCCCCGCATCGCTGGACCCAGGGACAGGTAAGTGTCCAATTAAAAGTCAGCAGCTGCAGTATTTGTAGCTGCTGACTTTTAATTTTTATTTTTTTTAATGGACCCCCTGGGTGGAACTCCTCTTTAAGGCCGCGGACCAAATCTGAGGAAAGCTTTCGGGAGGCAGCCGTTATCTCATCTCTAACAATGCTGCGAAAATTGGCTAGCATGGCATCAGAGTCAGCAGGGTGAGGACTTACGTGGTCCGTGGGAAAGAGATGGAGGCTTTCGGCAGGAGATCCCTGTCCCAGTTCAGAGAGCTGTGTGTCCTCATCAGGCTCAGGAGGATTGGGCGCCATCTTAGATCTGCCTTTGGCTGGGGCTTGAGATTTGCCGCTGCTCTGCCGGTTTTTTAGTTTGTTTTTTGTAGAGTGGTACATCACCGCTTGCGGCTCCAGGTATTCCTCTATCCTGTGAGGTGTAGTGGTCCCCTCCTCGTATCGTCTATGTTGTATTAGGCCGGGTAACGGTTTCCGACGGCGCGGAGCGGAGGGATCAGACTTCCATTATCCCCGCTCCCGCGTATGCGCCCCTCATAGGCAGTGAATAACATAGCAAGGGAAAGGACTGTGTTAGACATGATGGGGCCGTTAGTCAGTAGCCCTGTGGATTTGTATCTTATTTGTGGGGGGGGTGATTGTTAGGGGAAGTGTTCCCTAATGTTCCGTGAAAGTATGGCCAGCCGAGTATCACAGGATAGTGAACAATCACTTGTAGCCTTCCCCCTTACTGTAACAAGCAGGCAGAGGCCAGGTATGATGGATGATATATCAGGGGTGCCTGTGTGCAGAAGGTCCAGAGCAGTATGACAAAGGCAGCAGCTAGTGGAGTGCACCAAGCTACCTAGTCTCTTAGCCTAGGCAGGCAGGCAGTCTCTGGCAATATCCCAGGCCCTGGGAGGGACTAGGGGGTTTGGCAGAACAGATGAGGGAAGGAGGCCTGCAATTAGGTATGGGCCGGACCGCTCACGACGTCCCTCGGCGGGAGTAGGGCTTCAGGAAAGAGCGGGGATCCACTAGGCCGCACTAGGCCGGACCAGGCCGCGGCCGCTACGGGCGTCCCCGGAGCTCGGCGGAGCCTCCGGACCGTGCTAGAAGTGTAGGGGGACAGTTTATGGGTATGGATGGGGGTCCCCTTACCTCCGGATCCGTCCGGATTGCGATTCCCCTGGGAGGCCTCGGACCGGCAAGATGGCGGCGGCCACGCGAGCTCTTCAGCAAGACGTCCGCCGCCGGACACGCCCCCAAAAATGATGTTTCTAATACAACACCTGTCATAAAAAGCTCATGAAAGAGGCTGCTTTGGGGGCAGAACAAACATAAGAATGGACCCCATGGTGATAGAAATACCAGGATAGTAGTAACACCATAAAATAAAAGTCTAGTTTAAATTCTTAGTACCAAGCAATACATTGGCTACTCAGTGGAAATGCCGCAGTATGGGTTTATGTTATAAGGCAAGGGGCACTGCACACAATGCAAAAACAGGCAATATGAGATTATGATAAATTGTTATGAGGTGTACATATTTCTATCAGAAGTCATAAAACCACAAAGGATAGGATTTTTTAGCCGGCAATATTGAGCATTTAGTTCGTGCCACATCCAATAGTAAAGGAGAAAAGACAGAATCCCCTTCTAAAGACACAATATATTTGGAAAAGTATTTCTTTTAAGTATTTAAGTTTCAAAAATATTTACGGTATTAAATATGATATGTAAAAAACATGTAAAAACACGGAATGCTTAACATATCTACAACATTGTCACCGTTATTTAAATGTAGTACAGTCTATAATTCTTGCACCCGACGCGTTTCAGAGTACAGGTTGTCTCCTTCAGGGGTATATATTAGCCAGAAGAATTTATATTCTAAAATAGAGTATTGAACACAAATGAATGCACAACACTAACAGTGTCTATAGATATACATGAAATTAAATATAGTTCATGAAGGTTTACTTACATACATTGTGACGGTATGGTTAACAATCCGATATGTTAAAATGTTCCTTCTCCCTAAATTACTATATATTTTTTGGCAAGCCCCAGTACCCCTCCCTATACGCATATTCAAATCAATGGAATCTATCCTCAACTCCTTCATATGGGGCTCATCCCGTCACAAACTATCGATGAAGGTCCTAAAATGCCCAACTGAATTGGGAGGCACAGCGCTCCCCGATCTATTTATGTATTACATAGCATCTCAACTTTCTCACTTCTTCCACTTCAACCACACTGACAGAACCCGCTACTCCCAAATGGTCTGTTCACAATTTCACGGTCAGATATCTCACCCCTTCCAAATCCTATTCTGTACACCCTGGGGGCTGTCCCATGGTAATGACGAGAGGCACATGTTGTCACATCATTGTAAGATTTGGCAGACGGCCATGCGAATGGGCCGAGCACCCTCTCCTCATTCCCACACTCCCCTATGGGATAACCCCACTTTGCCTGAACTTGCCACAATTCCTGACCACAGTTTATGGGTTGCTAGAGGTGTGATTTACCTGTCACAAGTTGTAGTGGCAGTATCATAGCCAATGAGGTTCAACTGAGGCGTGATTATTGCTTATTGCTTCTCGGCCTTTTGGCTAAGATCAAGTGTAGTATCTGTTCTTATCAGTTTCCAGGAGGTGGCGCTTGCTTCCGTCCCTGATCTATGGCGAAATAGAGACAGGATTGCGGTTGCTATGCAAAGCCTGCTGGAGTGAAGGTGACCTGGAGCGGTTCGTAGCCGAAAGGGAAGCCTTCTGATGGGGACGGAGAACCACGGGGTCTGAACCGGAGGGTCGGGACCCTGGCCTTCTGGCCTGGATTGGGGCGGATCTAGCTCCAGACAGTTATTCGGGAGAGAACACTTACTCCCCTCTTGTAGGGGGGGGGGAGTGGTTAGTACTTCCCGAATGTAATTAGGAGGGAGTGATGGGAGCGACGGCAGAGCCTGATGGTAAAGGGCTCTTTTCCGGCTTCCTGATCTCCATATCCTTCCTGCCTGTGGTGGGGTCTGCTGTGGTCTGGGCTGGGGGGTCAGGGCTTCTTCGAAAAGCCAGTGGTGAATGTGCCCCTGAAGTGGCAGTTCAGGGGTGCCGTATAGTCACGGTGTGAAAGCACTTGATTTTATGGCACCATGGTCACTTTCACCACAACACACGTTTTTCGCACCTGCCTCTTGGGCCGGGCCTTTTGGCCAGGACCAGGGGAAATTTTTATGCCTGGCCGGAGGGCCGGCCATTGTATAGCACAATGGCCACTTTCACTCTCCCATCTCACTATCTTCCCCACTCTTTCTTTTACCTTTGTTTGTCACCTTTTTGTCTTTTTTTTGGTTGTCTTTGTATACACGTTTTGTCACTGTGTGGCGAGTAGGGTGTGGGTCCTCGGGCCTACTCTGAAAGTCTTGGGAGGGGGTGGACATAGGCCTTTTGGCTTGGTTTGCCCTCTCCTTTGAGGGGTCTCCCTTCGGGGGAGCCCCACTGGACTTGGGTCGGTCTGCTTCGGCAGACCTTCCAGTTGTGGGGGTCGGCCTGGTTTCGGCCAGATGGACTCTTTGTCTGAGTACCTCAGTCCCTGTCTGGAGCCTAACGCCCCGGGGGATCAGGGTAAGGTCCTTCCCTAGTGGAGGACTCTGTACACCCGTTGCACGTTTTTGTGTTTCACTCTCTATGTGTGGGCACTTTTATTTGGCACCGGGTGGAAGTTTTTGAGGTGTGTTTTGCACGCCACTGGCTTTTCGATAGAGTCACAAGTTGTAGCCAACGGGTCGGTTAAATCATTTCCGACGCTCAAAGACGACTTTGCTTTACCAAACCACATGTTCTTTTGCTACCTCCAACTAAGGCACGCACTCAATACACAGCTGGGTGGCCCCATCCCCGCCCTTGAGGTCCCATTATTGGTGGACATAGTCCCGGGAGAGGACCCCAAGAAATTGACTTCCCAATTATATACATATCTCATGAGACCTGCAGCTGATACCATTACACAACAGCTTAAGGTCGCGATGGGAATCTGACCTTGGTGACCTGACGGACGAGGACTGGGAGGAGGCCCTTGGCAACTGCAAGATTGTCTCCCCAAAACTCTCTGACCGTTTGTCCCATCTATATGTCCTTCACAGATCATACTTGACTCCGGTTCGCATATCCAAATACAAACATGACCACAACCCTAATTGCCCAGACTGTGGCCACCACATGGCCACTTTTTTTCACTTGTTGTGGGCCTGCCCATCCATACAGGGGTTTTGGACACAGGTGGTGAAATTTCTGCACGACCACATGGGCTCCCCGCTGTCCCTTTGCCCCCGTCAGTGTGTGCTGGGTCTTCTTTTACTCTCAGAGAGTGACAAATATTTAAACATTTTTCTGCAGGAGACACTGTTCCTTGCCAGGTTGCTAATCGCTAGAACATGGCTGAGGGGGACCCCCCCCCCCCCCCCACACACACACACACACACTACGGAAATGGATCAGGGCTGTTAACAATACTCTCCCCTACAAAAATGTGCTATATATCCATAGGGGCTGCCCCGACAAATACTACAAAATTTGGGATAGATGGCTCAAGGATACCTCCACCTGTGACACCAGAAGCTAAGCTTACTGCCTCCCTGTGTACAAGGAAGGGGGAGAGATTGTGTGATGCCTTCATGAATCTATTATTGATTCTCTTCCCTTCCCCCTTTTATCCGACCAACCTAGCTGCTCACTATGCTCCAATATATAACTGCCTTCACTCCAATTCCTGCATCACTATACTGCAGATGCCAGCTGTACAATGTCATAAATGTAACATCATATGTGCATGTCAATTGGATTGATTCGTAAATATAGTGAATGTTGCACTGTTGACCCGAGTGTTTATAAACTTTCTTTTATGCTCAATAAAAGTTATTTTTGAATTTAAAAAAAAAAACAATCCGATATGTTAACTTAAAAACATGCGAGATCACAGTATGCTTTCAATTTCTCAACCCAGAAATCCTTTAGTAGCGTTCTTTTGGAGAGATGTCCATATCAAGCCCAAGAGACAAACGGCCCCCCTCTTCTACCCCAAAAACAAAGGGACAAAAAAAGAACCTGGGGACCCACTGGGGCCAGAGAAGAGGGAAGCCCTGTAAACGTAAAAAAATCTATAAATGTATGAAAAATGTGAAAAAATGAATAAATAAATCCAATAAATGGAATTATTATATATATTATTTATTTTTTTATAAATGAATTGCTAAATACCTGTAGATGGTGCGTAATGTCACACAGGGATATGTGGAGGGTTGTGTTGTAGAAAACCACTAACCACAGCCAAAATAAATAATTTAAATTTGTTGAGTATTTTAAAGACAAAAATGTGTAAGCAGATTCTTCTATAAGGGCATTTTAGATATTAATATATATTAATATATATTACATATCATATTAAATAAGTTTCAATGTTTTAATATTTGTTATAACAGAGTGCTTAAAATGTATGCTTACACATGGCAGTAAAAATTAGATTGGTCTGATCCTATTAAAGGTTAGTATCTATATTAATAAATCATTGACACCTTTGGCATAACATTGTATATCTAGCTTAGAAATTGCCATAGGAAAACAAATAGTCCAATTGCAGGCTATCAAGAAGATTCAAAAAGAGTCCTTACCTGATGAAGTCACGTGGTGTGACGTCACGCGTAGGGACGAGACACGCTGCATACACAAACAGAGGCATACGAGCTCGCTGCTCGTCGGATTAATACCGCTGTTTTCAAATTTTTATGTGAGTACCTACATTTTTTAATAAAGAGATTTACTATCACCAAACGGGATTACACTATTGGCTTTCTCTCTACCGATTACCCCCTATATATACAACCCCCTCCCCTGCACCATATCTGAGGGACTCCCATCCTAGGATCCAGGACAAAGAGGGACGCGTTGGAATCTATAGGTGGATGTCCTAACAACTTTCCAGTTATATGCTTTTGCCCTATTACCTCAAGGTAAGGGGCCATTACCTTATCTGAGTGGCTTTTGCACACGAAGAAAACACTTGATGTGGTTCACTCTAGCACTTTAACTGCAACGTGTGCATGCTAGGACGTTGCTGTCACAATTTTCAAAAAGGACTTTTTTATGGATTTTATGTGAATTTTTTCTTTCTGCCAGTTTTTTATTCTTTGAGATTTCAGCCAACTATCAAATGTGATGTTGTTTTGCACAGTATGCACTATATGTAAAAGAGTAAGATATTACTCCTCCAGTTTTATGGTTGCACATTGCACTTTCTCTTTTGCACCGTACACTTTGTCCTCATGCACATGGACGTTTTAAAAAACGAGCTGTAAAGCTAGGTTCGACGCCTGGAAAAACCGGCGTTAAAAACGCAATTTTTACCGCGTTTTGCATTAGCGTTTTTGCGCGTTTTTCCGCGTTAGCGCTAAGTAGCGTTTTTCAATGAAAAACACATCTCTCAGCTATATACACTCCCAAATTTCCCACAATGCCACAGAAACCAAAGAAAATATGTTAATGAGCATGTGTCGGTGCCATTTTGGTAGGAGAGAGAGAGAGGAGAGAGTGTTTCAGAGTGTTTCAGAGTTTTCAGTATATTTCAGTATTTTTCAGTATTTTTCTGAGAAATATGGATCCTGTCATGCAAAAGATCGATGAGGCAATCCTCATGAGGGGATTAGGGGTTAGGGTTAGGGGTTAGGGTTAGGGTTAGGGGTTAGGGGTTAGGGTTAGGAGTTAGGGATAGGGGTTAGGGTTAGGAGTTAGGGTTAGGAGTTAGGGTTAGGAGTTAGGGTTAGGAGTTAGGGTTAGGAGTTAGGGTTAGGAGTTAGGGGTTAGGAGTTAGGGGTTAGGAGTTAGGGTTAGGGTTAGGGGTTAGGAGTTAGGGTTAGGGTTAGGGGTAGGAGTTAGGGTTAGGGGTTAGGAGTTAGGGTTAGGGTTAGGAGTTAGGGTTAGGGGTTAGGGGTTAGGGTTAGGAGTTAGGGGTTAGGGTTAGGAGTTAGGGGTTAGGGTTAGGGTTAGGGGTCAGGAGTTAGGGTTAGGAGTTAGGGTTAGGGGTTAGGAGTTAGGGTTAGGGGTTAGGGTTAGGGGTTAGGAGTTAGGGTTAGGGTTAGGGTTAGGTGGATGTGCCACATCCCACAATTCTGGATGGGCCTGTACCGCATTTATTAATTCTACTTGAGAGACTGCACTAGCCATCTTGAAGCCAATATCACCACAGTCACACGGCTGTGCAAAGGACTCTTGGGTAATCTAATGTCCAGACAGGAAATTCCTGTTTTTACAGAGATTACAGTGTCCAATCATCTCTTTTTAACCAAAAAACGCCGGAGTTAAAAAACGGGAAAAAACGCCGCGGTCGCGTTTTTGCACGTTTTTCCGCATTTCGCGTTTTTACAGCTCTAGCGCCGCTCCTCGGAACGCACTGGTCCTGGGTTTTTTTTACAGCTTAAAAACGCCTAGGCTATTTGCAGCTCAAAAACGTCTAGGTGGGCATGAATCCATAGACTAACATAGACAGGCGTTTTTAAGCTGTAAAAAACGCTAAAAAACGCGGCTGTAAAAACGTCCGTGTGCATGAGGACTAATTGTAAATGCATGCTGCTTACATCCACTATGCACTTTATGTATGTTTAGCTAAATGTTAGATATTGGTATCAAGGCAGTGTTACCATCACGTTTATGCATTTTCAACCATGCTAAGTTTATTTTAGGTTATGTAAGTGCACATTTTATCTAGAAGTCACCTTTCACCAGCTATTTAAGCAAATGCACATTTAGTCTTTTCATTGTGTCTTATATTTAATTAATTTTTTTCACGTATTTTCATTTCATTTTAACACATGCATTTATTTATTATCCAATCTTATTCATTTTCACGCTAAGGATTAGCGCAGCACCACTCACTTATATATCTTAGCTTTTGATTACTTTACTTGTGACCACTCGCCTCAGCATCCAACAACTGAATGAGGTGGATGTCAGGGCGAGTGGACACACAGATATAAGTAACCCTCCCTCCCCAATCAGCCGGCATGAGCACAGCTGATCCAAATGGAGATGGGAGGAGAAACAGGGCTAGTCTCCTTGGCCCCCCCAAGCCGTGCACGCGCCACTCCGTCCAACCGCGCCAACGTGACCGTCGCACGCTGGAACGGGGCCACGCCCACACCGCCCACCAACAAACAAGGCTTCACCGGCGGACCACGCATGTTCGCCGGGGAAGCAAGATGGAGGCCAGACGCAATGGATACAGCGTCTCTGGTCTCACAAAACGCCGCCACAGGTTAGTTTAACTTTGTGTGCCGGGCGATCCTCAGACGTACCCACGTCGGGGGGGGGGGGGGGGGGCAAAAGGAAAACTTGACCATCCGTCTATAAGGCAGACATTGATATATCAATAAAATTATTTATAAGTTCAATTTTGTTGCAACAAAGAAGAGGATTTCTGCGGAGAGAAAAGAAGAAAATAGAAAACATAAGATGAAATTAGTATTGACAGGTATTACATTACAACGAATAGATTGTAATCTGGGAACATTTTGAACATTTTATAGTAATAGGATAAGGTGTCATTTCTAAAGACCTATATGGGCAAATGCATGTGCACCTCTGGAGGAGCCATAGGGGTTCCATGGAACCCTGGTTAAGAAATCCTGGTCTAGACAATCATGCTAATGAATTGTATGACTCTTTGCTGATTTGGACAAATCTGCTTTCATAGTTGGGCAAATCAGAAAATCTGCAATTCCATAGTTGGCCTCATAAATTGATATGCACATCCCAAGGTCTGATGAAACTTTTAAAGTGGAGCTCCACCCAAAAGTGGAAGCTCCACTTATTTGCCTATTTAGTGCCAGCAGTGCTCTTTAAGAGATCTGAGGGGCAATACTGTCACTTTCTTCTGCCCCCTTCCCGAGCTCTCCCATTCCACCAGGGAGCCTAGGACAGAATTGGCCGGTCGGCAAACCATGGATATGAAGGAGAAACTTCTGTTCCCTAATCATCTCTATGGTGTATGAAAGTGGAAACAACAATGATTTTATCACTTCCGATTTTTGGTTTGTTGTTTACAAACTATTACTGGCTGGTATAGTATCTGATCAAACCGATCTCAGCTTTGATTAGAGGTTTTTAAGGGCAGAAGAGATAACTGGGGTCTAATAGACCCCAGATGTCTCAGTAAAGAGTACCTGACACTGTCCTAGATAACACAAGGGAGGCTCTTCATCCTTTGTTATAGCACTAAAGTTGATAGTGCTCACGTGCAAATGCAAACATAGGTCCCACACACGTGAGTGAGAGCAATAATTTTAGCACCAGACCTCCTGTTCAACTCTAAACTGGTAACCTTTTAAATACTTTTAAAGCATTACCAATAGAGATTTTTAGATACTGTAGACTGTACGGAAACTACATTAAACAATACTTTTAAAAGCTGGGACACCTTGACCACAATGCCTCTCAATTTTAGACAAAAGGTGAACTTGGCCTTTAATACTCATTGAGGACCGGTTCACACCAGACCATGGTTCGGGAAAGGGGTGTTCCTTCCACGTATTCCACAACGCATTAAAAACACACTACCTTTGCGATTTGCTCTGAGTGCCAATACATTGTTAACAGCATCCCAAACACAGATCGCAAGCATAGTGCATTTGTGGGCACCGGATTGCATAGTACCGCAGTACCATTCGATTTGGTGCAGCGCATTTTTTAGTGGTGCCAAACTGCACTGTAGGAGAATGCACAGGAATCGCAAGAACGCGCACATTATGATTTGTGCAGCATGTGTAAATACTTAAATGTCCATAGCCTGGCCACAGTTACATTTTAAAACCTTCTTTAAACTCTCCTCCCTTCATTTAAAAAACTAACAGAACTCATTATGGTTTCTGTATTCTCATACAGATGGAAAAGAAGACATCAGCAAATATATTTAGCAGAAAAGCTAAGCAGGTATGTTTACAGAGCATGGTGTCACATATGTAAATGTGCACATCACAAGCCAGAAAAACCGTCAGTAAAGCGCCGCTATTGTTAGCGGCGCTTTACCGTCGGTATGCGGACGCTAGCGGGGCGGTTTTACCCCCCGCTAGCGGCCAAGAAAGGGTTAAAAAACAGGCGCTTTGCCGGCGGTATAGCCACGCTGTCCCATTGATTTCAATGGGCAGGAGCGGTGAAGGAGCGGTTCACCACTCCGAAGATGCTGCTAGCAGGACTTTTTTTCCCGTCTTGCCAGCGCACCGCTCCGGTGTGAAAGCCCTAGGGGCTTTCACACTGGAGAGACAGCAGCGGCTGTTTCGGGTCGGTTTGCAGGCGCTATTATTAGCGCAATAGCACCTGCAAACCGCCCCAGTGTGAAAGGGGTCTAAGATAGATAATGTGCCCGTTCTAGAATTGCAGATAAAAATGTCATATTTAGCATTTGTCACCAGGTGGTGTAGCACAATGCAAGGTCTGCTCTCTGATGTGTCTTTTATTTTATTTTTTTTAAGGTCTCATTCACAGGGGTGCAGAGGCCTGTACATTGAGCAGAGCCGATTGTTTCTGGAGCTGTGTGCAGACAGCCTCTGTTAGTCAATAAAGATGCAGTGGCTGTACGGACTCACCTGCACATCCAAGCTATACAAGTGTGCAGGTATCGGTGCGCACGGCCCAGGATGGCACAGCTGTCAAATTGGGCCGCTGTGTCCCAGCTGACATGAATGGGACTGCCTGCACTTGATCCGGTAAGATCAAGTGGTTTTAACGTTAGATCTCACATCATTTCAGAGATATTCCACATCAAAATAGAGATATTAGGTGGTACATATGGACGGGCTGGCCCCCCCCTTATCAAATTTTCGGGCGAAAAATCATTCAGGCTAATAGATATTCGTTAGATCCGGTAAGATCAAGTTGTTTTAACGTTAGATCTCACATCATTTCAGAGATATTCCACATCAAAAGAGAGATATTAGGTGGTACATATGGACGCGCTGGCCCCCCCTTATCAAATTTTCTTCACATAAGTACCCATCAGTGCCACCCATTAGTACCCATCAATGCCACCTACGAGTGCCCATCGGTGCCACCTATCAGTGCCCATCAGTTCCGCATACCAGTGCCACCTATCAGTGCCCATCAGTGCCACCTATCAGTGCCCATCAGTGCCGCCTATCAGTGCCCATCAGTGCCACCTCATCAGTGCCACCTCATCGGTGCCCATCAGTGCCGCCGTATCAGTGCCCATCAGTGCAGCCATATCAGTGCTTGTCATTGAAGAAGAAAACGTACTTATTTACAAAAAATTTTAACAGAAACAAAGAAAAACTTGTTTTTTTTTCAAAATTTTTTTTTATTTTTTATTTGTTGCGCAAAAAATAAAAAACGCAGAGGTGATCAAATACCACCAAAATAAAGCTCTATTTGTGGGAACAAAATGATAAAAAAAAATTGTTTGAGTAGAGTGTAGCATGACCGCGCAATTGTCATTCAAAATGCGACAGCGCTGAAAGCTGAAAATTGGTCTGGGCGGGAAGGTGTCTAAGTGCCTGGTATTGAAGTGGTTAAGTGTATATTGATCGGATTGTGCAAAAGTTATAGAGTCTACAAAATAGGGGATAGATTTATGGCATTTTTATTATTATTTTTTTTCACTAGTAATGGCGGTGATCTGCGATTTTTAGCGGGACTGCGACATTACGGCGGACAGATCGGAAACTTTTGACACTTTTTTTGGGACCATTTATACAGCGATCAGAGCTAAAAATAGCCACTGATTACTGTATAAATGTCACTGGCAGGGAAGAGGTTAACACTAGGGAGCAATCAAGGGGTTAAGTGTGTTCCCTGGGAGGTGTTGCTAACTGTGTGGGGGGGGGGGGACGACTGACTGGGAGTACAGAGAGATCGCTGTTCCTAATCACTAGGAACAGACGATTTCTCTCTTCTCCCCTGACAGAACGGGGATCTGTTTGTTTACACTGACAGATCCCCATTTTGCCTATCTCTGGAGCGATCGCGGGTGGGCAGCGGACATTGAGTCCGCCAGACCCGCTGGTTGTCGCCCCCGCTCGCGAATGGACAATCGGCGTGTACGCGCTCGACGTACAAGAGTTCAATATCGAGTTGGCCCATCCTTTGCAGCTAGATCAGCTTCAACTCTTCTGGGAAGGTTGTCCACAAGGTTTAGTAGTGTCTATGGGAATGTTTGACCATTGTTCCAGAAGCGCATTTGTGAGGTCAGGCACTGATGTTGGAAGAGAAGGTCTGGCTCGCAATCTACGCTCTAATTCATCCCAAAGAAGTTCTATCGGGTTGAGGTCAGGACTCTGTGCAGGCCAGTCAAGTTCCTCCACCCCAATTTGTTAATCCATGTCTAAGACTGGGATGCCATTAATGTTCATGTGCGTGTAAAGGCAGGCGTCCCAATACTTTCTGGTAATATAGTGTAGGTGACTGATTGGGTTTAGATCAGGAGACATACTTGGCCACTGAATTCCTTTCACCCTGTTCTTCTTCAGAAATGCAACAGTGGCCTTAGATGTGTGTTTTGGATCATTGTCATGTTGGAAAAGTGCACGACGATCAAGGGCACGGAATGATGGTAGCACCTTCTCTTTCAATATAGAGCAGTACATCTGTGAATTCATGATACCATCAATGGAATGCAGCTCCCCAACACCAGCAGCACTCATGCAACCCCACAGAAGGACAATGCCACCACCATGTCTCACTGTGGGCACCATGCATTTTTCTTTGTACTCCTCACCTTTGCGACACCTTAAAGTTTTGAAGCCATCAATTCCAAAAACATTTATTTTGGTTTCATCACTCCAGAGTACAGAGTCCCAGTAGTCTTCTTTTTCAGCATGGGCCCTGGCAAATTCTAGGCTGGCTTTTTTGTGCATGGGCTTTAGGAGAGGCTTCCTGCGTGGACAACACTGACGCATACCATTCCTCTGCAGTGTACGCCATATTGTGTCACGGGAAACAATCGCCCCAGTTTGGCTTTCTACTTCTTTAGCTAACTGCAGTGAACTTGCATGGCGATGTTCTTCAACCCTTCTCATCAGAAGATGCTCCTGTCGAGATTTTAACTTCCGTGAAGGGCTTGGACCTCTGTGAGATGGTGGCATTTGCATCTTAGTTACATTTTTGTATCACTTTTGCTACAGTATTCTGACTGATAAAGATTAACTGTTTTTCTATAGGCTTTCTTGAGACAAGTACTTGAGTATCCCCTTTCTAGAAGAGGATACTCAAGATCTTGTCTCAAGAAAGCTTATAGAAAAACAGTTAATCTATCCCGCCGAAATTTATTAAAGGCACACAAAAAACCTTCAAATGACGATACAACTAGAATTATTACAACTTATTCGACACAGCACAAACAAGTCAGGCGTATCCTGAATAAGCCCTGGCATCTACTAACGATGGACTCATTACTTGCTCCATTTGTTTCTATCCTGCCAGCTGTCGTCTATAGGAGGGCCCCCTCTGTGGGTGACAAATTGGCAGCTAGCGAATATAAATCAATCAAGGGTGACGTGTAAAACCTTGGGAACCTTTGCGTGTGGTGGATGTGGCTACTGCCAATACATGGACAGGCGTAAACACATTGACCTACCTAATGGACATAACTTTCGTCCGAAACATTATGTAAATTGCAGGACTCCCGGCATAGTGTACCTACTCACTTGTGAATGTTGGTGCTACTATGTCGGGAAGACCATAAATGAATTTTGGAAACAAATATACCAAAATCTATCCACCATATGCAAACGAGACCCCGATGTCCCCATTGGCCGCCATATGGCATTAGTTCACCCAGAATATATCCCTAACGTATATTTCCTGGCACTTGATCGTATACATTTTAACTCCAGAGGTGGCAACTTCAATAAGCTTCTTCTCCAATGTAAGTTGAGATATTTAATGTACAGGCCACTTCACAACCTGGCCTAAATGAGGCATTCAACTTTAAGTCTTTCCTTCCGGGCTTTGTTTCATGGGGCTGTGAATGAATCTTATAGCTTCCCCGTCAACGTCCCGACTTTAATTACATCTTAACTCTCTTGTTCCATGCTATATCATTTATACCATGGCTTCACAGACTCATCAGTTACATAAATGCCCCTTCTGATACTATGGGGACACTATGGTTTCCCTATACTGTGATGTATCTCTCACAATACAATCCTGTGATCGCATCATTGTCCTCATAATTGCATGTATATAATATGGATGAGTCATTTTTTCTAATTGTGTCTATTTGATAATTCAACCACCATGTCCTTTCATCCCTCCTTTTCCAATCTTATCCTTATTTTTATTCAGTCATTTATTTATTTATTGTTTGTTTTTTGTGATCATGTTTTGGCATTGTAAACACGTTGGCTGTCATTTTCCGCTCGGTCCACTGGGTGGCGCATGATGTGCTCTCTGGGCTGTCTTGTTCTTTCACACCACCCGACGGGTGGGCACCTCCTGCGCATGGCTGGTGGATGACAGGGATTTTGCTGTCTCCATACAGGCAATATGTGCGGGGAGGAGCTCCTACTTGTCTCCGCTGTGTCTATGACACAGACTGAGACTTCCATTCGCCGATGACGCGCTGGCGCGTAATGTCATCATGCCCCCAAGGGCAGGGCTACGCCACGCACCTCCACGTCAGTGAGACACTCTGAATCCGGCCCCAGCTGTTTCTCATGCAGCAAATGAGGCCGACAACCAGTACCACCCACTGTGAGGATTGGCTCCCTCATCAGGTGATTTTCTATACATCAGCGCTCACACACAGCTGGCATTTCTCTGTTTGAGCATGGCCGCTCTGATGTCTGCGCTTCCACCATTATACTGAAAGGTAATGTACTATTTAATGACAGGCAATTCTGGGCAATATATGCCTCTGCTTTGCTGCCACATGCACATTGGTTGTGTCTGTGTACTAATCCTAAAACCCTGATTGACTTCTTTTTACTTTTATGGTCCTTTAGACAGTTTTAGCCATCAGAGTGTCTCCTGTGGATGTGAATCAGTGGCTGGCCCGGAGTTGTATGCCTGTCCACCCATGTTGTCCGTGCGGTCTCTCTCAGCCAACGTGGAATTTTCACAATTGTTTTTACCATTTCCCTATGTCCTTCAATGAATCCTGTATGCAAGTACGTTTAAGCCTAAAAAAAATGTTTAGCTCACTATGTAAAACTACTTGCCTTTTATGCATTGTAGTACAAATACTATGTAACTGTATCTATGTTGCAGATAAAGATAAAGTCACCTAAATGAAAACACCCCTGATGAAGGAAAAAATATATACCAATTAAAATTGCCAAAACATGTCAGGATGTATGCTACAAATCTTCATGGACTGACCTAAGCTAGACTCAGGCAGTGCCTGGATTATCAGCTTTGGGTTTGATCTATGTATCTACTGTATGTATTAACTGGTTCATTGGTATACCTTGTATATTTTAATGTCACTGTTCATGTCTATAAAATTTATTACATATTGTGTACTCAATAAAAGTGGCACTCTGCTGCCTTTTACCTACTCCATTACTCCTATTTCTGCCTTAAAAGTCCAAGGGGGGGACTGCTGCACTTGTTGCATGTTTCCTCTCTTCAAGTAAAATACATATTTTACCTGCCAATATATTTGCAATTTCTTTCAGTGTTCTGATACACATCTGTACATTGCCAGAAAGTTTACCCTAAAGCCAGCCATAAACTGTTTGAATCTCAGTCGGTTCCTGATTCAAACTGTTAATGGCGACGACGGCTTCACACCAACACAGCACATGTGAGCTACACCTATTAAAAGCAAAGCTGTCTGCCTTGCCTTTGAATTGTATATGCATTAAGCATTACTGGCCAATGCTGCACAGTGTCAGTGGCGTGAACCCAGCCTAAGATAAGTGAAGATTTACTTTGAAAGTTAACATATTCTTCTGCAAATCAAGTCAGTTTAGCAAAATTTTAATGGTGGATTTGAGAGCTCTTTTATTAAAATCTTTTTAACCGCTTCAGATCCACGCTGTAGCGTCAATAGATGTCCTCCCGTGCTCGAGCGGCCTGCGCGCCCCCTGCAGAGCGCGCGTGGCACACTCTGTGATCAGCGAGTCTATGAGACTCGCTGGATCACAGATCGGAGTAAGGGGTCGATCCCGACCCCTTACCACTTGATCAGCTGTCAGCCGATGACAGCTGATCATGTGATGTAAACAGAGCTGGTAATCTGCTATTTTTTTCTCCTCACGCTAAGCCGATCACCGGTGGCTGTCAGAGGGACATCGGTCCCAATCAAGGAGAACAGCCGCCAGCTCCTCTGTGCCACCTACCAGTGCACAACAGTGCCGTCTACCAGTGCCCACCAGCGCCACCCATCATTGTCACAAACAGTGCCACCCTATCAGTGCCGCCTTATCTGTCCCCCCCTATCAGTGCAGCCTATCAGTGCCCACCAGTGCAGCCTATCAGTGCCCACCAGTGCAGCCTATCAGTGCCCATCATATCTGCCTCATCAGCGCATATCATTTCAAGGAGAAAAATTACCTGTTTGCAAAATTTTATAACAAACTATGAAACATGATTTTTTTTTTCAAAATTTTGTCTTTTTTTTTGTTTAGCCAAAAATAAAAACCCCAGTGGTAATTAAAATACCACCAAAAGAAAGTCCTATTTGTGTGAAAAAAAATTATAAAAATTTCATTTGGGTGCAGTGTTGCAGGACCGCGCAATTGTCATTCAAAAAGTAACAGCGCTGAAAGCTGAAAATTGGTCTGCGCAGGAAGGGGGTTTAAGTGCCCAATAAGCAAGTGGTTAAAAAGTAACATTAAGAAAACAGCAGCAATCATCTATCTTTACTTCACTCACCATAAAAACAAACATTTCCAGCAATATAAAGTCACAGCACAATTAAGTGATCCCTTGAGAGAATTTATAAAACATAAAAAAAATAAAAAATCATAGCTCGTTAAACTAATCAGAGTTGAGGCTGCTGTCACAAAGTCTGTGGTCTATTCATTACTGTTTTGTGGGATAAAGTCGCTTGGGGATGAATAACCCCTTTGGTTGGTAGTGTATCTGCACCTCCGTCCAAGTCTTCCAGGTACATCATAGTCATGGGACCAGCGCTTGTTTCACAGATTTGGGAACTCGAGAAAAGTAAAAGTCATAATTACGCAGAGCTGCAAGAACTCCCGCAGAGTTCATATGCTTCACATCCTTGTGATACTGAAATGGGTTCCCGTGGATATCAGTGAGTTTGCCTGTAAAAGAGATAAAAACAGTGAAGTTGGTTAACCTCCCTGGCGGTATGATTCTTTCTGATTTTAGGTGCTGAAAGCGGTACAATTATTTTGCATGGAAATTTGGCGTTTTATATTGTAGGTCTGTAATTATTAACAATAACACACTTAAATCTGTCCAAACAAGAGTCTAGTAGATATCCCGGGTATGATAAAGTTTGAAACACAAAAACATAAATTATAATATAATAAAAAAAAAATAATAATTAAAAAAAATAAAAATAAATAGTAATAAAATAAATTTTCCCCACGATTCACTATCGCTCAATTCTGCAAGTGTTCTAATTTACTATCGCTGTTTTCTAGCTGGTCTAAAGCCATTTTTGACGTAAAGGGACACTTTTTGGTTGCTATGGACAATCTCCAGTTTCCAGGCAGAAAGAACAGTATATGCAATATAAAACTGCATGCAGGGCATGGGCCAGAGCACTGGGGACAAATGGGATGTGAAATCATTTCATACAGTACTGTAATCTGTAAGATTACAGTACTGTATGTGTTAAGCTTTTGACATTTTTTTGAATTTGCCGCCAGGCTCCGCCCCCGTGCGTCGCGACGCTCGCAGGGAACGGAGCCTGGCACAGAGAGGCTTCGGAGAAGGACGGAGCCCTCGGACACTGTGGGGGACATCGCAGGATCCCGGGGACAAGGTAAGTAACGCCGCCCCAGGATCCTGCAATGCGATCCCGAGTGTGGCTCGGGGTTACCGCTAATGGTGCTGAATTTTAACCCCGAGCCACACTCGGGAAAACCGCCAGGGAGGCTACTAAACGGATTGCTTAAACTCAGTTTTGGTTAAAACAGGCTGACCAAAAAAAAAATATTTTAAATATGTGGAGTCTGGTGGGCTGAGTCAGCCCATGGCTTTCTATATTATTTGGATGCTCCAACAGTGAGAGCTCCCTCTCATAATTCTCCACTCCTGTCCACCTGGGAGTTTTAGGTGATCTCATCTACCTTTATGTGTTCCATATCGTCCTGTTACATTCTTCATAATATAAAACAAAAATTCAGCAGGAAAAGTTGGGAACCCTTCATAATGGGTGCAGCAGGTGCAGACCCAGGAACTCAGCAGAGATCTCACCAAAAGAGTTCTTGACAGAGATAAGAACCCTTATCTTGTATTGTTCTGCCAAAATTCCTTGACGGTTAAATAAAGAATAATAATAAAAAAAAAAAAAAAAAAAAAAAAAAAGGAAGAAGAAGGATAAGAACCCACAAGCATGCAGCTAGTGAAGTCACCACGCCTGATCTGCACAGTTGTTTCAGGCGAGTCATTCAGAAAGTATGAAACCTTGGAATCTACATAACAGCCAAGCAATGCAGATTTTCAAAAACAAAGCTCAACAGAGTCAGCATTCGTGTTTTTTTTTTAGTACATGTGGCCTTTAAATGTGCTTTTCACAGGAATATGATATTTGGCCCAAAGGTGGTCAACACCCCAGATTAGTTGGGTATTCGATGAACTAATCTGTTTATCTCCTTTACTGGAGTAAACCGATCTGTGCACCTGTGAATCAAACTCCATAATGCAAACAATACTAAATATTTTTACTAAATGGACACTAGAACTCTCATTTAGGGTGGTCTAAATATACATATCTGTCCCTCGCAATATCAACGGTCTCATTTTGGCTCAGCCGTGGGTAATGGTAAACTCAGATCAAGGAGGACAAAGGACAATGTGGCATACCCTATCTGACCAATTGCCGACATCCTAGCAGCCTGGGAGTTTGCGGTATTATCTGCTCCCTGTTCGAAATTAGACCAGTTCAGCAGGGACAAATTTCAATCCATATATGCCTGTTCCCGTTTGTTAGGAGTTGATCTAATGATTGACTCTGGAAATTTTTGTTCGATCAGTACTGCAGCCAACCAGCTTAAGCGCTGATCAGTGTATTCTGACAGCGGAGGAGTCCCCCACTGCCAGAATACAATAGCGCAGCGGGGAGTATTCCCCCATACACCCGATTAATGTAAGGCCAGTTTAAGACAATGTTAACCCCTTAATGCCGGCTACTTGCGACCGGGAGCTTTCTGATCATGTGACCGCTCTGACAGCCAATCACGGTAGTCACATGATCATAAACCCTGACCTGCCTTCCGGCATCAGAAACCCCTTAAAGGGCCGGGGGGTGGGGTTTATGATCATGTGACCACAGTAATTGGCTGTCAGAGTGGTCACATGTTTGGAAAGCTCCCGGTCGCAAGTAGCGATCGTGAGCTTTTCGTTAGGTGCCGGGAGCAAGCTTTAAGCAAATATGCAGCTTTCCGGCATCAAGGCCCACCCGCCGAGAGGTAGCATATGTGTGTACTCTCGGTGCCAAGAGGTTAAGATGGCCATACACCAGTAGAATTTTCATTAGAACATTTCCTTGTACAGAATGTTGGTTTGATTTTCTAATGGTTAGTGTACATATTTGTACAAAATGTACATATTTTAATGAAACCTGCTTAAATACGTCTTAACCACTTGCCGACCGCCTCACGCCTATATACGTGAGCAGAATGGCACGGGCAGGCAAAATCACGTACCTGGTACGTGATTGCCTTCCCGCGGGCGGGGGGTCCGATCGGACCCCCCCCCGGTGCCAGCTGCGGTCGGCATTTGGCTGGGAGAAGTGAGAGACGAGGGGGAGGCCATCCGATCGTGGCCCCCCCCTCGCGATCGCTCCCAGCCAATGAGAAACATCCTCTGCCTCTGTATAGTACACAGAGGCAGAGGATGTGATGTCATCTCTCCTCGGCTCGGGAGTTTCCGTTCCGGCCCGAGGAGAGACGACATGTAAGTAAGTGCACAACACACACACAACACAGTAGAACATGCCAGGCACACTAAACACCCCGATCCCCCCCCGATCGCCCCCCGATCCCCTCCCAATCACCCCCCCCCCCCCCTGTCACAAACTGACACCAAGCAGGTTTTTTTTTTTTTTTTTCTGATTGCTGCATAGTGTCAGTTTGTGACAGTTACAGTGTTAGGACAATTAGGGTTAGCCCCCTGTAGGTCTAGGGTACCCCCCTAACCCCCCCTAATAAAGTTTTAACCCCTTGATCACCCCCCGTCACCAGTGTCACTAAGCGATCATTTTTCTGATCGCTGTATTAGTGTCACTGGTTCCGCTAGTTAGGGACGTAAATATTTAGGTTCGCCGTCAGCGTTTTATAGCGACAGGGACCCCCATATACTATCTAATAAATGTTTTAACCCCTTGATTGCCCCCTAGTTAACCCTTTCACCACTGATCACCGTATAACTGTTACGGGTGACGCTGGTTAGTTTGTTTATTTTTTATAGTGTCAGGGCACCCGCCGTTTATTACCGAATAAAGGTTTAGCCCCCTGATCGCCCGGCGGTGATATGCGTCGCCCCAGGCAGAGTCAGATTATTGCCAGTACCGCTAACACCCACGCACGCAGCATACGCCTCCCTTAGTGGTATAGTATCTGAACGCATCAATATCTGATCCGATCAGATCTATACTAGCGTCCCCAGCAGTTTAGGGTTCCCAAAAACGCAGTGTTAGCGGGATCAGCCCAGATACCTGCTAGCACCTGCGTTTTGCCCCTCCGCCCAGCCTAGCCCAGCCCACCCAAGTGCAGTATCGATCGATCGATCACTGTCACTTACAGAACACTAAACGCATAACTGCAGCGTTCGCAGAGTCAGGCCTGATCCCTGCGATCGCTAACAGTTTTTTTGGTAGCGTTTTGGTGAACTGGTAAGCACCAGCCCCAGGCAGCGTCAGGTTAGCGCCAGTACCGCTAACACCCACGCACGCACCGTACACCTCCCTTAGTGGTATAGTATCTGAACGGATCAATATCTGATCCGATCAGATCTATACTAGCGTCCCCAGCAGTTTAGGGTTCCCAAAAACGCAGTGTTAGCGGGATCAGCCCAGATACCTGCTAGCACCTGCGTTTTGCCCCTCCGCCCGGCCCAGCCCAGCCCACCCAAGTGCAGTATCGATCGATCACTGTCACTTACAGAACACTAAACGCATAACTGCAGCGTTCGCAGAGTCAGGCCTGATCCCTGCGATCGCTAACAGTTTTTTTGGTAGCGTTTTGGTGAACTGGCAAGCGCCAGCGGCCTAGTACCCCCCGGTCGTAGTCAAACCAGCACTGCAGTAACACTTGGTGACGTGGCGAGTCCCATAAGTGCAGTTCAAGCTGGTGAGGTGGCAAGCACAAGTAGTGTCCCGCTGCCACCAAAAAGACAAACACAGGCCCGTCGTGCCCATAGTGCCCTTCCTGCTGCATTCGCCAATCCTAATTGGGAACCCACCGCTTCTGCAGCGCCCGTACTTCCCCCATTCACATCCCCAACCAAATGCAGTCGGCTGCATGAGAGGCATTTTTATGTCCTCCCGAGTACCCCTACCCAACAAACCCCCCCAAAAAGATGTTGTGTCTGCAGCAAGTGCAGATATAGGCGTGACACCCGCTATTATTGTCCCTCCTGTCCTGACAATCCTGGTCTTTGCATTGGTGAATGTTTTGAACGCTACCATTCACTAGTTGAGTATTAGCGTAGGGTACAGCATTCCACAGACTAGGCCCACTTTCACAGGGTCTCCCAAGATGCCATCGCATTTTGAGAGACCCGAACCTGGAACCAGTTACAGTTATAAAAGTTACAAGTTTGCAAAAAAAAACACAAACAAAAATAAAAAAAAAATAGTTGTTGTTTTATTCTCTCTCTCTATTCTCTCTCTATTGTTCTGCTCTTTTTTACTGTATTCTATTCTGCAATGTTTTATTGTTATTATGTTTTATCATGTTTGCTTTTCAGGTATGCAATTTTTTATACTTTACCGTTTACTGTGCTTTATTGTTAACCATTTTTTGGTCTTCAGGTACACCATTCACGATTTTGAGTGGTTATACCAGAATGATGCCTGCAGGTTTAGGTATCATCTTGGTATCATTCTTTTCAGCCAGCGGTCGGCTTTCATGTAAAAGCAATCCTAGCGGCTAATTAGCCTCTAGACTGCTTTTACAAGCAGTGGGAGGGAATGCCCCCCCCCACCGTCTTCCGTGTTTTTCTCTGGCTCTCCTGTCTCAACAGGGAACCTGAGAATGCAGCCGGTGATTCAGCCAGCTGACCATAGAGCTGATCAGAGACCAGAGTGGCTCCAAACATCTCTATGGCCTAAGAAACCGGAAGCTACGAGCATTTTATGACTTAGATTTCGCCGGATGTAAACAGCGCCATTGGGAAATTGGGGAAGCATTTTATCACACCGATCTTGGTGTGGTCAGATGCTTTGAGGGCAGAGGAGAGATCTAGGGTCTAATAGACCCCAATTTTTTCAAAAAAGAGTACCTGTCACTACCTATTGCTATCATAGGGGATATTTACATTCCCTGAGATAACAATAAAAATGATTTAAAAAAAAAAAAAAATGAAAGGAACAGTTTAAAAATAAGATAAAAAAGCAAAAAAATAAGAAAAAAAAAAAAAAAAAAAAAAGCACCCCTGTCCCCCCTGCTCTCGCGCTAAGGCGAACGCAAGCGTCGGTCTGGCGTCAAATGTAAACAGCAATTGCACCATGCATGTGAGGTATCACCGCGAAGGTCAGATCGAGGGCAGTATTTTTAGCAGTAGACCTCCTCTGTAAATCTAAAGTGGTAACCTGTAAAGGCTTTTAAAGGCTTTTAAAAATGTATTAATTTTGTTGCCACTGCACATTTGTGCGCAATTTTAAAACATGTCATGTTTGGTATCCATGTACTCGGCCTAAGATCATCTTTTTTATTTCATCAAACATTTGGGCAATATAGTGTGTTTTAGTGCATTAAAATTTAAAAAAGTGTGTTTTTTCCACAAAAAATGCGTTTGAAAAATCGCTGCGCAAATACCGTGTGAAAAAAAAAAATGAAACACTCACCATTTTAATCTGTAGGGCATTTGCTTTAAAAAAATATATAATGTTTGGGGGTTCAAAGTAATTTTCTTGCAAAAAAAAATAATTTTTTCACGTAATCAAAAAAAGTGTCAGAAAGGGTTTTGCCTTCAAGTGGTTAGAAGAGTGGGTGATGTGTGACATAAGCTTCTAAATGTTGTGCATAAAATGCCAGGACAGTTCAAAACCCCCCCAAATGACCCCATTTTGGAAAGTAGACACCCCAAGCTATTTCCTGAGAGGCATGTCGAGTCCATGGAATATTTTATATTGCGACACAAGTTGCGGGAAAGAGACAAATTTTTTTTTTTTTTTTTTGCACAAAGTTGTCACTAAATGATATATTGCTCAAACATGCCATGGGGATATGTGAAATTACACCCCAAAATACATTCTGCTGCTTCTCCTGAGTACGGGGATACCACATGTGTGGGACTTTTTGGGAGCCTAGCTGCGCACGGGACCCGAAAACCAAGCACCGCCTTCAGGCTTTCTAAGGGCGTAAATTTTTGATTTCACTCTTCACTGCCTATCACAGTTTCGGAGGCCATGGAATGCCCAGGTGGCACAAAACCCCCCAAAATGACCCCATTTTGGAAAGTAGACACCCCAAGCTATTTGCTGAGAGGTATAGTGAGTATTTTGCAGACCTCACTTTTTGTCACACAGTTTTGAAAATTGAAAAAAGAAAAAAAAAAATTTTTTTTCTGGTCTTTCTTCATTTTCAAAAACAAATGAGAGCTGCAAAATACTCACCATGCCTCTCAGCAAATAGCTTGGGGTGTCTACTTTCCAAAATGGGGTCATTTGGGGGGGTTTTGTGCCATCTTGGCATTTTATGGCCTTCAAAACTGTGATAGGTAGTGAGGCGTGAAATCAAAAATTTATGCCCTTAGAAATCCTGAAGGCGGTGCTTGGTTTTCGGGGCCCCGTACGCGGCTAGGCTCCCAAAAAGTCCCACACATGTGGTATCCCCATACTCAGGAGAAGCAGCTGAATGTATTTTGGGGTGCAATTCCACATATGCCCATGGCCTGTGTGAGCAATATATCATTTAGTGACAACTTTTTGTAATTTTTTTTTTTTTTTTGTCATTATTCAATCACTTGGGACAAAAAAAATAAATATTCAATGGGTTCAACATGCCTCTCAGCAATTTCCTTGGGGTGTCTACTTTCCAAAATGGGGTCATTTGGGGGTGTTTTGTACTGCCCTGCCATTTTAGCACCTCAAGAAATGACATAGGCAGTCATAAACTAAAAGCTGTGTAAATTACAGAAAATGTACCCTAGTTTGTAGACGCTATAACTTTTGCGCAAACCAATAAATATACGCTTATTGACATTTTTTTTACCAAAGACATGTGGCTGAATACATTTTGGCCTAAATGTATGACTAAAATTTAGTTTATTGGATTTTTTTTATAACAAAAAGTAGAAAATATCATTTTTTTTCAAAATTTTCGGTCTTTTTCCGTTTATAGCGCAAAAAATAAAAACGGCAGAGGTGATCAAATACCATCAAAAGAAAGCTCTATTTGTGGGAAGAAAAGGACGCAAATTTCATTTGGGTACAGCATTGCGTGACTGCGCAATTAGCAGTTAAAGCGATGCAGTGCCGAATTGTAAAAAGTGCTCTGGTCAGGAAGGGGGTAAAATCTTCCGGGGCTGAAGTGGTTAAGCTGGTTACAGAAACATCGAAATTCGGCCAGTTCAGCAGGAACCGGCTGAATTTCCATCCATCTATGGGCAGGCTGGTTGATCATTGTATTCCGACAGCGAAGAAACCTCTTGCTGTCAGAATACAATAGCGCAGTGGGAGGGAATCCCTCCCACTGCGCTATTGTATTTGAGCAATTGAGGAATTTTCTTTCCTTCAACCCATGGTTGAAGAAAGGAAAAACTGCACAAACTATGGCCAGCCTTAGATTTCATTAGGATAGTAGGTCTAGACAAACAAAATGACCCCCCCCTTAGTAAATAAGAGCATGAATGTACAGGGGGAAAAAAAAAACACCTGTAGGAAAAAAACTTCATAAATACACTTAGCTCACCCTTGGGCTTCCATCTGCAGAGCATAAGTTAGGGTGAAATCCCAAAGTCTCAATAGAAGCACTGCACTATGCTGTGCTATGCTGAGGCCCAATCTCATGAGATTTCAGGTACAGTACTTAGCATTCCTCAGGATCTCATCCATAGGATGGCAAATGTCACCCACCTAAAGTACGGAAGCCGAGGCAGGATAAGTTTATTACATTTTTCAATGCATGCGTTTTTTGTTTTGTTTTTATATTCATGATGCTGGTTACATTGAAGAAGAGGCCCTTATATATTAAGCAAGCCTTGCTTTTTACTTTAGTGTCCACTTTTTTTTTGCAATTCCTTTATTTTCCATAAGTTACAATTCACAGTCAAACAAACAGAGGAGAAATGAAGAAACGCAGCACAGTCAGATAACAATGCTAACTCTGTGAATAACATAGGCCGACCGGCCAAACATAACATAGTATAAAATGGTCAAATAAAGTCAATTAAATATGCCGCAACGTACACAGCCGGTTTGGCAGATAGAGTAGTAGTAAGAGAACAGACTCATGTTCTTGAAGCTATGCAACTATATTTCATCAAAATTATATATTTGTACCAACAGGTATGCCTTCCGGTGGCCAATTGGACCCAGAACGAGGGAAGAGAGATTGAGCTAATGCATATCAGGATATTCAAATATCTGTAGAACAAAAATAGCGTCTCAAACTGATTTAGGTAAATGGGGTGGGAAGTGGAGAGGAGAGAGGGGGAGAAAAGGAGATAGTCATGAAGGGTACAAGTAGTGGATCAAACGTCCTTTGGCCACTTTATGTGAACCTGATGCCTTTCGATATCCAACAATGTCAGGGTCTGCTCTTATCGTGCACAAAATGGGGTCCAAGGAGAGTATAAAGATCAGGGGTGATAAGGGGCAACCTTGCCTTGTGCCTGTCAGGAGGCACAAGCCGCCTCCGTCCGCCGGGCTCCACGGCGCATGCGCGGAGGACTCACGCTGCGCCGTGCACTCGTTCGCGGCCCAGCTGTGCGGCGCGCGCGGGTGCACGGCGGTCCCCGTGTGCGCGCCGTGGCCGTGCGGGTGCCCGGCGGCACGTCACGCTGACGCGCTCGCCGGTGGGCTATTTCTGACGGCTCCAGCGCCCAGTCGGGTTGCTGGTTAGTCGTCAGCTGTGCCCTGTCCTGTACCCTGCTAGTTACCTATTCCCTGTGATACTCTCTCTCTGACTGCTGTTACCCCCAGACCTCTGCTAAGTTAAAGGATACTCTCTCTGCTTGCTGGATACCCTGACCTCTGCTAAGTCAAAGGATACTCTCTCTGCTTGCTGGATACCCTGACCTCTGCTACGTTTAAAGGATACTCTCTCTGCTTGCTGGATACCCTGACCTCTGCTACGTTTAACGGACACTCTCTTTGCTTGCTGGATACCTCTGACCTCTGCTTGTTTTACGGATACCCCTTGTCTGCCAGATACCCCTGATCTCAGCCTGCTATACGGACTTGCTCTAGCCAGTTACCCCAGTACTCAGCTAACCTCTTGTTTGCAGCTTCTCTTGTGTCTGCAGTTACACGGACTTCCTCCAAGAATCCAGTCCCTTCCGGAAGCCCGTGCCTCCGCGTGCCCCCAACTCCCTGTATCACCTCCAGGGGTCGGGTGCGCGTGGTCGTAAGGGCGAGCCGCTCTCGGCATCTCGGCCTCGGTAAGTATAGTCTCCTGACAGTACTAACCAGCCAGATGTCTGAGGCCGACAGAGCGCGCTCTCCTTTGGAGATCCTGTGCCAACAGGTCTCCACCCTGGCCGACTCAGTCCAGAAGCTACAGGAGGGGTATGCTCAAGTGGACAGCCGCCTCCAACAGATTGCGGGAGTACTTCCTTCCACCACTGCAGCTCCGGCACCCAGCAATGAAGGGGCACTCCCCCAGGCCGCCACCAGCCCTACCGTTGTCATGGCACTTCCTGAACCCAGGGTCCCTACACCCGAACGGTTCTCTGGAGACCGTAAAAGATTCAGGTCTTTTAAAAACGCCTGTTCGCTATACTTCGCCCTTCAACCCCGGACATTTGCATCAGAGATCGTCAAAGTGGGCTTTGCTATTTCACTGCTGTCAGAGGAACCTCAGGCCTGGGCTCATGGCTTAATGGAACAGGGAAGTCCTATGCTAAATTCCATAGACACCTTCTTCGAGGGTATGTCCCAACTATATGATGACCCACAACGGAAGGCTACCGCTGAAGCCACTCTCCATCACTTGTCCCAAGGAAGAAGACCTATCGAAGATTATACGGTGGAATTCCGCAAGTGGGCGGCCGACACAAATTGGAACGAGCCGGCTCTCCGTTACCAGTACCGTCAAGGCTTGTCTGAACTCCTAAAAGATGAGTTAGCCAGGATGGAGACCCCGGAGACCTTGGAAGAGCTTATTCAGGCAGCCACGAAGCTGGATAGGCGCTTGCGAGAACGTCGCTCGGAGCGGTTTCAGGGTCCACGCCCTACGTGGACGCCATTCAGAACTCCACCCACGCCACCACCATCTGCTACAACACCTCCTGAAGCTGAGCCCATGCAGCTAGGCCTGGTCCGGGCTCCGCTAACTTCGGAAGAAAGGCAACGCAGACGGCAGTCCAATCTGTGTCTGTACTGCGGGGGAGCGGGACACTTCCTGCGCAATTGTCCAATAAGGCCCAGTAAGTTCCTTCAGCCTAGATTAGTGAATCATCTGGATAACAATGCTCCAAAATCTTATGTGATGTTGTCTGTTTCCTTACAGCTGCCGGAAGGGGAGTCTCGCCTACCCGCCATCATTGATTCAGGGGCCTGTAGCTGCTTCATGGATGCAGCCTTGGCCCGCAGCCTCCGTATTCCCCTGCAAACAAAGGCCCAAGGCCTTCAAGTGCATCTAGCCGATGGCTCTCTTCCTAGTTCAGGTACCATTACCCAGGAGACCCAGCCTATCTTAGTAATTACCGATTCCGGGCATCAGGAATTCCTACGGCTCGATCTCATCCATTCTCCCATCTTCCCAGTCATCCTTGGCCTGCCTTGGTTACAAGCTCATGATCCACAGATCCAATGGAGCTCCAAGATGGTGTCCTTCTCCTCTCCATACTGCTTGGAGCATTGCCTCCCTCTAACTCCGAAGGTGTGTGCCACGGTTACTGCCTCGTCAGACAACCTTCAACAGATCCCCTCTGAATATCTGGAGTTCCAAGAGGTCTTTAACAAACAACTGGCTGACCGCCTACCACCTCATCGGCCTTATGACTGTCCCATCGACCTGTTGCCAGGATCCGTGATCCCGTTCGGTCGTATATTCCCTCTCTCCGAGACCGAACTGGAGGCGCTCAGACAGTACATCGAGGAGAATCTGGAAAAGGGGTTTATCCGTCCTTCATCCTCACCTGCTGGAGCAGGAATATTCTTCGTCGGGAAGAAAGATGGGTCCCTTAGACCTTGTGTGGACTACCGGCAGCTCAACAATATTACCATTAAGAATAGATACCCATTACCACTCATCCCGGAGCTTTTTCAACGATTCCGATCTGCTAGGGTCTTTTCCAAACTAGACCTGCGGGGGGCCTATAACCTAGTTAGAATCAGAGCCGGGGATGAATGGAAGACAGCGTTCAGATCCAGGTTTGGACACTTCGAGTATCTGGTGATGCCATTCGGGCTATGCAATGCTCCCGCCACATTCCAGCACCTAGTAAACGACATATTCCGAGAATATCTGGATGACTTCCTTGTCGTTTACCTGGATGACATACTCATTTTCTCTCCCACGATTGAGTTACACAGGGGGCATGTCAAGAAGGTCCTTACTATACTAAGACAACACAAGCTTTATCTAAAGATGGAAAAATGCGAATTCGAGAGATCAGTGGTACAATTCCTGGGGTTCATCATATCGGCCGGCGGAATCGCAATGGATCCCCAGAAGATACAGGCCATCCAAGATTGGCCAGCTCCAGCTGATAAAAAGGGGGTTCAACGCTTCATAGGTTTTGCTAACTTCTATCGGAGATTCATTGTCGGATTCTCAACCATTGTAGCACCTATCACCCAGCTAACCCGTCAGCACAACCTTTTTCGGTGGAGTGAGGCCGCACAGGAGGCTTTTTTGAGATTAAAGAATCTGTTCAGTTCGGCCCCCATTCTCTGCCATCCTGATCCTGCTCAACCATATGTTCTGGAGGTGGACGCTTCAGAAGTTGCCACGGGAGCAATTCTCTCTCAGAGGCAAGGGCCCAAGGCTATCCTTCACCCTGTTGCATTCGCTTCTCGGAAGCTCAGCCCGCCCGAGCTAAACTACGATGTAGGTGACAGAGAGTTGCTGGCCATAAAGTTTGCCCTTGAAGAATGGAGGTATCTGCTCGAAGGTGCATTACATCCGGTAATGATATTTACAGACCATAAGAACCTGGAATACCTACGGACAGCAAAGCGATTAAGACCCAGACAAGCCCGCTGGGCCCTATTTTTCTCCCGTTTCAACTTCCACATATCCTATAGGCCCGGTTCAAAGAATGGAAAGGCAGACGCACTCTCACGGATGTTCTCGGCAGAGTCCCAGACGTCAGAACCTGGTACTATCCTCTCTTCCCAAAACTTCCTTGGGGTGGCACAAGCGGATTTAATGTCATCCATCAAATCAGCATCCAACTCTTGCACGGAACCAGAGGTGCAGTCCCTAAAAAGAAATGGTAACTTCTTCTGGATCCGTGGAAAAATTTTTGTGCCCCAGGAGACACGGGCACTAACCCTCCAGATGTGCCACGACCATAGACTCGCAGGGCATTTTGGAGTGAGGAAGACGTCTGAGCTGGTTTCCCGTTCCTTTTGGTGGCCTGGGTGGAGACAGGATTGCAAGAAGTATGTGGCATCCTGCCCCCCGTGTCAGCGGAACAAGGGGCGAAATACCAAGTCCTGGGGTTTACTAAGACCCCTACCAATCCCTGAACGACCATGGTCTGACGTCTCCATGGACTTTATAGTAGACCTGCCAGCCTCGGGGGGCTTTACCACCATTTTTGTTGTGGTTGATCGTCTCTCCAAAATGGCCCATTTTTTGCCCATGAAAGGCACCCCCTCGGCCTTAGAAACTGCCAATATTTTTCTCAAAGAGATCATCAGACTCCATGGCTTACCAAAGAACATTGTATCGGACAGGGGTGTACAATTCACATCCAAATTCTGGAGGGAGCTTTGCAGAGTCTTAAATATCAAGGTCTGCCTCTCATCAGCCTACCATCCTCAGAGTAACGGCCAAACGGAGAGGACGAACCAGACCCTAGAGCAATACCTGCGATGCTTCTGCTCGGGATCCCAAGATGACTGGGCAAGCCTTCTTCCATACGCTGAATTTGCGTATAACAATTCGATTCATACCGCTACTAACCAAACGCCTTTCTGGGCAAATTGTGGTTTCCATCCCACCTTCCTCTCCAACAATGTTCCTGAAATAACAGTCCCTGCCGTGCATGACAGAGTGACCTCCTTACAGGCAAATTTCCGAAGAATTCAGGACATGTTGCTGAAGGCTCAAACAGATTACAAGGAGCAATATGACCGAGGCAGGGGAGAAGATCCAACCTTTAAACTTGGGGAAGAAGTCTGGTTATCCACTACCAACCTTAAACTATCCGTGCCTTCACGGAAATTGGGACCCAAGTTTATTGGTCCCTTCCCCATCAAAAGGATTATCAACCCTGTGGCTATGGAGCTAGCATTACCGAAGACTTATAGAATCCACCCCGTCTTCCACGTGTCCTTACTGAAGCCTGTGGTGGACAACACCTTTCCGGAAAGAGGGGAGCCCCCTCCGCCACCAGTTAGGGTGGATGGTGAGAACGAATTTGAGGTGGAGTCCATCCTTAACTGTAGAAAGAAGGGCAGACAACTGCAGTATTTGATCCAATGGAAGGGTTATCCACCTGAGGATAACTCCTGGGAACCTGCAAGGAACCTACATGCTCCACGTTTAATTCAAGCCTTCCACCGAGACCACCCGGAAGTAATGTCCAGTCTGGGCGTCCAGTGTCCGCCCTTAGGAGGGGGGCACTGTCAGGAGGCACAAGCCGCCTCCGTCCGCCGGGCTCCACGGCGCATGCGCGGAGGACTCACGCTGCGCCGTGCACTCGTTCGCGGCCCAGCTGTGCGGCGCGCGCGGGTGCACGGCGGTCCCCGTGTGCGCGCCGTGGCCGTGCGGGTGCCCGGCGGCACGTCACGCTGACGCGCTCGCCGGTGGGCTATTTCTGACGGCTCCAGCGCCCAGTCGGGTTGCTGGTTAGTCGTCAGCTGTGCCCTGTCCTGTACCCTGCTAGTTACCTATTCCCTGTGATACTCTCTCTCTGACTGCTGTTACCCCCAGACCTCTGCTAAGTTAAAGGATACTCTCTCTGCTTGCTGGATACCCTGACCTCTGCTAAGTCAAAGGATACTCTCTCTGCTTGCTGGATACCCTGACCTCTGCTACGTTTAAAGGATACTCTCTCTGCTTGCTGGATACCCTGACCTCTGCTACGTTTAACGGACACTCTCTTTGCTTGCTGGATACCTCTGACCTCTGCTTGTTTTACGGATACCCCTTGTCTGCCAGATACCCCTGATCTCAGCCTGCTATACGGACTTGCTCTAGCCAGTTACCCCAGTACTCAGCTAACCTCTTGTTTGCAGCTTCTCTTGTGTCTGCAGTTACACGGACTTCCTCCAAGAATCCAGTCCCTTCCGGAAGCCCGTGCCTCCGCGTGCCCCCAACTCCCTGTATCACCTCCAGGGGTCGGGTGCGCGTGGTCGTAAGGGCGAGCCGCTCTCGGCATCTCGGCCTCGGTAAGTATAGTCTCCTGACAGTGCCATTGTGGATGCTAACAAAGTCAGATCTCGTCTCATTGACTTTGACTGCGGCTGAGGGGTTGGAATAAAGGGATAGAATCCAGCTCAGCATGGAAGATCAGAGTCCGATGTGTTCTAAAGTGGCCCGTATGAATGTCCAATTTACCCAGTCCAAGGCTTTCTCTGCGTCTGTGGATAGCAAGAGAAGGGGCCGTTTCGATGTCCTGGCTGCATGGATCAGGTTCCCCACCCAAATTGTGTTATCCCAAGGCTCTCGGAGGGGTACAAACCCTGCCTGATCTTTGTGAATGAGACTTGGGATATGAGGGAGCAACCGATTGGGCAGAAATAGTAAATGGTAAATAATTTCAAGTCTGTATTCAGGAGCGCTATCGGGCGATAGTTCCCACATTGCAAGGGGTCCTTCCCTTCCTTTGGAATAAGGGGGATGTATGCCCTAAGGGTGTCCATTGGAAAGGACTGCCCCTCCGTGATGGAGTTTAAAGCGGAGACCAAGGGGGTGGATAACGTCTTTGTAGTAAGCCGGAGTAAAGCCATCTGGCCGGGGGCCTTTTTCAGCTTAGAATGGGCCAGTGCCACTCCCAGCTCCTCAGCTGTGATGGTGTCAGGAGACTAGTAGACCAGACTGTGTGGACTGCACAGAGATAACCCAAAACGCATGTAAGTGAATAATAATATTTTTTAAAATAGGTGATAAATCAGAAAATACAAACAGTGCACAACCAACACAACAAACCCACCACAAACAACAATATATACAGCAAGGGGCAGTACCGGAATCACAGATGTCAGCCAGCCCAGGGTCATACACGGCAGGTCAGCAGGACAAGGGATATACCAGAAGCATAAACATTTAGCCAAGCCAAGGTCATACACAGGAAGATCAGTAAATGAGGGACAGGGGACCAACAGGACAGAGAGGGGATGGATCAGGCTGAAGGGCACAGGAACACAGAAGGGACCGGGTCAGGATAAGCTCGGGAACAAGGTCGGATGCAGGCTCAGGATCGGTAAACAGGGAAACGAGGTCAGGGCTCAAGGAGAGAGATACCAAGGCAAGCATGTGAGGGCTTGCCGGGTATTTATGGGACTGACAATAATTGTCTTCAAGTAACACCTGAGCGCAGGGAGTGTTGTCTGCTCCATACTGCCAGGATCCATCCGCTGGTGGACGTCAGTACTGCGGCCAAAAGATGAAATGACACCAGCAGGGAAATATTCCCCTGACAGTTCAAAACTGCCAGGAGACACCTGCTGGTGGACCCCAGTACTGCATGCCAAACGATATATCTTACCAGCGGATGGACCCTTTCCTGACAGATGGGTTCCTCCAACTCCTCCCGAACCCCAGCT
This sequence comes from Lithobates septentrionalis, assembly GCA_037952835.1. Classification (NCBI taxonomy): domain Eukaryota; kingdom Metazoa; phylum Chordata; class Amphibia; order Anura; family Ranidae; genus Lithobates; species Lithobates septentrionalis. Next base: position 1,012,491 of record JBBDGP010001814.1, on the reverse strand, counting down.
GGAAGCGACGGCATACCAGAGGAGGCAATATATGACTGTATGAGTGAGCTCGCATCCGAAGTGGAGCCTGAGGAGGGGGGGGGGGGGGCAAGTTTGTAACGAACCTCATGGAAGGATCTAAACTCCACCGCCATTGCAGAAGAGGTAGTTAGCTTTTTGCCAGAATAGTCAATGATGTGAGAAATGTAGGTTTTAGTACCAACAAATGTACCTGGTTTGAGTATTCATACATAGTATGATGTGCCCATGCCAGTTTTTGCTTCGTTTTGTGAAACAAAAGGGAGCGGAGCTTCTCATTGACTCCAAGGAGTTCCCGGTACATGGAACACGCAAGGCTAGCTTTATGGGAGCATTCTAAGCTACGCAGTTTGGACAGGAGTTCATCTATGAGTCGGGACCTCTCCCTTATGAGGCTAGCCCCTATAGTGATCAATGTACCCTATATAACTGGCTTATGTGCCTCCCAGATAACCAGCTTATTGTCAATCGAGGCTCCATTCAAAGAGAGGTATTCCCGTAGGGCAGCCAACAGCTCAGCGTGAGTCTCCTCCGATTAAAGCAGGGCCTCATTCAGTCTCCAGGATGGAGGGATCTTTGTCACTGGGCCCAAGTGAAGCATCAAGTGAACCAGCGCATGGTCTGAGAGGGAAATTACATCTATACTAGTAGACACCACTCTGGATAGATCTTTATGCATGATCAGAAGATAGTCAAGACGTGAGTAAGTGTGGTGAACCTGTGAAAAAAAAGGAGTAGTCACATTCTTGCATTAGCCGCCAGGGATCTATCAGATGAAGGGGGTGAAGATCTGCCTTCAAGCGTTTGAGGTGGGAGAAGGAAAGGTGAGATGAGCCATGCGATACATACAGAGCAGGATCCATAGCAAAATTTAGGTCAGCCCCAAAGACAAGAAACCCCTCCATGATTTCCATGAGCACAGGGAGGAGTGTCCATAGAAACTGCGGGTGATCCACATTCAGGAAGTAAACGTTGGCAAAGGTGACCTGTCACGTACCTGGGTGGAAACTGAAACTGATATAACGAGGTCGGCCTCTCTTGTATCTCCAGCCCAGGTCCCGCTAGAAGTGGAACAGAGGGAACCGAGGGCCAGGAGGAACACAAGTGCCTGTAGACGTGGACCCGGAGACTTTTAGCAGAGGATGCGATCTTGGAAGAGCAGGAGAACCATCAGATCAGGGTAGGTAGTCGTGCACCAAGGATCAGCTGGGTTTAAAGAGGCACTCCGCTGGAACAGTGGTACTGGAACGTCAGGTTAAGTAAAGTTCCTGGTAAACTTGCAGCAAGAGGTTGCAGCGGGTCGCAGGACCGTAGTTGCAGACACTCTGAGAATGATGAGGAGCAACACAGGAGGCAAGAGCAGGGTCTCAAGGATAGCCGGGTCTGGTAACAGGCGGGCAGCGAGGTACAAGGCAGCAGGCAGAAACAGGGTCCAATTGTAAGCCAGGATCAGAAACCGGTAATCAGAACAGGAACAGAGTCCAGAAGCAGGGTCAAGGCAAGCCAGGTTCGTCAGCAGGTATCAGGCAGGATTATAGCAGGATTCAGATATCAAGGAACAGCTGAAGACCAGTCAGCAACGATCTGGGGTCAGGGCACTTTTTAAATAGACTGTCTGGCGCCAATTGGCATTATGGCGCACTCCTGCATGTGCACGCAGTCCGCCGTGCACGTGCGTGCGCATTAATGTGCCCAGGCATCTGCAGACGCCGTGCGCGCGCATGCGCATGAGTGCACACCGGACGGGAACTAATAGTTCTCTTACATGACCTATACATGTTGCCCACCCTCCCCTTTAGGAGGAGAAAATGACCCTGGGTGTCTGCACGCAATGCCTCGAACGTCCATGGAACCGACTTGGCTATCAGGATGCTAACCCCCTTAGACTTGGAGATCAGGGTGGGGCCGTGGTACGCCGTCGGAAACGCCTTATTAGTCAATTTAGGGATCCGATCACCTCGGAAGTGCGTTTCCTGCAGAAAGGCAACTTGGGTTTTGCATTTCCTCAAATCAGAGCACTTCTCAGGGGCACTTATACCTTTCACATTGAGGGAGGTAACCTTGGAGGAGACCCATGGCAACCTACAGTTGGTCATGCAGAGGTGAGGGGTAGATTCCCCACTAATTTTCCCTGGGCAAGGGGGAGGGAGAAAGTGTCTACTTTAAAGTATGAACATGACAGTCTAGACTGAGAGGAAGTGGGCTGACTGACACTGGATGGAGGTCTGCTTTAAATGTTTTATTTAAAGACTTTGCTACAGCTGAAGTTACAATCAGATCACAGTACATACCCAACAAAGTATTTCTTCCAACAATGAATGATTGCTGTTAAGTACTGTTATAACCACTGTAAGAGACTTCTGCTTACAAATTGGATACTTAGTCCCTGTGGTTAATATCATGCAAAAAAATACATATATGTAATATGTGTTTCTATAATCTGTTCACCTTTCATATCATATTACACCCATATTCAGGGTGTCTGCTGCCACAATTCAAAAAGATGCGGTTGGGTGGGCGGAGTCCTCAATGAATGGCAAACGACAAGGTTCGGCAGCCTTTGCGGCTGATGAACTTTTTTTCAATGAACTTCCATAGCGCTGTGAGTGCTGTGATAGTTCAGCAAGTCTTCCTGTCAGAATGTATGGGCTTCGGTAGAGGAAGCCAATACACTTACAGATCTACTGATCGTGGGTGCAATGCTTTAAAGGCTCCCAAAACGATAAATAAATGCACATTTTGTTTACCTGCAAAAAATAGGATTTTTTATTACAGCTTACCTGTAAAATCCTTTTCTTTCGACGGACATCACGGGACACAGAGCCACAGTAATTACTGATGGGTTATAGGGCATCACTAGGTATTGGACACTGGTCACACCCTAATCAGGAAGTTCAACCCCCTATATAACCCCTCCCCTTCCAGGGATACCTCAGTTTTGTAGCAAAGCAGTATAGGTGTATTAGAAGAGGGGCAGGACCTCTGTGTCCCGTGATGTCCGTCGAAAGAAAAGGATTTTGCAGGTAAGCTGTAATAAAAAATCCTATTTTCTTTTCTTGGACATCACGGGACACAGAGCCACAGTAATTACTGATGGGATGTCCCAAAGCAATGCCAACTGAGGGGGGGGGATCACAACCAAGTAGGGTGCTATCAGACCTGAGGACCTTGTACCGCTGTCTGCAGCACACTACGCCCAAAGGCGATATCCTCATGCCTTCTCACATCCACCTGATAGAATCTGGTGAATGTATCACCTGAAGACCAGGTTGCAGCCTTGCAGATCTGAGCCATAGAGGCCCGGTGATGCACTGCCCAAGAAGCACCAATAGCCCTTGTGGAATGTGCCTTGATCTGAAACGGGGGAACCTTCCGTTTCAAACCGTAAGCTTGAATAATCAACTGTCGAATCCATTTAGAAATGGTCGCTTTTGACGCTGCCTGTCCTCTATTGGGACCCTCCGGCAGCACGAACAAGACATCAGTCTTGCAAATCTGAGTAGTTGCCTCCAGATACGTCTTGACTGCTCTTACTACATCCAAAGAATGTAATGACCTTTCTTCCGAAGAACAAGGTTCTGGAAAAAAGGAAGGTAGCACAATGTCTTGGTTTAGATGAAAATCTGAAACCACCTTCGGTAAAAAACTAGGATGAGGGCGCAGTACCACTCTATCCCTGTGTATAATCAAGTAAGGCTCTTTACAGGAAGAGCTGCTATTTCTGATACTCTTCTAGCAGAAGAGATGGCTACCAGAAAAATTAGTTTCCTCGTCAGCAAGACCAAAGGAATCTGACGTATTGGTTCAAAAGGCTGTTTTTGTAACACCGATAGAACCAAGTTCAAGTCCCAGGGGTTTAGGGGCGCCTTAACCGGAGGATTAAGACGCATCACTCCCTGTATAAAGTTTCGGATCAGAGAATGCGAAGCAAGCGGCCGTTGAAACAACACTGATAAGGCCGACACCTGGCCCTTGATGGTACTCAAGGCCAGCTTCATCTCTAATCCTAATTGTAGAAAATCCAGAATTCTACCTATGACATATTTCCTGGGATGCCAACCCCTGGATTCACACCAGGATACATAAGCTTTCCAGACTCTATGATAAATCATTCTGGAAGCTGGCTTCCTTGCATTGATCAAGGTAGATATGACAGGACCTGAAAGCCCACGATTTTTCAGAACGTGGGATTCAATAGCCCACCCGTCAAATCTAGCATTTGTGAGGCAGGCTGGAACACCGGACCCTGAGCTAACAGGTCTGGGTGTATCGGTAGGGTCCACCGGGAACCCACCATCATCCCTGCTATTTCTGCCTATCAGGTTCTTCTGGGCCAAACGGGGGCCACCAGAAGAACCGACTTCCCTTCTTGTCTGAGACTGCGAAGGAGCTGTGGCAGTAGCAGAATGGGAGGGAATGCATAAATCGGTGAGAGCCGATGCCACGGAATCACCAACGCATCCGTCCTGCCTGCAAGAGGATCCCAGGCAACCGGTAGGAAGGATCTCCCCTTCTGTAGGTTTTTGGGTATGAGCCATCAACTGAGGCTCCGACACATCGCATGCGATAGGTGCATTGGAAAGTTTAATGCCTGCACCTTCCTGTTCCAGGTCAACAGAATACTGTGTTGCAACAGTTCTGCTTGGAACTGCGCATAGGGAACTGCTTCGAATGAAGCCACCATCTTCCCCTGCAGCCTCATACAAAGGCTGACAGAAAGACCCTTCTTGGCCCTGACTGTCAGAATCAGCTCCCTTAGAGCAGTGATCTTTACCTGCAGACACTTCAGTTAAGCAGGAAGACTGGGCACATATAGGCCTGCATCTCTGATGCCTATTGATATCAGAAATTCTCCTCCTTGCAGGATGGAGATTACTGTCTGAATTGATTCCAAACGGAAGGACTGCATCCTTGGGAATCGTTTCAGATCTCTCAAATCCAAAATGGGTCTGTCGTCCCCATTTGGTTTTCGGACCATAGAAAGATTGGAACAGAGTCTCAATCCTTGATCCTTTGTGGGAACCCCCAGAATGACCTCTTGCGACGAAAGTCGCTTTATCGCTAGAAGGAGCGACTGCTTCTCTTCTGGTTTTCTGGGAACACCTGATCTGAGGAAACGAGGAGAGGGACATTCTTGGAACTCCAGTCTGTACCCTAAGGTTACCGTGGAGATTACCCATCTGTCCTGGAAGTCCTTCTGCCAGGGCCCTGAGAGCTGCAGCAGTCTTTCCCCCCACTCGAGCGAGCGGGGCGCCCCTTCATGAAGAGGTCTTAGTGTCTTGCTTAGAAGACCTTTTCCCCCAGGATTTCTTGTGTCCCTGGGGTTGACTCTTGTTTCTTGCCCCAGACGGAGGAGACCGTCGTGACTGCCTGGAGGCTGATGCCCCTGGCGCTGGGGAAAGAGTCCGTTTAAAAGAGGGACACTTCCTCTTCTTCTTATTAGGTAAGAGAGTGCTTTTCCCACAGGAGATCGTCTTGATATAATTATCCAAGTCCTCTCCAAACAACCTTTCACCACGGAAGGGAAACCCAGCCAGAAGCTTCTTACATGGTGCTTCGGCTGACCAGTTTTTTAACCATAAGATTCTACGTATATGCACCAACCCAAGCGAGAGGCGAGAGGTTTGCACGATAGAATCTCTAATGGCGTCAACAGCATAACATAAAGCCGCAGGAAGGTTAGCAAACCCCTGGGCCTGCTGTTCAGGTAATACTTTGATGACCTGCTTAACATGGTCTCTTAAGTATTGACAGACTCCAATCGCTGCTACTGCAGGTTGGGCCACTGATCCTGCTAAAGAGAAAACATCTTTCAATAAGAAGTCCATCTTTTTATCCACAGGATCTTTGAGCATCTGAGCGTTGTCTACAGGACAAGTCAGATTACTATTTACAGAGGAAATGGCCGCATCAATGGCCGGTATTCCCCACCTCTTAATAAACTTTTCTTCCATAGGATAAAGTGTAGAAAACTTTTTCGGCGGAAGAAATCGCTTATCTGGGTGATACCACTCAGAATAAAGCAGCTTTTCAAGTAAATTATGAACAGGAAAAGCATGTGCTGCTTGGAAAGGTTTCAGTGACCCCAAAGCAGAAGAGGTTTCTGTAGCAGTTTCAGGTATGGGCAACTTAAATGTGGAGCGGACCAATCCAGTGAGGATCTGCACTAAGACTTTCTCCTCTTGGGAAGTCGCAGAGGGTCCCTCTCCACCTGAATCCTCCGAAGAGGAATCATCCGTCCCATCCCGATCCTCTGAAAGGGATTCATCTCCTTTATCCCAGAGCTCCTCTGACTGAGGGTTTTGGGGAGCAGAGGAAGGCCTTGTGCGTTTTCTTCCACTCAGTGAAGATGTAATCGCGGCCATTAGTTTTTTCTCTAATCCAGAAATGGTTGAGGAAAAAACTTCTTGTGTAATGTACAAAGGGGCTGAAGTGCCGGCAGCAGATGTAGCCCCTAACCCCAATGGCTCTCCCTGTCCAGCTGCCCCTGGTCCCTCAGGAGGGGATGGTGTAGCAGACAGGGGGTCCTCAGAACCTGAACGAGACCCCCTAGTGCCTCCGGTTCTAGGGGTGCTTGAACCTCTTCTACCCATAGTGCAAAGCAACAAGGTGTGAGGTATCAAAAACGAACACTGACTGCTGAGCGATGTAGTCTGGCTAAAAGCCTTGCTATCAAATGCCCAATCCGGTGTTCTTTAGTAAATGCAGCCTAGGGGAATGCCTGTGTCCCACCTTACATGTGACTGTCAGCTCTGTGTCCCTCCAAGGCTCAGAGCACTTGTACAGTGTGCTTTAAATAGCCATGCTTTCTGGCACTGTGGGGCGTCTGGGCACGCTGACGCTGTGCTGATGCCCCCCCCCCCTCGTTTTTGAAAAACGAGCGCTTCCCGCGCGAGCCGACCCTTTCTGACAAGCCTGAAGGAAGGCTGGGGGTGGGGGAATAAGGAGGAGGCCGGCAGTTATGGGCCCTGCATCGCAATGCGGCTTCGGTGGCGGCGGCGGTAGCGGCTGTAACAGTGCGGTCTCACCCGCCTTACAGCATACCTGAGCCTTTCCCTAGCCTGGGGGGACCATCCCAGCAGAGAAAACCCCCCACCATCTACCTTTGGAGCCAGAGGGAGAGCCTGTGCAGCGGACGCTGAGACAGATCAAGCATGAGAAGGTTTGTGCTCTTGGCAGCCCCCGGTGGTCACAATAGGCACAGCATGCATTCACCTTAAAGGAGAAGAGCCACTAGAATTAAAATTCTGTGGAATCTCCTCTTACCTTATCCAGGCCGCAGGGTTCAGTTTATACAGACCCAGCCTTCGCCTCTCACGGTGGGCTCCGTTTGTGAAAAACCGTCAGAGACTGGGGCCCCCATCAGTAGGGGGATCCTTCAGTTCTGGGCCTGTAAAGCACCTCGCCAGAAATTAGGAAGTTTAAAGCCATTTTCTGATCCGCGGGTCCAGCTCTCTAAAAAGAGAAGCGTTACAGGTAAAACCTCGTTTCTTCGGACACGAGGCCCGGGTACCATCCAATTCGGCCATGAAAAGACACTTGGAATGGATCCGGTCGCCTGGCTTGCCCCAGTATAGGATCTTAGGATATTCCTTTTGGAGCTTCAGCACAGGACATCTTTGCACGTCCAACACCTAAGACACTGGTGTAAAAACTGAGGTATCCCTGGAAGGGGAGGGGTTATATAGGGGGTTGAACTTCCTGATTAGGGTGTGACCAGTGTCCAATACCTAGTGATACCCTATAACCCATCAATAATTACTGTGGCTCTGTGTCCCGTGATGTCCGAGAAAAGAAAATGTGCATTTATTATTATTATTTTTTTTTGTTTAAAGGTGAACTTATCCTTTAACAAACAATTAACATGGCATCCTTTCCGAACACTTGTTAATGTGCACCTACCCAAGCAGATGTGCTTGATGTTACTGTCACTAACGACTGAACCTCATTGTTAATTGCTATTAATAGGGGTGCTGTATAAGCTAATGGTGATTAAGATTTCTGGGGGCTCACAGTAGTAATATGGTATAGGGGGTTGGTCTGCAATATAAGCCACTGGTCCCTAATGCAGAATGCCATCACGATGATACTAAAATGTATAGAAACCCATCAAAGCATTGCTGTAGATTTCAATCTACTATGGTTAGATTCAATATAAAGAGGATTACCTGCTGTGTCCCAGGTATATGTACTTTGCATATTATCATTTACACTTGTCAATACCTTTCTATGTTGGTCATGCACATCCATTTTCTAGCAATTTCCACCAATTTTCAAGCAGCTTTCAATTAAAAAAAGAATGTCATAAAATGTGGGAACTCACCCTCAACAGTTCACAATACAAGGATGATGGTAAATAGCCTTGTTCTTGTGACTAAAACCTACTTGACAAAAAACTACTAGTGTGTGTTACTAACATTCCAGGAAACTTGTTAGCAGAATAGAGGAAGATCAGCACTGCATTCTGGGTTGCTCACCTCCAACTGCATGCAGGATAGCCTCAGGAGCACATGTATCCCATTTCTTACATCCAGGACTGGCAAATACATAGGCAGAAGCCTGCCCTTCAATTAACTGAATGATCTGAAAAGGAATAAAACTTAATAGGTTAGTCCAATGCAGTTGTGGTGGGAATTATTTATAAAAACTGGGACAAAGCAAAGCCACATTTCTGTTACCCTATAAGACTTCTGTTCCTATTCCATCCTTTGCATAGAACCATAAATCAGAGATTACATTTCCTGAGGCACACAGGTATAAAGACACTCATTTCATATAAGCTTCATATTATTATCGCCTAGAAGCCAATCAGATTTCAGATTATTGTAGTAGTATCAGCTGAGGGATGATTTCCGATTGGTTGCCATCTTCACACATGCTTCTTATCTTTGCACTGCTCGAACATCAGTGCAAAGCAGTATCTTTGCACTGCTTGAACAAAGTCTGATTGTTATAAAAACTGTTTTAGGGTAGGTTATGTGCGTCTGCAGGAAAAAGTACCCAACATGTTGTGATCGGCAGGCAGCAAGCCCACCGAACGCTACCCATTCAAGCAAATGGGGAAGCGCCATAAAAGGCAAGCAATGCACACATTTGCAGAGTATTAGTTCAGCAAAAATGGGGTTAAAAGAGTAGGCGTCACATCACCTCCTCATTGCCCGTCAATCACCAAATTTGGATTGGTTTTTAGAGAAGCAGCAGGTTTAGACATACTTCTAAACCTAGCCTTCTAGAGCTAATGATCTAGGATAATTACCTTATTCCCTGCACCACCCACACGCACAACCTTATCAGGGTTTATGGCGTCAATACAGTCGTTCACCAGTTTGCTGCTGTGAGACCGGGTAGTAGTGACGATGTGTTGTCCTTCTGGGACCTCTTTCAGATGAAACCCAAAAGCTCCAAGACCCAGGACACCCCAAATAGTCCTTCCCAGCACGGTGTTGTCACCAGCCTGTAATACAGTATAAAATAGTATAAAATAAAAATAAAATAGTCATATAAAAAAAAACAAGTATTTTAGTATAGCAATGTAAAAGAGTTACTAAAGTCAAATCTATAGGAAACACAAGAAACCAACAAATGAAAAGTGTAACACATGGCATGGTTTTCACGTATGTCTTATCAGCCAGAGAAACAAATGTTTTTCTATGTACAAGAAGTGCCTGAACAAGCACCATGCACACAACTGATAACTCATCACATGTCAAACTCAAAAGCTTTATGGTCGTTTAAGTGGAACTCCAGCCAAACCATGTTCTAGCCTTAGACAGGGTGGGGAAGGATTGGGACCTTGGTTGTTTTTTTTTCTTTGCCATTTGTGCCCTGTTAATTCAAGCTGAACTCGGGGAAAATAAAATATTGCCCTTTTAATGGGGCTCCCCCCACACTGCAGGGGTTAAACACTTGTTTTTGCCTATGGCACCAGTTCCAAGCACTTTTTAATTCATCTTCTGCAGGCTCTCCCTTCCACATGATCGGCCCCCTGATGCCCCTTCTTTGTAGAGCTCTGGCCAGCGGTGACAGGTGTAACAATATATACAACGGAGGATCAACAATCCTGCATTGCAAGTGAGGGTTCATCCACAACATGGAATTGCAAAAAAAAAAAAAAAAAAAGTAAAAGTGTTTTTTCCTGGTACCCTAGGCAAAAAACAAGCATTAAAATGTTTGTTACCCCAGCATTTCATATTCCGGATTTGTGCCCGCTGTACTATGTACTTGTATGAAAAAATATCCTGTTCTCTTTGTAATGCTTACTTTGTGTGAAATCCCTGGAGTTCCTGCCAGTCCCTCTGCTTTCCTATTAAAAACTGAACACACCATGGTCAGTTCTCTAGCTGTGCTGGGAACTCAGCCTGCTCTTCTCCAATGATCAGACTTGTCCTGACACACCCTTCTCTACACAGCCATTCACTGGAAAGTTCAGTGTGTTGCTGCTTCTCCCCCAGCTCTTATGCAGCTGAGAACAGAGGGAATGCGGTTAGATGTTTATTTTATACACAAATGTTTTTCCTTACATTTCTATTTTAAACTGAATGGGTTGTTTTACAAGGTGATCATTTACAATCAGGTTAACCCTTGCAGTGCAGGGGAGAGTCACATTGCAAGGGTAGTTTTGTTAAAGTGATACTAAAGTCTGTTATTTTTAAAGGAAAAAAATAAATCTAAACATATTATACTTACCTGCTCTGTGCAGTGGTTTTGCACAGAGCAGCCCAGATCCTCCTCTTCTCGGGTCCCTCTTCCGTGCTCCTGGCCCCTTCCTTTCTGCCAAGTGCCCCCACAGCAAGCAGCTTGCTATATGGGCTATATGGGCACCCAAGCCACAGCTCCCTGTGTCCATTCAGACACAGAGCCACGGTCCGGCCCCACTTTGTCCTCTTTCTCTCCTCATTGGCTCACTGACTTTGATTGACAGCAGCGAGGGGCCAATGGTGCCGTGCTGCTGTCTCAGCCAATGAGGAGGGGAGTCCCGGACAGCTGCGTCTCTCATGCAACATTGCTGGATCTAGATGAACCTCAGGTAAGTATGGGGGGGGGGGGGGGGGCTGCTGCACACAGAAGGTTTTTTATCTTAATGCACAGAATACATTAAGATAAAAAACCTGCTGCCTTTATAACCACTTTAAGTTTCCACGATTTCAACTTTCAGCCTCCCTTTCTATCCTGGTGACTTTTATAGTACACCAAAAACTGAACACAAGCAGATAGCAGATATAGGCCTGCCCACCGAGACCATAAGCTTCCTGCTAAACCTACTTCTTCGTTTTGTTTTTTTTCCCCATAAGGGCTCCTTTATATTCCAATAACTTTTATTGAAGTAACAAAATACTGTATTGTACATCAATAGGAATAGTGCAAACAAATGCTTAAGTCGCTGCAGGTACGGAGATATACCGTACTTTCTTCAAAAGAACAGACATGATGCATCTCGTCATCAGGCAGGAAGATCTCGGCATTAAATACTCTCAGACAAGAGACGTCAGTCAGATAGAACCTGCCTTATTTCCTGTGTTGTGGCAAAATGCAGTAAAGTGTGTGTTTTACTGTTCATTACAACAACATAAATTACAAAACCAACTGTAGTGCCCTTTATTTTTCTTCTGAATGGAACCCCAACACACTTTACCAGCATGCCTATGGGTTTCCAAGCACCACAATGTTTAGACGTGAACCACAAAAGAATAAATAAAATAAAATGGTGGTCAAAATGAATGGGCTGTCTTGCTACAATACATTAACACACATGCTGTAACACACTGCAAATGTGTGACTTGACTTTTAAAATTAAATATGGCACCTCTCTACTAGCCGCCTATAATGAAAAATGTTTATAGGGGTACAAATTTTCTGAAAGTTAAAAACTCCATTTACTTAACATTTTACATGAGAATTTTTTAAAAATGAAGCAACACTTACCTGGTAATTATAGTAGGGCTGATTTATCACTCCAGCGATTGCTTTTCCTTCATATGCTATCCCAATTAGAACAGTGACATGGTCCAGAAGACCTAGAGACAAAATAATTTAATAAATAAATACAAAATTGGTATATATATTCTGAATATTAAAAACAGCAGCACACTTGCTGCTAGAAGGTTCATTGCAGTCACCCTTACACTTTATTAATGCAATATATTTTTTGCCAAGGCTGTATCAATAAATAGAAAATGGTCAAACCTTCAGTGTATTCTTTAGTGCCATCCAAGGGATCCACCCACACCACCAACTGAAAAACAGGAAACAAAAGACCTAGTCATGTTTTGTTTTAGGAGTGCGTGACTCCTGGATTGCTAGTCCTAAGCGCTGGCTCACACTGGTGCCATTTCTCATGCAATTTAATTTGCACAGAATTGCATGACAAGGGAAATCACATTATTTTCAAAGGTGCCCATTTACATTAAGGCAACTGAGGTGCCATTTTGCAAAAGGTTCCTTTGCTCCTTTGGTGCGATTTCTGAGCAATCTGGCTCCATAGACTATGCTACCCACATCCAAAGTCTCAGCAAAGATCACACTACTACACACTGAAAATTGCCTCAAAATTGCATCACAGTAGTGTGAACTGAGCCTCAAAATACCTTCTTCCAAGTGCCATGTTTTGGTCAGGATTCTGTTTAGTGATGTTTCCACCACCACCCCTGGGGTAAAGTAAACCTGCTGGTAATTCAGAGGATATTAGGTGAGCTGTAGGTGTTGCCTATCAGCGCAATAACATTCTGCAGCATGTTTCATGCTTTTAAAGCACATTACTATAAGTGGCTAAATAAAAAAAAAAACAAACAAAAAAAAAAAACCCCAACTATCAAAATGTTCCCCAGGTCAAGAAATGCTACTGCGGTACATTCAATTAAAGGGAAACTACAATAGTTTGGGGTAATTTATTTCCAATTTTTTTAAAGCTTATTTGTTTGGCTATTATATTATTTCTTTAGTTTTTACTAGAAGTACACAAAAACTATTTAATGCACAACAAAGAAAACAACTCAGCAGATATCCCCTTTCAGGAGGGCTGGCTCTCACTAAAATCTTAGACTGAGCTGCTCGATAAGGGAGAACCCTTCACCTTTTTAAGCAAATTTCAGCTTGAGCGACTGAGTTCTGTGAAAAAAAAGTTATTTTGACAGAAGGGAAAACAGTTTGAGAAACATGTTAACAGGAGACTAAAGCTCCATCTGCTGGCTCGAAGGACGAACACAAAATATTAATATGAAATATTTTAAAATCATTTTGCATTATATTCAAACACCATAATTTCCATCATAAAGCTGTACCAGCAGTGGCTGGTCCATAAGGGGCGCAGTCCCCCCTAATTTCCATGCGGGGCGCTAGACTCATTGCTTTTTGTTTTTGGAAGCACATGATTAGTGCTTGAGGCTCTAATTGGCTTCAAAAAGGTTGGGTTTGGGGTGCAGTGAACCCACTTGTGACATTAGCGAATCAATAGTCGCTATTGTTTTCCTGCTCCTCCTCCCGCCCAATCAGGACAGGAGGTGAATCTGAACACCGGATTAGCAGGGAGAAGCCCAGAATCCCGCGGCCATAGATGTGGTGCAGGCCTGGACTAGCCATAGGGCACAACAGTCCAATCTGTGTCTACACTTCAAGCCCCGCTGCAATTGGTGGCTGAGGAGGATGGAAAAAAGGTGCGTGCCGGGAAAAGTAGTCTGGTGAGCCGCACACAGGCACAGCAGTACACACAGGTTCTCTCACTGCACTCTCTTCCAACCCCGACCATTGTCACTGGAGAGCAGGGGGGAATGAGTGAGCAGGATGACTACAACAACCCCAACTCCAGGTGTCCCAGGTAGGCAGTGCAGCACTCACTGAGAGTGGCCCCGACAGGAGAGTGGCACACACAGCACTAGAGGAGTGCTGACGGCCGGCACGTGTCACCCAGTGTACCCTGTGTGTGACCGACACCGCACTTTATCATGGCACCCACAGTGTGTACCAACCTGACTGTACCCACACCCACTGACTGTACTGTTTTTGGTGCCCTATCCCTCTGTGCATTCTTCAGTGCCCTATCCTGTTGTTCTGTCAATGGTGGCTTCTCCCTCTGTGTGTATACTGACCGACTGTACTGTCATCCTAACCCTAACTTAACCCTCTGTGTACTGACCTTTCTCATAACGTGTCTAGGTGAGGATGGACCTGGCAGGGTTTTTTTTTGCCACCCCCCACCCCCCAAAAAAAAAAAAAATATGAAATTGAGCACCAGCCACGACTGAGCTGTACCCACAATGTTATCCAACGTAGTTGAGGAATACACAGCAGTCGCTCTTGTACAATTTAAAGTCTCATATGGCTGGGAGCCTCCACAAGCACAAGAATAACAAACATATGTTTAGGCTTTCATTACAAGTAGCTTATACATTTTATCTATTAATGAAAATAATATAATCCAGAAGGAAATAAAAGCAGATGCAATGCCCAGGTCACTGTCAGTAAAAAAACCCCCAAAAACCTATGACTGCCCAAAAAAACTTATATAGTATACTCAGGCCTAAGCTTGTGCTTACCTCTTCCTCTTTAATGCTGCTGTACTGAGCTGGGAAAGTGGTCTTCAGAATTTCTGCAAATTCCCCGGTTTCAATCAGTGACTCTTCGGTATCGGTAGGGGGCAAGTCCTGGGATAATAGGGCGATTTATCAACAACAAAAATTACTGAATTATATACATATATTTGTATAGGATGAGAGATTGTGTGGTGAGGACTTTTTTCTTATGTATTGTAGGTCACATAGAAACCTAGGGGTTGATTTACTAAAACTGGAGAGTGCAAAATCTGGTGCAGCTGTGCATGGTAGCCAATCAGCTTCTAATTTCAGCTTCCTCAATTAAGCTTTGACAAAAAAACCTGGAAGCTGATTGGTTTCTATTAGGGTTGTCCCGATACCACTTTTTTAGGACCGAGTACAAGTACCGATACTTTTTTCAAGTACTCGCCGATACCGATTACCGATACTTTTTTTTTACTGTCACGTGACAGTTTTTTTTTTTTACTATTTTTTTTGGGGGGGGGGGGGGGGGGGTGAACGTTGTATGTGTGTGTGGTTTTTTTTGGTTTTTTTTTTACAATTTTTATTTTTTCCAATAATATTTTTTTATTCTTTATTGTTTTTTGTTTTTTTTTAATCAGCCCTTTTGGGGGCTTTGGTGAGATATCAGGGGTCTTAACAGACCTCTGATATCTCCCCCTTGAGACAGAGAAAGAGACAGAGGATAGAGATTCCCCAGTCCCTTTCTCTGCAGCGTCAGCTGCACTGAGAATGAATGGAGAGAACACAGCAGCTTCTCTCCATTCATAAACTGACACATCGTAATCACAGGAGATTACAATGTTTCAGTTATGTGAATGGACACAGTCAGCTGACTCTCTCCATACACAAAGGAAGGAGGAGGGGGACGGAGGAAAGGAGGGGGAGAACGGAGGGGAAAGATAATGAGAGAGGAATGCAGGGGACAGATAAGGAGAGCAGAACGGAGGGGACAGATAAGGAGAGAGGAACGAAGGGGACAGCGGAGAGGCACAGGAGGAAAGGAGGGGGCACGGAGGAGGATGCAGTGACAGTCAGCTGTGAGCGATCACCGCTGTATGTCACTAAAGCTGGTGAAAGCCGCTGGGGGAGAATCTTGTAACTCCCCCACGCGCCGATCACAGCTGTCCTCTAGGTATTGGGGGAAGCATCGGGAGCATTTGCCCGAGTACAAGTACTTGGGCAAATGCTCGGTATCGGTGCCGATACCGATACTAGTATCGGTATCGGGACAACCCTAGTTTCTATGCACAGTTGAACCTAATTTTGCATGAGCCAACATTTTTAAACATGTGCTTGCACTTGGCTAGTAATCTGAAGCCTGTACAGCAACCCAGACGGGACTGCTCTTGTTCTGGGAAGGCGTCATATGGGGTCCTCCCATTTTTGCCGTGCTGCGCACCCCCTGGTGGCGACGATCTGTGGTGAGCCGTGTTCCTTGGTCACAGTGCATCGCCAGTCAGGGTAAAGAGCCAATGACGTTGATTAGACACAGCTAATCACATGTAAACAAATGCCAGTTATCAGCATTTCCTTACCGCAGCGCTGTCTCTGTCTGAGGAAAGGAAAACTGATAACTGGCTTTCCTGTGACGGGGCACATTTACAATGATAATCAGGGCACTGATCATTAGTGCCCTGATTATCAGTGCAGACCCATCAGTGCCCATCAGTGCAGAATATCAGTGCCACCTTATTAGTGCAGCCCCATCAGTGCAGCCTCATCAGCGCCCATCAGTGAAGAAGAAAAATTACTTATGTGCAAAATTTTACACAAAGAAAACTTTTTTTTTTCAAAATATTCAAACTTTTTTTTTTTTGTTTAGCAAAAAATAAAAAAAAACAGTGATGGCAAAATACCACCAAAAGAAAGATCTACGTAAACGATTTATATGGGTACAGTGTTGCATGACCGCACAATTGTCATTCAAAGTGCGCCAGCGCTAAAAGTTAAAAATTGGGCAGGAAGGGGTAAAAGTGTCTGATATTGAGGTGGTTAATATCTGCATTACTGGTTGACATGCCATGTAAATTTTTCCATAAGTATAATGAGTACCTCTTCGCCGATGATGGTTAGCTGTGGGAATTTTCTTGCAAGAGAGGAACATATACTTTGTTGAACCAGACGGTCAGCCGCAGTCTGCAGGTCATTTGCTCCAGCCTAGAGACAAAAATGTCAGACAAGACAATATTCAAGTATCATCATTTTATTTATTTATAAAAGAGAAGGACAGGATTTTACTTGGCTGGAAGAGGACTGGGACAAGGAAGAAAAATGTAATGCTTTAGACTTCCCTTATCCACCCCACTTAACGTGGCTAAATTGTGTTTAGATCAAGCACTTCCCTAAAGGAAACCTGCCATGAAAGAAATATGGAGGCCTCCATTGCTGACTGTGACAGGAGTCACTTTGGGTGGGGGGCCCATGGAACCCAAAATCCCTTGGAGAGGTTGGGAGACCTTTGTTTCATCTCCCCATGTACCTCCTATGTCTAAGTCACCCTATGTCCATTAGGGGCACAGGGTGACTGAGAAAAATCATGGACAGCTGTTTAATGGACAATGAGAAGATGGTTACTCAAAATGTAACAGTAATATTTATCAGCAATACCTCCCAGGAGAATATATATATATATATATATATATATATATATATATATATATATATATATATATATATATATATATATATATATATATATATATATATATATATATATATATATATATACATATATATATATACATATATACACACACACACACACACATATATACACACACATACATACATACTATTCCTGGTTTGTTTGATTCTGAACCTGACATGTTAATTGAATAGCTTGCTTAAAAGTGAATGGGAAGGGTGCCATTTGTGGGACTCCTCCTCCAAAATGGAGGACAAGACAAAAATGTAATGCAAAATCTCCCTCTAGTCTAGGGGATGCTGACTTACACACACTGTTCCCAGCATACAGCATAAACCTACCCGATATCAACATGTAAAAACTCGAAAGGACACATTAAAAACATCGCAAATTGATAAAATATCATAGCTAAATCACATAAAGAAAATAGTGACATGATTAAAAAATATATAATAAACAGGAACCATGTAAACTGGCAGCATCTAGTAGCCAGGCATAATAAATGTGGAACCTAGAAGCGTGCAACTAAGCCTATAATGAAAAAACACCACAGAGCAGCGCCATCTAGTGGCCAATATCTAAAAAAGGCTTGATACAAAATGTATATGTGGCCAAAACTGATATATTTTTTATAGAAAAGTTTTTACATGTTGATATCAGGTTGGTTTATGCTGGGAATAGTGAGTGTACGTCGGTATCCCCTAGAGGGAGATTTTGCATTACATTTTTGTCTTGTCCTCCATTTTGGAGGAGTGCCACAAATAGCACCCTTCCCATTCACTTTTAAGCAAGCTAGGAGTGGTATGACATCACTCCCTGAAGTGGCTAATACGGCGAAACATATGTCGGAGCAGAGGAGCCGCCATTCCAGGTTCTGATCCCACATCCTATTTAGGATTGGCCTTAGGAGAGACGCGGACTTCACGCTATCCCTTTAGGACTAGCCGGCTTGCACATGCCGATTACACCTGGTGCCCGGATCGGCACTGTAACATGTGAGTGTAATCGCCATTTGTTGTTGTCATTTGCGTTTATCTATTAAAAATACTACACTGTGAGACCTTCCTCTGTCTCTCATGTGGAGTCATTTTTTCCCCATCCTAGTTTCATCTCGAGGGACCAGTGGAGTGGAACTGTGCTGTCAGTGGAATCAATTGGTATTCCAGAAGCGCTGTTTGACCTTCCTGTAAAAAGGGGGTCATAATTCTCTGGTGAGTGGCCACCCATCTCTTGAGAATTTGTGGTGAAGAACTAGGAATCCGATTTTGAGCATCACATTTTGGTGTTGGGATTTATCACGTATGGACTTTTAGCTTGCTATTTATTTGTACTTGCTTTTCATTTTCAAATACATAGACCTAAACTACATTGCCATCCCCTTTTTCTAGCGCTAGAATTATATCCAAAAATGCAAATGCAAACTGGAGCACATCAAACTATTTTCATTTTATTTTTAACTGGAGTTGGGCTTTAGGAAATTAAAAATAGGTTATTTTTGTGAAAGAAGGGGGAATGTGAGTGTGGCGCCGTCCTAAATCCTATTTTTTTAAAACCAATTTCTCCAATAAATTATAAATACAGAAAATGTATATTAAAATCAAAGTGACTTGTGCTATAATTCATTGAAAAAAATATTATATTATAATAAGTAAACAGGTAAGCCAACTCCTCCAATAAATTATAAATACAAAAAATGTATATTAAAATCAAAGTGACTTGTGCTATAATTCATTGAAAAAAAATTAATTAACAAGATAAAAGTATATCACACGTGGCATGCAACTTATGGAAATGTCATAAACCTTAAATTATATGAAATATATTATGTGATTACACTAGGATATTATAATTGAACAGTCCATATAGGTGGTGTTACTTCGTGGTAAATTTGCTGTTTAAACCAGCCGCGATACGTGCCCAGTGCACCATAAAGTGAAATACAATGATCGCTGTGAAATATCCTGGTGTATCTCTTTAAGCAAAACAGGTGTATTCCGAGTGCTGGTGTCTCGCGCTGTGATTGTGCAGAGACTCACCAGCTTTATATCCCCTTCAGGGGTAGCGTGCAGTCACAGTATGTGCCACTGTGCGGCAGTACTTGGCAGGACCAGGATCAGGATGATATCGTTAGAACATGAAGGAGAAAAAAGAGTTCCATAGTGTAAAACCGTTTGACACTTTTATTAGGTCAGATATAGGTGGTACTCACATTGTGGTAGATCAAAATAAGCAGTAAGCAGTAAGTGGTTCCGAAGCGTCAGATACGAGGAGATGTCTGCAAGGCGCAAGACACCAGCACTCGGAATACACCATACACCAGCTGCTCGTAGGAGAAGGGTTTTTTCTACACACTGCTTTATGTGAGTACATTTGTTTATGATTTCAAATAAAGCGCCACCTGTTTAAAACATACTTCACTATCAAGTACCTTTGTCCTGCATATCCATTTATATATACACCTGAGATGTGGAGGCTGAGCTAGGACCCGCGCTGGTCCAGGACCCCAGCTAGGACCATAACCACTTGTACCCAGCTGCCATTAGGATCATTCAACGCCGGCAAGCGTGGATATAGGGAGGCGATTGAGGCTCAGGACCTTGCGGTTTAGCTACAATTTTGCGGTTGACCTAGCACCGCTAGGTAAGGGGCCACTACCTACATTAGTGTATTATGCACGAAGAGGACACAGAGTGAATTGCATCCCAGACACCCCACTGCTGTTTTATTTAAGCACCAAGAACTTTTTTGCGCACCTTAAATAACTTTTAAACTTGCACTTTAAGTTTGCTGCACTTATTGGCATGTCATTTATCATTATAATTGCAGATTAGCACAGTACTTTAAAATCACCAATGTTGGGACATTTTATTATTATGCCACTTATTTATATTATTTATATATTTTTTGGATTGATTTGCCTGAATAGAGACATTTAGGTCACCTAAAGCACTGGCACTTTATATCATATGTTTTGCACAATTTATAAGGATACGTTTCTGATTTTCATTTCATTTTCTATATGTATTTTAGAGATATTCACATGAAGAGGTCTTTACACAATTCTTTTTACTAACACATGCTTATTATCACGATTTCACAAGGTTTTTAGTGTCAACACAAACCTATGCGATTTTATTCAAGTTTCATTCATTATGCGATTTTATGTGTTATGGGCTATTAGCATATAGGAATTGACCACATACGGAGATTTACAGCATTTTTCTGGCTAGCGCAGCACCCCCCCCCCCTCTTTCATTTCTACATTAGGAACATGTTTCAAATCTTTCAGACGGACTGGAGTCCGATCGAAAAATCCATTTGTCTGTATGCTAGTCCGACAGATAAAAAAGGACGCAAAGGCAGCTACTGGCTATGAACTTCCTTATTCTAGACCGGTTGTACGTCATCACGTTCAAGCGACTGGACTTTCGAATGGACTTTAGTCCGTTCGTGTGTGGGCAAGTCTGGTCGTTCGCAAGTCCGTCGTAACTCCGTCGAAAGACCGTCTAACGATTGATGCTCAAAAGTCCGCCCGTGTGTACACGGCATAACACATACTTCCAAACAACAAACTCACATCCTCCATCATTCTTCGAAAGCATTTGTTTAAAATCACCAAGAACAGGACTGATTTCAGAAATATACTCTAACCTAATTAATAATGTAGAACAAAAAGCAAAGTCTTTATGGGGCTAAGGATCCTTCCTCCTCCCCATATGATAATGTTTGGCCCAGAAAGACACACAAGGCTGCAACATGGGAGGAAAGGGAAATAATCACAAGATCTTGGAAATTGGGATGGCGGGGAAACCCCAGGAAGGTACGTATCAGCAGCTGAAGTGGAAATAGGGGGCTATCCAGAAAACCTGTTAGTTGCTCAGAACAGGCAAAAGTAGAGGTTTACATGAAGCTATATTTTATGAAAAACACAAAGTTTCTGCCGCAGTTTTATTTTTTGGATGAAAGTTGCATTCCTGAATAACTGCAAAAAATATATATAATAATAATAATAATAATAATAATAATAAAACAAAACACATTAACAAAAATATGGATCATAACCTTTTCCACAATACCCAGATCTCCTCCACTCATAACATTTCGGACGATGGTTCCAGCTTTTTCAGCTATGGAGTGAGCACTCGCCACCACCCTGGTCAAAACGTTGGTGGTTGAGGACATTGTAAAAGCTAGGAGAAAATATAAAAGTAAATGTTATTCAGACTGGAGCCTACACCAAGTATGTTAATAAAGATCTGATCTATTTTACTGCAAACGACTTGGGCATATCTGAAAGGTTGGAAAAATCAAAAAAGCAACAGGGCTTGACAAATTTGCTTGGAATCTGGGAGCCAGATAAAAAAGTTAGGAGCCAGGTTTTTTTTTTTTTTTAAACGACCGACAGCTTTATTTTCAATATAAAAATTAACCAATCTTAAATTTACACAGAGACGACTAGAACGAATGTGACTGCTTTTATTTCCTGCCATGCAGGGACACAAGACCACCATATTCCCGCTAAGGATCCAATCAGGTCCGCCTGAAAAACTGACAGGCGAACCTGATCAGACAGCCCGTGTGAAAGGGGCCAAGCAGGGAGATAAAATAATAAATTCATTTTAATTAACCACTTCCTTCCCGCAGGACGACTATATACGTCCTGTCTTTGAAGAGAAATACCGTTGTTATGGTAGCAGCTAGCTACCATAACCCCGGTATCTTCTTCAAGACCCGGCGGTTCTCTTTCAGATAAAAGTGGTCTCTGCAGCAGATTCGCAGCGAGATCACTTTTATCGGCGGCAGGAGAGGGCCCCCCCTACCGCCGCGATCCGGTGCCCTTCACCGCTTACCGTGGCAGTCGGTAACGGCGGAGGCGATCCGGATCTGTCCCTGGCCTGACATGGAGATGAGCGAGAGGAAGATGGCCCCCCCCCCGCCCATCTCCAAGTCATTGCAGGGCGGAAGCGACGTCAAATCGTCACTTCCACCCATAGCTCTTAAAGGGACATTTTATTTTTTTTTTTTTCAAATGACAATTTTTTTTTTTTTTAATGCATTTTAGTGTAAATATGAGATGTGAGGTCTTTTTGACCCCAGATCTCACATTTAAGAGGTCCTGTCGTGCTTTTTTTCTATTACAAGGGATTTTTACATTCCTTGTAATAGGAATAAAAGTGACTTTTTTTTTTTTTTAAAAGAACAGTGAAAAAATAAAAGTTAAAATAAATAAGAAAAAAAATTTTTTTTTTAAATGTGCCCCATCCCTTGTAATAGAAATAAAAGTGACACAATTTTTTTTTTTTTTTTTATAACAGTGTAAAAATAAAAAGTAAAATATATAAGAAAAAAAAAATTTTTTAAACGCGCCCCGTCCCGCCGAGCTCGCTTGCAGAAGCGAACGCATATGTGAGTAGCGCCCGCATATGAAAGCGGTGTTCAAACCACACGTGAGGTATCACCACGATCGTTAAAGCGAGAGCAATAATTCTAGTCCTAGACCTCCTCTGTAACTTAAAACATGCAACCTGTAGAATTTTTTAAACGTCGCCTATGTAGATTTTAAAGGGTAAAAGTTCGCCGCCATTCCACGAGCGGACGAAATTTTGAAGCGTGACATGTTGGGAATCAATTTACTCGGCGTAACATTATCTTTCACAATATAAAAAAAATTGGGCTAACTTTACTGTTTTCTTATTTTTTAATTAAAAAAAAGTATTTTTTCCCAAAAAAAGTGCGCTTGTAAGTCCGCTGCACAAATACGGTGTGACAGAAAGTATTGCAATGACTGCCATTTTATTCTCTAGGGTGTTAGAATAAAAAATATATATGTTTGCGGGTTCTAAGTAAAGGGAAGGAGATGAGCGGGCTGTGAAAACAGGTAGGGAAAGCTCCATTAGCATTGATGAATGTCTTGTCATACCAACGGCCACCACCAGAGGGCGCCTGATTGCAGAAGGAACCATAGGACTGCAGTAGGCCGCAAAGACGCGGCCTCAATTACCGGCGCGGCCCATCGCAATCGCGCTGGGAGGGGGGGGGGGTCGAACGGACACAGCATACCCCAGATGTGCCACCCCAGGCGCCAGGTCGCTAATTCTAGTCGCAAATGCGACCTGGCGCCCGGGGTTTGTCGAACCCTGAAAGCAACCTTATGAGTAATTACAAAAAAGTTCTGTCTTTCTGGTGAGATCACCCTGGGAGAAAAAGAAACATCATGCATGGTGAATGGGTTAAAGGGGTAAAAAACAAAGTGACTTTCTCAGCTGTAGGGTGGATTGAGAAAGCTGGATTTAACATATTGATTAACCTGTAATGGCAAAAGTTTTTTTTTTGATAAAGTGATAAGGGGTTACCAGGGCCGCTGTTAGAAATCATGGGGCCCCATACAGCCTACCTGACGGGGCCCCCTTGTCCCCGCCAACAGCTCCACCCCTGACCCCACGCTGTCACTGGTGGCAGGAACTGGAACATGTAACATTTACAGCACCCCACCAATCATAACTGGAGCTGAATAGGAGAGATGTCAGTTTGTGTCTGCATACTCCACAGACTTGTGTCCATTTACATCAGGCTACCTCTGATCTGTCACGTTTGGGTCTGGAAAAATAGAAAAAGATGTTCTTTTCCATTTTTTTTTTTTGATCTGAATGGAGGTAGGCGGATTTAATGCACACAAGTCAATTCATATCTGGACTCCTTTAAACCTACATGGAGCTTTCAATGAGGTCCGCATGAAAAACTTACAGGGGGACCTAATTGCAAAGCTTGGGTTAAAGGTCATCAACGGGGAGCTGTTTGGGGGTGGTAAAAATGCAGCTTGGCTGTGTTTTTACTGTCCCTCCCCATCACATGTGTAAAGTAGCATCTCACTATGTGCTCTATGGCTCTGTCAATGTAACATACTGTTGGGTGCTGACTTTGTTACAGCTGTGCTGTGTTATAGTCTGTAACACACAATACAGCCATAATTTAAAGAAAGTCAGCACCCAACAGCATGGGACACTGACAGAGCCATACAGTCTCTGCTGTGATGTGTTTATCATAATGATGATGACCATGAGAATACTATGGGGAGTCTGGGGACTGTACATTCTGCAATAGCCTGTGTGACCTGTCAGTGTGTGTATGCAGGGGACTGCCCTGCTTGCCTGTGCACCACCTCCGTCGGGATTACCCTTGCTGTGCTGTCGCCACCTCAGTGATCAGTCTTTAACTCAGGCTGCAGCGCGGCACTTACTGAGGGAGGGGACCCGCATTACAGTAAAATCCATCCGCTGGGGAAGGCATACAGTGAGCGGCCGGGACTTTAGTTTGTGCAGGTATACACTGGTGCAGAGCAGCATGAAGCCAGGGATTGTATGCCTGCGCCGAAAATGGAAAAAAGTCCCTCTTCTGCTCTCGCCTCATATAGATAATATATATATATATACATATACAACTTAGTAATCAAATGGGTGCGGGTTAATAAATAAAGTTATTTAGCTAGTTCAATTTTTTTTTTTTATCTAGAAGTTAACTACAAAGCTCCTCGGGGCCCCCCTGCTGGCCAGGCCCAGTACAACAGGGCTGGTTGTACTGCCCTATCAGCGGCCCTGGGGGTTAGGCTCCATGCACACTAGTATTTTTTAAGCTCATAGAAGCTGTTGTTAGCATTTTTTTCTGCTCCTATTAGCTAAATAGTGTTATCCTATGTATCCATGCACATTACTTTAGGCCATTAGCATTTTATCAATTAGAATCCCTCTTTCAGTAAGCATATCTGAAATCTAACTAAGTTACTGATGTTTGCACATGATCTTCATTGTTCATTGCCCTGCCTTATTTACTAGGTTCATTTCAGGCTGAGTCCTCAGCAAATCTTTGGGAATACAATTGGGTGCTTTGTTATAGATGAACTTTTGCATCAAGTGGTTGGCACTTAAGTGTCAATAGGGTTGAAATTGAAGCACCACGCCACTGCTAAGAGCTCCAGATACAACTTTATTTAAAGGTCAGGGGTACAATTCAAAAAGTAGCCAAAGTGTTTCGGGGTCTAAGTGCCGCCTTCATCAGGGCTTGACTGGCAGCCAAGTGAACAAACCAGAAGTGAATTGGACCTACAACGGTATTAATTTTCCAATGTGAATTCAAAGCACAGGCATGTCAGCAGCTGACTAGGCTTGTGCTTTGAATTTACACCGGAAAAAGTACAATTGTAGGTCCAGTTCACTTCTGGTTTGTTCACTTTGTGGAATAAAGTTGTATCTGGACCTTCAATTTCAACTCTTTTTACATCACACTACAAGCCTGGGAGACTGGAGATCCTCTGGGGTGTAGAAGCCGCCTGCCCAAGAACCAGATTATTTACACCAACAGTAATACCTTAAGATAACAATACCAATAAAATAAACCTATGGGTTCATCACTATCTTTTCATTTTCCTCAACTTATGTGTCAATGACATAGATGACTTGAAAACCTCAACTTTGCTCCAGTACAGGAATCTCGCTTTAAAGGTTCACTTTTATAGCAGCTATTGTTCTAGTGATTACTATAGAAAGCCTAGTGTATAAGCAGCTATCCACTCATTGTTGCATAATCACCGTGAGTCAGGCAGATTTCTGTGCTGGAGCAAAGGTGAAGATCTCAAATCACTCATTGACACTTAGGCCGGCCATACAAAATTCGCACTGTTAATGGGCAGGCTGAATGTACTAAATTGATAGATTTATCAACTTGGGTACAACCAGCCTGCTGGATTCTCTTACAATTAATCACTCTGCTCACCAGGAGCAGAAAGAAATTTGCTCCATGTACGGCCGGAGATCAACCACTTGATCCAGAAAGTCCACCCATAACACAACACCCAAGTGCATCCATAAAGCAACTGTCATAAAAATAAATCTTAAAAAAAAAGCTGCCTCTGGAAAGAGACAAAGAATGTTAATTTCTCCTGCTGCCTGCGCCACAAAGCTCTGCCATATAGGCAGGGGAGTTGCTAGGTGGCAAAAAGACCAGGGGCTTCAGCCCGAAGTCCAAGGCCGGCGCAGTAGTGGCGCAGGGTTTTTTGGCTGGGCGGTGGAGTTGTGTGGCGGGGGTAAGCTCACTTGCTGGTTGCTGCCTGGCTTACCAGTGCCCACCAATGCTGACCACTAAACTCACCTGCCTGACACACTGACCTACCTACCTGACATATATACACTGACCTGCATACACGCACTGACTTACCTGACACGGACTGACCTACCTGACACGCACTGACCTACCTACCTGACATACACTGACCTACCTGACCTACATACACTGACGGCAGTGACCTACCTGACCAGGAGACAGACTTCATGTGTCCTGCAGCAGCAGCTCAGCTCAGCCGTGGTGTGCAGTGTGCCCATCATCACAGCAGGCAGCCAGAGGAGGAGAGGAGAGCCGCCCGCCCGAGCGCCGATCAGGGATCTCACAGTGATGTGGCGTGGCGCGGCGGCCGCATTGCAATTCCCACCTTCTGGAGCCTGCAGCGCCTATGATGGACGTCACACGTTCTGCCATTGTACCAGTGGGACGTCCATCATAGGCGCTGCAGGCTCCAGAAGGCGAGACTTGCTATGTGACTCAGCCACACTCGGAGGCGCTCGGGATCAGATCGGTCCCCGCTCAGTGGCGCTCGGGGCTACTAATACAGTTGTGCATGCCTGAGATCGGGGCTTTTCGGGGACCCATTCGGGGCTCCAGCCCCCCACCCCCCTCGATGCCACTGCATATAGGTGAGAAAGTGCCCATCGAAAATCCTGCAGATCCCACACTTCTAGTAATGTCAGATTCCTTGTCCCCTGCTGTGCTTAGTGGTTTAATCTGTATTATATCCTGTGGTGTTTTAGAGGGTGGTGGGGGACCAGCAAATATATATTCCCAGAAAGTTGGACTCAGCAGGATCTTCAGTGGGTGCTTTCTTTTTACTACTGAAGGGATCAGGCAGCAAAAGAGGTCAGTATTTGAAGACTTCCTTGCAAGCGCAGCTTTTTTTTGAAAATTTACTTTTGAGGCAATATCACTTTAATACTAGGCATACATACAGTGCTAACCTCTATGCTCCCACTGCTAGGATATGCCTAATATTTCTGTTCACGTTTCAACTTGCTAATCAAGCTGAAACTTACACAGGTCAATTGTGCGCTCCCACCATCCTCAAATCAAAGAACTTGGGCCTGGCATCAAACTATGCATGGTTGGTATAGAGGCATCAAATATTCCCCCATACTTGTAAGTACCAATTAGTATTTCTTATGCAAACTAGAGATGGATCAAAGCCTCAGAGGTGCGCATGAATGGAAAGTTTTGGCTGCTTAAAGACACCCTAGAAAAGCGAACCCGTTACTTTGCAATATATTGACAAAACAACAGGTTCACTTTCAGGGCCTATTCAGCAGTGACATGCATCTTGCAGATGCAAACCTTCCCTCTGAAATTCCTTAGCAGCTGGATTGGCTTTTTTTTACACTTGTGACAAGCTCCATTTGTCTAAAAAAAAGGTACAGGAGGAACATTGGTGTATGTAGACTGCCCTAGGTAACGCTTGTGATGCTGAGCCCAGGGCAACCATCAGAAATTTTAGGGCCCCTTACACAGCTTTAGGTCTGGGGCCCCCGACCATCACCCCCCTCCCCCCATGGGTCTGACCACCAACATTCCCCCCCGCCCACTGGCCATCCCACCAAACCCTCCTACTGGCTAGAGGTATACACATATTGTAGCCACAGCAGGAATTCTACACCCCGTCACACTCAACAGGTGTAGCGCCTGCCAAACGTGACCCATTTAAGTGAAAAGGGCCACTCTGCAAACGCCCTGCAACTGTGTGCAATTCTAGAGTTCAGCACAAACTCATCAGGACGGAGGTACCAGGAGAGTCTCATGGAGCCCCCTGCAGTCCTGGTTGGGCCCCTTACATCTGTATTAGCTTTTTCCCCCCCTGATGGCTGCCCTGGCTGAGCCTCAATGAAAGAACTGAAATCCAATGATTGAAAGGGTAAGGCCATGGACTTGGCAGGCTGGGGAGTAAAGAGCGAGATAATGCTGGATGATCTCCAGCCAGGAAATGAGGCAGGCTTTATCTGATTTGCTACAATTTCTAATGCACAGAGAGTGCAGTGAAATCAGAGTAAGACATTTCTGTACAGAAAAGGAGTTTGTAGAACTGCGCAAGAAGTTAAAGTGGAGCTAAACTTTGTGATACTTACTTCCCTTTAATGGTCTCATGTCCCTCTCTGGGGTTTTCTACCCGGCTGCTTCCAGGTGTCGGGCTGCAGCAGTTCACAATGGCCGGTGCTGGATGACAACAGACATTCAGGCACACTGGCACTGTGCTTGAATATGAACTGACCTGCACAGCTCAGTGTACATTCCAAAGCAGACAGGTTATTTTACTGCAGAAGAGACATTGCATATCTCTTCTGCAAAAGACCACATAACTGTAAATGTACATCATGTTTGATGTTAGGTGGCCAGCTTTCAGATAAAAGTGAACCCGGTAGTTTTACAACAGAATCACTTTTATAGACCATGGGAGAGGTGCCCCCCCTCCCACCGGTTGTTTCCAGGTCTACCAGTGTCCTGTCAGAAATCTGCTATTCATCAGAATATGTAACAGAAGTGACGATCCGTCGCTGCCATCTTGGTACACCCACACACGTCCGCAGTAAGCCTAAAGTCTGAAGTCGCCAAGCAGACATCTTTTTACACCCACTGAAGTCTTGTATTTCACACTTAGTTTTACCAGTGAACGAAGCTTATATAGTGAAATACAGTATTTGGAAGTCCACGTGACTGTTTTGAAGTTGAATTCTCAAAGCATCGGCAAGCCTGCTGATCTCACAGGTTTGCTGATCTCACAGAACACCGCTGCTTTTAAAATTCAACATCAAAACAGTTTGACGGATTTCTAAATACTGTATTTCACTATATAAGGTCAGTTTACTAGTAAAAATAAGTGTGAAATGCAAAACTCCAATGGGTGTAAAAAGATGTCCGCTTGGCGACTGTAGGCTTATTGTGGACGACTGCAGGTGTACAAAGATGGCCGCGACGCAACATCACTTTGGTTGCACTTTCTGACAGGTAACAGCTTTCTGATAGAACACCGGACCTGTCGATAGCTGGGCAGGAGGTCAGGTGAGGACAAGATGGTCCTCACTTGGCTCTATGCCCTTGGAGGACCGGAGCGACCTCTGACGTTACTTCCAAGTCTCGGTCATCAACTATTTTTTTTTTTTTCTTAAAGTCAAAAATTAATTTTTTTTTTATTTTTTTTTTGCTTTTAAAAAGGCAAATGAGAGATCTGGGAGATCTCTTAATAAAGAGGACCTGTCATGCTTATTTCTATTACAAGGGATGTTTACATTCCTTGTATTAGGAATAAAAGTGATAAAAAAAATAAATAAATACATAAAAGGGACAGTGTAAAAATAAAAAATTAAAATAAATAAGAAAAAAAATATATTTTTTTTAAAGTGGCCCATCCCTCTGTGCTCACGCACAGAAGTAAATGCATATGTAAGCAGTGTTCACACCCCACACGTAGGGTATCGCCGTGATCGTTAGAGCAAGAGCAATAATTCTAGCACTAGACCTTCTCTGTAGCTCCAAACGAAAATAACTCACCGCTCTAGGTGTAACTATTACGCCTATTGGAATACACGCCTGAGTGGTAAATTGTCCATTGTCCATGGTAAATTGTCAAAATAAGAAACGGCTGCACCTCACGTGTGCTCCAAATAAAGTTTATTGGAATATGAAAATATCCAAAATGACACCAGAGAACACCAGCAGTGGTCAAGGTAAACGCGTTTCACACAACAGAAATGTGCTTAATCATTTGGTAATGATTAAGCACATTTCTGTTGTGTGAAACGCGTCTACATTTACCACTGCTGGTATCATTTTGGATATTTTCCTATTCCAATAAACTTTACTTGGAGCCCACATGAGGTGCAGCCGTTTCTTATTTTGACAACACCAAACAGGTAACCTGTAAAAATTTAAAGCGTTGCCTATTGAGATTTTAAAGTACCATAATTTGTCGCCATTCCACGAACGTGCACAATTGTAAAGCAGGACATGTTAGGTATCTATTTACTTTCGACATAACATAATCTTTCACATTATGTAAATAAATTTGGGCTAACTTTTCTGTTTTGTCTTTTTAAATTAAAGTGTATTTTTTCCCCAAAAAAATGGCGTTTGAAAGACCGCTGCGCAAATACAGTATGACATAAAATATCGCAACAACCGCCATTTTATTCTCTAAGGTCTCTGCAAAAAGATATAATATATATATATATCTATATATATAGATATATATAGAGATATCTATATATATAGAGATATCTCTCTCTATATATATATAGAGATATATATATATATATATAGAGATATATATATATATATATATATATATATATATAGAGATATATATATATATATATATATATATATATATATATATATATATATATATATATATATATATAGAGATATCTCTATATATATCTATATATATATATATAGATATATATATCTATATATATATATCTATATATATATATATCTATATATATATATATATAGATATATATTTTTTTTTTTTGGGGGGGGGGGGTTCTAAGTAATTATTTCCAAGGAAGAATACTGATTTATAAACATGTCAGAAAAAGGTCCGCTGTTAAAGTGGTTAAAGAGGGAGTCCACCTGAAAAAAAATTATTAAAAGCCAGCAGCTCCAAATACTGCAGCTGCTGACTTTTAATAAACGGACACTTACCTGTCCTGGAGTCCAGCGATGTCGGCAGCCAAAGCCGAGCAATAGCTCAGCTCTCGACTGCTGCCTCCGCCATTCTCGATGAGGGAATAAGGAAGTGAAGCGTTGCGGCTTCACTTCCTGGTTCCCTACTGCGCATGCGCGAGTCGCACTGCGCGTCCTAATTGGTCCCCGCTACCTCCTGGGACCTGTTTGTTTCCCCAGGAGACAGCGGGGGGGGGGGGGGGGCGTGACTCCCGCGGGAGTGTAGCCCCGGAAGTGGGTGCAGATACCTGTCTAATACAGGTATCTGCACCCTCCTCCCCCCTGAAAGGTGCCAATTGTGGCACCGGAGGTGGGGAGGAATCAGATGGGTGGAACTCCGCTTTAAAAGCGAGGCTTAGGTTGCTCTTTAGGCCTAGAGTAAAAATGCACAAGAAAAAAAAATACACAGAATAGAAACAATGGATCCTAACAAAAATCGGGTTTTCTTCCAAGGGTTAAAGGACTGGACACACGTCTAATGCCCTGTACACACGGTTGGATTTTCCAACGGAAAAAGTGCGATCGGATTGTGTTGTCGGAAATTCCGATCGTGTGTGGGCTCCATCTGATTTTTTCTGTCTGAATTTCTGACACACAAAGTTTGAGAGCAGGCTATTAAATTTTCCGACAACAAAATCCGATCGGTTAAATTCCGTGTGGATTTTCCGACAACTTTGTCCGACCGTGTGTATGCAAGACATGTTTGAGTCAACATCCGTCGGAAAAAAATCCATGGATTTTGTTGTCGGAATGTCCGATCAATGTCTGACCGTGTGTACAGGGCATAATATATTATAACACCTGAACTTGTATTAAAGCTACCTTTTGATCAACATGAAGATGTCAATAGTAGAACATTAAACATGAAAATGACAGGTTTACAAGGTACATTGATTATGGCCATTCCCCGGGATCTTGTATATAGGCAAACCTGATACAGAACTGGTCAAACCCATGGCGAGGTCAAGCAGCCCTACGGATGATCTAATGCACATAGACATGAGAATGTGTTGACCAAAAATGTGTTTTTGGCACAAAGGTAATAACTATAGGTCAACCACCCTAGAAATGTGTGACATCTAGCAATAAAAGGTAATAATAAGAGACATGCATAGTTCTGATTTAGTTGCTGTGAACATTAACCTACCTGCACCTCTGATCCTGTACAGAGAATGGACTGCCAAGAGGTGAAAAGGCTTATAGAGCATTGCAACGCTCTCCTTGTACTCAGAGCCACTTCCTACTTCACCGCCGCTGCTCCTGGGTCCTAGAAACACCATATTGTTTGAGTCACGCTTTCAGCCATCAATAGTTCACAGCAGACAATGTACCAACAGGGGAACCAACAGCAGTGTATGACTGTTACAGACGGGGCTGCCATTGGTAATCGCGGGGCCCCATACGGCCTTCCTGACAGGGACAAGGGACTTCTAATACCTTATTATATACATGCACAGTAATTTCACCACTTCAATACCGGGCATTTTCACCCTCTTCCTGCCCAAGCCATTTTTCAGCTTTCAGCGCTGTCACACTTTGAATGACAATTGCGCAGTCATACAACATTGTACCCAGATGAAATTGTTTTTATTTTTTTCCCACAAATAGAGCTTTCTTTTGGTGGTATTTGATCGCCTCTGCGTTTTTTATTTTTTGCACCATAAAAAAAAGAAGAGTGACAAGTTTGAAAAAAAAACACAATATTTTTTACTTTTTGCTATAATAAATATCCAATTTTTTTTTCTTTTAAAACAAATTTTTTTCTCAGTTTAGGCCGATACGTATTCTTCTACATATTTTTGGTAAAAAAAAAAAATTGCAATAAGCGTATTTTGATTGGTTTGCGCAAAAGTTATAGCGTCTACAAAATAGGGGATACATTTATAGCATTTTTATTTATTTTTTATTTTTTTTATTAGCAATGTCGGCGATCTGCGATTTTTATTGTGACTTCGATATTGCGGCGGACATATCAGACACTTTTGACCCATTTTTGGGACCATTCACATTTATACAGCGATCCGTGCTATAAAAATGCATTGATTACTGTATATATGTGACAGGCAGGGAAGGGGTTAGAGGGAGAGGGAGGGGACTGACAAGGGGAGCAGACCGATCGGTGTTCCTTTGTACTGAGAACACACATCGGTCTCCTCTCTGACAGGACGTGGATCTGTGTGTTTACATACACAGATCCACAGTCCTGCTGTGTTACCGGCAATCGCGGGTGCCCGGCGGACATCACGGCCACCGGGCACGCGCACCAGGTGCCCAGTGACACTGCGGGCGCGTGCGATTGCCATCGGCGGCACGCATGCGCCTACTGGTGGGCCGGGAAAGCGAGGGCGTCATATGACGCCCTCCCGCAACGAGAGCTGCGCCGCCTGCCCGTCAATTGACAGCCGGAGGTCGGCAAGCAGTTAAATAAAGTTCCCCCGGGGCCTCATCAGTTCAGCAGCAGGGGCTGGGGATAGAGAGAGACTATGTACTCATTTTTGGTAATCCTTTGTGCTGCGGATCCCAACAATTACAATAGTTTTGGGTTTCCGGCCTGCTCCGACAGATTGATATAGAAGAAGCCAGGACTTTCATTTGTCAGGAGCCACAGCATGGAGGATTACTCTGCATGCTTCCAAAAATAAGTAAATAGTCCCCTCTCCGTACCCAGCTCGTGCTGCTGAACTGATGGGGCCCGGGGAACCTTTATAGGGCCAGTTCACACCAGATGCAGCTCAGTGCGCTTTTTTTCTGCACTTAAAATGCATGCACAGTGCTTTCCATGTATTCCAATGGCTCTAGTTCACACCAGTGCAGTCAGTTTCGGTCAGTTTCTGCACCGGAAACTTTCTGGAACTGACTGCACTGGTGTGAACTAGAGCCATTGGAATACATGGAAAATACTGTGCATGCATTTTTAGGGCCAGTTCACACCACAAAAATGCACTCTGGATACGTTCCGGATCAGTTTTTGCTCACAGTTCACACCACACGCAGTTCCAGTGCGTTTTTGATACAATTTGCTAGGTTCCAGTACAGTTCTGTGCAGAAAAAATGCAGCACACTCTACTTAGCCTTGGCCTTTGGGATTACTGTGTGTGCTTCCATCATTATTTAGAGGGCTTTCACACTGCAGCGCCGTGCCATTAGCGCTAAAGTGTCGCTCGTTTTTTGCGGTGCTTTTCAGCCGCTAGTGGGAGGGTTTTTACCTTCCAGTTTGGCGGCACTTTCAAAGCGCTTTGGAAGCGCTGTCCATTGGGAGAACTAAATACAGCGCTCCTAAGATGCTGATTGCAGGACTTTTCCTAACGTCCTGCAAGTGCACCGCCCCAGTGTGAAAGCACACACTGCACGGAATGGGAGGCAGTTTCCAGGCTTTTATTAGAGGCTATTTTAAGCGCTAAAACGCCTGAAAACTGCCTCAGTGAAATCAATGGGCAGCGCCGCCGAACCGCGGCGCTTTTAGCCCTTCTTTGGCTGCTAGCACGGGGGGGGGGGGGGGGGGGGGGGTAAAAGCGCCAGCTAGCAGCCGAAAGCCTTTGCAAAAACGACGGTAAAGCGCAGCTAAAAAAAGCGGTGCTTTACCACTGACGCCCCCAACGCTCCAGTGTGAAAGTAGCCTAATGCCCTGTGCACACGATAGGATTTTCCGACAACAAAATCCATGGATTTATTTCCAATGGATGTTGGCTCAAACTTGTCTTGCATACACACGGTCACACAAATCTTGTCGGAAATTCCGATCGCCAAGAACGCAGTGACATACAACACGTACGACGAGCCGAAAAAAGCAAGTTCAATAGCCAGTGCGGCTCTTCTGCTTGATTCCGAGCATGTGTGGAACTTTGTGCGTCGGAATTGTCTACACACGATCGGAATTTATGAGAAAGGATTTTGTTGTCAGAAAATTTGAGATCCAGATCTCAAATTTTGTGTGTCATAAATTCCGATGGAAAATGTCCGATGGAGCCCACACAGTCGGAATTTCCCACAACAAGCTCTCATCGAACATTTCCCGTCTGAAAATCTGACCGTGTGTACTTGGTTCACGGTGCGTGTGCCCTGCGGCCGCGATGTCCGCCGGGCACCCGCGATTGCCCGGTAACTGAGCAGGACCGTGGATCTGTGTGTGTAAACACACAGATCCACGTCCTGTCAGGTGGGAGGAGACCAATGATGTGTTCCTTGTACAGAGGAACACTGATCGGTCTCCTCCCCTTGTGAGTTCCCACCCCCCACAGTTAGAATCACTCCTTAGGAACATAATTAACCCCTACAGCGCCCCCTCCTGGTTAACCCCTTCATTGCCAGTCACATGTATACAGTAATCAATGCATTTTTATAGCACGGATCGCTGTATAAATGTGAATGGTCCCAAAAATGTGTCAAAAGTGTCTGATGTGTCCGCCGCAATATCGCAGTCACGATAAAAATTGCAGATCGCCACCATTACTAGTTTAAAAAAAAAAAATGCTATAAATCTATCCCCTTAACTTTTGCACAAACCAATAAATATACGCTTATTGCGATATTTTTTACCAAAAATATGTAGAAGAATACGTATTGGCCTAAACTGAGGAAATTTTTTTTTTTTTTAATTTGGATATTTATTACAGCAAAAAGTAAAAAATAGTGTTTTTTTCAAAACTGTCGCTCTTTTTTTGTTTATAGCGCAAAAAATAAAAACCGCAGAGGTGATCAAATACCACCAAAAGAAAGCTCTATTCGTAGGAAGGGGTAGAAAATGCCCGGTATGGAAGTGGTTAAAGGAGAATTAACCACAAATAAGGTTAATTAAATCCACAGAGGCTTGTTTTAATAATATGAAAATATGCTTTTGATAAAAGAACTGGACAAATATCGTGTGATGTAAAACAAATTGCAACGACCACCTTTTTTTTTTCCTCCAGGGTCTTTGCTTCCAGAGAATAGACATGGTGGGTTACATTCAATTCTAGTACAGAAAACACAAATGATCCTACAGCAGTATGAGTGCAGCGTGCAGAGTGGGGCGCCGGGAGCGCGCACAGGAAGTTTGGTCCTCGCCGGCCGCCGTCCCCTCTCCGTACTTCCCGCACACACTGACAGGGAACATGCTGACCCTGCTGAGGTGCCGGCTACCGGGGGGCCGCTACCCCTGGAGGGTGAGGGCGGCCTCGGGACTGAGCAGCAGCCAGGAGAGTCCGGGGCAGAAGAAATACCGAGACACCGTGCTGCTCCCCCACACCGACTTCCCCATCCGCCGCAGCCCAGAGGACACCGTCACCACCGAGCGCCGCCTGCAGGAGGTCAGGGGGGAGGGGCAGCGAGGCTCCGGGGGCTGTCGCCAATAGCAACTGTTCAGGAGGGAGGAAACTGTTTGCTATGGGCGACAGCTTCCCTCCTGAGGGAGGAGTCAGGCCTGTGTGTATTAGCAGAGCACACCATGGACTGTGCTGGCCTCACTCAGGTCATTTATAAAGCTCCACATTGTATAAGAATTCGGGGAGAGATTTATAAAGCAGTGAATGTGGCTTTCACCGAACATTCACAGCAAATTAGTTGTTTATGTAAAACACGTGAACCCAGGAAGATTCACCCGTAGTGAATGTATATTAACCACTTCAGCCCTGGAAGATGTTACCCCCTTCCTGACCAGAGCACTTTTAGCGATTCGGCACTGCGTCGCTGTAACTGACAATTGCGCGGTCGTGTGACATGGCACCCAATCAAAATTGACGTCTTTTTTATCCCCACAAATAGAGCTTTCTTTTGGTGGTATTTGATCACCTCTGCGGTTTATAATTTTTGCGCTATAAACATAAAAAGAGCGACAATTTTGAAAAAAAAAAAGCAATATTTTTTACTTTTTGCTATAATAAATATCCCCCAAAAATATATAAAAAAATCATTTTTTCCTCAGTTTAGGCCGATACGTATTCTTCTACATATTTTTGGTAAAGAAAATCAAAATAAGTGTATATTGATTGGTTTGCGTAAAAGTTATAACATCTACAAAATAGGGGATAGATTTATGTCATTTTTATTATTATTTTTTTTATTAGTAATGGCGGTGATCTGCGATTTTTTTTTTTTTTTTTTTTTTTTTTTTTTTTTTTTTTTTATCGTGACTGCGACGTTATGGCGGACACTTGACACATTTTTGGGATGATTGACACTTATACAGCGATCAGTGCTATAAAAATGCTCTGATTACTGTATAAATGACACTGGCAGGGAAGGGGTTAAACACTAGGGGGCGATTAAGGGGTTTAGTGTGTCCTAGGGAGTGATTCTAACTGTGGGGGGGGGGGGATGGGCAACCTAGGACATGACAGCGATCACCGCTCCCGATGACAGGGACTCTGTCCTGTCACAAGGCAGAACAGGGAAATGCTTTGTTTACATAGGCATCTCCCCATTCTTCCTCTCTGTGACACGATCGCGGACACCCGCAGCGGATATCACGTCCGCGGGACCTATCCCTGCCAAAGTGTCAGAATTGGCCCGGTATTGAAGCGGTTAAAGAGGACGTACAGGTATGCCCATTTGCCCACCGCTGCCATTGTGCCAACGTATATCGGCATGCAGCAAGTAGTTAACTACTTTATAACTATGCCCCTTATTGTAGGCTGTGCATCAAACTGTAAACAAAACTTTTTTTTTTGGGGCTAGGGAAGGGTTAAAACACCTGCCAGGATGTCTGGGCACCGTTCCTGTCTGGAACTCACAACAGGAAGTGAAAGGAAATCCCCCCCCCCCCCAGTGCAGGTGTTTTGTCAGATTTTGTAACAGAAGTTACGTTTAATCGCCGGCATCTTGCTACACCCCGCACTCGTCCTCAGTAATGATACAGTGAGAAGGCGGCAAGCGGACATCTTGGTACACCCACCGGAGTTTTGCATTTCACACTTATTTTTCACAGTAAACGGAGCTTATATGGTGAAATACAGTATCTAAAAAAACGGACTGTTTACATGTTGAATTATTATAAAAGCAGCGGCATTCTATCAGATTAGCAAACGTGTGAGATCAGCAGGATTACCGCTGCTTTTAAAATTCAACATGTAAACAGTCCGTGGGATCTCTAAATACTGTATTTCACTATATAAGCTCCATTTACTGTTAGGGCCCTTTCACACTGGGGCGGTTTGCAGGTGCTGCGGAGTGTATACCGCTCCTGCCCATTGAAATCAATGGGACAGCGCAGCTATAGCACCGGCAAAGCGCCTCTACAGAGGCGCTTTGCGGTGGTTTTTAACCCTTTCTCGGCCGCTAGCAGGGGTAAAACCGCCCAGATAGCGGCCGAATACCGACAGTAAAGCGCCGCTTACAATAGCGGCGCTTTACCACCGCCCCCGCCCCAGTGTGAAAGGGCCCTTACAAATAAGTGTGAAATGCAAGACTCCGGCGGGTGTAACAAGATGTCTGCTTGCCGTCTTCTTATTCTTACTGTGGAGGAGTGCGGGTGTAGCAAGATGGCGGCGACGGAACGTCACTAACGTTACAAATTCTGACGGGTCGCCTAATCTGATGAAACACCAGCAATTCCCCTCTAAAGGCCTGTTTATGCTAGAGTTCATCCTCTGAAGAGCGATCCGCCGTCCTTTTCAGAGTGCATTTGACAGGAGGCAGCGAGGAGGCGTTATGTCTATTCCCCCTTAAAGCGGTAGTGAATCACCTTATTTATTTTTTTTCTTTCATCTTTTAACCACTTAAGGACTGGAAGGTTTTACCCCCTTTATGACCAGGCCATTTTTATGCGATATGTCACTGCGTTACTTTAACCGACAATAGCACGGTCGTGCGATGTTGTACCCAAATGAAATTGAGGTCCTTTTTTCCCACAAATAGAGCTTTCTTTTGGTGATATTTGATCACCTCAGCGATTTATTTTTTTTTTTTTTTTTTTTTTGCGCTATAAAAAAAACAAAACACTTTTTACTTACTTTACTTTTTTTACTTTTACTATGTATTCTGCTATATATTTTTGGTAAAAAAGAAAATCGCAATAAACGTATATTGATCGGTTTGCGCAAAAGTTATAGTATCTACAAACTATTAGAGTTATGGCATTTTTATTTTTATTATTTATTATTTTTCTAGTAATGGCAGCGACAAGCGATGTTTCCATTTTTTTTTTTTTTGCGGGGCTGTGACATTGCGGCGGACAGGTCGGACGCTTTTTGACACTTTTTTGGGACTAGTGACATTATTACAGTGATCAGAGCTAATAATATCCACTGATCATTTGTATAAATTACACTGGCAGGGAAGGGGTTAACACTAGGGGGCGATCAAGGAGTTAAGTGTGTCCTAGGGACATGTTTCTTAGACCCCTTTCACACTGAAGGCGTTTTTCAGGCGGTTTAGCACTAATAATAGCACCTGAAAAACACCTCCTATGCTTCCCCAGTGTGAAAACTCAAGTGCTTTCACACCCAAGCGGTGTGCTTGCAGAACGTTAGAAAAAGTCCTGCAAGCAGCA
This sequence comes from Lithobates septentrionalis, assembly GCA_037952835.1. Lineage (NCBI taxonomy): Eukaryota > Metazoa > Chordata > Amphibia > Anura > Ranidae > Lithobates > Lithobates septentrionalis. Next base: position 973,004 of record JBBDGP010001814.1, on the reverse strand, counting down.
TCTTTCGGGTGGTGGGGGAGCGCTGTATACACCGCTCCCAAAACGCCCTGCCCATTGGAATGAATGGGCAGCTCTGCCGAAGCGCCTGCAAAGCACTTAGGCAGCACCGCTAAATGGGCCTTTTTAAAGCCTTTATTCAGCCGCTAGCGGGGGTTAAAAGCGTCCGAATAGCGCCGCTAATACAGCGCAGCACAGCCCCAGTGTGAAAGGGGTCTAACTGGGGGGGGGGGGTGTAGTGACTGGGAGTAGAGAGAGATCGCTGTTCCATCCTGATCACTAGGAACAGACGATCACTCTGTACTCTCCTGTCAGAATGGGGATCTGCTTTGTTTACATTGGCAGATCCCCGTTCTGCCTCTTTGAAGCGATCGCGGGTGGCCGGCGGACATAGCGACCACTGGATCCACGCATCAGCTTCCCCGCTGTGTGGCAGCGCGTGCGGCCACAGTATTTCGTGCAGGAAATGACGTACAGGTACTTTTTTTGCAATAGGGCCGCCCTGCCGCAGTATATATGCGGTGGGCAGTCCTTAAGTGGTTAAGGCCTCTTTCATACTTGTACAACCTGAAAGTTGCGCAACTTTGCCGTGACTTGAAGCAATGCCTGTGTAATCTTGAGGTCTATGGACATCAAGTCGCATCAAAGTCTAACCAAAGTAATGCAGGGACTACTTTGAAGTCGCCTTTGCAGTCCCAAGTCGCACAAGTGTAAAAGGAGTCTTAAACCTGCAAGGCAAAGTTATAATGTGCTAGTATGCAACTAAGGCTCCTTTCACACTGGCTTGTCCATTTGACGGACTCCACTTGATCAGCAGAGGATTGCTCTGTTGATCTCCGCTAAGCAGGCGGATGACGGGTCTATTTCCGCTCGCTGTGCTGAGATGGACCTGTCAGAGTCCCGCTCTCTTCTATGGGGAGACCGCCTGTCTGTTTTCATCTGATCTGATCTGATCTGCCAGACAGATGGGAAAAAAGGACCTTCATTTGTCTCGTTTGGCGGACAGGATTGGATTGCATAGCAGCGGGTGTCAGCGGACATGTCACTGCTGACATCTGCCGCTCCATAGGAGTGAATGGAGGGTCTGATCAGGTCCGCCTGAAAAGCAGACAGGCGGACCTGATTGGAAAGCCTGTGTGAAAGGGGCTTTACCTTTTTGTAACGAGCCCCGACACTCCTCTGCGGCCATAGAATCAGACTGCAGATCGCAACATCTAATGGTTCGGTCATCCGATGCTCCTGGACTAGAACTACAGCTATGTGCCATTCTAATCCAGTTGTGTAGCTCAGAACAAACACCAGGCAGGCTGTATGTAAGTTCAACCAGGAAATCTTTTATTGAGGAATACAGGCTCTTTTATACAGTAGAAGAGGAGGTGCGTACTTCCGGCTCATATTACTCTAAACATACACCTGTGACCAGAAACCTAATTAACATGGGCTAATTAACTAATCCCTTTAGACAGCCTAGATGATTCAGACATGACCTTTAGGCCAGACTGGCCGTCTTGTAGCTCAGAAAACCCAATCAACATTATCACAATAACAGAGTTAATTAACACAAACAACAATGGGGATCTAATGACTCTTAGATCCCATACTAGAGACTTATTTACAATACACATTCTAGCAGGCAACAGACAGGTGGCTGGAATTGACATCAGCATCTCCTAACAGTATTTGTCCCAGCATTATGAATCAGCCACTATTTCTAATATGGCAAATCCAGGGTCCCCAGAGTCTGTGTGTCCTGGGGGACCAGGACCCGAATCCACAGTAATACCACCTCAAGGGTCCCCAGGCATACAGCTCACAAAGAGCACCGTTTCCCCAAATGCCAGGGCCCACGATTGATCGGCAAGAGGCTAGCATTCAGTCCCCTCCAAAAGTCTCTCTCCCGGCTAGGTCTGTCACACCTTAAAAAAAAAGCCCTGCAGCGGCACGCTGTCACCACTGACAGGGCTTCCTTCTTCACCGGTCTTCCTTCCGGGTTGGCGGGCTCCGGTCCTTTGATTGGACGAGGCACGATAACATCCCTTCCATACATGCGCGTGGGAGCCGCTGTTCATGGCACAGGACTCTGAAGGAACAGCATGGGTATAAGAAAGGTGAAAGATATGCGAAAAGGTGGCAAAAGGCAACATGTAGTGCTGGTTCACACTAGTGCGACTTGAGTTGCATGACAAGTGAAAGGACATATGCAATAGTTTCATCATATTTAATGGTCACATCAGTGTAACTTTGGAAAAGGTCCCTGTGCTACTTTGTTGCAATTTACAGTGCGATTTGGCCCCATAGAATATACAATGTCACACTAGTGGGATTTGAGTCACATGATGAAGGAAAATACATTATATTAAATAAATAATAAAATATGTTGCGCTAGAGATTTTTGATATCAGTTGATTAAATAAAACATCAGCAGCCAGCACAATATTCAGGTGCAGTTAAAATCATAATCCAAAAAGGATAATCCAGGAACAAATGTTCAATGGTGGTTCAATCTACGATAGGCAGGGAATAGGAATACCTGTCACCAGCACCCAACAATACAGCCGCTTACCCCGTGTAGTGGACCCTCATCACAAAGGTCACATCAGCATATATACAGTAAATTCAGGTAAGACAGAAGCCCATCAATCTTCATATACTCAGAGGCAGCAGACTGGATAGTGGTTGCAGCAAACCTGGATATGACTCTCTACACTCCAGCGGTAATCATCACATACATGTCATCACATGCAGACAAAAGGAGATAAACCTCATTGCATCATGACAGTATAGGAAGTGCTCCACATGCCATATTAATGTAGAGAGACGTCGTAAAATTGATTCTTATACATCCAATTAGGCCCCTTTCACACTGGGGCGGTGGGGGCGTTGGCGGTAAAGCGCCGTTATTTGTAGCGGCGCTTTACCGTCAATTTCGATGTGCTTTTCAGCCGCTAGCGGTGCGCTTTTACCTCCCGCTAGCGGCCGAGAAAGGGTTAAAACCACCACAAAGGGCTGCTATAGCATTGCTGTGCCGGCGGTATAGCCCCTCACCGCTCCAAAGATGCTGCTAGCAGGACCCTCGGGGCTTTTACATTGGAGAGATAGCAGCAGCTGTTTTAAAAAAAGTCACGTGACTGTGATGTAACGCGTGGGAGGAGCCAAGGACGCTCTGTGCAGATCAGCAGTTTCACACAGTGTACTGCACTGAATCTGCTCCTGTCTAAGGCGGCTGACTGCTATAGTAAAACCTGCATATGCCTTATCATTATAAGGCACACGTGAGTGGATTGAAGTTTGCCTGTGTACCTTGGTATCCTAACTATTGCACAATGATTGGTTTTTTCTCTTATCTGCCTGTTTATGATTCTCACATTGGTTGTGAATAGAAGCAAAAAACACATCGGTACTATAAAGATCAATGAGCACCTTAATTAAGCAAGTGTTTTTAAACAGCTTTGCTAGTGATCAAAAGCTCTATACAAATCAGGATTCTACACCTGTATAATTGAACCTTCTGAATACATCCCTATATATTTATTTTTATGTGGATTTTTTATGTGAATTTTTTACACATTTGGTGTCACTAATTTTTTATAATTTTACACTATTTTGATTGCTGGATTTTTTAGGAATTTTTACTCACCACTGGATTTATTTGACTATTTATATTTATTCTTATATATTCATTTTCATGCACATTGTGAAGCGCTTCAAATATCATTATTTATTCTTTTTAAGTGACTCTGAAAACACTCTCTTTTGATAGCAGCCTCACTTGGTTTTATGTGTAATTATCAGCTATTTAGCATCACAGCGCTTTGTGTTTTATATATATTTTTTCCACTACATGGGGTAAGTGGCTGTATTGTTGGGTGCTGGTGACGGGTCTTCCTATTCCCTGCCTATTGTAGATTGAAACACCATTGAACATTTGTTCCTGGATTGTCCTTTTTGGATTATGATTTTAACGCTGCACCTGAACTATATATACACTATATAAAATGATCACATCAGTACAACTTTGGAAAAGGTCCTTGTGCTACTGGTGTAATTTACAGTGCGATTGTGCCCAATAGAATATACAAAGTCACACTACATATTCGCACTGAAAATCGCGTCAAAATCATTACAGCAATGTGAAGCAAGCCATAGAGATATTGGATCTGCGTTTACCGGCATACAGCTGCACCCTGTCATTGATTTGTACAGGTGGCTGGATGCAACACTTGTGACTCTCAGAGAAATACAGCTGGTGTGTACTGCAGCTAAAAGGGGGTAGCAGTTGAGGGGTGGTAAAAGCACAGCCCAACCACAGGCTTTTACCTTCTCCCAACTGGTACTGTAAACCAGCCCTTATGCAATCCGTTTTTGAAAGGTACAATATTTTAGAATCCCCATAATCAATATTAAATTATTACATCAATATCACCATGACCAACACTACAGCACCAAGATTGCTATAGCATTTTTCTGAGGGAGTGTAGAGGAGGAGGGGGGCGCTCTGCTGAGGGAGTGTAGAGGAGGAGGAGGGGGGCGCTCTGCTGAGGGAGTGTAGAGGAGGAGGGGGGCGCTCTGCTGAGGGAGTGTAGAGGAGGAGGGGGGCGCTCTGCTGAGGGAGTGTAGAGGAGGAGGGGGGCGCTCTGCTGAGGGAGTGTAGAGGAGGAGGGGGGCGCTCTGCTGAGGGAGTGTAGAGGAGGAGGGGGGCGCTCTGCTGAGGGAGTGTAGAGGAGGAGGGGGGCGCTCTGCTGAGGGAGTGTAGAGGAGGAGGGGGGCGCTCTGCTGAGGGAGTGTAGAGGAGGAGGGGGCGCCCTGCTGAGGGAGTGTAGAGGAGGAGGGGGCGCCCTGCTGAGGGAGTGTAGAGGAGGAGGGGGCGCCCTGCTGAGGGAGTGTAGAGGAGGAGGGGGCGCCCTGCTGAGGGAGTGTAGAGGAGGAGGGGGCGCCCTGCTGAGGGAGTGTAGAGGAGGAGGGGGCGCCCTGCTGAGGGAGTGTAGAGGAGGAGGGGGCGCCCTGCTGAGGGAGTGTAGAGGAGGAGGGGGCGCTCTGCTGAGGGAGTGTAGAGGAGGAGGGGGCGCTCTGCTGAGGGAGTGTAGAGGAGGAGGGGGCGCTCTGCTGAGGGAGTGTAGAGGAGGAGGGGGCGCTCTGCTGAGGGAGTGTATGAACGTTTTCCCATCTTTTTTCCCACACAGGAGTGTAACTTCTTACAACTTTACAACTGGCAAAGAACCAGAAAGATCAAGAAAGAGTTTAGCTTGCACGATGGACCGCCCTATGCTAATGGGGACCCCCACGTTGGACACGCACTGAATAAGGTAACAGTTTATTACTGATCACTAATGGGTTATATCTCAATTGTTCTGTGACAGTGTAGCTAAATGGTAAAATACTGTAAATACCCGTTAAAGTGCAGGTTTATTTTTATCTTGCACTTTTCACTAAATAACCCCAACCCCACCCAAGCATTTTATGTTGTCTTCATGCTTTCAGTGTTACCCTATGCCAGTGATGGAAAACCTTGGCACCCCAGATGTTTTAGAACTACATTTCCCAGGATGCTCATGCACTCTGCAGTGTAGCATCATGGGAAATGTAGTTCCAAATCCATCTGGGGTGCCAAGGTTCGCCATCACTGCCGTATGCTAACTGAAGAAGTCTTATTTGTTCCTGCACCTTGTTGCACCTTGTTGGCCATAGACAGCAGTAGGAAGTAAAATGTAGTCACTATCTTTTTGCTGGTTATCTAAATACTCAGCCAACAAAAAGTAACACCTACTGTACATTTTTACCTTTCTACTGCTTTCTCACTAAGCATGTTACAACTGCTAGCAACCTGGACTGTAGCATACACAAATTAAACAGAGAAATCATCTTGGAAAACTTGCACCCCTGGACAGTTGGAGAGATTTACTAAAGCTGGAGCACACAGAATCTGATGAAGGTCTGCCTAGTAGCCAGGCTTTATTGTCAAAGCTTAAAGTATAACTAAAGGCAAAACCTTTTTTTTTTTTTTTTCGTTTTGGATAGAGTGGAGAGAGATTAGAACACTTGTCAGTTTTTATTGCGTTCTGTGCCCTCGTTGGGTAAATTCACCCGACCATTATTTTTTAAAGTGAAAGTAAAAGAAATTACCCAAATTTTGGGTTGTCCCCAGAAAAGTAATAGAGGGAAATCTTCCAATAGGTACATTAGTTCTGATGACCTTGGTTGGGGTGCCCAAGGAATTCCCTTGATTTACAGGGATTTTCTCTCACTTCCTGTTTGGTTTGAGGACAGGAAGTGAAGGGAAATCTCCGTAATAGGACACAGATGGCGAAAAACAAAAATCTGACAGGGGTTATAACTTAATTACTCTATCCAAAATGAAAAATAAAAGTTTTGCCCAAAGTTTTACTTTAAGGCTGGGTTCACATATATGTGAATTGGATGCATTTCAACCGCATCCAATTCACATTACATGTGAATGCGACCAGTTCTCAATGGAGCCAGCTCACACATGTCACGGGCAGAGTATTGGTAACTGTAAGCGCAAACACACAAGTCCATATATAACAGGAGATATAAAGGGCTGAGCAACTTAGTCCATAGGGGACAGGCTGGAAGTTCAAGGGTTAAGTGGTAACCGGTAATGTAATGGTTAAAGTAGGCTGGTAGGCTAGGCGGCTGCTGTCCTCAGAGAGCTGGCTCTGTGATGGATGAGAGAGGGGTAGAGAAGGAAGCGCCACCTGAGTGTAGTATTAACAAATGATGTTTAATGACACCAGGTAAAAACACACTTACAGGATAAAAACGTATAAAAGGCTCATCTGTATAGGTATGTGGTCCTCGGTTTGTGGTCCTCGGTGTTCCCTCTGACCACATACCTATACAGATGAGCCTTTTATATGTTTTTATCCTGTAAGTGTGTTTTTACCTGGTGTCATTAAACATCATTTGTTAATACTACACTCAGGTGGCGCTTCCTTCTCTACCCCTCACACATGTTGCGGGCGGCCGCGGTGCGGTTTCAAAAAGGGTCCTGTGCATTATTGTACCTGAATTGCACCTGAACCGGTGAACAGGAACGCCCCGAACTGAAAACCGCATATGTGAACCCGGCCTAAATGAACAAGCTAAAGATGGATACTGGTTACTATGCACAGCTGCACCTGATTCTGAAGTATTTGGCTTTAGGTGATACATAGAGATGAAACAAATCCTCCTATTTAAGTTGTATCTGTCTATCTGCAGTCTTCTCTTCTCTATATCCATTCAAAGTCTAGAATTTTTATAGCTTTTCTGAGCTGCCAGAAAAAAGGGAGCAGAGAGCTGAAGTTACACTCTACAGAGCTCAGCGAGGAGAGCTGATTCACACAGGAACAGAGCTGAGGCTGTCAATCAGCTGGAGCTCCCTCCCCTGTCATTTTTTTTTTTTCTTGGTGTCAGGAAAACCTGCAGGGTGGATTTGATTTAAATCAAGTCGATTTAAATCACTAGTAAAAAGGCTTTATTTAAGTAAAGTTGATTTAAATCAGAATTTTTAAAGAGCAACTGTCATCTCTGATTCCCCAGCATCTCTTCCTCTGACCCGCTGTTGACTCACCAACAGTCCCATTTACTTTAATGGGACGGCTGGTGATGCGGCAGTGACACAACAAGGTGAGGGAGGTAGCGGCAGCAGGTGAGTGGATGCCCGCTAACAGGCGCTGCCATGATGGATCTGAAATGACAGGTGCTCTTTAAATGTAAGGACTTATTCTTGCTGGTAGTTAGAATTTTTAATATTTGCAAACAAAATGAAGGTTTCATATTTAGACGAATAAGTTGTCAGGTTAGTAAAACGGCAATATCAGAACCGATTCAATCATACAGTTTGTAGTGTACATAGATTTGCAAAACAATGGGATAAAGAAATATTCCTGAACTTTGTTTCATCTCATGTTTACTGTGAAATTGTGTGAATGCATAAACGCAGTGCATGTTATATCAGCTTACAGAACTTGGATTCCTTGAATGAGTTTACCAAAAATTTAAATATTGCACAATATACAGCCTCATGCTACATAACTAGCTCCATTTCATGCTGAATCAACTAAATTAATAATGTATCTTCAATAAAGATTTTTATTACAAAAGCATTTTATTAAAATAAATTTGATTAACAAAAAAATCTGATTTTAAATACAAAAAAATAAGATTTATTTATTTTTTAATTAAAAAAAAAAAACATTAATTTCTATCCACCCTGAAAACCTGTCAGACGTCATTGATGCTGATAGCAGAGGAAGGAAGCAGCAGACAGAAATGACACTTGGTGCTCTTAATTGAGAAAATTACACACTATAGAGCAGTGGTTCTCAACTCCTGTCCTCAGGACCCACTAACAGGCCAGGTTTGCAAGATAACTGAAATACATCACAGGTGATATCATTTGCTGCTCAGTGATTGCAGTATTCTAGTCTGCATCTCCCCAAGGTAATACATAAAATCTGGCCTGTTGGTGAGTCCTGAGGACTGGAGTTGAGAACCACTGCTATAGAGGGATATGTATTCTTCATATTTCATGTCTGAGGTTTACAACCACTTTAAAAGTTTGCTTAAGAACTTAACCTGAAATATCTTAAAAAAAATGATCATTAGGATTATTTAGTGCAGATGTCAGCGTAACATTCATTTGTCTTTCAGATCCTAAAGGACATTACAAATCGTTTTCATATGATGCGGGGGTACAAGGTTTCCTATGTTCCAGGATGGGATTGTCATGGGTTACCAATAGAACTAAAAGCCCTGGCTGACCTTGGAGACAAAGCTGACAATCTGACACCTATGGAAATCAGAAGTAGAGGTAGGGAAACATAAGGGCAATAACACGTTACTCAGATAATGTTGTACCATAAAAAGTTGGCAGAGCTACGCAAAACAATTAAGGCAGAAGGGTTATGCATGAAGTATGAGGCTGTTCTTAGTAAAAACAAAGATAAAAGGGGTCTTTCCAGTCCTTAACTGAACTAGCTTCATGCTACTAGCTACCTAATGCCTAACAGATATTGGGGTTTATTTACTAAAGACAAATCCACTTTGCACTACATGTGCACTGCAAATGATCTGAGGGGGACATGCAAGATAAATAAAAAAACAGTATTTTAGCTTGCACATGATTGGATGATAAAATCAGCAGAGCTGCCCCTCATTTCAGAGCTGCCCCTCATTTCAGAGCTGCCCCTCATTTCAGAGCTGCCCCTCATTTCAGAGCTTCCCCTCATTTCAGAGCTTCCCCTCATTTCAGAGCTTCCCCTCATTTCAGAGCTTCCCCTCATTTCAGAGCTTCCCCTCATTTCAGAGCTTCCCCTCATTTCAGAGCTTCCCCTCATTTCAGAGCTTCCCCTCATTTCAGAGCTTCCCCTCATTTCAGAGCTTCCCCTCCTTTCAGATCTTCCCCTCATTTCAGATCTTCCCCTCATTTCAGATCTTCCCCTCATTTCAGATCTTCCCCTCATTTCAGATCTTCCCCTCATTTCAGATCTTCCCCTCATTTCAGATCTTCCCCTCATTTCAGATCTTCCCCTCATTTCAGATCTTCCCCTCATTTCAGATCTTCCCCTCATTTCAGATCTTCCCCTCATTTCAGATCTTCCCCTCATTTCAGATCTTCCCCTCATTTCAGATCTTCCCCTCATTTCAGATCTTCCCCTCATTTCAGATCTTCCCCTCATTTCAGATCTTCCCCTCATTTCAGATCTTCCCCTCATTTCAGATCTTCCCCTCATTTCAGATCTTCCCCTCATTTCAGATCTTCCCCTCAGATCTACAGCTTTTCCAAGTGTACTTTCAATGCACTTACAAGTGCACTTGTAGTGCAAAGTGGATTTGCCTTTAGTAACTCAACCCCATTCTACCTTAAAATGTACCTGTCATGCAGATGTTATGAGTAATAGTCTAGGTCTAGGTCCCCATCCAGTGCATTCTCCTTATGTACATATTTGTTCCAGGTCACTGGTTCATAGTATTGAAGCCAACGTGTCTGCATGACGGGCAATAATTGTCAAAAATGGCAGCCGACATATTTCCCGACTTGTTAATTGTAAGATGCTTGCCTTTAGGGGGTGATCTGTTTAGGTATGTGATATAGGTTTGATCAATCTGCCCCTCAAATCAAGCTGCTATCAGAGCACTACAGAGCACAATTAAAGGATAACTGTGCTTTTATATAATTATCCTTGAGCCTAGGTGCGCACAGGAATCGCACTGCATTCCTGTGCAAATAAATTCTGTGCAGTGTGATTTGAACCCATTTGTTTTCATGGCTCAAATTGCACCACATCTGCATGAAAGAGGTTCAGGCAGCTTTTATTCACACTGGAACCGAAAGGCTTGTGTGTTTACACCTATGTGATCCGGTTCAGGGAAACGCACTGTTTTGCGACCTGCTTTTGAGGAGTTGTTAACTTTTAATTGCCATCCTCTGCAGATCGCGTTTGCTATGTGGTGGGGCAAACGCACAGGAACCACTGCGTTTTCTGCATCACATCAGTGTGAACCAGGGCTTAAAGTGGATGCCTGGTCAAAGCCTAACTAAGCTCCCACCCCCATTCTAAGCCCTACACTAGCTACACTGTAAAGGAAAGTGCTTATGTTTACCTAATCTACAGACACCTCTGGTCATGATGTGATTGGCTCCCAGCACCGGCTTCAGGGGAGAGGCGGGACAGCAGACAACAGATGCCCCGTAGTAAGGGCGAATTCACACATTGCAAAACTCCTGTCACTGCAAGGACACACAGAAACCAATTGTTTTCCATGTGTCCCATTCACACTGCAATGCAGGCAGAGCTGTGCTGCAGCATGCTGTGATGAAAAAAAGCCTACAAAAGGAAAACTGCAGCACTCCTGACTGGCCATTTATCTACAATAGCCAGTCAGGAGGTGATTTTTCTGCTGTCATACATTGTGATATGCTTTCTGTCAGCGTGATCCTATAATAGGTTGGGCAAGATTACATTATGCAGTAATTGTATATTAGCTGCCCTCCCAGTGCAAGGAATTGCTTGCTATTGTTGGAATTGATGGTGTCCACCTTAAAGCGGGGGTCCACCTATCTATCGTTTTTTTTTTTTTTTTTTTTTTTTAGTTCATTCACAAACTTTTCTTCTCAGCATTACATACTCACATATTGTGTGTAATATGTCCGCCTGTGTCAGATTTCGTCGGAAAGAATAACTTATATTATTCACTGCAGGCGGTTTCCATCTTCATTGTGGGCATTTGAAGCCCACTAGCATTTATTTCCTGGATGTGGTGAATGCTGTGCTCCCAGCATTCACCGCTCGTTCCCGCACATGCTCAGTGGCATCCTGGGAAGCCTGAGACTAGCTCCCAGGAGTCTGGGAGAGGCTAGAAACACGCCTACTCCCACGGGAGGAGAACCAGGAAGTGCAAAGAAGAATAGAAAAATAAAAGGTAATTACAGCGATTAAAATTTTTTTAAACGGCATGTCAGCATCTAGGCAAGGAAGAAAATACATACAGATATTGTTCAAAATTTGGGTGGAACCCCGCTTTAAAAGCAATTTCATTTTACTCAATTCTACTCAAGTTTGCAATGGAACATTCTTATGCCAAGGGACGAATCCAGACCCAAGATGTCAGTGTCATTAGACTTCTGTCCCTGGCATTGGTGGAGGGCAGGATTTTCTTTCCCATGATTGTTATGACGTACGCCAGTCTTCTGAGTTATGGTGGAGTTCTGTTCTATCAACATCCTAGAGTTGTGAGCAAATTGACTGATCGATTGTTGATGGTAGAAAAAAAAACTTCAAAATTAAGAAAAAAGGAGAAAAACAAGTATTCTCCTAAGGACACTAAACAAAACTGAGCAGTTTTGGGGGGGGGGGGTTATAGCTTTGGCCTTTTAGTTTCCTGTAGGTGGCAGTACATCCCTAGTTTGCTTAAAGCGGAACTTAAGTACTTTTTTCATCTTTCCATCTAATAAATCTTCGGCCCTTGTTGTTTTAACTTTGGCTAGTAAAACATTTTTTTTTCTGCCAGTAAGTACCTTTATACAGCCCACTTCCTGTTTCTTGTCTGGTCATTAGCCTAGACTTATGACATCATGCACAGCTCTCTCTATTACTCTTGTGAGAGTTTGCCAGGAAGGGAGGGGGGATGAGTCATAAGAGGGCCAATGAGAGCTGCAGAGCTGGAGGTGTGCTTCTGTGTAAATCCAGGAAGTGAACAGGCAGCAGCTTCAGCTGCCCACAATTAAAATGGATGCAGCCAGACTCAGTGGAGGGAGATTTCTGCAGCATAATTTGGCAAGTACAGAATCACAGTATATATAAAATAATATGCAAAGTGGTTGGAGGGAAGCTTCAGAATGGCAGATATGTTTTTATTACAAATTATGTGAGCAGACTGAAGTTCCTCTTTTAATGTCATGAAGCGATGTCCCTCAATGAGCGATGGAGAAAAATGCATTTGATGAAGAGATTTCAGTAATTTTTTCATTCAAAACTATATGCTCTTTTTCTGTTTAGCCAAGGCATTTGCAGAAAAGGCCATAGAGAAGCAAAAAGCATCATTCATTCGATGGGGAGTGATGGCGGACTGGGAAAAGTGCTATTGCACGTTTGATAAGAATTACGAGGCAAAACAGTTGGATGTCTTCAGCAAAATGCATGAAAAGGTATTGAACTTGTTGTGGGTTGTGCTTATGATGGTTTGCATAATGTCTGTGTGAAAGGTTTTCTAAAAAATCATATAGAGGTCCAGTAATCTTTTGTATTGTACCTACGGCTAGTGACTGTTTGACTTTTGGATAATTAAGTTTCTCATTTTTGCCTTGCAGGGGCATATTTATCAGGATTACAGACCTGTGTTTTGGTCTCCATCATCAAAGTAAGTGATATGATTCCTCGTTTGTATTCTTTCTGTGACAGAGATCCTTACTCTATTTTTGTTATCTTTTATCTTACATACCCTACACTGTACAGCTCCTGAATATACAGTATAGCTTAGGTAGTAACAGTTACATTAAACTAGATTCATGCTACCTGCGTGGATATAAATGCTGGCTAGGGATGAGCTCAGGTGTGTTTGGATACTAGTCCAAACCTGCCTAAACTATTCCACCAGGAAGTTGTCACTGTGGACCGCTAAACATAAGCAGCCAAAGCATTCCCTGCCCCACAGCTGCACCTATACAAGGGGCGTGTATACTCACGGGTTATGATTGGTGGTCCGCAGTGACAGATTCCCTGTGGATTTGTTATATATGTATGGAGTAGGGCTAAACATGGTATGTCATGAGTAACCTCTAGTTTAGCGTGAAACGTGTTGGCCTACTTATTTCCTTTACATTCTCTGTTTGCATTATGCATCATTTATGACTTTATGGACATTTCGTAATAAGGGGATTCCAGTAGTGCGGCCGTTTGGACCTTCTTCTGTTTTTGCAATTCCTCACGGGATAGATCAGATGGGTTCAATCTAGTATCCAAACACACCTAAGCTCATCTCTGATGTGACTAATTATATGCAATTTATACCATGACCTGGATAAATGAGAACCCCCAAAGACTTCCTGAATTTGCATTTACTCACATTAGTTACTGTTTCAGTACAGCTGCAAAAGGAAGTCTGTGACCCTTTTGGCCTCGTTGAGATCTCCCCCCCCCTAAGCTGTAATATACAGTGGATGTTGGTATTTCCATGGTGCAATGTGAAGTTGACCCAGCATGTGGTGATCGGTAGGTGGTAAGCATGCCAAATGCTATACATGGCGTCGCAAACACCCTGGAAACCGCGTGTAGTGAATGCGGTTGCAATGTGATTGTCTGCAAAAATGGGGCTAAAAAAGGCAGTGAGGAGGCATCACATTACTTACTCACTGCCTGTCCGTAACTTCTGGAGCATGATCTGGAAGCAGATGGGGCTTCAGAGGCAAGGGAAATTTAGGCGCTTGTGTTAATCTACCCAAAGGTAAACGTAGATATAAACAGCTGGTGGAGCTGCCATTCCATATCTAAAGCCAAAACCTTTTTTTGTTGTTTTAGATAGTGTGGAAGGGTTAGAATCCCCTTTTTTAAATCACATTTTAAAATACATTTCAGTTACCAATCAACAGCATTTGGTCATTTACAATTAATCAACTACTGTCCATACTGGGGAGACTCACTTTCTCTATTTTTACTGGTAACCATTGTCATTGGAACTGAGGGAAAATCCAAATTGTTGTCTTTGCAACAGGAATAGAGGTTCAGACTTGAAGAGTCACTTGACCCTTTTTCTGTTTTCATATTATATGTTCCTTAGTCTTGCAGTGGGGACATCTGTTGCGGTGACAGCTGTCCAAGAGGTGATATCCCTCGATTTGTTATCCTCTCACATTTCCCGTTTTTCTTTATCGTACATCACGGGACACAGAGCCATAGTTGTTACTATTCGGGTTATAGGCCACCTTTAGGTGATGGACATTGGCACACCCTAAGACATGAAGTCCACTTCCTATATAACCCCTCCCACTACTGGGAGTACCTCAGTTTTTTCGCCAGTGTCTTAGGTGTTGGTCATGAGTAAAGATGTTCTATGCTGAGCTCCACTGGAATATTCCTTTGCTGGGGCAGGCTATGCAACCGGATCCATTCAAAGTGTCTTTTTAGGCCGAATGGAATGGTACCCGGCCTTGTGGCGGAAGAAATGAGGTTTAGCCCATAACGCTTTACGGGGTGCTTTACAGGTCCAGGAGTGTGGATCCCCCCGATAAAAAGGGGCCCCGGTCCCTGAAGGTTTTTTAACGGAGCCCACTGTGAGGGGTGAAGATTGGGTCTGTTGGTTTTACCACAGAATCCCTGCGGCGGGATAAGGTAAATGGAGATTCCTAAGAAATTTTACATTTTCTTATGGATTGTCTCCTTTTTAAAAGTAAATGTTGTCATGCCTAAAAGTCACCACTGGGGGCTGTATAGAGCACGTACCTGGTTCATGCTTTGCTCAGATCGCTCTGTGTCAGCAGAAGCTGCAGACTTCCCTCCGGCTAGCAGTCCCAGGCCTCCGGTAAGATGTTCAGGGGGGATTTCTTTCTAAAAACACCCCCCCACCTGGGCAGAAGCTCTCTCCCTCTCCCTGGATAGATAAGGGGAAGCCAGAACGATCGGCAGATGCCGCTCTGTTCTCCACCGCTTCTGCACGGCAGTTTGTCACCAGCTCTCCTCCTTGCCGCCCTTCCCCCCCCACACACACGCATGCTGATCCTGTCGGATTGGAAGCCCTCGCTCGTGCGGCAAAACGCTCTTTGGAAAAGAGGAGGGGGGGCACAGTGGAAAGAAGGAGGGGGCGTGGCTTGGCGCGGCATTAGCATGCAGTACATTTAAAAAGCTCCATTTTCCACGAAGTCTTCAGTTTCATTCGAGGCTGTTGAAAAACAGTATCCTATTAGCTTGGAACAAGAAATTCCAAGCTCTAGATTTTCCAATGTATCTGTCTCCAAAGGTGCGCCAGAGTCTCAGTTGGTGGTTGATAACCAAGAATCTGCAAAAGGGAAGATCCTTCCTTCCAGTTACCTAGAAGGTGGTAACAGATGCCAGCCTTTCGGGTTGGGGAGCAGTCCTGGAGGAGGCAACCGTCCAAGGGAAATGGTCCAAATCAGAAATGGCCTTGCCCATCAACATTCTAGAGATTCGGGCAGCGTGCTTGTCCCTGAGGGCCTGGACGTTCAAGTTACAGAATTGTCCTGTCGGGATCCAATCCGACAATGCCACAGCCGTGCCTTATATCAATCACCAAGGGGGGGCACAAGAAGTCGTGCGGCCCAGAGAGGTGAATCATATCCTAACTTGGGCAGAAAACAATGTACCTTGCCTATCGGCAGTCTTCATTCCAGGGATAGAAAATTGGCAGGCGGACTATTCGAGTCGCCAGCAGTTGTTCTTTGCAGAATGGTCCCTTCACCCCGAGATTTTCCTGGCAATATGCTGAAGATGGGGGATCCCAAATGTAGATCTGTTTGCGTCCAGGTTCAACAAGAAGATCAACAACTTTGTGTCAAGAACAAGGGATCTGCTAGCATGCGGATCAGATGCC
Organism: Lithobates septentrionalis; assembly: GCA_037952835.1. NCBI lineage: Eukaryota > Metazoa > Chordata > Amphibia > Anura > Ranidae > Lithobates > Lithobates septentrionalis. Next base: position 956,963 of record JBBDGP010001814.1, on the reverse strand, counting down.
TTGGTGGTCCTGCGGAATCAGTTCCTACTGATTTATGCATTCCCTCCTATTCTGCTGCTTCCACGACTTCTTCGCAGGATCAAGCAGGAAGGGAAGTCGGTGATTCTTGTGGCCCAGAAGATCTTGGTATGCAGAGATCATAAGGATGGCGGTAGGGGACTCATGGACTCTACCACCATGTCCAGACCTACTCTTGCAAGGTCCGGTATTCCATCATACCTTCCAAACGCTAAATTTAACAGTTTGGCTATTGAGACCCACGTTTTGAAGAAGCGTGGGCTGTCAGGTTCAGTGGTATCTACCTTGATTAATGCAATGAAGCCGGCCTCTAGAATTTTATATTATAGGGTCTGGAAGGCATATGTTTTCTGGTGTGAATCCAGGGGTTGGCATACCAGAAAGTATGTCATATGTAGAATCCTTAACTTTCTGCAGATGGGGTTAGAAATGAAGCTGACCTTGAGTACAATCAAAGGCCAGGTCTTGGCCTTGTCGGTATTGTTTCAACGACCACTTGCTTTGCATTCTTTGGTGGCTTAATCCACCGGTTAGGTCACCCCTGAACCCTTGGGACTTGAATTTAGTTCTGTCGGCATTACAGAAACGGCCTTTTAAGCCGATACGACGTATTCCCTTGGTCCTTTTGACAAGGAAACTAGTTTTTCTGGTAGCCATATCTTCTGCAAGAAGGTTATCAGAGTTGGCTGCTCTTTCTTGTAAAAATCCATATTTATTTATTCACAAGGATAGAGTAGTATTGCGTCCTCATCCTAACTTTCTACTGAAGGTAGTGTCAGGTTTTCATCTAAACCAGAATATTATTCTACCTTTTTGTTTTTTCCAGAACTTGGTTCTACGGAAGAAAAATCACTACATTCTCTTAATGTGGTGAGAGCAGTCAAAGTCTACTTGAAGGCGACTGCTCAGATTTGATAAAAGGATGTTTTGTTTGTGTTGCCTGAAGGTCCTAAAAAAGGACAGGCAGCATCGAAATCTACTATCTCTAAATGGATTTGGCAAGTAATTGTTCAAGCTTATGGTTTGAAGAGGAAGATTCCACCCTCTCAAATCAAAGTGCACTCCACCAGGGCTGTTAGTGCTTTGTAGGCAGTGCATCACCAAGCCTCCATGGCTCAAATCTGCAAGGCTGCAACGTGGTCTTCAGCCCATATATTTAGCAGATTCTATCAGGTTGATGTAAAAAGGCATGAGGATATCACCTTTGGGCGCAGTGTGCTGCAGGTAGCAGTATAAGTCCTCTGGTCTCATGGTGCCCTACTTTTGTTGTCTCCCTCCCCTCAGTTGGCATTGCTCTGGGACATCCCACATAGTAACTACTATGGCTCTGTGTCCCGTGATGTACGATAAAGAAAATAGGATTTTTATAACAGCATACCTGTAAAATCCTTTTCTTGGAGTACATCACGGGACTCAGAGGTCCCTCCCCTCCTTTAATACACGTTTATTGCTTTGCTACAAAAACTGAGGTACTCCCAGTAGTGGGAGGGGTTATATAGGGAGTGGACTTCCTGCCTTAGGGTTTGCCAGTGTCCATCACCTAAAGGTGGCCTATAACCCACATAGCAATTACTATGGCCCTGTGTCCCGTGATGTACTCCAAGAAAAGGATTTTACAGGTAAGCTGTTATAACAATCCTATGGGGGATGGGATGTTTCTCAATTGAAAACTGATGACATAAATATTATTGTGACAGATTTTTGTCTATATAATCTCTAAAACTAAAACAAAAAGTTTTAACTTTAGAATTACTCTAAAATGAACCTTTTTTTGTAATGACCGTGCATCTCATTGCTTTGTTCACAACGAGCGTCTGCTCGCCCCCACCAGGAGGATGTTACACTGGCACCAGCGCTGCCCAATAGGCTTCTGCTGGTGACAGTACGATTAGTGCGAACTACTTCTATTTGTAAGGTTAGCATGTTACCGAGATGTAGTCGCACAGGTTTTGGGATTTATGTCCCAGCCAAGTTTGGGAGGCTGAGGGCAGGGAGGGGGGGAAAGGGGACATTTTAAGTTAAGTTTAAAGAACATGATTTGTAACCTACCGAGATGTATTGGAAGTAAGCATATGTGGTGTCACATGGAGTTGAGATAGTGATATACATGTAACTGTATGGGGTGTGGGTGACCCTGCCCTGGGAAATGTTCTGCAGCCACTTCTCCAAAATTATTTAAACCGGTATGCATGGCTAACATAACGTTCCTAACCTGGAATGTCAGGGGGCTCCGAGACAAACTTAAGCGTACCGCTATTTTTGGATGCCTCAAGTCATACCGGGCAGATATAGCCGTTCTGGTTGAGACACATGTTATAGCCCATATCATGCTACATACGCTCCATATTCTCGGGGAGTGTCCATTTTAATTGCCAAAACTACCCCATCTGGAATTATTTCGGTGCGGATGGACCCCCAGGGCAGGTTCATTTTTTTGCACTGTACTATATGTGGCACACGATACGTAGTTAGGGCCTTCTATATTCCACCACCATACAATTCCACTCTAGCCACCAAGGGCTTTCTATACATGGCGCAACACCCCACAATCCCTGCCATTTGGCTAGGGGACTTTAACGTGGTTTTAAACCCGGTAATGGACAGACTGCAGCTGAGTCAGAGTGCTCAACTCCCTTTCACTACCCGCTTTGGGCGTACATTGAAAGAATTCTCGCTAACTGATACATGGCGATACAAATACCTGAACACTCAGGCATTTTCATGTTTTCCGGCGACACGCTCCACCATGTCCCGAATAGATTTCATATTGATCTCGGATGTGTTGCTTCCCTTGTTATCAGATTACGGTTACCATACTAGGTCCCTATCTGATCACACTCCATGTTGGGCTACTTTGCATCTTGCCCCGCAAACAGGACCCCACACATGGCGTCTCCATTCCTTTTGGCTGTCTACTTTAAAAGATCAGGAGAACATACATAGGGAATGGCAGTTTTATTAACATTAACAGGGATACGGCCTCGGTGGGCATGGTCTGGGAGGCATTTAAACTGCATGGTCGTGCCACTCTTTCCTCGCGCATAAATAGATTGAAAGCTTCTTCGAAAGCTTTGCTTCAACAGGCCTCTGAAAAACTAGAATCAGTAACGAATGAGTTTAGGATAGACCCCACGCCAGCCAAATCATCAGCACTTAAAGAGGGAGTCCCGCGAAAAAATAAATTTAAAAGTCAGCAGCTACAAATACTGCAGCTGCTGACTTTTAAAATAAGGACACTCCCCTGTCCCAGGGTCCAGCGACGTCGGCACCCGAGACCGAATCGTAGCTCGGTCCTCGGGTGCTGCCGCCGCCATTCTCTGTAAGGGAATCAGGAAGTGAAGCGCTGCGGCTTTACTACCCGGTTCCCTACTGCGCATGCGCGAGTCGCGCTGCGCTTCCTAACTGGTCCCCGCTGTCTCTGGGACCTGTGTGTGTCCCAGCAGAAAGCACGGTGGGGACGGGAAGAGGCATAGACTCCCATGGGAGTTTATGCCGGAAGTGGGTGCAAATACCTGTCTTAGACAGGTATCTGCACCCCCCTCCCCCCTGAAAGGTGCCAAATGTGACACCGGAGGGGGGGAGGGTTCCGAAAAGCGGAGGTTCAGTTTTTGTGTGAACCTCCGCTTTAAGCTTCAAACTTGTATACTAGATCATTTACACTTTGAAAAGGCCAAACAGAAGCTTTTTTTCTCGAGACAACAGGTGTTTGAACAGGGAGAGCATGCGGGAAAACTCCTAGCATATTTGGCCCAACAGGATACTAGTCCACCGGTGGTAGTCTCCCTGGTAGACTCACAAAATGCATTATTAACAGATCCCTCGTCGGTAGCAGCTGCATTCCAAACATATTATGCTGATCTTTACTCCTACAAAGTAAAGGTCACGACACGAGAGACTCAGGCCTTCCTTCACAACATCCCTTTCCCTCAAATTTCAGAATCCCAGATGAATATTCTGGAGGCCCCCCTTACTACAGATGAGATTGCGACAGCGATAGCATCCCTGGCAAAGGCCGCCGGTCGAGATGGTATACCACTGGATTTCTACGCAGCCTACTCGGAGATACTAGTCCCTGAATTACTAAAATTATATAATCATATTTTTGAATCCGAATCCCTTCCTGAATCCCTCCGTCAAGCAGTGATCATAGTGCTCTCCAAGCCAGGCAAAAATCCCCAATACCCCGACTCATACCGTCCAATTTCGCTACTCCAGGCGGATATAAAAATACTGGCAAAAGTATTAGCCATCCGCCTCAATCAAATTATTCTTTCCCTCATCCACCCTGACCAGACGGGGTTCATGCCTGGGAAAAAATACAGCTATGAATCTTGGTCGTTTATACATGAACATTCAAGCAGGCCATGAGACTATAGGGGGTAGAGCAGTAGTGGCGTTAGACGCCGCTAAGGCGTTTGATTCTTTGGAATGGGGATACTTATGGGAGTGCTTAAAAGGGTTTGGATTTGGTCCCAGATTCATTAAATTGGTACAATTGTTATACTTCTCCCCAGAGGCCAGATGGTGGTGGTGAACGGGTGGACCTCGGACTCCTTCCCGCTGGGGCGGGGAACTCGACAGGGTTGTCCGCTGTCCCCACTCCTATATGCCCTGGCGGTTGAACCTCTTGCCATCTCCCTTAGGATGAACCCAAATGTACATGGTCCCCGTATGGGGACCCTGGTAGAGACGGTGAGCCTTTATGCAGATGATATGCTCCTTTACTTGGAAGATACTGGCCCGTCTATCCAGTTTGCCCTTCAGACCATTGAGGATTTTGGAAAACATTCAGGACCGCGCATGAATTGGTCCAAATAGCAAATTTTGCCCCTTGACATATCACCCCCTACATGCTGCTCGGCTTCCCTCCCCTTGCAAAGGGTTGCGTCTATTAAATATTAAGGTGTACAAATTACTAGAGCGCCCCTAGAATATATTGCCAATAATATTGAACCGCTTTTTACATATTTGAAATCCTGCACACAATCCTGGGCAATACTCCCTCTGGGGGTGATGGGAAGGATCAACCTTTTTAAAATGATCCTAAAGTTCCTCTATATATTTTGGAATTCACCAGTACTCATTCCCCTAAAAATCTTCAAAACGAGTGACAAAATCATCAACTCTTTTATATGGGGACCAAACAGGCACAAGCTAGCTTGGAATACCGTTAAAAAACCCTACCTCCTAAGGGGGGGCAGCCCTCCCGCACCTCCACGCATATTACACAGCTCTCACACTTTTATCACATCCACAAAACAGATAAAATCAGATACCAAACCCTAACATGTAGAAACGCCGAACAATGATACTTATTCCCCTTTCCAAGTATTATTCAGAGGCAGGGGTGGTGGGAGGGGAGGGGACGGTCAGAACCCTCTACTACTTCAACATAAACGCATTTGGGAGATTGCGCTCAAACTGACTGGTGCCGATTTCTTCCACTCACACACACCCCTGTGGCACAACCCCCAGCTGAAGGAGCTGTTGTGTCTGCCGGGAGCTACCGTATGGGCCGCCAAGGGGATAATGTTTCTATACCAGGTAATTACCCCCACGGGCATAAGACATTTTCAATCACTCAGAGGAGAATTTAAATTACCCTCCCACGTGATATTTAGTTATATGCAGTTGAGGCATGCTCTTCGAACGCAATTCGTTGACGGATTCCCTAACACACAAATGTTACCACTGGTTGATGTGATTATAGGAGCAGACCCAGCCAAACTAATATCCACTCTTTATAGCATGTTACGAACACGCTCGGTGGCAAGAATCATAGACACAGCTAGAGTCGGATGGGAGGAGGACATAGGCTCAGTAGATGACTCTGACTGGGATGAGGTATTAGAAAAACGCTAAAAAGGTATCACCTAGGCTCTCAGAGCGCCTGACTCGGCTGTATGTAATACATAAATCTTATCTCACACCGTCAATATTATCTAAATTCTCTCCGAACAAGAACCCAAAGTGTTCAAGGTGTTCGGGCAGCCTATGCTCATTTTTTCACTTACTGTATGCCCAGATATCCAAAATTACTGGGCACAAATCATTAAATTTTTACATGACCACATGGGTTCGCCCGTACAGCTTGATCTCAGACCGTGTATATTGCTTCCGGATGTCACCATTGTCAAGTTTCAAGCTACCTTCCTTTACGAAACTCTCTTTTGTGCCAGAAAGGTAGTCGCTAAACATTGGATGAGGTCCATCCCTCCCACAATCCAGGCCTGGATTGGCGAAATAAATATGTCCTTACCATATAAGAAGGTGATATATCAACATAGGGGATGTCCGGCCAAGTACAACAAGATTTGGGATAGGTGGCTTGATAACATTGACACTTGCGTGGAATAACTAGGTGTGACTGACTGTACACAGGGGGGAAAAAGGTCACCCCAAGTTGCATAATTTCGCCACACCGTACAATGTTTTGAGCTTGTTTATGGGAGTTTCTGTAATAGGGAAAGGAAATCTATTGTGGCAATTATTACATTATTAACACATCACTGGAAGTTATAATAGATGATATACTTTAGTGTAAATTGCGGATGATGTATCTGTTTATGGAAAATGTATATCCTTTTTGAGATGATGTACATTATATACCATATATGTATGATTTACTTACAAATAAACATGTTCTTCTTAAAAAAAGAAAAAAAAAGTTACCTTTTTTTTTTTTTCTATGGGTAAAGAACAGGTTCACTTTAACAGTAGACTTATTTTAGTAGACTGCAAAAGAGCACAGGTACAGTGTTTAATGTGACTGAGGCTTTAAAGCGATACTAAAGTCTCATTTTTTTAAATTTAAAAAATAACAAACATGTTCTACTTGCCTCCTTTGCTGCAGTTGTTTTGCATAGAGCAGCCCGGATCCTCCTCTTCTCGGGTCCCTCGCCGGCGCTCCTGGCCCCTCCCTCCTGTCGGGTGCCTCCACAGCAAGCATCTTGCTATGGGGGCAGCCAAGCCATAGCTCTGTGTGTTCATTCAGACACGAAGCCGTGGTTTGGCCTCGCCCCCTCTCTGCTCATTGGGTTGACAGCAGTGGGACGGCCGAGGCACTCATGCACATCGCTGGAGAGAGATGGGGCTCTGGTAAGGATTGTGAAGGCTGAGGGGGGCTGCTGCACACAGAAGGTTTTTTATCTTAATGCATAAACTCCTTGGCGCCGGCACCTCCGGGCCCTGTTAGAGGTTTATGACGCCGGGGCGAGGCTTAAGAACATGCAGTCACTTGGTCCGAAAACTCCCGATCACAAGGAGTGATCGGGAGCTTTTGGTTAAGCGATAGTAACCGTGCCGGGAGCGCACTCTCAGCACAGGTGTATTGGGGCAATTAACGCAAATATGTGCCCTCTTGGCGCCAAGCACCAGATTCCTGGAGGCCGTATATTTGCGTACGGCCAGCGTCAAGGGGTTAAGATAAAAAAGAAAAAAACCTTCTGCCTTTAGAACCACTTTAGTCACCTAATATACAACATAATTTGTTGCAAAGCTGTTTCCAGCCACTAGAGGATGTACTTCACAGGAAAGGCTAAAAACATAGTAAACTTACTATAAGACGGCACACTGCTCCAGGTCTGTGCTGCATGTTTGTACACCTGTTTTTTGTGAAGTTCCCATGTACTTTATACTCTGATCGTACAGTTTACTCTTCTCTCTACCTTTTTAGAACAGCACTGGCTGAAGCAGAACTGGAATATAACCAGCAACATGTCAGCAGATCCATCTATGCAAAGTTTCCTTTGCAGAAACCTCCTCCAAATCTGGCATCTGTAATAGGTAACTGTATAAAAGAAGAATGTAAATACCTTTTCTACACAGCTGCATACTGCCCCTTTAATGAGGAATTGTCCCCTGCAGTCTGCTGGTAAACCAACACCAACAGCTTTGTGCTTTACAAGTGTGCTTAGCTCTCTGTTTGGCTTTGGGACACTGAAAGCCGCAAAACAATATTCGTATACATGCAAAATAAATGAATAAATCATGGCCAGATGCATGATCTGTCACTCATTTGACCTGCTCTTTTCCAATCACAGAGGTCTCTCTGTTGCTTTAAGCAGTGATAACTCCTTAGGACACCACAGGCTCCTACTGACTGCATTTTATGAATGGGCCTCAAAGTTTAGGCCATGGTGCAGTCCTTTGCTTGCCTTTATCCAGCCCTTGGAGCACTATTCTATCCACTGACACCAACCACGGGACATAATTCCTGTCGCTGACACCAACAGTGGGGCACTATTCCTCCCACTGACACCAACAATGGGGCAAAATTCCTTTCATTGACACCAGTGATGGGGCATAATTTCTTCCATTGATGCCAACAATGGACAGCTATTCCTCCCACTGACACCAGTGAAAGGGCACAATCCCTCCCACTGACATCAACGATGGGGCAGAATTCCTTCCATTGCCACCAATAATAGGACATTTTCTACTCCTGCTGGCCCCCTTTTAAAGTCTGAAGGAAAATTAAAGTGTCCCTTTGTTTAGAAAGTTTGGAGACCCTGACATAAGGGCTTGTTAGCCCCTTTCTGATAAAGTTAAGTAAAATAAAAAGTGAAATATAATTATAATAAAATTAAATAAAAGTAAAAAAATAAAGCAGCTCTCACGCTGCACACACGCAGATATTGGGTGCCACACATGTTCTATATTATACGTCGGGGCACCTACGCGTGAAAACGTTGCTTGCGATACACATGTTACATATCCGAATAGATACAATAGGTATTCCCGCGCTACCTGAACTAAATAAATAAGGTGTTTGGTTGCAGCAAGCACCGACCAGCTCAAAGACCACCCAACAAAAATATAATAAAAAAATCAATATCTTTAATTTTGGAGCGCAGCACCATATATTGATTTTTTTTTTTTATTACGTTACATATCGCTGCGCACGCCAGAGTGAGAGCAATAATTCTAACACAAGACCTCTTCCGTAATACCAAACTGTTACCTATAGGGGGCTTTTGAAGTGTCGCCTATAGAAAATATAGGGTACAGAAGTTTGACACCATTTCACGGGTACGCAGGTTTGGCATGTTGGATATCTATGTACTCTGTACAACCTCGTCTTTTATATTTTACAAAAAAATTTGGGTAATTTATTGCGTTTTGTTTGCCCTAAAATTCACGTTGGTGTGTTTTTTTTTTTTGGTTTTTTTTACAGAAATTTTGCGTTTTTTAGACCTTTGCAGTAATATCTGTGACATATAAAATTGTAACTACCACTATTTTATATTCTAGGGCAGTGATGGCGAACCTTAGGCACCGGCAGATGTTTTGGAACTACATTTCCCATGATGCTCATGTTCTCCGCAGTGTAGTTGAGCATCATGGGAAATGTAGTTCCAAAACATCTGGGATGCCAAGGTTCGCCATCACTGTTCTAGGGTGTCTGCTTTCAGAAAATATATGATATTTGTGGGTTTTGTTTATTTTTTTGGCCTATAATGATTTTTGTAAACGTGTGCAAAAACGGCTCTGGCAGCAAAAGCGTTAAACTGTGTTTGTATGCAAGAATTTTTTTTTATTTTCCTTAAAATATAGATTTGACAAACAGTTGCACATATATTGTGCAAACTATTTTATTCTACAGGGCCTCTGCTTTCATAATAAAAAAAAAAAAAAAAATATATATATATATATATATATATATATATATATATTTGAGGGGTTATAAGTAATTCTACATGTGTAATTAAAACTAAAGTAAGAGGGTGACAACCTTTTAACCAAATAGTGATAAAAGACCAAGACAGCTGCCCCTTTAAGTACAAAACCACTGTGATTAATATAAGTAGGTAAAGACACACTAGTCCCAAAATAGATGAACCAAAAATCGACAACCCAAAATGTGTCCTTTGTTATAACAATTTCCATAAAATATATGTCCATCAAATTCCATAGACTCAATCACCTTGTATTGGAATGAGTGATAAAGTGGAAAGCTTTTTCTTTAAATATAATGATCCACCACTGTGAGCAAACTGTACACTCACCAGATAAATAAGGCTACAGGGCAACCAGCAAGCATAATGGATAAACCCAGGCGTGTTCAGAGGGATACATCTGGATTTCACAGGACCCTTCTGGTAATAATCAGCTTATCACAATAAAAGTGAGCCCAGAAAAAAACTCACTGTGTAGTAAATTTTATTACAAATGGCAAGATGGTATATAAAAGCAATGCACTTGCATTCTGATGCCGACAGAAGGCACCAAGACAAACGGCTCAGGAGGTGACAGGCAAAGCACAGCAATGCCACTCGCAGTGCAAAGAGACGGCGTTCCAAGAACCCGGAAGTGACTTTTGGGATAAACCAGAAATTTCTGTCACTTCCAGTCTGGAAGGGTACTGTGGAATATTTGGTTTTGATGGGCATCTGAGCCTTTTAGTAACCACAGTAACCTTTAAGATCAATTGATGCCTTTGGGCTGTGCTATGTGGCCAGGAAACTGACCCTACCCTATACATCTCTCCACTCATACTTGCTGTCTGGTTGTTATCTCCCATAATGAGGGAGGGCAGTTGTATATCTGTTCCATCATTTTGAATTTTTGCACTACATCCACAATACCCTGTAAGGTTGTACACCTGCCATTTTAATGACTTCCTTTCATTTTCTACATGATAGATTTTATTGGACAGATATGAATAAAAGTGAACTTTTAGGTCATCGTGGGTTTGGTGCATGGGTGTATCGCACCCCTGCTGATGTTTCTCTAGTGCAGAGTAGTAGGTAGAAATAAGCTTAGTAGGATCTGACCGTCTTAGCATTTTTTCTAAGAGTGTCACTTGTATAGGGGGTTATCCAAATTGTACACATACAGCATGGCAGAGCTGATAATAATAAAATAAATATTTGGAGGGCAAATTTAAAGTCTGCCTGTAATTAACTGTTGAAAGAACTTAAAGCCTTGCGCAGTAAAAAGATGGCATAGGTAATTAACCCTTTGGGAGAAGCATCGTTTTAGGTCAGGTAGGGAATATAGCTAATTTAGGATAGGATTAAACCACAAATGGTTATTGGGAGATATCGACCAGGATGCTTTAGAGATACGGGTCACAACTGTGCAAAACAAGGAAAGGAAGGTATTTAACATTGTAGTACCTGGACGAGTAGGCACTATTATGAAGGGTCTCTAACGAGGTGGCAATTGCTGCTTCAGTGGTGGTACAGGCATTAGCTGAGGTGGAATGCAGCCAATCATGAATGTGCACCAGTTGAGATGCCAAATAGTACATATAAATGTTAGGTAGGCAAGTCGGTGACGTCAGGACCTCAATTGCTATTCTAGGAAACTGATGTTGCCATAGAAATGCCCTGCAGATGGTATCAATCTTTTGAAAATTGATTTGGGTATCTTACAAGGGGAATTGGCCATGACGTACAACAGTTTAGGAAGATAAATCATTTTAAGAATTATGACCCTGCCCATTAGGTCCAACGGTAGGTCTATCCACTGCCTAGTTTGAAGCTACAACTGGGATATAAAAGCACACACATTACTGACAATATATAAAGATAAAGGTAATTGAATCTTGACACCCAAGTACCTAAATAAAGTTACAGCTTGGAATCTAGACTCCAGGTGAATCCTAGATGTATCTGCCTTTTTTCCTTTTTTGTTTTCTTTTTTTTTTTTACTTGGTAATCCAGCCAGTAAGGCAACATTCACACTGGCGTTTAGGCTCGGTGCGAAATTTCAGATTCCTTATGCGGCTCTCAGAATAAAGGTGCGGCCATCGGCCCTGTTCACTATAATGACAGGTCGCTGCCAGCTGCAGCTATTTGCGGGTCTCTGCACAGCCAGTAATGACCTGCAGTGATCCCTGCTGGATGCACTGGAAGTGCGTCCAGCAGAGATCACTGCAGGTCATCGCTGGCTGTGTTGATTGCTGTGAATATCTGCGGCCTCCACTCAAGACAGGAAGTATGATACTGGCTAGATCACCAGCTGAAAAAAAAAAAGAAAACAAATGAAGCCACCGCATGGGGCCCCCACAAGCCTGCACTACCGCTCACCAAACTCAACCCATTTAAATAAACGGGTCTGCGCTGCAAGTTCCCTACAACCGAAGGGCAGTGTAAAGAGGTCAGAAAGAGGTAAGCCGGTGTATAAAGGTCAATAATAGGTAGGGCGGTGTGTAAAGGTCAGTAATAGGTAGGGTGGTGTGTAGAGGTCAGTCATAGGTAGGGCGGTGTGTAGAGGTCAGTCATAGGTAGGGCGGTGTGTAGAGGTCAGTCATAGGTAGGGCGGTGTGTAGAGGTCAGTCATAGGTAGGGCGGTGTGTAGAGGTCAGTCATAGGTAGGGCGGTGTGTAGAGGTCAGTCATAGGTAGGGCGGTGTGTAGAGGTCAGTCATAGGTAGGGCGGTGTGTAGAGGTCAGTCATAGGTAGGGCGGTGTGTAGAGGTCAGTCATAGGTAGGGCGGTGTGTAGAGGTCAGTCATAGGTAGGGCGGTGTGTAGAGGTCAGTCATAGGTAGGGCGGTGTGTAGAGGTCAGTCATAGGTAGGGCGGTGTGTAGAGGTCAGTCATAGGTAGGGCGGTGTGTAGAGGTCAGTCATAGGTAGGGCGGTGTGTAGAGGTCAGTCATAGGTAGGGCGGTGTGTAGAGGTCAGTCATAGGTAGGGCGGTGTGTAGAGGTCAGTCATAGGTAGGGCGGTGTGTAGAGGTCAGTCATAGGTAGGGCGGTGTGTAGAGGTCAGTCATAGGTAGGGCGGTGTGTAGAGGTCAGTCATAGGTAGGGCGGTGTGTAGAGGTCAGTCATAGGTAGGGCGGTGTGTAGAGGTCAGTCATAGGTAGGGCGGTGTGTAGAGGTCAGTCATAGGTAGGGCGGTGTGTAGAGGTCAGTCATAGGTAGGGCGGTGTGTAGAGGTCAGTCATAGGTAGGGCGGTGTGTAGAGGTCAGTCATAGGTAGGGCGGTGTGTAGAGGTCAGTCATAGGTAGGGCGGTGTGTAGAGGTCAGTCATAGGTAGGGCGGTGTGTAGAGGTCAGTCATAGGTAGGGCGGTGTGTAGAGGTCAGACCTAGGTAGGGCGGTGTGTAGAGGTCAGTCATAGGTAGGGCGGTGTGTAGAGGTTGGAGTAGGTGTAGTGGAGCCACTGAGACAGGCATTTGGCAATAATCAGAGGTGACAGTTTGGAGATGGCAAGCAGAAAGTGCTGCTGGTACCCGCTCAGTCAGCCCTGCTACTAAGGCTAAGCAGGGGCGTCCCCTATTTTTGGGTCGGAGGCCTAGCGTTGGAGCTCATTGTGGCGATCAATAAGGCCTAGAGGATAGCAGGTTAGACACTTCCTAATGGCTCAGTCCCTAGGAACAGTAATGGAAAAAGGCCGACAGGCCCTCTTACTAGACCCAGCAAAACCGCAGCAGTAATCCCTCCAGCTAGATATTCGCTCCCTCTGGGCTGCCCAGGCCAACTCTGGTCAGTAGTGTAGCACGTCCGTCTCTAATCTGGCAGTGGCTCCATCTTTCTCCCCCTTTGGTGGTGCAGGTACAGCGTGGCTCCTCCTCTGTTGGTGCGGGTACAGCGTGGCTCCCCCTTTTGTTGGTGCGGGTACAGCGTGGCTCCCTCTCTGTTGGCGTGGGTACAGCCTGGCTCCCTCTCTGTTGGTGCGGGTACAGCGTGGCTCCCTCTCTGTTGGTGCGGGTACAGCGTGGCTCCCTCTCTGTTGGTGCGGGTACAGCGTGGCTCCCTCTCTGTTGGTGCGGGTACAGCGTGGCTCCCTCTCTGTTGGTGCGGGTACAGCGTAGCTCCCTCTCTGGTGGTGCGGGTACAGGGGTACAGCGTGGCTCCCTCTCTGGTGGTGCGGGTACAGCGTGGCTCCCCCTCTGGTTGTGCGTGTACAGGGGTACAGCGTTGCCCCCCCTCTGGTTGTGCGTGTACGGGGGTACAGCGAGGCTCCTTCTCTGGTTGTGCAGGTACAGGGGTACAGCGAGGCTCCCTTTCTGGTTGTACAGGGGTACAGCAAGGCTCCCTCTCTGGTTGTGCGGGTACAGGGGTACAGCAAGGCTCCCTCTCTGGTTGTGTGGGTACAGGGGTACGGCGTGGCTCCCTCTCTGGTGGTGCGGGTACAGCATGGCTCCCTCTCTGGTGGTGCGGGTACAGCGTGGCTTCCTCTCTGGTGGTGCGGGTACAGTGTGGCTCCCTCTCTGGTGGTGCGGGTGCAGGGGTACAGCGTTGCTCCCTCTCTGGTGGTGCGGGTACAGCGTGGCTCCCTCTCTGGCTTCCCCCAGCACAGTCCTCTCTTTTTCTTTTCTATTAGCAGTCAATTCCTCTGCTTTTTCCTGGTTTCCAGCTCGCTCTCTCCCCCCAGCAGAGTGCATGCATGCATGCATGCTGGGGCTGTAGCCTGCTGTCTGTGGATACACCTGGGGCTGCCAATCTTCTGGGACTACATTTACCGTAATGCTTCCCCAGTGTCTTCTGATTGGCCACAGCAGAGGGCCAATGGGGGAGAGTGGGCAGGAAGGTGGGCGGCGTCGCGGCAAACCCAATAAGAGCCGCTCTCTCTTATCCCGTTCGACTGACAGGAGAAAGGGGAGTGGGGGAGATGCACACGCAGCCTACCTCTCCCCTGTCACATCGCCGCTGCCAAGTAATTTGTGTGCAGTGCAGTTACCAATGCCACGCTACCTGACCTCCGTACTGCATCCCCCTAGATTTGGAGCCGGCCCTTGTGGGGCTCCATGAGCACTTGGGGGCCCCTGGGCAGTTCCCAGGGGTGCCCGCTCCAAAAGATGGCCCTTCCCTCACGCCCAGCCTTGACGTCCCTTTAATAGGGTCTGTATGTCCAGGGGACAGAAAGGATCCAAGATCATGTTACCGCTGTGATTAACTGTTACATTGGTCACATGATCAGGAGCTGGTCCTGCCAGCAAAAGATCATTAGTGGGAACCAAAAGATGTCTGACAGCTCAGTCTCTGTTCCTCCATATATATGTGTTATGCATGCAGCAACAGGATAATGTATTGGCAAGCTGCAATTTATACACTTTTTGGTTTTGAGTTCAACACCTGGTCCATAGGGGTGTACAGGTGTGAGAAATTAAGTGGTCAGGGGAATGTTTGATTGAAGCAGAGTAGAGGTGTGTTTTTGTGTACAAAAATCCGCACTAAATAAGTTTTTCATTTGTAGATGGCACCACGAAGGTTAGTGCTCTGATTTGGACAACGCAACCATGGACCATTCCTGCTAATCAGGCTATCTGTTATATGCCGGCTTCATCGTACGTCACTATTGTTTACTTCTACTCTAATGGTTTATATAAAAATGTACTATGAGTTAAATGTACAGCTTTTCCTTATTGTTTTATTTTAGGGGAAGTAAAGCAGCTTCAGCTTAAAAGCTATAAGAAATGCTATAAGTACTCAGTTAAAAGACATATTGGTACTGTGTTACATACCAATAGATTTGTAAAATAAAGCACATTCTTTTCTTAAAGCCTGACTCTGGGCAAATAATAAATTATCCCTTGCAGTGGGGCTGCACCTGCATTGCAGGGGTTTGCTTGTTTTTTCTAGGGGAGAGGAGAAACAGTTTTACTTACCTGATCCTCCACTTCCCGGCAGGCATTGCTTCCCCATGATTCGGCAGTGGACAGCCTTGGTGTCCTCATGTCCAGTACAGGGTTATGGAACTCGCGGTCTTGATCACATCAGGACCCTAGACTAGTGGAGCATGGGGGTGCAAATGCTGCGGGTAGGAGCAGAGGATTGGGTAAATAAACTTCCCTTTTTTTTTTCCCCTAGACATAAATAAGCAATTAACCCTTGCAGTGGGGCCATGTGATTATTTATTTATATATATATATATATATATATATATATATATATATATATATATATATATATATATATATATATATATTTGCCTAGAGTTGGGCTTTAAAATGCAGGAAGAAAAGTCTGCATATCTAATAGGCCCATATATATTTGGACACAGGCACAATTTTCATACTTTTGGCACTGTATGCCACTAGAATAAAATTAAAACGAAATAATCCAAATTTATTTGAAGTGCAGACTTTCAGCTTTAATTCAAGGGGTTGAACATAAATATCAAGTACAAACTTTAGGAACTGTAACCCTTTTTATACACAGACCCCCCATTTTCAGGGGCTCTAATGTAATTGAATAAATTAATATCATAAAAAAAGTTCATTTTTAATATTTTGTTGAGAATCCTTTACTGGCAATGACGGCCTGAAGTCTGGAACCCATGTACATTACAAAAGACTGGGTTTCCTTCTTTCTGGTGCTTTGCCAGGCTCTAACTGCAGCTGTCTTCATTTGTTCTTTGTGCGTCTTTCTGCCTTTTAGTTTTGCCTTCAGCAAGTGAAATGCATGCTCAGTTGGGTTGAGATCAGGTGATTGACTCGGCCATTGTAGAATATTCCACTTATTTTCCTTCAAAAGCTCCTGGGTTGCTTTTGCAGTGTGTTTTGGATCATTGTCCATCTGTAATGTGAAGCGCCATCCAATCAACTTTGCTGCATTTGTCTGAATCTGGGCTGACAGTATATCTCTAAACACTGCAGAATTCACCCGGCTGCTTCTGTCTTCTGTCACATCATCAATAAACACCAATGACCCAGTGCCACTGGAAGCCATGCATGCCCATGCCATCACATTGCCTTCACCATGTTTTACAGATGACATTGTGTGCTTTGGATCATGAGCTGTATGTTTTTGAAGCCTTATGCCCTGTACACACGGTCGGATTTTCCGACGGAAAAAGTGCGATTGGGTTGTGTTGTTAGAAATTCCGATCGTGTGTAGGCTCCATCGGACTTTTTCCGTCGGAAAAAGTTTGAGTGCAGGCTATAAAATTTTCCGACAACAAAATCCGATCGGTTAAATTCCGATCGTGTGTACACAAATCCGGCGCACAAAGTGCCACGCATGCTCAGAATAAATTAAGAAACTAAAGCTATTGACTACTGCCCCGTTTATAGTCCCGACGTACGTGTTTTACGTCAACCGACAACTTTCTGCGACCGTGTGTATGCAAGACAAGTTTGAGCCAACATCCGTCGGAAAAAAGCCATGGATTTTGTTGTCGGAATGTCCGAACAATGTCCGACCGTGTGTACAGGGCATTACAAAAGCCTGTTTCACCTGCATGGACAGCTCCTTTGAACGCATGATGCAGGCTCACAGCAATAGATTCCAAATGCAAATACCACACTTAGAATCCATTCCAGACCTTTTACCTGCTTAATTGATGAAGAAATAACGAAGGAGTAGCCCCACACCTGGCCATGAAACAGCTTTTGATTCAATTGTCTAATTACTTTTGGTCCAATGGCTATTCTTAAAGAGGTTGTAAACCCTCACGTTTTTCACCTTAATGCATTCAAGGAGTGCCCCCATGGAAATCGTCTCTCCGTGGGGGCACTCGAGAAGAGGAGGAGCCAGGAGCAGAGGAGGTAAGTATAACATGTTTGTAAAGTGTTGTTGTTTTTAAAAAAAAAAAAATAATCACGTTGAAGGGGTTGTAAACCCCCGTGTTTTTTCACCTTAATGTATCCTATGCATTAAGGTGGAAAAACACCTGGCAGTGACCAGCCTCCCCCCCCCCCCCTGTTTTACTTACCTGAGCCCTGGAATTTCCCACGCCGGAGACGCACTCTTCCTCTGCCCGGGGTTCTTGGCTCTTGATTGGATAGATAGCAGCGCAGCCATTGGCTCCTGCTGCTGTCAATCAAATCCGATGACCTGGAGGCTGGGTCCGGCATTTGTGTCTATGGACGCAAAAGCTGGACTCGGGAGTGTGCCTGCAAGGTAACCTCCCCTGGAGAGGGCTTCTCCTAGGGGGTTATCTGATGCGGGGAGGAGCCATGAGAGCTGCCGGGGGACTGCAGAAGACGATGATCGAGGCCACTCTGTGCAAAACGAGCTGCACAGAGTATGATATGTTTGTTATTTAAAAAAAAAACAAAAAAAAAACGAGCTTTTACAAACCCTTTAAGAGCTGTAATTCCTAAACCCTTCCTCTGATTTGGATGTACGTACCCTCAAATTAAACCTGAGAGTGTGCGCTTTCAGCCCATATTATATAAATGCAGCTTGAATATGTTTTGGTAAATACCTGAAAAAAAATAAAATTTGTGCCTGTGTCCAATTATATATGGACCTAACTGTATGTACATATATAATGTTACTTTTCTTATTGTTTTATTCAATTTAAAATATTCGAATACATTAAGTTACTTATGCTATACCGATGACTTAAAAAAATTAAATTGTGGAATGTCTTTGCATTGAATTTGCTTCTGTGATTCCAGATATTCTTTGGTGAAGTGCCTGACATCAGGGGAGCTTTATATTCTGGCTACTGAACTTGCTGATTCCACAGCACTTTCCCTGGGAACAAAGTTTGAAATAATTTCAACATTTAAAGGTAAATGTTCATGTAGATCAGTGGTGGTTAACTTTCTTGATATAGGAAGCCTCAAGTACGGTCTCTGACATCACCAAAGGGGCCACACATAATATTCCATGAATGTACTACTACAGAAAACTCTAGTGATTGCAAACATGGGACAGGAGAGGGCCACAGATAGCATGAAATACATCAACCCACACAGCACTGACCTCATGTAACCCTTTTTAAGGGGAAGTTCCTTGGCTAAGCAGTGCACAAATCTAAACGCAGAGAAACTCCAGCGCTGTGACCAGCCTCTCCTATCGTAGAGTGTTCTCAGCATTAGGCTCTGCCTGTCACCTTGAGAAAGAGGGTCTGCATACTCTTGCAAATTCTGAAACACTGCTGGATTTTCCCTACGTTTAAATTTGTGCTTCTCAATAAAATTAAGGCCTTAAACAACCCACTGTTACGTGATTGTACTTTGCAATGTCCCCCAGGTTGTCGAAAATTTTTTGAAAAATCATACTTTATCAATTAAGCTTGGAACAAAATATTGAGCTCTTATGTAGTATCAATATATTCTGCTTGGTTTGAAAATGAACATGTGCTTTGCCTATACAGTGATACCTCGGTTCACAAACTTAATTCGCGAACCGAATTGATTGCGAAATGAGGCAAATTTTCCCATAGGGTTCAATGTAAATCAGGTTAATCCGTTCTGAACTTTTTTTGTTTATACATAAAATTATGAAATGTATGTACAAAAAAGGATTTTAAACATATATTTACATTAAGCTGGCGTCTTTCATGTGTACATCTAAAAAGAAAAAAAAAACTATAGCTCCTCTTTAATCCTTGTTTGAAACAATCCCAAACCCCAATTTAAATTACTAATCTAGGGGCCACACAACAGCACTGTGCATTCAAGAAAAAATCATCTGAGGGCATGATAAAGTTGTAGAATTCATATGAACTGTTTTACCATGATTCCCAATCAAGTGAGCCCACCCTCATGGTAGTCAGGGGGCAGAAACCTCTATCTGAGTGGACTGGTTCTCCTAAGACTCTCATCTTGCACTGCTCTTCTCAACTTGTACGTGTCAGAGCAGGGAAGATTGCCAAGGCTCGTGTTTGTGAACAGAAGCCTCCGTGAACCGAGGTATCTGTGTATAGGGCATAGAAACAGGTTCATTTTTATACTAGTCCCAACTGCTCCACCGCCTCTCAATTCAGCTACCAGGAGTTTGGAAAATTTGTAGGTACTTCCAAGTTTAGGGGATTTGAATCATTCTATTTCCACCCACATGACAACACTAGTAATTGGCTGCTCAGGCACCCAGTGTTGCCACTTAAAGCATGGAGTGAGCCCTTACTTTTTCCTTCTAAACAGAAAATAAAACTTGATATTTTGACTTATGGCACATATTAATAAGTCTACTGTATCTTCACAGAACTATTGGGACCCATTAAAGGCTTATATGAGAGGTCTGTTTATTTCACAAATCTCTAGAATAATAATAATAAAAAAAAAAAAAGTCTATGGCCTGGGAAGAGAACAACTGACAGAAGATGTCTTAAAGGCTGAACTTCAATATATAGGGAACCCTACTAAAGAAACACAGCCGATATGGATACGAAAACAACAGATATATTCCGGTATCTCTCGTAAAAAAGCAGAGCAGAAATGTTTTTTTCTTCAGCAACCCTATTTTGAGGATGGGGAAAACACGGTCATCTTTTGTCTGCAATCGTAAAATCCCAAAAACCAATGTCACAAATGGTGGAATTGCAAATTTCTCCTACTGAAACTGTGCGAACAACCTTGGAGATTTCATCAGCCTTTGTTGATTTTCTATAAAAACCTGTATAGTAGTAAAGTATCCTATACAGAGATCTAAAACTTTTCCTGAATTCCATATCTTTAGCAGAATTATCAGAGAGTGATAGGGAGATGTTGGATCAACCCCTGTCACTAGAAGAACTCCAAATAGCTTTGGCTAATTTGCCTAATAATAAAGCCGCAGGTGCAGATGTGTTACCAGGGGAGGTTTATAAGGTTTTTGGAGAAGATTTTCTGCCTGAACTACTTAAGGTCTTTAATACCACATTTGAGAGTGGCTATCTGCCATCTTCTATGAATGAAGCAATTATTATAACGTTGCTAAAAACCGATAAAATCCCTAGTAACCCAGAATTTTTTTGCTTTAAAAGTTACTTACCTCAGACGTGAAATTATTGGCAAAAGTATTAGCCACTAGATTGACGAAAATCATTTCTAAGATGGTGCATAAGGATCAATCAGGCTTTATCCCAAATAGATCCACGGCAGTGAATAAAAGGCGTTTATTTCTTAACTTACAGATTCCAACAGAAAACTTGGGTAATAGAGCTATATTGTCGCTTGATGTGGCTAAAGCTTTTAAAAGCACAAAATGGGACTTTTTGTTGTATTGTTTCGAAACATTTAGGACCCCAGTTTATAAGATGGATACAATTACTTTATACTGCCCCAGTGGCACGGGTGCAGGTAAATAGACGCATATAAGCACCTTTTTCATTGCAACGAGAAACAAGGCAGGGATGCCCATTATCACCTTTGTTGTTTGCTTTAGCTTTAGAACCACTGGCTGCTTCTATTCATCAATCAAAGTATATTACTGGGTTTCTTGGATCTATGGGAAAAGACAAAATCGCTTTATATGCCGATGATACACTTTTATTTCTGGGAGATACCTCGTCCTCATTGGAGGCAGTAATGTCTTTAATTAAAACATATGACTCCTTTTCAGGCTTTAAGATAAATTTGGGATAAGTCAATACTTTTACCAGTGGACCCCTTGGTGACCAGTCTGCCAATCTCTGCCTTCCAGATTACTGTAGTCTCTACATTTAAATATTTAGGGGTACATATCACATCACAAGTGAGTACATATGTGGAGTGGAATCTGTCTCTATTACTTAAGCGGTTTGGGCAAGTAGGAAAAATCTGGAGTAAATTACCTTTGTCAAAAATAGGCAGAGCCAATTTAATAAAGATGATTTGGATGCCACAATTATTATATTTGCTCCATAATTTTCCCATATGGTTACCATCGAAATTCTTATAACAAATACTCTGTTTAGAGATCTTATATGGAGATATAAACATCCTCAGTTGGAAACCTTGCAGCTGCCTAAGGATGAAGGAGGTTTGGCTGTCCCTAATGCCAGACTTTATTGTCTGGCATCTCGACTTCAGCAATTAAATGGATGGAACACTATAGATTGTGAAGATCCTATACAACAAATTATATGTTCCCAAATGCCGATAAATCCATTAGTGCAGTTAATAGTTTCCTACCAATTTTTTACTAAATGAAGATGATCCCACATTCGTTTTGGTACTTAGGACTTGGACCACTGTTCAACAAGAAACTCATCATGAGGGTTACATACAATATATGTCCATATGGAATAATCTACAACTGCCTGAAGTGGCGAAACTTAAACATTTTGAGATATGGAAAAAGGCAGGCATTCTGTTTCTTTGCCAACTCTATGACAATGATGTTTTGCAATCATTGGATTGGCAGAGAAATATAATTTGCCTAATAAATTATTTTTTCAATATCTACAGCTACGGCATGTCTTACAGTCCCAGGCAAAGACCTTTTATATTTAATTATAATCTTTCATTAATCTTTACTATGGCAGTTAATATTATACATGCTAAACAGGGACTAATGGGAAAGATTTACTCTTCTTTTAAAACGATAACAAGAATTAACTCACAAGTAGATAGCTATGAACGGTGGTGAAGAGACTTCTATACCCTTAGTGATGAGGAATGGGGGCAAGCTTTGAAAAGTTTATTTAAGGTGTCCTTATCTTCCGCACAATGGATGACTCAATTATTCATTATCCACAGAGCTCACTATACTCCATTAAAATCGTATTTTTGGGGTAAAGTAACTGCATCTAATTGTCCAAGATGTATAAATGGTACACTTATACACATGCTGTGGCGATGCCCCAAATTAAACCACTACTGGGAGTCCATATTTGATATTTTGAATTCCTTGTGCTCCACACAGGTACAGCCTGATCCAAAAGTAGCATTGTTAGGGGTTATGCCGGTAGATATTCTCCCAGAAGAGGTGCAAGTGATTTTGCATGGCACGGAAACTTATATTGCAAAAATGGATATCAAACTCTCCACCAAAAACAGACCAATGGATTAAAGCAATTAATTTTCATTTAAGACGAGAGGAACTCGCCTATAAACATAGGAGATGTCCTAAGAAATTTGGAAAGATCTGGCATTGGTGGTTAGTGTCTGATCTGGTTGAGAAATCCAATGAGAATATTAATAAGGACCATTAGGTAAGAAAGCTAACACTGGAGCGAAATGAATATATATAAAACTGGTATTATACATGAAAATTTCGAAAGGAGGGAAATTAAAAAGGGACTGACGAACGCAGACAATGAGGGGAAATTTTTTTTTCTTTTTGCGTGTTTTGAATGTTAATTTGCTTGATGTTTGTTTTGCTTTTTGTTCGTATACACAAGTCAGTGGGGTAATGTAATGTGATTGACATAACTGCGCATTTGTTGTAAATAGGGGAAGAAATTTATTAAACTATTTGATTGAAAAAAGAAAAGGTGAAACTCTTTCTTTGCTCTGCATGAGCAAAGCACAGGCTCACTTTAAAGAAAACGCAGACCATTCAAATCAGTTCTTGCATAAATTGAATGGTCCACCAGTTATTGAGATACATGCACACTATAGGGCCAGTTTGATCTGAAGCCATTTTAACCGCTTGCCGATGGCGGTAGAATGGCTCCCCTGCGCCAATCGCCGTAGCTATACGGCGGCCACTTCAAGGGGTATTGGGGGGGGGGGGCTAGCCAATGCGCATCCCCGACAGCCGCAATGTCCACTGGGCACACGTGATCGCTCCTGACAGAGCCAGAATCTGTGTATGTAAACCAAATCCAGGTTCTGACAGGGGAGAGGAGACAGATCGTGTGTTCCTAGTATATAGAAACACCGATCAGTCTTCTCCCCTAGGCAGTCCCACCACCCCCACCCCACAGTTAGCACATGCTGAGGAAACACAGTTAACCCCTTGATCGCCCCCTAGTGTTAACCCCTTCCCTGCCAGTGACATTTATACAGTAATCAGTGGCTATTTTTAGATCTGATTGCTTTTTAAATGTCACTGGTCCCAAAAGTGTCAGATTTGTTCGCAGCAATATCTCAGTCCCAATAAAAATCGCAGCCATTACTAGTAAAAGAAAATATTAAAAATGTCATAAATCCCCTATTTTGTAGATGCTATAACTTTTGCGCAAACCAATCAATATATGCTTATTGCAATTTTTTTTTTTAATCAAAAATATGTAGAAGATTGCATATCGACCTAAACTGAGAAAAAAATGAGGGATATTTATTTTAGCAAAAAATAAAAAAATATTGTTTTTTTTTTTTCAAAATTGTCGCTATTTTTTTGTTTATAGCACAAAAAATAAAAACCCCAGCGGTGATCAAATACCACCATAAAAAAGCTCTATTTGTGGGGAAAAAAAGACGTAAATTTTGTTTGGGTATAACGTTGCACGACCGCGCAATTGTCAGTTAAAGCGACGCAGTGCCGTATCGCAAAAAATGGCCCCGGTCAGCAAGGGGGTAAATCCTTCCGGGGCTGAAGTGGTGAAGTAAACCTTTTTCTGAAATAAATATGGGGGTTTTCATTACTGATCTCCTAAAAATGCTTTTTGCCTGGCACTTGTGCTGCCCTTTTAGCTTTAATACTTTCTGAATTACTGACTTGGAACAAGTAAGTGGATCAGGAAAGGCAGAGTGCAGTAATAAGTCCTTATCTGTATACTTTGAGAAAGGCATCCATGTAATCAAAAGAGAGATTTTCTTTAACCTTTTAAAAATGTTTTAGGTTATGGGAGAAAGCTATAAGACCCACACAAGCATGTAAAATATGTACAACTCCATATATATTGTGTTAATGATGGGAATTCACCACGTAGTGAACATGTTGATCATCATTCATAAACTTCTTTTTTTTTTCAATATTCTTTTGTCCTTATTATCAAATTATGCTAATGCTGTTTTTCATCTTACAGGAACAGATCTTGAAAACGGGGTATGTGATCACCCCACAATACCAGGAAGGCTCTCTCCGTTCGTCCCAGCCAATCATGTCACCATGGGAAAAGGTACAGGCCTTGTGCACACTGCACCTGCCCATGGCATTGAAGACTACAGTGTCGCTTCTCATCATAAATTATCAGTGGTAAGTTAGGGTAGTCTCATATAAAAATTTCACATGGAGAATGAAAGGGAGCCCTGCATTACGATCATGCTAAAAGGAATGTATATTGTTTTGTTTTGTTTTAAAAATTTGTTACAGCTTGGCCTAAAAAAATAAACCATCATTGTGCAATTTTCTTTTTTTTATGGGTGCATATTAAATATTGCAGATGAATGGTTTCATATTTACCACTTGAAGCCAGCAGCTGTTGAGCTCTAAGCTGGAGCAGCACCTCCAGCCTGTGTTGTAAAATTGGTCTAATTAGTAAAATACACATACTACAGGATGACACACTCCCTCTCTTAAAGCGGAGTTCCAACTGTTAAATTTTTTTTTTTTTTTTTTTTAATCTTATTAATAGCACTTACGTTCCTCTGATGAATCGCTGCTCGATTGCCGATTTAATAGAGAAAGTTATGTTATATTGCTCCTTCTTGGCAATTTCCATCTTGCTTGTGGGCATTTGAACCCCACAAGCACTATCTTCTGGGATCAGTTGCAGCTGAGCGACTAGCATGCCCTGCCCATTCTCACGCATGTGCAGTATGTATGGCTTGCAGCGCTGTACACTTCTGACATTGCCACCACAACGGGTGTCGTCGTCGGAAGTGCCCCCGTTGTGGTGGCAACGAAGCCCTCGGCCCTGCCCACTGACTCCTGGAAAATGATGACGAGCATCTCCCAGGAGCACTAGCGAGCACGCTGCCAAGGGAAATAACGTCAGGCGCCAGGAAGAGGCAGATTACAAGGCACCCCTTAGCAACAGACATTAAAGTGAGTAAAAAAAAATACAATTTTTCCAAATGTTGTTTCTTAGGTTTAATGCTGCTGAATAAAGCAAAGTTAATTTTATGGGTGGAAATCCTAACAGTTAGGTCAGATCGATCTATTTAACTGGCTCAGATACACACAAAATGCTTTAAAGTATGCAAGCAGTGTTATAAATTGTTAAAGGAAAGTTCAGCATGCTTTTCAATGCTTCAAGTAATAAATCAATGTGGTGGGAGGGGTGATTGCTGGCTCATTTTTTTTTCTTTCACCCTTTGACCACCAATGTGATGTTGCTAATGTATCTTCATTTCCCTAGTATGGGCAAAGAAAAGGTTTATTTTAATCTTTCACTCCCACATCTGTTAATATGGCAGTGGTAGTACCAATTTGTACACAAACTCGCAGCTGAGTGTTCTTCTACATTTTCACTGAGCTGCTGGCTTTATTTTAGAAGTGATTCAGGCAGTTGTAAAGCATGCATGTGTAGCTGCAACCCTTGCCTTCCATGTGTTCCGGGCCTGTCTTTCCTTCCCGGGTGCCTGGGATGTCCATGGTGAACTTCATATGCTCATCTGCTGAAAGGAAACTACATCTACACCACAGGAAGCGCATCCTTACATCTCCTCTGTTTTATAATGCCAGAAATACATACAAATACTAGGACTTTTTTTTACCTTAATGCAGGGAATGCATTAGGGTAAAAATGTCTAGCTTTTACAACCACTTTAAATAGAACCTGTTGCCTGCATATGCTATCACATAATAGGCTTTTTGGCCCTCTTGTGATAGCAATAAAGTAAAAAAAGTTTTAAATTTATTCCTGTACTGATCACTTGTGTAAGGAGCCCTTCTCCTGTTGACCATCAGTGAGGGTGAGTCACTAAGTGGTGTTCAGAGAGTTGAAGAATTAATAATCTGCCACTTCTGTAATTAAAATATGAACATTTCCAGCCACGATTGTATGCCTTGGTTTAGATAGAGAGGAAGGCTGACAGAAACTTTACAGTGCTCAATTTCACAGACTGATGAGGGAGAAAGGAGAAATTATCAGGGAGGTAAGGTAGGACACTTTCCTTGTAAATGTAACTCTTTTGTGTCTTACTGACAGCAGAGTTGCCCTGTCGCCTCTCCTGCTTTTCTTTTCTCTCTTCCTAATCATGTTCCCTCTTCCTAATCATGTCCCATTCCTATTGCTTTCTTCCCCCTTCACCAACAGTAAATCTTAAAATTGTTAGCTGATCAGTCCCTAGTGGCTATGATTTTAGGCACATGCCTGAGAACGGAGCACAACAGAGCAGGGAGAAACCCTGCATTACTGGATTTTAAACAGTATAGACACTTATTTTTTAAAATGTTTTACATAGCTATACCTGCAAAAGTGCCAGCCTGAACTGATCTAGCAGGACGTAATTTTTTGACTGAGTCCAGGTTCACACTACTGTGATCAGACATTGCATGTGATTCGCACCCCCACCTGCAGTGCCGATCACATGCGATGTCTGTGAGATGCCAATTCAGCCATACTGTTGTATGGCTGAATTTACATTAGATTCGCAGGGGAAAAATATACAGGGACTTTTTTTTTTCCCCCACACTGAAATTGGATCGCATGGGTGTTCTCACCTAAGCGATCAGATTCATGTGTGAGTTCACAGTTCGCGCTAAGATCTGTGAACCGATCTGGGGGTTTCATTAACAATGTAATGACACTCGCAGCAGTTCGCAGAAGGAAGTGAACTGCCTGTGAGAGAGATGTGATGCTGGAACCCGCGCTGGTTCCCGCATCGCATCAGTGAACCCGGGCTTAAGTTCTATTGTAAATGATTCTTTTTATCTTTTTTTTTTTTTTTTTGAAGGACTGCCTGGTGGATGAAGCTGGTTGCTACACTTCTGGAGCAGGGGCTGATTTAGAAACCAAAGCTGTACTTGAAGATGGCAATGAAGCTGGTATGTATTTTTTAAAATACCCAAGGACCCCCAGAATTTGATGCAGTGTTTGGGACAGCTATCTAATGAGACACGTTCAGCTATGATGATTTATTATTTATTTATTACAGTTGTTTATATAGTGCCATCAGTTTACATGGCACTTTACATACTATACGATCACATCAGTACCTATGCTCAAAGAGCTTACAATCTAAGGCTACTTCCAATGGGTGCGTGAGAAGCACAGTCATGGGAACACTTTTTCAGATTGTAACATGACTAGTTTTCACTGGATTACATGCCCAATGCTCCATTGCAGTCAGTGTGCAGGTGCGCTGCGTGTTAGCACGTACACTTGTAGGCAGTGGGAGCACGCATCCTAAGATGGCAAAACTGCTTCCTCATAAACTAACGCCAAGTTAGCATTGTCAATTGAACTAGCAAAGATACACCACCACAGGATGGTACTATGGGTGTATAAATATTGGTAGCAAGTGCCATGTCCTAGTAACTCGGTAATTTTATTGAAGAAGAATCATGGATTTTGCAGGCACCATTGTAGTAAAAATTTGTTATTTTATTAATAACAGATGTACAAAAATACTTTAAAAAACATATAAAATACAGACTTATATAGGCGGTAATCAGCACATCCAACTCTATCTGCTGGGCCCGGGTCAATAAGTGTAATGACCACTGGGGGTTCCCTTAAGAGAGTGGGGGTAAAATTTTTGGGGGTACAAGCTCGACATGTTTCGCGATATGACACTTCTTCAGGCGCTTATCAGTATTTTTCACAGAAAGTAAGTATATGTATACAGAACGCCCATGAGGTTTAGTTCCTCTATGCAGGTAATACAGCACGGAAGGGGAGACAGCACTAAAGAGAGGGCTTATGGCCAGCTCACAGAATTGGGGTTTCATCTCAAACAGACATAGTGAGTGAATGCCATGCAGCCATTTAATAGAAAAAGTAAAAATAAAGCTCAAAGGAGCTATTGTAATATTGATAGGCAGCACTAGTCAATGGATAGTTAAATTCCCACAGATGTCCTGAGTATAATTGAGTGTGAGTCTCTCAGAGCAGACAAGCAATCTCAAACATATTGCTGACACAGAGCTCACGGCTGGAAAGGTCTGCTTGTGGAGGTGTATGTCCAAGTAAGCGTTGTCGTCCTAGCACAGAAACCGCTGATACATAAGAAAAAATGAAGCTTGTATTAAAAAAATGAATAGTTTTACAAGATTTGGGTAAGGTAGCAATGTGAAAATGTGTTTTTTTTAATCGTACATCACGGGACACAGAGCCATAGTAATTACTATGTGGGTTATGGGCTACCTTCAGGTGATGGACACTGGCACACCCTAAGACAGGAAGTCCACTCCCTATATAACCCCTCCCACTACTAGGAGTACCTCAGTTTTTTTGCCAGTGTCTAAGGTGTTGTCACGAGTAAAGATTTGCTGTGCTGAGCTCCACTGGCAGCCGGATCCATTCAAAGTGTCTTTTTAGGCCGAATTGAATGGTACCCGGGCCTCGTGCCGGAAGAAACGAGGTTTAGCCCGTAATGCTTGTCTTTCTAGAGAGCTAGACCCCGTGATTCAGTGCTTTTGGTTTTTTCAGCCTTATGTTTTTTCTGGCGGGGTGTTTTACGGGTCCAGGAGTGTGGGGCCCCAGTTCCTAAATGTTTTTTAAACGGAACCCACAGTGAGAAGTGAAGATTGGGTCTGTTGGTTTTACCACAGAAAAACCCTGCAGCAGGAAAGTTGAGTGGAGATTTTTAAGGATTTTTTTAAGTTTCTTATGAATTGTCTCCTTTAAAAAGTAAATGTTGTCATGCCTAAAAGTCACCACTGGGGGCTGTATAGAGCACATCCGGTAAGATGGAGGGGGATTTTCTTACAAAAACACCCTCCACCTGAAAAAAGCTCTCCCTGGATGAGGGGAGGCCAGAACGGTCGGTCGATTTTTACCGCCCCTGCGCGGCGGTTGAATTACCGCATCTCCTCCTCACCCCCCCCCCACAAGCTGATGAGATGATGAGTTTTTCTCAGGGGACCTGGAAGAGGCTGATGACTCCTCTTCTGAGGGGTCAGATGCGGAGATATCAGGTTCACAATCTGAAAGATTGATGGTACAATCTCTTACTGAATTGGTCCGCTCCACATTTATGCTACCCTTAACTGAGTCAGTTGATAAACCTACTTCTTGTTTGGGTTCGCTAAAGCATCCCCGAGCTGTGTATGCCTTTCCTATCCATTCTTTGATAGAAAAGCTTGTGTATTCTGAGTGGGATCACCCAGATAAGCATTTTTATCCTCATAAAAAGTTTGCAACACTTTATCCTATGGAGGAAAAGTTTAATAAAAAATGGGAGATACCAGAAATTGACGCTGCTATATCCTCTGTGAATAAAAGTTTGACTTGTCCGATAGACGATGCAGAGTGTCAAGACAAATCGGTGGCTTCCTCAATTACTCTAGGGTACAAACTAGAGTTCCGAGAGTCCACGTTTCCTAGTTTTCTCTGATCAAACGTTCCCAGGGATCAAGAGAAAAAGAAGTCTCTTTCAAGCATTGGACCATCTTTTGTCTCAAAAGGTGGTATTGGTGGTCCCCATAGAAGAGCAGGGATTGGGGTTTTATTCAAACCTTTTCACGGTACCAAAACCAAATGGAGATGTCAGACCCATTCTAGATCTCAAAGATCTAAACCGGTTTTTGAATATCTGCTCTTTTCGCATGGGGTCAATCCGATCAGTAGTCTCCATCCTACAAGGAGGAGAACTTCTGGCATCAATCGACATCAGGGATGCATACCTCCATGTGCCAATTTTCCCCGCTCACCAGAAATATCTACACTTCGAGGTATAAAATCTTCATTTTCAGTTTGAAGCTCTACCTTTCCGTCAAGCTACTGCACCTCGAGTGTTTACAAAGGTCCTGGCCCCTCCTCTAGCCAGAATAAGGGCCCAGGGTATAAAGATTATAGCGTACCTAGACAATCTACTCTTGATAGACCAGTTAGTAGCCTGCTTAGACCAAAGTATTGTCACCACGGTCAACTACCTGGAATACCTAGGTTGGATTCTCAACCTAGAGAAATCTTCCTTAAAACCATCAAGGAGATTGTAATACTTGGGTCTGATCATAGATACAGTCCAGAAGAGGGTATTCTTACCCCAGGCGAAGATCAGTGCCATTAGGGAGCGGATTCAGGTAGTCAAGGCAAAGAAGAATCCTTCTATTCGACTTTGCATGAGGTTGTTGGGAAAGATGATGGCTTCATTCGAGTCCGTTCCTTATGCTCAGTTTCATTCGAGACTGCTTTAAAACAGTATCCTATCGGCTTGGAACAAGAAGGTCCAAGCTTTAGATTTTCCAATGTGTTTGTCTCCAAAGGTCCCCTAGAGCCTCAGTTGGTGGTAGAAAACCAAGAATCTGCAGAAGGGAAAATCCTTCCTACCAATTACCTGGAGGGTGGTAACAACAGATTCCAGCCTTTCGGGTTGGGGAGCAGTCCTGGAAGAGGCGACTGTCCAAGGCAAATGGTCCAGATCAGAAATGACCTTGCCCATCAATATTCTAGAGATTCAGGCAGCACGCTTGGCCCTGAGGGCCTGGATGTTCAGGTTACGGAATTGTCCTGTCAGGATCCAATCCGACAATGCCACAGCAGTGGCATATATCAGGGGGCACAAGAAGTCATGCAGCCCAGAGAGAGATGAATCATATCCTAACTTGGGCAGAAAACATTGTACCTTGCCTATCGGCAGTCTTCATTCCTGGTATAGAGAATTGGCAGACAGACTACTTGAGTCGCCAGCAGTTGTTCCCTGGAGAATGGTCTCTTCACCCTGATATCTTTCTGACAGTATGTCAAATATGGGGGATTCCGAACGTAGATCTGTTTGCGCCCAGGTTCAACAAGAAGATCGACAACTTTGTGTCAAGAACAAAAGATCCGCTAGCATGCGGAACAGATGCCTTGGTATTCCCGTGGAATCAGTTTTCACTGATTTATGCATTCCCTGCTGTTTTGCTGCTTCCAAGACTTTTTCGCAGGATCAAGCAGGAAGGGAAGTTGGTGATTCTTGTGGCCCAGGAGATCTTGGTTTGCAGAGATCATAAAGATGGCGGTAAGGGACCCATGGACCCTACCACCACGTCCAAACCTTCTCTCGCAAGGTCCGGTATTCCATCATACCTTCCAAACGCTAAATTTAACGGTTTGGCTATTGAGACCCACATTTTGAAGAAGCGTGGGCTGTCAGGTTAAGTGGTATCTACCTTGGTTTATGCAAGGAAGCCGGCCTCCAGAATCATATATTATAGAGTCTGGAAGGCATATGTCTCCTGGTGTGAATCCAGGGGTTGGCACCCAAGGGAGTATGTCATAGGTAGAATCCTTGACTTTCTGTAAATGGGGTTAGAAATGAAGCTGGCCTTGAGTACTATCAAAGGCCAGGTCTCGGCCTTATCGGTATTATTTCAGCGACCACTTGCTTTGCATTCTTTGGTTCGTAGCTTTATTCAGGGGGTAAAGCGGTTTAATCCTCCAGTTAGGTCTCCCCTGAACCCCTGGGACTTGAATTTAGTTCTGTCAGCATTACAGAAACAAACTTTTGAGCCTATAGGACATATTCCCTTGGTCCTTTTGACAAGGAAACTAGTTTTTCTGGTAGCCATATCTTCTGCAAGAAGGGTGTCAGAGTTGGCTGCTCTTTCTTGTAAAGAGCCATATTTAATTATTCATAAGGATAAGGTAGTATTGTGTCCTCATCTTAACTTTCTACCGAAGGTAGTGTCAAGTTTTTTCATTTAAACCAGGATATTGTTCTACCTCAATTTTTTCCAGAACCCGGTTCTATGGAAGAGAGGTCACTACATTCTCTTGATGTGGTGAGAGTAGTCAAAGTCTAGTTGAAGGCGACTGCTCAAATTCCAAAAACGGATGTTTTGTTTGTTTTGCCTGAAGGTCCTAAAAGAGGACAGGCAGCATCGAAATCTCCTATTTCTAAATGGATTTGACAAGTAATTGTTCAAGCTTATGGTTTAAGATTCCACCTTTTCAAATCAAAGCGCACTCCACAAGGGCTGTTAGTGCTTCGTGGGCAGTGCATCACCAAGCCTCCATGGCTCAAATCTGCAAGGCCGCAACTTGGTCTTCAGTCCATACATTTACCAGATTCTATCAGGTATTTAAGAAGTCATGAGGATATTGCCTTTGGGCGCAGTGTGCTGCAAGCTGCAGTATAAATCTTCTAATCTCATGGTGCCCTAATTTTGTTGTGTCTGCCTCCCTTCAGTTGGCATTGCTCTGGGACATCCCACATAGTAATTACTATGGCTCTGTGTCTCGTGATGTACGATTAAGAAAATAGGATTTTTATAACAGCTTACCTGTAAAATCCTTTTCTTTGAAATACATCACGGGACACAGAGGTCCCTCCCTTCTTTCTGGTATACACTTGAATTGCTTTGCTACAAAAACTGAGATACTCCAGTAGTGGGAGGGGTTATATAGGGAGTGGACTTCCTGTCTTAGGGTGTGCCAGTGTCCATCACCTGAAGGTGGTCTATAACCCACATAGTAATTACTGTGGCTCTGTGTCCTGTGATGTACTTCAAAGAAAAGGATTTTACAGGTAAGTTGTTATAAAAATCCTATATCTTTTTTTACTTTAAACTTTAAGGCTTGTAAGATTAATTATTTGTTAGACAGATACAGTTATATTCTGCAGTTCATATTGTGTTCTTTATTTTCAGTGATACAGATGTTATTAAGTTCCAAGAACCTTCTAAAGGAAGAGAGTTTTGTACATAGCTACCCATATGACTGGAGGACCAAGAAGCCTGTTATTATTCGTGCCAGCAAACAGTGGTTTGTCAGCACCGCCAACATTAAAGACAAAGCTCAGGTAAGGGATCAGTAACAAACAACTGGCCCCTGCCCTCACCTATAACTGTCCACAACAGCAAGGAGCACATGGAAGGGCAATGCATGCAAGACAATCCAAGGACAATTCCTAGCTCAACTCACCAACCAGTCTGCTTACCAACCAAATTAACCTGTATAACAGTATGCGTTAAAAACAGAGGTTTAGTTGGCACACATTTGGCATACATGCGTAAGCTGCAGAGCCACTTCACTGCACCCTTTATTACCTGCACTCCTAACTCTTGTAAATTTATGAGAGTCTCCAACAGTGGAAATGATAATGAGGATATTTGCCAGCACACCATGTGCTGGCCAAGTAGCATCTAAACTGATTTTTTTTTTATTGAAGCATGATCACATCACAGAGCAGGTAGTGGAACGTTTCGGAGTCACGCAGGACTCCTTCATCAGGCATGTGAGATGTAGTATCTTCAACAGTGGAAGCACATACATTCTAATGGATAGGGAAAAAGTCAGCGATCAGCCTTTAAATAACCTATTAGCGTTTAAATTAGTTTGTAATGTTCTAATTGTGTGCAAGTGATCACCCCAAAATGCCTAGTTGTGTAGCTTACGCCATAGGAAGACATTTGTTCCATTTGTTAAGCAATCAGTCACTGCTTCTAGTGATTTCCATTTTAATGGCCTATTTATATTGCTCACACAGGAGGGTGCCTCCATCTTGGTGTAACATTTTATTAATAATTGCTACACCTAGAGCTGGCGCTCTTGTATGTGTTTTTTATATGTGCATTAGGATCTCAAGACCTAATCTGAGAACAGCTGCATCCACTTCACCTGGTGATTCCTACCACCAGCCATGTACTAGCCATCGGGACTACCGGGAGTTTCCCGGTGGGCCGATTTGCTCTGTGTGTCTCCCTCTTCAGTCCCTGCAGTCCGGGTCTCCGGCGTGTCATAATGACAAGCAGGCAGAGCCAGCTCAAGCAGCAGCGCTTCTACCTGTAAACGTGCCCCTGTGAAAATTATATCTTCAACCTGTAATGTGTGGAGGAGGGCACACAACACTAAGATGCAGGGCTGGATGATGATATTTTAGTGTCCTGTTCCTGACCATCAAAGGGAGGGAGGGGGGAGGGGGGATATTTGCATCTCCTCTCAGTGTGCTAACTCCCATGTGAGTTTTTTTCTTTGTTTACTTCAGGGAGGGGGGAGAAGGAGGTTCTGTAGCAGCAGGAACAGCCATGTGTTCATACTTTTTCTGCACGTGATGGAGGAAGAGGGAAACAGGACCAGTATTCTCTTATCTATTCACATTGTCATGTATTTACTCTGGCTCTGTATACCACCTAACCTGGCACTGTATACCACCTAACCTTGCACTGTATACCACCTAACCTGGCACTGTATACCACCTAACCTGGCACTGTATACCACCTAACCTGGCACTGTATACCACCTAACCTGGCACTGTATACCACCTAACCTGGCACTGTATACCACCTAACCTGGCACCGTATACCACCTAACCTGTCTCTGTATACCACCTAACCTGGCCAATGAGGCTGTAGCAATATTCCTGCATGACGTTGGCCCTCCCACTTCACTTGTTTCTTTATCGTACATCATGGGACACAGAGCCTTAAGTAATTACTTAATAGGTTATAGGCCACCTTCAGGTGATGGACACTGGTATACCCAATCCAGGAAGTTCACTCCCTATATATCCCCTCCTCCTTCCAGGAGCACATCAGTTTTTTCGCCCGTGTCTAAGGTGTTGGTCACGAGTAAAGATGTGCTCTGAGGAGCTCCAGGAGGGATCCATGCTGGATTTAAATAGCCTCCACAGACTGGATCCATCCAAAGTTTCACTGAGGCCAAAGTGGATGGTCCCTGGGCCTCGTATCCAAAGCACGAAGTTTTGCCTGTAACGCCTCTCTTTGTAGGGCTGGACCCTGGGACCCAGGGCTTTGGTCATGCTTCATTACCTAAAGCTTTCCTGGTGGGGTGCTTTTTACAGGTCCAAGGGAGTGGAACCCTGATATTAAGGGACCCCGTCCTTGAAGGTTTGCTAAATGCAGCCCGCCATGATAGGTGAAGGATGGATTGTCTGTTAATTCAGCAAATCCTGCAGCGGGGATAAGGTAAGGGAAGAAACTTGGGAACTAAAAAGTCCACCTATGCTTTCTTCTTTAAGGGAAAAAATGTTGTCATGCCTGAATTCTCCACTAGAGGGTGTCTATGCACATACCTTAATCTGTTGTCTTCACTGTAAAGCTCAGTCAGTCACTGTGAGGCCGCAGCAGCTTGCGCAGAGGGATTTTCTCAGATAAAGAAATCTGCCAAATGCTTTCTTTCTCCCCCCTGAAGGGACCGGAGGGTTAGGGGAACATCAGTGGTGTACCCCCCCCCCCCCCCTCGTGTTGGGTCTGTAGAGCCGAAAGCCGCCGCGCATGAGCGTGGGGACATTTTCAAAAATGAAACAGGGGCGGGGCCTGGGCAAAGCGCCATGCAACGTCCAAGAGGATGCAAGGCAGGCAAGAATAATAAAAACACAGCTGGGACAGTCTCTCCTCGGCTGACAAGGAGGAAGCAAGCTGTCTGCACACAGGGACACGTTAGCTGTGGGGCATGTGAGGGTTGCAACTGGCATTCCTGATACAGGAAGGACTTTTTTCCCAGCACTAGGCTGAACTTAATAGTGGCTTTACTGTGACTATGTTCAGCGATTAAGTGAAATTTAATAGTGCCTCTGTTTTTGTGCTTAGGACTATGCCTATCAAAAAAGACAGCACAAAGACCAAAAAAAATAAAAATGTGAAAAAGCCTTCGCGCTACTAAATGTGCTGTATGAGAACTATTATAAACCAAATAAAAAATCAAAAGTGAATCACCAATACATAAAGTGTATACAGTGCATAAAAGTGTAGTCTAGTAAATCAATAACAGCTGTCTGCAGCAGAACCTAGAGTGTATCACAATCCACTCACAGTTAAAATAGAAACATAATGTGATCCCGCGCTACAGCAAAAACATAAAAAATATTCCACTAAATGTAGTAAATAAACCTGCAGTGTCTAAAATACATAAACCTAAAGTGTTTCTCATTCCATAATAAAAACAGTGTGAGTGTAAAAATTAGAAACATAAATAAATAAATCAATCCAAGGGCATGAAATAAAGAGTAATAATAGTCTCTTAATAAGATCTTCAAAAAAATAAAAATGTAAATGTGCGTTATTCAAAAAAATGTCTGTAAAAAGAGATCATGCATAAATAGTTCCAGTAAAAGCAGTGGGCAGGGAGAAGTATAAATCCAAAAAGTGAGCTCACAGAGCCCTCACCTTCATAGCTTGAAAAATCAGCATGTAGTAGACAGGGATCAGTTCCATTGTTACCACTTCAACCACCAGGGGGTCCTCCGTTCCACTGTATGCACGACCACCCGAAGTGTCAATCTAAGCCCATAGATAAGAAATGATCCTGTTGTGCCGATATCAACCACTAGGGGGTCCTCTACTCCACCAAAAGGGGCAACCTCAAATAGACTTCCCATCCAAGTCCTCATCCGACCTCGTCACCTCCGCTCGAGGGGGGGGAGGAACGAGGGTGAAAGGCAAAAGGTAGGAGAGAGAAGAAACTTCAATAGTGTAGTATATTCTAGCAAAAAGGGTTTATTTCAATAAAAAAGTTGGACTCTTACAGTAAAACGTTAAAAACAAGCATGAATCAGTAAATAAGGCGTCTGAACGCCACTCTCACGTCACTTCCGGTGCACTTCAACCTACGGCCACTCCCTACGCGTTACGTCATCACGTGACTTCATCAGGGGATGACGATTCCCTGATGAAGTCACGTGATGACGTAACGCGCAGGGAGTGGCCGTAGGTTGAAGTGCACCGGAAGTGACGTGAGAGTGGCGTTCAGACGCCTTATTTGCTGATTCATGCTTGTTTTTAACGTTTTACTGTAAGAGTCCAACTTTTTTATTGAAATAAACCTTTTTTGCTATAATATACTACACTATTGGAGCTTCTTCTCTCTCCTACCTTTTGCCTTTCACCCTCGTCCCCCCCCCCCTCGAGCGGAGGTGACGAGGTCGGATGAGGACTTGGATGGGAAGTCTATTTGAGGTTGCCCCTTTTGGTGGAGTAGAGGACCCCCTAGTGGTTGATATCGGCACAACAGGATCATTTCTTATACCTCTCCCTGCCCACTGCTTTTACTGGAACTATTTATGCATGATCTCTTTTTACAGACATTTTTTTGAATAGCGCACTTTTACATTTTTATTTTTTTGAAGATCTTATTAAGAGACTATTATTACTCTTTATTTCATGCCCTTGGATTGATTTATTTATTTATGTTTCTAATTTTTACACTCGCACTGTTTTTATTATGGAATGAGAAACACTTTAGGTTTATGTATTTTAGACACTGCAGGTTTATTTACTACATATAGTGGAATATTTTTTATGTTTTTGCTGTAGCGCGGGATCACATTATGTTTCTATATTACAAAGACCAAAAAGGTACCAAAGGTCTCACCTCCAGGCACTAGGATCTCGAGTCGCATCTCCACGCTGTCATCCTCGCCTGAATTACCAATTATGGCAAGCCAGACTGAGCCATTGGAACAAATTGATGGTGCAACTGCTTCTCACATCTCAGCCCCTGTATACGTGACTAAAGATGTCCTTTCCTCCACCCTGCAGGGTCTGGAAGGAAGATTAGCGGCTTTAATCCCATCCTCCATTCAAATGGATAGGAAGCGTGCTAGATCCCCCTCTCCACTTCAGACCCTTTGCAAGGGGAACAGTGGGCACAGGTGTTACCCCCCCCCAGGCGATCAGGAGGAAAAACAAACCGATGATTCCTCTGCGGAGGAAACCACAGTAGATGAACCTTTTTCAGCCTCACAAGCTGAGAAATTGCTGATACAATCTCTTACGGAGATGGTTCGTTCTACTTTCATGCTACCCCTAACGGAGTCTGCTGAAAGCTCGGTTTCTTTCTTGGGTTCCTTAAAACCTTCACAGCCTTTGCATGCTTTTCCTGACCATGCATTACTAGAACAGCTTATTTTTGCTGAATGGGATCACCCGGATAAGCATTTTCTCCCTCCAAAGAGATTTTCAGTTCTCTATCCCATGGAGGGGAAATTCACCAAAAAATGGAAACTACCAGCAGTTGACGCTGCGATTTCCAGTGTGAATAAAAGCCTAACTTGTCCAGTAGACAATGCACAAATGCTTAAGGTTCCAACAGATAAAAGGTTGGAATTCCTGTTAAGATCTGCTTTTTCCTTGGCAGGTGCCGTTACTCAGCCTGCAGTCGCTGCATTAGGCGTCAATCCCTAAAGGACAAATTTAGACAGGCAATTAAAGACGTTCCTGCACAACTAGCCCGGGAATTGGCTGAACTACCAAAAGCATTATGCTTTGCCATAGATGCCATTAAAGATTCTATTCACCAGGCGTCCCGCCTTACGCTTATGCTAAAACATATGCATAGAATCCTGTGGTTAAAAAATTGGTTAGCCGAAGTACCATGTAAAAACCATCTAAAAAGGTTCCCTTTTCATGGGGAGTGGCTATTTGGGGAAGATTTGGACAAATATAGCCAAACAATTTCTAGTGGGAAAAGAACACTTTTGTCAAAAGAAAGTATAAACGCCCTTCATTTAAACGGGCTCTTTCCCCTGCACCAGGGGCTTCCACCTCTAGGCAGTGGCGATGGCCTCTGCCGTCAGACTCTAGAGGAAAACTTCAGGGTCAGACCCAGGCTTAAAATAAGTCCTGGGGCCGGAAACCTGCAAAGCAGGGTGATGTGGCTTAATCCGCCAGTCAAACCTGCCTTGAACCCTTGGGACTTGAACTTAGTTTTGTCTGTGTTACAAAAACAGCCATTTGAACCGATACAACATATTCCCTTAGTCCTTCTGACAAGGAAGTTGGTATTTTTGGTTGCTATATCCTCAGCAAGGAGGGTTTCGGAATTGGCTGCTCTTGTAAATAGCCATATTTGATTATTCATGAGGACAGGGTGGTGTTACGCCCTCATCCAGACTTTTTGCCAAAAGTGGTTTCAGTTTTTCACCTGAACCAAGATATTGTCCTGCCATTGTTTTTTCCAAAACCAAGTTCCAGAGAAGAAAAGTCACTAAATTGTCATGATGTGGTGAGAGCAGTGAAAATCTATTTAAAGACAACTTTTCAGATTTGTAAGACGTGATGTCTTATTTATTCTGCCAGAGGGTCCTAAGAAAGGACAGGCAGCGTTGAAATCCACTGTCGCTAAGTGGATTCGGCAAGTTATAATTCAAACTTATAATTAAAGGGGTAAGATTCCCACTTTTCAAGTTAAGGCGCACTCTACCAGGGCAGTTTGTACTTCTTGGGCAGTGCGTCACCAAGCCTCCATGGCTCAGATCTGTAAGGCCGCAACTTGGTCTTCAATGCATACATTCACAAAATTTTATCAGGTGGATGTAAGGAGGTATGAGGATAGCGCCTTCGGGCCCAGTGTGCTGCAGGCAGCAGTATAGGTCCTGAAGTCTGGGGGTGCCCTCCGGGTTGGGCCTCCCTCCCCTCAAGTAGCATTGCTATGGGACGTCCCATTAAGTAATTACGTAAGGCTCTGTGTCCCATGATGTACGATAAAGAAAATAGGATTTTTATAACGGCTTACCTGTAAAAACCTTTTCTTGGAGTACATCATGGGACACAGAGGTCCCTCCCCTCTTTTGGGATTTAGGTAATATTGCTTTGCTACAAAAACTGATGTGCTCCTGGAAGGAAGGAGGGGTTATATAGGGAGTGAACTTCCTGGATTTGGTATACCAATGTCCATCACCTGAAGGTGGCCTATAACCTATTAAGTAATTACTTAAGGCGCTGTGTCTCATGATGTACTCCAAGAAAAAGATTTTACAGGTAAGCTGTTATAAAAATCCTATTTTTTGTACTTGTTTGCAAAATTAAAATGGGCCAGTCTGGATGAAGTCCAGGACCAAGTTTTTGTCCCAGTCCATCCCTGCCTACCACTCTCCTGGCCCTCTTATGTGCCTTATTAAATGCTAGTTGGGTTCTAGTCAGCACAATAGCTTATTCATTTTCTTTGGTACATTTGCCATAGTGACTATTTGGTCCTTATTACTTGAGCTACTGTACCAGGTAGTGCATATAAAAATTGATTTCTGCACAATCACAGATCCCTGTCTCAGTAAAGCTTACCGCACATTACAATTTTTATGTGTAGTTTCCTTTAGATCTACCAACAATTATGTTGTACAAGGGCCTGCCTGATGTAGACTGGATAGTTTTAGTAAATCTAATGTTGTTTGTGCAAAGATTGTATAGCCAGATTGACCTGTCCCCCTAAGGCCTCATTCACACGAGGCGGACTCCGTTTCCACGGAGCCCGCCTCGGTCCGCCGGCTCAGCGGGAGATCTCTCCGTTGATCTCTGCTGAGCCGGCGGATGACAGGTCCCTCTCTGCTCACTGAGTGGGGAGGGGCTTGTCATGCGCCGCTGCCGCCTATGGAGGGATCGGACGAAAACGGACAGCTGGTCCGTTTTCGTCAGATCTCACCCGATCCGCCAGCGACGGATCTGGACGTAGAGCCATCCGTCTGCTTTTAGCGGATCGGACATGGTTGGATGTCAGCGGACAAGTCTCCGCTGACATCCGTCGCTCCATAGGCTAACATGGAGCGCCCGTTCAGGTCCGTCGTCAAAACTGACAGGCGGACCTGAACGGTCCGATCGTGTGAAAGGGGCCTAAAAGACATTTTAACTTGCATGTCTTGTATACTCAACTGCAAGCTTTACCTGCTGTAGATCCTGGCCTTTGTTTACTTGGAATTTTTGGGTGTTCCTGCTCATGTTTACCTCCTTCTGTAACAGTCTCCAAAATGGGGAAAAAAATCCAACATGGCATGTGAGAGCCATAATTGGCACAGCAAATGTAGACTCGAGAACTTAGCACAGTCATCCCACTAGTAAGGTTTTGGATGTAATCACATGTATAACATGCAATTCTTCCAATATTACAATTAAAGTTGATGTAAACCCAATGTCATCCTTTCTAAACTACTGCCATAGGGGAAATTTGTTTTTTTGTAAAAATTGGGGGATATTTATTATAGCAAAAAGTAAAAAATATTGTTTTTTTGGTTT
Source organism: Lithobates septentrionalis (assembly GCA_037952835.1). Classification (NCBI taxonomy): domain Eukaryota; kingdom Metazoa; phylum Chordata; class Amphibia; order Anura; family Ranidae; genus Lithobates; species Lithobates septentrionalis. Next base: position 915,466 of record JBBDGP010001814.1, on the reverse strand, counting down.
TTTTTTCAAAATTGTTGCTCTTTTTTTGTTTAAAAACTGCAGTGATCAAATACCACCAAAGGAAAGCTCTATTTGTGGAAAAAAAAGGACGCAAATTTAGTTTGGGTACAATTGTCAGTTAAAGCGATGCAGTGCCATTTTGTAAAAAGTGCTCTGGTCAGGAAGGGGGTGAAATCATCCGGGGCTGAAGTGGTTAAACTTACCTTTGACCTGCCCAATTCCATGTTCTTTCACTTTCTCCACCTCTGCCACGCACTGCAGTCCCAATTAGGAAATTCTACACCTGATCTCACTTCTATATACCTAGTGGACGTTCTTGGAGTAGACTAGAAAAAATTGACCACTACCTGCAGCATCAGACTTGACCTGCAGGTTAGGGAGTAGCTGAATGGCGGACGTGGGGGGAGCTGGAGGAGGATGAGTGGATGGATGCCCTGGCAGCCAGTAAATTGGTTTCTCTGAAGCTATCTGACAGGCTTACACACATATATACCATACTTCACAGATCTTACCTGACCCCAGCTCGCTTAGCGAGATACAAACCAAGACCGTAACAGCTCCTTCTGTCACCTAATTTGGTCTTGTCTGGCCATCCAGAGCTACTGGGAACAACAGGTTAAATTCCTACACAATGAAACGGGCTCTCCATTAACGCTATGCCCCAAGCAATGCCAATTGGGGATACTCCCCAAGCAAGAACAGGATAGACACCACCATATCATTATGCAGGAAACACTATATGCAGCTAGGCTTCTGATAGCTAGAAAATGGCTCCGGGCCGATGTACCCACAAACCAGGAATGGATTGTCACTGTTAATCAATCCCTACCATATAAAAATATTATATATAAGCACAGAAACTGCCCAGCAAAATACCACAAAATTTGAGACCGTTGGCTAGATCTGGCGTCTACATCTACAGAGCAGGATATAGGAGCTGATTGAGCATGGTTAGTGTTAATTTATGTAAGGTATAATAAAATCAGCGCAAACAAAATCAAAACGCAATGCCAGATGAACACTTTAGGCCAATCACATCTCCTCATAAACATATAAAAAACAAAATAAGTGCAGTGAGAAATTAAGTCCGTAAGCACAATAAATTATGCAGAGGAACCTCAAGTCCCAGGATAAGAAATGGAGAAAACCTTGTGCAGAATAATGCAGGTTCCTGTCAGACACCACCTGATCCGAATAAGGCGCTTACCAGATTCGGTGGACCTCTGAACTAACAGACGGTCAAACAAGCATGTATCCTCAATGGGATGATAGCCGGCGCTCCAAATGCGACAGGACAGCCAAAGGTGGTGTAAAAGAAAGGAACACGATCTAGGTGCTCTCCATGAAATCAATCTTCGTTTATTAAAAAGCCGTAAAAAGACTCAATACAACACTTGTAGATACAAGAGACATGCTCGTTTGACCATCTGTTTTAAAAAAAATAAATACTTATGAGCACAACTGTGTGTGTGTGTATGTATGTATATGTGTGTATGTATGTATGTATGTATGTGTGTGTATGTATGTATATGTGTGTATATATATATATATATATATATATATATATATATATATATAATATATATAATAATGTTTGGGGCTACTAAGTAATTTCCTAACAAAAAATACTGATTTAAACTTGTAAAGAAAAAGTGCCAGAAAAGGCTTGGTCTTCAAGTGGATAACCTATACCTTGTGATCATTACATATCACATGGTGGATTGTGTTTGCCAGCCTCATTGTTTTATAGGCATGTATCCCCTTTTGGCATGGGGAAAACTAAGATGTATATTGTGTGTGGGTAACTGATGGATGTTACTACTATAGATAATGTGTGTAAGAATTACTTTTATTTTTTGTCACAGGAAGCTTTAAAGAAAGTGAAGTTTGTTCCAGCCTCAGCCGCCAACCGCATGTTAAAAATGCTAGAAGAACGAACATATTGGTGTATATCGAGACAGCGTAGTTGGGGGGTCCCAATCCCAGTATTCTATCACAAGGAGACGCGAGAGCCACTGATGAACAGGTAGGTGGAAATTCTCTGTTTAAAACCATGTCGCAAAAATAAAAATGGGGTTTAGCAAGCAAAAAAGTCTAAAGACCAGTTATCTGTTCTTTGTTGTTAACTTTACAGTGATTCTATCAGGTGTATCAGCTTGTGCAATACAAACATGTTTCTCTATCATCCATTAGGTGAAGCATGCTTGTAAATGCATCCCTATTAATATTTTTAGCCAGCAGATGCAGCTCTAGGCTTCTTTTAACATTTACTAGTATAAGCATGAGAACATTGAGTACTGTCCGTGATACTTTTTTTATTTGCACTAACATATCTTTCAGGTTGGTTAACTGGTTCTTAATACGGCTATATGCAGTATCTTCCATCATACTTGAGGTGATTGTTTTTGTATTAGTGCAATTGTGACAGAGAAAATTGAGTACTGTCCGTGATACTTTTTTATTTTATTTGCACTAACACATGATCTGTCACAGTTGCACTAATACGGCTACAATCACCTCTAGTATAAGCATGTAACCAAATGGGCTGCTCTCAGGGGAAGGGAAAATGCAGTTGTCCTTTAACCCTTTTGATGCCACAGATATAAGTCATATGGTGTAACAGGACCACTTCCAGCTTGCCTTATATTGACTGCATTCCCCCTTCCACCGTAGCATAGCAAACTGTGTTTACTATGTCTTACTATGTCTTCAGTTTGTGAATGAACAGGAAGCTCCGTACAGAGGAGAGCAGATTGATGACTCTGTGTCCTCAATCTCTTTATCTGTCTCTTTCTCTATCTCAAAAGTGAAACATCGGGGTTCTGTTAAGACTCTTTATATTTCACCAAAGACACCCCCCCCCCCCCCCCCCCGCAGCATGACGATAAATAAATAAGTGAAAAAATTAACAAAAGTTTAAAAAGAAGATAAAACCGAAAGGGCATCATTCACACACACAGGATGTTTTTACAGTTGGGAATCACAAGTGTTTCCTATAGCCACAGGTAGCAGCCTGTTAAAAACAAATTTACTGGCTGAAAGAAGCCATGTAACCACACATTCTGAACACAAACTGGGATGTTTATACATTCCTTTATTCATGTAACCAATTGGATGTGCAGTTAAATTTGTACAACCATGGCTTCTGTTGGCCAGGTGACAGGTGTAGAAATATGCTTTTTCTTAAACTGTACAGCCCTTTGCAGCCGTGTGAATGAGGCCTAAAACGCCCCCACCTACACACAAATTATACACGCACCTAGCATATACACATTTGCACTACAAAACATAGCGGTAAAGCAAGTTATTTGTGTTGGTGCAGTGCACCAGCATACTAAGGGTCAATTCACATCAATGGGCACACATTATGGTGCGCGTAACCCATGTGCATTGTTATTAGGCATCACAGTGCTTGATTTTGTTTTTTCAACTTTTTAAAATAAAATGTATTCAGCTCTATGTATGACAACATATTGTGACATGTTGGGGCACATTTAACGCACTGCATTGCAAAAAAATGATTCCAACGCATTCCAATGCAGAGCACTCTTGGCACTATCGATTTGGGCATTACTACAACACATAAGTGTGAAGCCAGCCTCTTTTATTTATTTTTCTATAAGTTACCTATTTACAGTTTTGCATACCTTTTTTTTGATTTTCACTGTTTCGCAAAAAGGTACAATATGAAAATGTACAGATATTTAATTATTATCATTCATTTCGATAACTATCGTGGGACCTACAAAATCAATAGCACCTTTTTTTTTTTTTTTATTATTCTACTAGTAGTGTACTTTAAGGAAATGTATGGTTGTGGTGGGGTGAGGGTGGGGGCTTTTACAAAAGCTGTAAGTGAGAAATAAAAAACAAAATTGAAAGATTGCAAAAGTGGTCTGGTCACCTGAGGTTTAAAGTTGAAGCGCATGGTCTGGCAGTGAAAAGGTTTAAAGCAGAGTTCCACCCAAAAGTGGAACTTCTGCTCGTTGTACTCCTCCCCCCCCTCCGGTGCCACATTTGGCACCTTTCGGTCGGAACAGGGGACAGGATACCTTGCTTTCACAAGTATCCTGTCCCCACTTCTGGGAGCCTCAGCTGCGGGTATTGACGTCACCGCCCAGGCTCCCTCCTGCTCCTTCCCCGGCCGCAGGGCCAGTAGGAGAGAGGAGCAGAGCCTTGCGCATGTGCAGTAGGGTTACCTGCATTAAGCAGTTAAGGTTCCCTCACTCGCAGTGGAGGCGGCATGCACCCGACAGCTGATGGAAACATCCGGCATCGCTGGACTCCAGGACAGTATGTGCAGCTGCTGGCTTTTAATTTTTTGCAGCGGTGGGCAGACCTCTGTTTTAAACTGTATTTGAACCTAGTTGCAGCTTTCCTGTTTTTTGATGTTCTGGTTATATTAGTTTTCTTTTTTTGTACTTTATCCAACAGACCAAAGGGAAGCCAAAATGATGATTTAATTGTAAGGGTTTACACACACTTTAAAGAAAAACTATTTTGAGAGAAATATATTGGCTGCCATCACTGACCACCTTCTGAAATTGCTTGGCTGTCTCTAGATTCCTAGCTTTCTCTTGATCTGCATATTTGTTCCGGGTCACCTTTAATCAGTAGATCAGCATAGGAGCCAAACGCCTAGCATTTTTAGAATAAAAGATCAGGCATGGCATTCTCTGTTTTTCCTCAGCACAGGTTTCTAGAAAACGTTTTTTTAAATTAAAGCCTGCTTTTCAAAGTTTGACAGGCTTAACAGAGACTCACCGCTGCAGGACCATCCTGACATGCTGACACATATTTACCTCCATACGAGTGTTTTTATATTTTGCTTCATTAAATATTACACTGTCTGCACTTAGGTGCCTCTTTTTCTGTTTTTTTAAACATTCTGTATAACCTGTCATGTTGGCTTTATTCTACAGCTGCCAAATCTGTTCATTTAAAGCGGAGTTCCACACAAAAATGGAACTTCCGCTTTTCGGAACCCTCCCCCCCTCCGGTGTCACATTTGGCACCTTTCAGGGGGGAGGGGGGTGCAGATACCTGTCTAAGACAGGTATTTGCACCCACTTCCGGCATAGACTCCCATGGGAGTCTATGCCTCTTCCTGTCCCTCCGCGCTGTCTCCTGGGAAACACACAGGTCCCAGGAGATAGCGGGGACCAGTTACGATGCGCAGCGCGACTCGCGAATGTGCAGTAGGGAACCGGGAAGTGAAGCTGCAACGCTTCACTTCCTGATTCCCTCACCCAGGATGGCGGCGGCAGCTGCCGAGAACCGAGCGGGTTCTCGGCGTCGGCTGCCGACATCGCTGGACCCTGGGACAGGTAAGTGACCATTTATTAAAAGTCAGCAGCTGCAGTATTTGTAGCTGCTGGCTTTTAATATTCTTTTTTTTAGGCGGTTTAGGTGGACTCCCTCTTTAAATGCTGAGGTTAGCAGAGTTCCGTTGTACTTCTTGCCCACTCAGATGTAAGTGCTGCAGAACCCCAGTGCTACGGTCACATTTCCACCCATCTCTCCTCCAGGCTATTTACAAAACATATGTCCCCAGGCTCTGATTTGTTAAAGTGGATGTAAACCCGAAATTTTTTTTTTTTTATATATATCATATTGTAGAGTATAAGATTTCCTATCATTTGAGCACAGTCTTGCCACAAAGAGTTAATCCATCTCCGAGCAATCCTCTTTTATTAATATAAAAGCAGTGTTATAAAGTAATCACCATTTAGACTAAATTATCACACTAGACAGCGCTAATGTTGAGCAATTGAAACTTGTGGCCAACAACACATAAATGGACAGTCTTATATCAGAAAAGAGTCCTTTAGAAGAAAATCCCTTATAAAGGGAAGTGATGAAAAGTTCAGGGTGCAATTCAAATAATCTACAGGTGATCTTGAAAAAAACAGTCCTCCACATGCACCTTCCACCGATCACTGTGAAATCCACCCGGTGACAAACACTCTCCCCCTAGGGGGTTAAACTCACCAGAAAAGGGGAGTAATAAAGCCTTCAGAGTCAGCACTCTTTAGAAGTAGTATGTTGCCATCATCACTATACATAGGGTCACAGGTTTGCAGGGCTCATAATGAATCAAAAACAGAAAGAAAGGTGCACATAGCGTAATCCTGTTTATTGATTCAAACCCCTTGCACAAAGACAGACAGAGAACCCCCCTTCAATAAAAATACGTACATCAAATAAAATAAACAGTGAGCAATCAATCAAACAGGCAGGTATTGCCAGTATGTACACTTCACCCAAAGCTGTCAGCGCCGCTACACAGGAAAGGCTCGATACTTCCTGGTTGTGCAGATGACTCAGCTGGAGCGCACACATCACTTCCGGCGTCGTATTGGCCACGCCCTGACGCGTTTCGTCATATCCTTTGACTTCAACAGAGGGCGTGGCCACACGACGCAATGGCCAGCTTATATATCCCTCCACAAGCCGCTCAGCCAATCACAGCAAGACTAGGGGGACGGCGAATGCACGTCTCCAGCTCCAGCTTCACTGGCGGCTTACTGTAAACAGCGTGGAGGGACACAAAGGCACTGCACTAATCCAATATAATAAAGCATGATTATAAAGTGGGCACAGGCAACCTTGACCAAAATACATTAATCAGAAAGCGTCCCCACATGCATTTTAGCATTATGGATTACCATCCACAGGCAGCGAGTGCTTATTTTAAAACCACATCATAAATAAAATAAATAATAACATTGATAGATTTTAGAGTCGTCTATCTGAAATCTAAAATCAAACACATTAGTTAATATGCATATACAGAATATACATGTGAAAAGGAAACTCTAATACAGTTACATACTAAAGACCTTCCTGCACTCTTATGCACATATATTTAGTGAAAACAATGTTTTATTATATAGGTATAAAGAGGAACCATCAAAGCAATAATAATGTTAAATACAGTCCCCAACCTACAAGGCTATTGCTAGTTTTAATAATTACAGCAAAACCAGCAGATAATTAAAGAAAAAACATAAATTAGAAATAGAGAAGCAACAAAGTCGCATAAGAAAAGGAAAAATTGCAACTGTTTATTTACGGGTATGCACTTTTGATCATTTATTTATTCTTTTTTAATATCATTATATCTGCACCTTGGGTCTGTTTGGGTGTTTGGCGCTGAGCGGTGTTTCTGCAGGCCTGGTGAAACACTTTTATATCTAATCCTCTTTTATTGTTCAGTGAGAAAAATCTTGACAAACTGAGAAAAACTTTGTCAAATCCTCCCCCTTGCTGTGAGTGACAGGTGATTTACATATCTCGTGCACTAGCCTAAGACAGGCATTATTTTTTAATTCCCTCCCACTCCTTTCTTCAGCAGCTCTGCAAGGATTGGCTGTTCCACACCTTAGCATTATTTGGCATGCTAAAGTCATGTGGTTACTTTCCTGTCTTTTCACTGGATGTTAGAGATCACAGCAGAAGTTCAGTGTTAGAAATACACAGGAGAAAATGCATATTGACAAGGGGAGTGTAGAGGTGGGCGGGGAGTCTACTGACATCACGACTCCACCCACCGAGCTCCAGACAACAGACCCACCCACAGAATATGCAGTTTTTCGGCTCTCATAACAGACAGAGGGGAGACATTTGACAGGTAAAGATACATGCAGGAGGCATGTATATCCTTATAGATAACCCCTATGGCAGTAGTTTAGAAAGGATGACATTGGGTTTACATCCACTTTAATGACTAAAGCCTGGTACATACTATTCGTTTTTTGTTTTCGTTCAACCCAGCGGGCGCGGGAGGACCTGTATTTTTTACTATGAGATTTTAGTACAGTGATCTCCCCTGCTGAGCTATTGTGTTCTGACAGGGGTCAGTGCTGTCGGCCATTAGCTAAGCATGCTGATTGGATGCCGATCGTCAAACCTTTTTCAGTCATGCCCCTTCGACAGAAGCTGGCCCCGAGCGGCTGGCTTCTAATGGACCGCCTGCTGTACACACGGGCCGAATGTCAGCTGGTTTCTATTGAACCGCCAATGCAGCTCAATATTCAGCCCGTGTGTACGGCCCTTTAGGCAGGCCAAAAATTATGCGATCGATCGATTTCTCCCATCAACACAGGCAGTGGTGATGGGGGAATCCCTCCTGCAGCACTATTGTGTTCTGCCAGCAGGGAGCGCAGTTAGCCTCCCCCACCTGCAGAATACAATGATCTCTGCTATTGGGCGAAAAAGACCCGACAGGCTGGTTGTACTGAAGTGGATCGATGGATCGACTTAAGTATAACCAGCCTGTCCATAGATGGATTAAAATTCGTCTGATTCCTGCTATAGCCGCCGGTAGTGATTGTTGTATTTGGACGGTGGGGAAACCTCCCGCTATCAGAATACATTAGCGCGGCAGGAGAGAATTCCCAGTCAATGCTGACTGAATTAGGGCAATCAAGCATTTTTTATTTTATTTTTTTTTCCCTCAACCTGTGGTTGGAGGAAAGAAAATTGCACAATCTATGGCCTGCTTAATAGGAGATGGGCCTGTAATGCTGGAGTTTGAGGCCTGCAGCACTTACATTTAAGCCCCATGAACATATTAATCCACAATCCCAGCATGTAAACAAACCAATTTGACAGCTCTAGAATAAAGCCAGCATGAGAGGAGGTTTGTTTTCTGCCAGTGAAATGCACTGTTTGCCTGCTGTAATACTGGTTAGTTTTTTGCCCGGAGTTGGACTTTAAGTGTATTTTGATCACCTCCATCACATTGCCTGGAGTTAGAATTTCCCTGCTAATGTTTTTACTTTACTAATTGATTTCAGATTCAGTCCAGTAAAACTAGATCTGCATTTCCGGAGATGTTTGCGTGGCTCTTCCATCTCCGGCAGTTTTGTGGTGTTTTGTGGTTTGGCCAGAAGGTGTAAAACAAACAAGTTGTGTAAGGGGTGAAGGTTAAATTTGTTCTGTTCACTCCTATCATTTGCTGAGGAAGCGATAGTGTTTAAATTGTATCTGGCTGGACTGCAGAGGTTTATTGTCTGTCACGTGAGTGGATTTTATAGGGAATGTGCGTGACAATCTCTCATCTGAAACAGTCAGGTAAAAGGTCAGCGCCTCTTAAAAGAAGTAATTTTTTTTTTCTTTTTTTTTTTTTCCTGGCATGCTTAATTTCTTTTCTTTGAGTATTACTTTGATGTTTGTTTTGCATTTGATATGAATTCTATATAATTTGGATATTCTGACTCCTTTAGGAAGGTTGAGCAATGAATGAGCGGTATACCAAGGCAACCAAGTCCACTCTGACCCAATGTAACCACAAAATACACATGCTTTTTGTTTTGTGGGCCTCTTCAATAAATGTGTTGTGTATGTGTTTTTTTTTTTTGTTTGTTTAAATTAGGCCTGTGTATTTGGCAAGAGTAAAGGTACATTTTTGTTGGAAGCGAAAAAAAAATCTTTGGGTCAGCTATACACATTGCAGATTTTATCGCAGATTCATGCCCACTTTTGTTCTGTAGATATTAATATAGCCTTTTCCAATGTAGTGTTTGTGAATTAGTGCCAAGTGGGATGGTCTGCCTTCTAGAATCATGTGACCAGTCCCAGTACTGAAGTAGGGCTTTGGTTTATGTGTATGGGCAAATGTTGCAAGCAATGCGACAAGATTGTGTGACGTGATTTTAGAAGATGATTTTATGGTATTTTCAGTTTCATTTACAGAATCTCAGTGCATATACCTGATTGTGACTTTATTCTTGTAACTATAAGTTAGTTGTGGAATTTACACCAACTTCATATAGTAGGTGGAAATATATTTAAATGTAAACTTATTTTAATTGAACCAATTGACATGGTTTTCACTTTTTTTTTATCCATTGCTTTTGTTGCCTGTTTATTCAGTCAACTGTGCCCTGCTTTTGTTAAAGCTGAACTCCAGCTTTACGTTAAAATGGAAGGAAAGCCTAATACTTAAGTTCTCCCCTGCAATCGCTAATGTTAGCTAAGTTCAGCCTTCTGTCTCAAAATGAAAAATCCCTGTTTTTCTACCTTTATTATCCAGGGCCTGTCACATGATTTCATTCCCTCTCCCTTCTGAGTCTAAGTGCAGCCAGTGGGCGTGGTTACAGAAGGCTAGTGACATCACTTCCAGGAAGTGACCCTGCTTCTGTGTAGCCAGTGGGCATACAGGATGGGAGGAGCTGATCATAGGTTCCTGCTCAGTCCTTCTCATCAATAAGGATGCTTTGTGCATCTTCATTCATGAGAAAATGAAGAAATAAATAACCATTCACACAGGACACTTGAGTGCTGGGAGGTCCAGTGCACATATACGGTATAGCTGTGCCGGGCTTTGAATCAAGATTACCACAGGAGAAGGGAGCTGGATGCAGGGGGAACTGTCAGTGTAGCTGAAAGTGCTCCAGGGTCTCCACTGAGCTCAGTCTACAATGGACACAATACAATAATGCCACAATACCACATTGTAGCGTGAGTGTAACAAGCAGAGCACTTCACATGATCCAACATTGTAGTGTGTAACACAAAAGGCTACAGTATAAAGCACTGGTTTCCCACTTGCAGTGTGTGTGTCACGTGTTGGTGTATACATTGCAGTGTGTGTCATGTGTTGGTGTATACACTGCAGTGTGTGTCATGTGTTGGTGTATACATTGCGGTGTGTGTGTCATGTGTTGGGGGTATACATTGCAGTGTGTGTGTATGATGTGTTGGTGTATACATTGCAGGCTGTGTGTGTCATGCATTGGTTTATACATTGCAGTGTGTGTTGGTGTATACATTACAGTGTATGTCATGTGTTGATGTATACATTGCAGTGTGTATTATGTGTTGGTGTATACATTGCAGTGTGTATCATGTGTTGGTGTATACATTGACATTGCAGTGTGTGTGTGTATCATGTGTTGGTGTATACATTGCTGAGTGTATCATGTGTTGATGTATACATTGCAGTGTGTGTGTGTCTTGTGTTGGTGTATACATTGCAGTGTGTGTATCATGTGTTGGTGTATACATTGCAGTGTGTGTATCATGTGTTGGTGTATACATTGCAGTGTGTGTATCATGTGTTGGTGTATACATAGCAGTGTGTGTATCATGTGTTGGTGTATACATTGCAGTGTGTGTATCATGTGTTGGTGTATACATTGCAGCGCGTGTCATGTGTTGGTGCATACATTGCTGTGTGTGTGTGTCATGTGTTGGTGTATACATTGCAGTTTGTGTATCATGTATTGGTGTATACATTGCTGTGTGTGTGTGTATCATGTGTTGGTGTATACATTGCAGTGTGTGTCATGTGTTGATGTATACATTGCAGTGTGTCATGTGTTGGTGTATACATTGCTGTGTGTATCATGTGTTGATGTATACATTGCAGTGTGTGCGTGTGTGTCTTATGTTGGTGTATACATTGCAGTGTGTGTGTGTATCATGTGTTGGTGTATACATTGCAGTGTGTGTGTGTGTCATGTGTTGGTGTATACATTGCAGTGTGTGTCATATACATTTCAGTGTGTGTCATGTGTTGCTGTATACATTGCAGTGTGTCATGTGTTGGTGTATACATTGTGGTGTGTGTCGTGTGTTGGTGTATACATTGCAGGCTGTGTGTGTGTGTGTGTGTGTGGTGCATTGGTGTGTACATTGCAGTGTGTGTTGGTGTATACATTGCAGTGTGTGTCGTGTTGATGTATACATTGCAGTGTGTATCATGTGTTGGTGTATACATTGACATTGCAGTGTGTGTGTGTGTGTGTGTATATCATGTGTTGGTGTATACATTGCTGTGTGTATCATGTGCTGGTGTATACATTGCAGTGTGTGTGTGTCTTGTGTTGGTGTATACATTGCAGTGTGTGTCATGTGTTGGTGTATACATTGCAGTGTGTGTGTGTCATGTGTTGGTGTATACATTGCAGTGTGTGTGTGTGTCATGTGTTGGTGTATACATTGCAGCGTGTGTGTGTCATGTGTTGGTGTATACATTGCAGTGTGTGTGTGTCATGTGTTGGTGTATACATTGCAGTGTGTGTTGTGTTGGTGTATACACTGCAGTGTGTGTGTGCACAGTAAGGCTGCACTCATGGGCACAGGCTGCATTCACGGGCACAGTGAGGCTGCAATGGTGGGCACACTGAGGCTGCATTTATTGGCACACTAAAGCTGCATTTGATGGGCAATTGTGCGTGATTGTGTAGACAGGGCCCCAGTGCACTGTATTGCCCGGGGGCCTATAATGCTCTTAAGATGGCACTGGCCTCCACCTGCCAGTCAGCTTAGTAAAGGCAGACTTTGATGTAAAAATGTTTCAGTTCTATCCGATAATTCTGTGGGCAGATATTGGTGGACACACATCTGCCTGCATCTGGCCTCCACCCGTAGGTATACATTGCAGTCCACTTTTGATCAGTGTAATCATGGTTAAAAAAAATGGATCTCCCATGTGAAAGAGGCCTCAGGGATCATATACTATCTACTTCTCTGCCCTTTTGTTCCTGTGTGGCTGCTTCTTTTCCACTTTGTTGTCATGCAGATTCTGTAGTGATTGCAACCCCCAGAGCACACAGGCAAAGCACAGACCAGTTAATTTTGATGTCAAATTTCATTTTAGTTTTAATCCGAGTCCTTTGTCTAAAATGCCTTTTTAGTCGTATTTTATTCATCTGAATTGTTTTAGATGTATTTTAGTCAACTAAACTCGAATGGGTTTAGTTAAATTATAATGCATTACTTAAGCACTTCTCTAGAATTTCCAAACTCATTATATACTCCTGGAGTAAAAATCTAATAACATGTTTATTATTTCTGGTATTAAGTTTTGAACATGCAGTACAGACACAGATTTAGCCGTTGTGATATTTAACGTCTTTATAAATAAAAGCAAGTTTCATAAACAAACAAAAATATTGCTTTTTAACAAACAGAAGTGCAACTTTAAGATATAAAAAACTGTAAACTCTATTGGCTGTAATGCCATTACACATATTACCAACGATAAATATTAGAGGGCTTTCACACTGAGCCGCGGGGGGCATCGGCGTTAAGGTGGCGCTATTTCTAACGCCGATTACCGTTGTTTTTGTGGCGCTATACGGCCGCTAGCGGGGCGGTTTCTGCCAGTCACAGGCTGTGTCACAACCTTCCAGCCTGTGTCTTAGAATAACAGGGAGGAGAAGCCTCCATCAATCAAGATGTAATATCCCACCCCTGATGTATTTAGCTGGTTAGTGGGCATGGAGGGGGAGTGAGGGAGTGGGCTGTCATTTACCACTGTGTATACACCGACAGGTGTGACTCTGGTCACATGGGCTGCTCAGATGTGATAGGGAGGAAATACTCAGGGTAGAAAATGCACTGAAAACTGAGCGTGTGCAGAGCTGCCAACACTGCTCTGCAAAATCCCCAACTGCAGTGGGGACATAGACAGTAGGGGGAGACAGAACAGCAGGATCAACCAGGTTTTTTGCAGAATACAGAAAGTGAATCCCATAGTGACTGCGTATAGTCAGCAGGTAATATACCATTTATTGATAGTTTTTGATGTGGGTTTAATTACACTTTAAGAGTCATGTAATCCCAGATAATAATTCCAGAGACCTGCCCCAGCATTGACACCCATTCCTATGGATTCCTCCTCATGTCTATCAGTGTTCGTTTTAAAAAATGTAACTCTGAAATGACTCCTGCAAGCAACTCTGTAGAAGTACAGTAGTCTGTCCATTATGAGTGTACATGATTGTACTGTGATTGTTCTGAAAAACTATCATTCAGCATTTGAATTGTCTGACCACATTCATGCCTGTGGTCAGCGTTGGCCACCCTTCCTTTTCTCTTGTAGCTTCCTTTTTTATTCAAAAGCTCTTCAGGAACTACCACACATCACAATATATAAGGTACCACCAAACACTAATAGCCAACATTTCTCAACCAGGGTTTCGTGGAATCCTTGGGGTTCCTTGACAAGTGGTTGCTTTCCTCAGTTCATGCATAGTTCCAGCACTGAAGTAAATCTGCAGGACCATTGGCATAGGACAGTTGTAGTATGCAGGGGAGACATTTTTCCTCTGAGTGCTGATTTAAAGGGGAGCCTACAATTTTTGCTGTTTGTTTCTTTTAAATATTTGTAAATCTACAACTGACAGATGAAGCTAATATACCGTGAGTGATAGACGTATATTTCCTGAGATTCTAACATGAATTCAGTGATTCTGCTGAAGTAAAGTGGTTGAGAAAGGCTAGAGAGTGGCCTACAAGCACCTTAGGATAACTATAGTTCTGCTGGTGAGGGTATCCAGAATATTGGCCTACAGAAATGACAGACACATGAATTATAACTGGCTGTCAATTCATAGGTCATCTTCCTGGTTACCATTTTGAATGAAGTATGTGAAACCCGTTGGACTGTCCACTAAGCCCTCACCCAGGGAAGTTGTTCTCTCAGGATGTAGTGTTTTTTCTCCAGGAAACAGCCAGAATCCTCTTCGTAGCTGGTCAGCAAGTGCCCATCAAAAGTAACAGCATCTCCACTGGAATCCTAATCAGTCCACATGGAGTTGCTGTTACACCTGATACACACTACAGGACTTCCCTCTTCATTTCCGCGTCCCGCACCTCATTGTCTGCTGAAGCCTCAGGTCTTGCGTTACTGACATGCCTGCAAATAGAGAAAGAAAAAAGAACAATCAGAGCGTAGATTGCACATGGCCTGTGAGTCACACCCTGTACTAATGGCTTCATACCAACAAATATTTCAACAACACCCTGATCCATTGAAGCTAAAGTAGAGTTTGCAGTCAAAATTACATGTCTTTAGCAGCTAAGTGACTGAGCGCATGGCTTGTGCCAGGCTCTTACTTGTGCCTGGATGGCAGCCCTGAGTGACCAGCAAGAGGCTTGCCTCTGAGCTTGTTATACCTCTAAAAGTGGTAACCTCTAGGGTGCCATAAGTCACATGGCACGTGGTTAGGCATAGCAAAATCTATAGATAGATATAAAAAAATATATATATATTTTAAATGCATTGTTATTTTGATTTATAAAATGTAGGTGCATTTTCACTTTTCTTAAAAAAATAGAAAATAAAAAAAAAAGATGGTATCTACCAATATTTTCAAAAATCAAAATGTTTGTTACCCTGCCATTTGAATTCTTTTGTAATAAAAAGTATTTAAAAACAAATCTCTAAAAAAACATAAATGTAATAACTCAGTTCTCCCTTTTCATATTACATCCCCTATTTTGTTAGATAAAAATAAAAAAACCTAAGATTTAAAACACATTTACTAAAACACAATTTAAAGGATAAGTGTGCTTTAAACTCAAAACTTTGCGTCTGCATTAATTTTGGTAGGCAGAAACACATCCCGGCATTAGAAATATTATTTGAACTCCAGTAACATTATCTTGATGCACCATTCCCCACCCCTTATGCACTTAGTAATAGCCTTCGTTCTCCTGCCTTCTCTATAATGTAGAATGGATGAAAAATTGAACAGGAAAATTTTGATCCCATGTTATGGATCCAGCAGGCTTGATCTTGTTACCAAAGGGATTTAAAAAAACAAACCATTGGGTGGAATTAAGTCTGTTTTAGTTTTGGTTGAACTGATCCTTTAAAATAAATAGTTTAAATTCAAAGTAGAATTGGCAAATGTTGCTTTGGATAAGCAAGAATCTCTTGTATCTAAAAATCACAACTTCACAAACAGCATCTCTATACTAACCCTTCATCTCTATAGCAGACCCTTCAAAATCTTATCTGCAAGTTAAATACCCCACTCCTTAATGTCTCTCTGCTTTTCTGAATGGAAGCATCTGACATCCATACAAACCCTCACAAGGCTCGTTGAACTTGTCCCGGGTGACGGTAATCAGCAAGGCGGAGAGAACTTTGTATCTGATGAAGCAAAACGTCTGCTGTAGAGTAGAATGGGACCTGAGCTTGTCACACGATTTCCTACCTGTGTCACTCTGGCGTAGAGAGAAGGCTCCAGTCTCGTGTGCTTTTGTTGAAATCCAGGAAGAGTGTCAGTCAAGAGCAGGAAATGTTTCTTTTTCATTGCTTAGTAGTTGATGTTAGACTGCCTCCAGGCCAGATAAGTCTCCTCATCTGCTATGATCAATATTCTAGTGATTGGCTGCTGTCACGAAGCTTATATTCCCCCGCGTACACAGCCTACAGAGTGAGGAAACCATCGACTGACACGTAATGCAAGCACAGGCTGATAATGCTTTATAAGCTCAGGGCAAAGTTTTACAAGGGAGCCTTATCGCCTTTATGGACTCTGATACCAAGAGAGGAGCTGGCAGATTTCAGCCTGATAAGTTCCTAAGCAAGGAGCAAAACGAGCCGTGTCTGTGTGTCCTTCTTTTCTTTTTTTTTTTTTTTTTCTTATTTAATTGAAGGCTCTAAAATCGAGTGGTAAATTATTCACAGAACTTAGTATTAGAAGTCAGTATAGTATGCATTAGAAGGTAATTCTTATTTGGCTTAGTAAATCCAATTGGCAACATTAAGTCATGAATTGAGCAGTGTGGCGTTCTTCTGTACTTCCAGGCCAGGCATGGACTGACTGACTGGCAGCCGTGGCATTTGTGGAGGACTATTTATTTTGGGTTGGGTATTTATGACATGCTTGAAGTGCTGCAGGTCCAGTGCTAATGCATAAAGCCCATTATTTTTAACAGTTGTCTACTATTCAGGGCTTCCTAAGGAAGCTGCTACTATGTGGTATTTTTTGGTTAGTTTTAGGTAAGTTTGATCAGCAGCATTTTATGCTCAACTACAGCCAAATTTTTTTTTGTAATGTGTTTAGGTTCAGCAGGAACTGGCCGGAGATTCAAACCATTAGTGGGCAAGTTGAATGGACCATATTGATTGGAAAACTTGGGTACAACCAGCCTACTGGATTTGCTTATGATTATCGCTAGCGGCTGCTATAGTTGCTGGTGATAATCACATTGTAATCCCGGCAGGTACTACATCCCCCAACCCCCACCCCCTGCTGACAGGAAAAGACTATGGCCCAGCAGGAGAGATTCCTGCATCAACACTATCTGTGGTTGCAGGAAAGAAATTTGCTCCGTGTATGGCCGCTTAGCGTATGTTAGAATTTCTGGGGTTTTTTTTGTCCTATTTGTCCTTCAATACCACATTCTGATATCTTATCCTGATGTGACACATGTAGTGTTAATTTTGACCTCAAATTTCAATTTAGTTTTAGTCATGGTCTTTTGACTAAAATGCCATTTTAGTTTTAGTTGTATTTTAGTCGACTAAAATCTAATTGGGTTATTTAAATTGTAATGCATTATCTAACCATTTCTCTAAAACTTCCAAACTCATTATTATTATTATTATACAGGATTTATATAGCACCAACATTATATACTCCCTGGAGAAAAAAAATCTAATGACATATTATTTATGGTATTGAGGTTTCAACAAACTACAGACACACATTTAGCCATTATATAAAGCAGAAGTTCACATTGGTAAACGTCCCTCCCTCACATTTTCTTTCCGTTTTTTTTTTGTTGATGAAAATTCAAATAGATTTTTGTTTAGTTTTTGTCACTGGAAACATTCTGGTGATTAAAATTATGATGAAAATATTTTCCTTGAAAATTAATTTAGTTAATTGATGAAATTAACATTGGTCACATGGACAAAAAGTGAGCAGAAGTCTGTCCAGGAAGGTCACAGACAGGTAGACAGAAATACAACCTGACAATTGTTCTTGCATTTCCCCATACTGCCTGAAACCAAACGTTGGCTGAAGCCCAGCAGATATAAAGTGGGTAAGAGTTGTTGATGGCCTTTGGGCTTGTGTTGATCACATCAATTTGAGATTCTTCTGAGGTCGGTAAGAATTAATTGACGGGTACATTTGACCCTGATTTTGAATGGCTTTAGGTGGGTTTTGCATTCCCAAAGACATTTATTGGAATGCAGAACCCGTTGGACGCGAACAGAAGACCCTCAACAGGCCCTTAGAACTTCTTTCAAATTTTTATTTCTTTCAATATCTTCACTGGGGAGGTTCTCCCTCACCTTCTGTGATAGTGAAACCAGTACAAGAAATGAGAGAATTAGGGTATCACCAGGACTGAAAAACATAGAGAAATATGGGCTCCAAACAAATTCTCAAACCCCTCCCTACAATATTTAAATGAATATACTTTGGTTGCAACTTCTGTTTCCATTGGAGAGATATGGTACCACTTGTGTACTTCTCACAGCCTGTCGCCAGAGTTGGAATTGAGGTTAAAGTATATATAAACCCTCACCTTGTCAAACAACCCATTCAGTTTTAAATAAAAATGATAGGCGGAACATTTGTTATCCACCCCCCCCCCCCCCCCCCCCCCCCGGACACCCTTTTGTGTCACCCCTCCTGTTCCAAAAAATTATAAAAAGGTTGCTTGGTACATGTTAAAGCAAAGGGTATGACCAATCGGAAATTATGCCTGCAACCCCACTGTACTACATTGACCTCCCGCATTGCTCCTTCCAGCTACCTTCTTAATATATACACACACTTGTAATTGAGGTTCGTACGTTGTTATAATAGCAATTCTACATGAGGCCAAGCCTACTGGTTGCCCAACAGTCCTGTACAGTCTTTTGCACTATGAAGTTATATTGTTTCTTGCAAAATGCCTTTGTTGGTCTATCTGTACCCGCATTTGTTGTCATGACATGTTGTACTCTGATGCACTTCACTAAATAAAGAATTAAAGAAAAAAACATCAGCTGCATAAGAGCTAGAGGAGGAGAATCCGCAGCACACTGGTGTTCCAAGTGAATGGCTGTGCAGGGAGAGGGGTGTCAGGACAAGTCTGATCATTGGAGGAGACAGGCTGAGTTCCCAGCACAGCTAGAGAACTGACAACGCTGTGATCTCATGACAAGTGTGGTCAGTTTTTAATAGGACAGCAGAGGGGCTGGCAAGAACACCGGGGATTTCACATAAAGGAAGCAATACAAAGAGAATAGGATGCTTTGTCATACAAGTACATGGTACAGCAGGCACATATCAGGAATATGAAATGTGTTTACATATTCTTTAAAGTGAGGCCACACGGACAGCATTAAAAAACCTTGCAGATATATTTTTTTAATGTTGGGCTTTAGGGGCTGAAGCACACTGATTGGGTTGTTTGTAATAACATGCCTGTACCAAACTACACCTTATGTATGTTGGTGCACTGCAGTGCCCATTACAATGGCCTCACAATGCATTAAGGGCTGATTCACACCACAAAAAAGCACTCCAGATCCGTTCCTGATGCATTTCTGCATGCACGTTTTTAGCGCTTTTTTGCCGTGTTCCAGTGCGTTTTTTATGCATTTCCTAATGCATTCCAGATGCTTCTTTTATTTCATTTTTTTTCTTACTGTATTTGTGTCTGGTGCATTTTTGATGCGTTCCAGTGCATTCCAGAGAGTTTTTGTTGATGCATTTTACTGCGTTCCAGTACAGTCCAATGCAGGAAAAATGCAGCATGTTCGACTTTTTTTTTTTTTTCCTGAAACGACATGGAACTGACCGTACTTGTGTGGACTATGCTATTGGAAACCATTTAACCTACTTTCCATGCGTTTTCGATGCAGAATAAAACGCACTGGACTGCATGTGGTGTGAACTGGCCCTAAGCCAAAGCACATACGTTCAAGCGCACTACAATACAGGGTAACACATTACCATGAGTTGCAATGTGCTCGTCAGAAAAAAATGCTGCATGTTCATTTTGTTATTGTGTATTGGCAGCCCATTCAAAATGAATGGGTGGCTGGAACACAACACAAGTTAATACAGGACACAACACATGTGCGTTAACATGGCAAGCAAGGGCAGAAAATGATAGCCACAAATAGGATAATGAAATCTGTATTATAGTGTGACACAATGCTCGTGCATTAACACAAGGAACAGGAAGAAACAGGAACAGGAATGTGTGAGTGGGCCTTAAATGATAGCCTTGAGAAGGGTTATGAAATGAGCATTTTTTTGTTTAACACTAAGTTTTTTGTTTGTTTTTTTTTTAAAGTAGTATTTTAATACTAAAACCTTATTTTTTAATAGAAAAAAAAAACACTGGGGCCATTCAAGTTTTCTCTTATGTAATCTGCGCTACCTATCTGCATTATTTGCTGGTCACTTTGCAGTTGCTCTTCTTTTTAAAATATGAACTTTCTGCCTCTGGACTGTTAAATTTAGTTGCTATGGGATTCGATTTTGTTCTTGTCATGTTTAAGAAGTTTCATGCTTTGGGCGTTAGCTGGCTTTGTGAACATGAACCTGTTTGTGCACTCGCAGAATGGTGTAAAAGTGCAAGTATGCAGAGGAATTTTTGTGTCTGCCCACGTATGTCACCACTCCTCATATTACTTGCACTTTCTATGCTGGTTTTCTGGCAAAGTCACTTAAATTTTATATGATTTCCACCAATTTTTTTTGTTTCTTTTTATTTTTAATACCCAGCAATTAAATCTGGGACAGTAATCATGGTTAATGATTAAGGGTTTAGCAAATATTTGTCAGCTATTTGTGCTGTGAATTGCATTATGTTTTCAGAGAATATGCGATATAAATGAAGGGAATAAGCATTTGCGTGCGATGAGTTAGTTTTATGGTAGGCAAGGGTTGTTCTGTTAATGGATAATGCAGATACAGCATTTGAATGGAGCAGAAAGAGTAGAGAAGGACATTTACAGCGAGTATTTTCTTTGAGACTCTAACTTTTATTATAGTATTTGCGCCTTTTAAAATACAGTATGTTTGCAAGCACCTCCTTGTTGCCTACCATTATATTTAAGCTGCCTCCAGACGTTTGAGGATGTTTTGTTACTCCCTGACCCTTTAAAGCGTTTGTTGCCCTTTAAAGCGTTTGTTACCCCAACATTTCCTATTCCTGAAATGTGCCTGCTGTACCATGTACTTGTAGAAGAAAGTATCCTGTTCTCTTTGTATTGCTTTTTGTGTGAAATCCCTGGTGTTCCTGACCGTCCCTCTGCTTTCCTATTAACAACTGACCACACTAAGCAGTAGAGCACACCGTGGTCAGTTCTCTAGCTATGCTGGGAACTCAGCCTGCTCTCATCCAATGATCAGACTTGTCCGGATATGCCCCTGCTGCACAGCCATTCACTGGGAAGATCAGTGTGCTGCTGCTTATTCTCCCCCCAGCTCTTATGCAGCTGAGAACAGAGGGAATGTGATCGCTTTTATACTGTTTTTATAATTTTTTTTTTTTTTAATCTATTCAAAAAAGGTTTGCCTTTACATTTCTATTTTAAACTGAATGGGTTGTTTTACAAGTTGATCATTTACATAGTTACATAGTAGGTGAGGTTGAAAAAACACACAAGTTCATCCTATGTGTATGATTATATGTCAGTATTACATTGTATATCCCTGTATGTTGTGGTCATTCAGGTGCTTATTTAATAATTTTTTGAAACTATCGATGCCCTTTGCTGAAAGCACCGCCTGTGGAAGGGAATTCCACATCCTTGCCGCTTTTACAGTAAAGAACCCTCTACACAGTTTAAACCTCCTTTTTTCTTCTAATGTTAATGAGTGGCTACGTGTCTTATTGAACTACCTTCCGCGAAAAAGTTTTATCTTTATTGTGGAGTCACCAGTGTGGTATTTGTAAATTGAAATCATATTCCCTCTCAAGCGTCTCTTCTCCAGAGAGAATGAGTTCAGTGCTCACAACCTTTCTTCATAACTAATATCCTCCAGACCCTTTATTAGCTTTGTTGCCCTTCTTTGTACTCGCTCCATTTCCAGTACAACCTTCTTGAGGGCTGGTGTCCAGAACTGGACAGTATACTCCAGGTGAGGCCGGACCAGAGTCTTGTAGTGGGAGAATTATCACTTTATCCCTGGAGTTAATCCCCTTCTTAATGCATGCAAATATTCTGTTTGCTTTGTTAGCAGCAGCTTGGCATTGCATGCCATTGCTGAGCCTATCATCTACTAGGACCCCCAGGTCCTTTTCCATCCTAGATTCCCCCAGAGGTTCACCCCCTACTGAGTAGTTTGCATTCATATTTTTGCCACCCAAATGCATTATTTGACATTTTTCTACATTAAACCTCATTTGCCATGTAGTTGCCCACCCCATTAATTTGTTCAAATCTTCTTGCAAGGTTTCCACATCCTGCAGAGAAGTTGCCCTGCTTAGCTTAGTATCGTCTGCAAATACAGAGATTGAGCTGTTTATCTCATCCTCCAGGTAATTTATGAACAAATTAAACAGGATTGGTCCCAGCACAGAACTCTGGGGGACCCCACTACCCACCCCTGACCATTCCGAGCATTCCCCCGTTTATCACCACCCTCTGAACTCACCCTTGTAGCCAGTTTGCAATCCATGTACTCACCCTATGGTCCATGCCAGCGGACGTTACTTTGTACAGTAAACGTTTATGGGGAACTGTGTCATGCTTTTTCAAAATCCAGATACACCACGTCTACGGGCCTTCCTTTACCTAGATGGTAGCTCACCACCTCATAGAAGGTTAATAGATTGGTTTAGCAAGATTACTAAAATCCTGTATATAGTCCCTTATCTCCTCCAAGAGCTTGCATACTATTGATGTTAAGATAACTGGTCTGGAATTCCCAGGGGTGTATATTGGCCCTTTTTTAAATATTGGCGCTACACTGGTTTTTCTACAATCAGCTAGTACCATTCCAGTCAGACTGTCAGTAAAAATTAGGAACAATGGTCTGGCAATTACTTGACTGAGTCCCCTAAGTATCCTCGGGTGCAAGCCATCTGGTCCCAGTGATTTATTAATGTTAAGTTTCCCAAGTCTATTTCTAATTCTGTCCTCTGTTAGCCATGAGAGTGCTTCCTGTGATGTGTCATGAGGGCAAACACTGCAGTTTTGGTTACTGAAGCCCCCAAATTCCCTTGTGAAGACTGAGGAGAAGAATAAATTCAATACCTTCGCCATCTCCCCATCCTTTGTAATCTGATTTCCTTCCTCATTTTTTATGGGGCCAATATGCTCTGTCCTTACTTTTTTACTGTTTATATACTTTCTATCATTTTCTTGGGACTTTTTTTTTGCTCTCCTCCGCTATGTGTATTTCGTGTTTTGTCTTTGCCACCCTAATTGCACCCTTACATATCTTGTTGCATTCTTTGTAAATTCTGAATGCTGACGAAGATCCCTCAGCCTTGTATATTTTGAAGGCCTTCTCCTTTGCTTTTATATGCATTTTTACATTGGAGTTGAGCCATACAAGACTTTTGTTCGCTCTTTTAAATTTGTTTCCCAATTGGATGCATTGGCTAATGCCCTTATTTAATATGCTCTTAAAGCATTTACAATCCCTTTAAGCCTGGCATATGTGGCTCGATTCTCTCATGGAATCAATTCCCCCTTCTTCTCTAACAGTGTGGATGGAGGATTCTCCACTGCCGGCTATTGTATTCAAGCAGCTGCAGGAAAAGGATGCAGTCAATGTTCAGCCAACTGAAGTGGAGCCAATTTGGCCTTCTATGGAGACCTTAAAGTTGTTGTTATGCCACTCTAACAAGTATGTACCATCCACGCTGTGTGTGATTTTATATAAAAAAAAATGCTGTAAATAACTTATGTAAGAGCCGATATCCACGATCACACGACCGGCCGGGTCTCTCCTTTCCCCCTCTGTCAGATGCAGCAGGAGGGACCGAGATTCCACCCGCTCACGTCACTCGGGAGGGGAGGAGGAGAGACCAGGCCGGTCATGTGATCACGGATCTTGGCTCTTACATGAGGTATTTACAGCATTTATTTTTATAAATTACACGCTGATGGGGACACTGCATAAGGAGGCAGCGTGGATGGTGCATACAAATTACAGTTATTTGAGCAGCAGAGGAGGCAGCACTGTCATGAGCTGGCAGGGAGGGGAGGCGGACACAGGAACACACAGTAGACAGAAAGCAAGGCTGCTAAAGATGGAGGCACGTAAACTGACCACGTTGTCAGGGTTCAGCAGTCATGATACACCGTGGTCAGTTAACATAGGGGAGGGCAGAAACTGGCAGGATCAGCCAGGTTATTTAGGTGTTAAAGGCGGCCAAATGACACAGGGCAAGCACTGTGTCATATAACATGCTTTAAAGGAGCAGGATCCAATTTTTTGGGGGTTAACAAATGCCTTAATGTTTTGCAGAGAACTCAGCCAAACATTACAGTTTCAATTTTACTTATTAAATAAGCAAGACAACTTCCTGGCTGCAGCTAGGGTAGTTCTTCCCCCGCCACTGGAGACTGATGACTATGCCTTCCCTGGGGGACTGAGCGATTTGAGGTGGACCGTATAAGACAGGGATATGCAATTAGCGGACCTCCAGCTGTTGCAGAACTACAAGTCCTATGAGGCATAGCAAGACTCTGACAGCCACAAGCATGACACCCAGAGGCAGAAGCATGATGGGACTTGTAGTTTTGCAACAGCTGGAGGTCCGCTAATTGCATAGCCCTGGTATAAGAGATCGGGAACGTCTGCTGGCTCAGGAAGCTGTACAGGAAGAACAGTTTTCCCTCACCTGGACCACATGGTCCATGTTCCGCTACTCTTCGGAGTTCCTTGCTTGGGCTGCGGGTGGCTCTGCCACCACCCAGATAGCATTGTTGGAGTATATTCTTTTCTTGCTCCCTTATGTCATTTTTCTTTTTCATCTGGCTTTTTAATTCCCTTCTAGTCATATATTGTTCAGGGGCTGTGTGTTCATCCTTTGTGTCAATTGACATTAGTCATATACAACAGCTTGTGATCCCCTCAGCATATTCCTCTCTCAAAAAATAATAGTGTTTTAATCATATTTCTTAACGCCCTTTCCTTCAAAATGTAATGTCTTGCTATGTCCCTTTTGGTGCCTCTCACCTGTATTGCTAACCTGTATCGCTAACCTGTATCCCTTGATTTCAGTATAACCACCAGTACTTTGATTTTTGATGATTTGATCTTGAATGTTCATATAAGAGATTGTACATTTTTCTACCTATATTATCAAAGCAGACTTTTGCTTCTAATTTTATTCTGTGTTAACCTCTCTTTGTATTTTTTTCAATTAAATCAGATTGAACTAAATAAGCAAGACAAAATTGCTAAAATGTCAAATATGAAATTGTATATATAAGGCAGGAGATTATGAAATTTTCATTCTGGCAACTACCGGTTGCCAGAAACAAAATTGCTAGATTCCCCCATCAACGCAGTCAGTGTTAGGGGAATCCCTCCTATCCTATCCCTCCTGTGGAGCCATTGTGTTCTCCTGGCGGGAGGTAGTGTTTAGATTTTGGGCACGGGGAGCCGCCCCTGCCAGGAGTAAATACTGTTAGCAGCTGCAGCCACTGGCAATAATTGCATGCTAGAAATCCAACATGCTGGTTGTACCAAGGTCGATCGATGGATCAACTTGGGTACAATCAGCCTTACCATAGATGGATTGGATTGGATTCCAACCATCTATGGCCGGCTTAAGCTTGTGGAAGTATATGTAAACCGTGTGTGTGTGTGTGTGTGTGTGTGTGTGTGTGTGTGTGTGTGTGTATTTACTGGGAGCCCTTTGGACCCCTATATACTGCGACCCATATATTTCTGGGTGGAAAATTCTCAGCCAAAAAGTGACTGCAACCAATCGGATGCAAGTACCATTCAGATGTTCTGACAGGTGCTGGAGCAACAACTTTCACAATACAATAGCCAGCAAGGGAGGTACCTCTGTCTGTGCTGTTTAGTGTTGATAGGGGAATCAAATGATTTCTCTCATTCAGCTCGCAAAACTGAAAAAGAGAACTCTAAACCTGGCCATAGATGATTCATTTTATTTATTTTTTTTCCTTCAGCGTATAAAGATGTATAGATTTCTTTCATTCTGCCAGCAGGCTGACTGGAAAAAATTAACAGATCCCTCCATCCACACAAACGAGATGGATGGAGGAATAGCTCCTCACTGGCACACTGTAGTCTGATAGCGGGACTCTGAGCTGTCAGAATACATTGATCAGTAGCTGCAGCCACTGATCGACACAAGTTTTAAACTTGTTCATTCAACAAGGGTGACCACATATTTATCAATTTTATCATTAAATTTGTCTGGTCTCTGCTGAACCGACCGGATTTTGACCCATCCATGGCCACCTTTAACCCTTTCACTGCCAAGTCTGTACGCCGTACAAACCTACAGAAGTGCCCGTAGATGGCCAAGTCAGTAGTGCATACGGACCTCCTTTCTCCCTCTCCTATAAGCTTATGGTCACTTCAATGACCATAAGCTTATCTCAGAATTGTTCAGCAGACTTGGATTACAACCCGCTGATCTGAGTTATTACCGTCCACCCCCCACCCATTCCATTGCTTCCCTGCCTCTCCACCCCTGCTGCACCCTTCCATCCAAAACTGCCCCACCACTCTCCTCTCCTCTTCACCCCCCCCCCCCTTGCAAACCCACTCCCCGCAGCCACAATCATTAGCCGGCATCACTCCTTTTCCGCTCCCGCCGGCTTCAGGTGCTGCATGGGGCTTGGGGTGGTCCAGATGTGTGTGTGTGTCCCACCAGTCAGATCACCCCCCCAAATGCTCCCACACCCCCGATCCATGGCCGCTCAGAGCAGCATCTCTCCTTCCCCTCCCTCGGCCTGCAGCTTCTCCCTGCACTGATCTCCTATGATCTTTCAGATTGCGGAGTGCGGCAGGTGGGGGTGAAGTAAGGGCTTAGTAAACATGCGTTTTACTAAACTCCCTCCTGTAGAAGAGAGGGCACATGCAGCGGTCACTGCTATGTGCCCACTGACACTGACAGCTGATGTATTGTAACCGCAAGTGTTACAATGTAATGTATCAGACTGTAATTTTCTGAATGAATGGAATCTCTATGCAGATTTTTCATTCATTCAAGTAAAGTGATACAGATAAAAGGGACTATCTTCAGTCCCTTTCTCTGTCTCAAAAAAAGATATGGGGGTCTGTATAGACCTCTGATATCTCACCAAAGACAGGGCATACACAGCGTACCTTCAGCAGGCTGTCCCATTGATGTCATTTGGGATGTAGCACCTGCACCAACAGAGCCGCTGCTCCCAATTTTACATCTATGTAGGTCCACATGCATGTCCCTGAGCTTACACTGCCTGCGTTCGGGGTCATGTACCCACACCCACACGGATGTCAGATTGGGAACAGCAGCTATGCCTATGCAGCCGTTGCATCTCAATTGACATAAATGGGACTGCCTGTACGGGGATGCACGGAACACCTGTGCATTCCTGTGCAGGTAAACATGGGCGTACACTTTAGTATGCCACATGTGAACGATGCTTTAGTAATAATTTAGCAGGAATTTTGTAAGTTACGTTGTGTTTATGTGCAATAATTATGATTTTATTGAAAATAGCGATATGAACATTTGCGCAATTATTGCTGGGCCCAAAAAATCAGTAGCACTTTTTTTTATTCTACAGGTCATTTGCTTTTAGAAAATGTCTAGTTTGAGGGTTCTTTTCAAATTCTAAAAGCTGTAAGTGAAAAATAAAAACCTCCAGATTTTTTGAGAAATTTGTGGGTACGTTCAATTTTCACCATTTTGCAAAAAGGCGCAATTTAAAATTTACAAGTATTTGTTATTTATTAACTCTATACAGATTAAGATTTTATAATTAGTAGGGGTTTAGGAGGAATTTGTAAAATTAGCTTTGTTTTTACCTGCTAATAATAGTTTTAGTGTATTTTTTGTAAATATATTGGTTTGATAAACATTTGCGCAAATACCATGGGGTCTAAAAAATCAGTAGCACCTTCTTTTCATTCTACTGATCATGTGATTTCAGAAAATATATTGTTTGGGGGGTCTTTCACAAATTCTGAAAGCTATAAGTGAAAAATAAAAAAGCAAAGGAAAAATTTCAAAAATGGTCTGGCCACCTGAGTGTACAAAATGGAGCACAAGGCCTGGCAGCGAAAGGGTTAATGAGAATCATCAGCCCGTTTGCAAAAAATTAAAAGTCACCACTTACAAATACTGTAGTTGCTGACTTTTAATAAAGGGGAACTTGCCTGTCCAGGGATCCCATGCAGTCCTCGCCCAGACCGGTCCTGCACTGGTCTTTAGGTCCCCGGCGCTGTCATGTTTAGTGTTGAAAGCCAGCTGTGACTCCTTGCGGCTTCACAGCTGGCTTCCCGCTGCTCATGCTTGAACGGTCCCACAGCCTCATGGGACCTGTGATTTGTCCGAAGAGGTCACGGGCAAGGTGGGTGGGGCGCAACTTCTGTTGGAATGGCCTAGGTAACCCAACCCGCTCCAACATCCCCCTCCCCCCAAAAAAAGGGGGAGGGGGGCCATAAAGTATAACTTTACTTTTTCAAATTTTTTGCAAATACCTTGTCAAATAAGTTAGAAGGGCTATCTGATTCACTCTGCTCTTTGATAATTCACCCAGTTCTGTCAAGAGATTGCTGACTCCATAGTTGGCTCTGTGTCTTCCTCATTGCCCTGTCCTCAGAATGATCTCATTACTGGTCACCCTTTCCCCTCCACAGTTTATCAGTGCAGAAACAGACAATCATTGCCTGGGCGTGTTTATATTATGTTTATTCTGTGCTATCTGCACTGATCTGCCTTTGTTCCATGGTCTTCCAAAGGTGAAGTTTGTCTTTATGATGACTAGATGGTGTTTGCAAGAATAAACTGACCTTGTAATTACTTGTCTAGTTTAAACTGACACCTGTGCTGAAACCTGATAGGTTTGTTTAGGTGTGTGATATCTGTTCTGTTTTTGGATGCACAGGAACCCCAAAAAATTTACAGGAAACATAAAAGCAATTATGTCCTGTCTAGGGTGCCCACGTGTCCCGGATTGCCCGGGACAATCCCGCAATTAGCAGGTCTGTCCCGCGTCCCGGGCACCCTCATTCCGGGACAATACAGTGTCCCAGAATTGCCTCCTGGCCCTGGACCATTCTGATGCCCTCTAAAATATCCCTCACATCACTGCTGTCACTCACTGACAGCCAGTGGTGGACCCCTGGCTGGTGAGACCCCTTTTACATGAGCCGCTGGCTCAGTGCCCAAATGGTTGCTAGCCACTGACCGCCTCGCACCTAGCAACCAGTGACGTCATGAGGATGAGAAAGACAGAGCCCCAGCATTCACAGCGGGAAGATTTAACTTCCTCCTCCGCGCCTACTGATTAGCTCCACCCACCTTCTCTCTGCATCGTTCAGCCAGCAACATGCAGAAGTGCATGAAGGAGAGATGAGTTTTGTAGAAAGGCGAGTGAATCCAAAGCACTCACCATGGACAGATCGGGGTTAAAATCCTCAGTCAGCTCTCCCCCAGCAGCCAGCATTCTGTGCTGAATTGTCAGCACTTCACAGGAGCTCCCAGTGTGTGTCAGCCTGGAGCTAGCACTGATAAGAGGACATAGGCAGATAAGGGGTCTGCAGAAGAGGAGAGGACACTGACAGATGAGATGACACTCTCAGAGGGATGGAAGGAGGACACATCCTTAGATATCAGGACAGGGTTCATGCTGGGATGTGACCCCCCCCCCAAAAGTGAAGGACTACAGGACCCAGCATGAACCCATTAGAACTGAAGATGTGATGCCCCCCCCCCCCAATCAGTGAAGAACTACAGGTCCCACCATTAGCATGTGAAATCTATGGGGTCACACCCTAACTCAGGGGTCCATGCTGGGACCTGCAGTCCTTCAATTTGGGGGGGGGGGATCACATCCTTAGATATCAGGGGTTCATGCTGGGACTTGTAGTCCTTCACTTTTGGGGGATGTGACCCCCTCAGAGCTGAAGATGTGACACCCCCCGGCCCCCGGCATGGGAGAAGTAACATCAGAAGCCAGTGGCGGGAGGGGCGTTCACTTTCCTGGGGCTCTGGTGTATCAGACTGGTGACAGGCTGTAGGTGACAAGTGGCACACTGCATCTGGTGGCAGGCTATGGGTGGAAAGTGGCACACTGCATCTGGCGTCAGGTAACGGTGGCAAGTGAAACGCTGCATCTGGTGGCAGGCAATGGGTTACAATTGGCACACTGCATCAGGTGGAAAGTGACACTCTGCACCTGGTGGCAAGTGACATGCTGCATCTGGCGGCAGGCAATGGTGGCAAGTGACAAGCTGCATCTGGGGGCAGGCGACAGTGGCAAGTAACAAGCTGCATCTAGTGGCAGGCAACGGTGGCAAGTGACATGCTGCGTCTGGTGGCAAGTGACAAGCTGCATCTGGGGGCAGGCGACAGTGGCAAGTAACAAGCTGCATCTAGTGGCGGGCAATTGTGGCAAAGTGACAAGCTCAGGGTCCCCACTGATTCTGCATTATAGTGAGTTGAACAATTTTATTATATATATTACAATGTAGTACAACACCAGCCATTCACTCGACAAATCACCCCTGCCACCAAATTCCCAGTCAACCCGAGACTACATTCCCCCAACCCCCCATCTTTTTTTGGGAGGGGTGGCAGGGGGGTGTCCCTGAATGGCAGTTTGGAAATGTGGTCACCCTGGTCCTGCCCCTTTCTGAGAGTTTATAAAGAAACCAGAAGACAAACTCAGAATTGCTGGATATGTTAGCACTGACTATTTAGGTATGCACATATACTACCAGATTTTCAGTCATATTTCCATCATATGGACCATCATAACCCTAAAGAAGTATGGTCAAAGCTTTTTTGGCTATACTCCTATGGATCACAGGAGTGCAGTTCATTCCGCACTCCTGTGACCTGTCTTTAGCCAATAGTGGGTGAAAGCCCGCTATCGGCTGACGTCACTCAGCCGGTTCAGGCTAGGGAAAGGTTCCCGACTTTACAGTCGGGATCCACCCAGGTCCCCAGACCGGCAACTGGCTCAGCCTCACAGATGCACTGCTGGAAAACTGAGCCAGCCGCTCCCTCCCCTCCCAAGCCCAGCGCTCCAGTGAGCACTGGAGTTGCAGAGTAGAGAGCTGGTGACTGACAGTCCTTGCTCTCTGTTCAGAGCAGAGGGGAGAACTGAGCGATCAGCGATGTCTGATCCCTTATGCTGCGTACACACGACCGTTTTTTCCGTCAGAATAAACTCTGACGGTTTTTTTCGATGGAGTTCCGACCGAGTTCCGATGAAATCGACTTGCCTACACACGATCACACCAAAGTCCGATCGTTTAGAACGCGATGACGTACAACGGGACTAGAAAAAGGAAGTTCAATAGCCAGTAGCCAATAGCTGCCCTTTGCGTCGTTTTTGGTCCATCAGAACAGCATACAGACGACCGGTTTTCCCGATAGGAACTGATTCCGTCGGAAAGATTTGAAACATGTTCTATTTCTAGGTCCGTCAGAATTTTCAAAGGAAAAAGTCTGATGAAGCCCACACACGATCGGAATGTCCGATGGAATGTTTCCGTCTGACCTTTTCTGCCGGCAAGTCCGGTTGTGTGTACGTGGCATTAGTTCTCAGTGCAGAGGTGGCGGGGGACAGATGCAGCATTGGATCCATGCTGCATCCACCTAGGTGAGTATAAGGTGTTGTGTTTTTTATTTTTATAAGTCCCATTAAATAGATCTAAAGCCGATCAGTAAAATTTCATATGATCTAAAATATGTAAATGTTATCTCAGAAGTTATTTTCAGTATTTTTCATATCTGTAGTCTCCAATAAAATATTACAGTTATCACTTTTTGAGTCTTTTCAGAGAGGAAGTGAGGAGAAATCTCCCCAAAGAACACATTCAAAACTTGAAAGGTGCTTTAATTCTTCTCTGTTTTATGACAAACTAAAAAGTTTTGGTTACAAATTTACTGTAAATAAATTGCTATAAATGTTTGGTTTCTTTAGAAAATCCTGTTAACGCTAATAGAGGTAATGATTGGAAAATGTGTTTAATAAATGACATAAGTGACATACCTCTTCTGTACATCCACATGCTATCTCTTATTTTTCCCTTATAGGCACAGCATTGGTCATGTCATTAAACTGGTGGAGCAGCATGGTAGTGATGTATGGTGGACACACCCTATCGAAGAATTACTTCCAAAAACCGTGCTTAAACAGGTATCCTCACTGCCGGGGTAAACTTCAACAAGTAAACAATGGTAGCTGGTCTGGTTTTTGTGTTGGGTTGTGCAGGAGGATCAGGTATATTCCTGATCAGGAGGGTTTCTGTGTAACCTGCCGTTGCTATACCACAATTTATTTTGTGAATAAATGCACTGCAAGGAAACTGAATCTTTACAGTTTTAATTTTTCATATTTGTGAATATGACCAGATTAAAAGAAAATGATTGTGTTTTTTTCAGTTTATGGCCCAGTTCACACTGATGCTGTTCGAAATTCGCAACAAATTCTGTGTGGTTTACACACCACCTTAAAGTTGCACCCATTCATGCAAACTGCTGCAGGTGTGCATGTTAATGACACCCCTAAATCAGTTCACAAAAAGCAATGCGATTTGCAGAATCGGATCGCATTGGTTTTTAATCCGATTCTGGTGTGGCAAAAAAAGGTCTTGCACGATTTTGATGCGGTGCAATTTGAGCCAAACAGAATAAATGGCTCTAATTGCACAGCTGCAGAATGTGATTTGAACAGGAATGTAGTGCGATTCCTGTTCAAATTGCATGTGGTTCTTGCACCACATCCAGTGTGAAGCGAGGCTTAGACACAAAACTTGTAAGGTTATAAGAATCCGGTGGGTGTTTAAATTTTCCACTATACTCCCAAATATGCAGTGAAGTGAAACCAGAGGTTCATGGTCAAGAGAGGCCAGAGCAGTATGAAGCTATGTCATTATCAACCAAAACTTATAAACACATCCAACTTCTTAAATCTAAACTGCAATCAATTCAAGCTTTTCTTGAAGCAAAAGGATATCATCCTGAGTACCGAACAGCTGTATCGGATAAAGTGGCTACTGGGATATCTTATGTGAGAAAACATCTGAAAGCAGTGGGGTTGATTTACTAAAACTGGAGAGTGCAAAGTCTGGTGCAGCAATGCATAGAAACAAATCAGCTTCCAGGGTTTATTGTCAAAGCTTAATTGAACAAGCTGAAGTTAGAAGCTGGCTACCATACACAGCTGCACCAGATTCTGCACTCTCCAGGTTTTAGTAAATCAACCCGTGCTACTGGGTGGCTTCACTTTTATTGTATATGAGGGTCAAGGTAGCAGTTTGCATGTAACCGAGTGCCTATTTTTGTATTTCTTAATTGTACATCACAGGACACAGAGGACTTCACTTTCATGATGACTTGGGTTATGCTGCCACCTTCAGGTGAATGGAACATAGCTAAAAAAAGCAAGAATCTCTTCCAAGGCCTCCCATCTCAGCTAAGCCTCAGTTTTTACCTACCGTCCTTAGGTGATTGATGTGCGTGCAGTTGTCTCCCTGAAGATCTCCTTTCATGGGCTTTAGATTCATGCTTTATGGCCTATTCCTAACACTCCTGATGGGTCAGTGGAGGTCTTCATCTGGGTTGATTGCTACAGCCAGTTTGGAAAGAGAGACTGTACCCAGACCCCACATGCAAGTGTGGGGACATCATGTAATGCTTCTAGTCAACACTAGATCATGTTTGCAGTGATCTTCAGGGAGACAACTCACTGGCATTGTGCTCTAGTGGTCCGGGGCATTGATCCTCCAGATGAGTCCCTGAAGGCCCTGCTGCTTGAACTGGTGAATGAAATGTGATCTATAAATGAAGGATGGGTGGATGATAGGAAGGTCTGCCCCTTCCATTCATTGATGTCTTCTATGAATAGAGGATCTGGACAGAGAAGGTGGGTATCGTTGGGCACTCTTGATAAGTGCAAATGACAGCGCCCTCAGTTATATAGTTATATTAACCCGGGGGGGGGGGGGGGTTAGCAGAGGAACTATGGAGGAAAATTCCAAGGAAATCTGGAGCCAGCAGCACAAGCCGTGTCTCTTTTGCTGATGTGTTTTATTTTTGCTATACTTAGACTTTAAAAACACAATTGACAAGAGATTAGTACTCCCTCTTTAAGGCATCCTCGCTGGTAAGAGCGGCTATGCAGCCTGCAGCATTGCATTTCTTATTGGATGCCTTTGAAGATCCCATATGGCAGCTTTCATCGGTGAGCACCATTTCTGCCTACATGAGAAGGATCTTATAAGTGTTGGTCAGCAGAACTTCTCTGCAAAAAGCTAATCAGGAGGCTGCCTTTATTCGAAAGGTATATGTGCATAAAAATACCATCTTACCTTTACTCTAATGCCGCGTACACACGGTCGGACTTTTCGTCTACAAAAGTCCAACGGACGCTGACGGACTAAAGCTGGCTGGAAATCCGATCGTGTGTGGGCTTCTCCGGACTTTCAACTGACTTTTTCAGCCTCAAATCCGACGGACTTTAGATTTGAAACATGCTTCAAATCTTTCCGTCAAACTCGAGTCCGGTCGAAAAATCCGCTCGTCTGTATGCTAGTCCGACGGACAAAAACCCACGCTAGGGCAGCTATTGGCTACTGGCTATGAACTTCCTTATTTTAGTCCGGTGTACGTCATCACGTAAGAATTCGACGGACTTTTGTGTGATCGTGTGTAGGCAAGTCTGTTCGTTAGAAAGTCCGCCGCAAGTCCAACGAAAGTCCGCCGAAAGTCCGTCGAAAGTCTGTCGGACAGGCTGTCGGACTTTTGTAGCTGAAAAGTCCGACCGTGTGTACGCCCCATTACACTAGTCTGTCTACCTTTTGGATCTCCTCATGGGGGTGTAGTTGGGCAGTCCCACGGCTGTTGCATACATCAAACATCAACACGTCACAATGTTCAGGAAGAAGCAGATCTGATCTTGTCTTGGTCAGAACTTCATGTTCCAGCCCCCTTCACCTTGCATAATAACACCATGAAAAATTGGTAGGTGGAATTTCCAGCCATCAGCAACTGAATCCGAGAGAATAGGCCCTATATCCAGAGGGGTTCTCAAGAGTTTTGTTTTTGGTGGAGGTACATCAGATGTGAATATGGATATTTTGAATACAAGATTCAATAAACTGGACAGATCTGTGTCCCAAACTAAAGATCCCCAGGCATTTGCAGTAGGTGCTCTGGTGACTCCTTGGGATCAGTTTTCCTTTATGCCTTCCCTCCACTGCAGTTTCTTTTGCGCCTCTTGTGCAGGATAAAACTGGAGGGCCTTCCGATGATTCTGATAGCACCTGCTTGGCTAACAAGAATGAGGTATGTAGACATTGTGAAGCTCTTGGCAGATGAGCTGTGGGCTGTTCCATATCAGCCAAGTTTGCTGTTTCATAGTCCAATCTGCCATCCTACTGCCACTGGCTTTGACAGCCTGGCTGTTGAAGCCAAAGTCCTGAGGGATAGGGGTGTTTCTGACTCTGTAATCCGTACCTTCCTCAAGGCAAGATAGTTGACCTCCAGAAAGGTGTACACCTGGTATGAGGCTCAGTTGAATCAGCAAGAGAAAATTCTAACAAGATGTGCACTTTTTAAACAGTATATAAAGCTGAAGACAGCAAATATACATGTAAAACTTATGTAGGGAGATTTGGTTAATTCTTGTGTACCATCCGAGTCGGTTCACTTCACTGGTTATATGTGAGGATTTACATCCACTTTAAGTACCGTCAAGGATCAGATCTCAGCCTTGACCACTCTGTTTCAGAGTCCCATTTCAGAGTCCTATTGCACAGAATTGTTCTACCTGTGTGGGGCCTCCTAAACCTAAACATCCTAAGAAGGTGCTTGACACTTTGAATGTTCTACCTATTTGAATTTATCCGAAGGCTGTAGCTTCTATAGTCTGATTCCCTGTTTGTTCCCCGTTTTGTTCAGGTTGCTTCTCGGTCCACTATTTCTAGGTGGATCAGTAAGCTAATTTCTGAGACCTATGGTATCACAGGAAAGTGTTCCTCTTTCCCGGTCAAGGCCCATTTCGCAAGGGGTGTCAGTGCCTCCTGGGCTATTCAGCATCAAGCATCTGTTGTTAAAGTTTGTAAGGCTGCTACCTGATCTTTTCTTCACATGCTTACTGCAAAGTTCTACTAGGTAGATGTTTATGCCTCTGTGGGCAACAGTTTTGGGCAAAAGTTAATGCAGATGACTTTGTAGTGAGGTTTTACCCCTTTTGGACTTTTGGACATCCCAAGTAGTCATGAATGTGAAGTCCTCTGTGTTCTGTGATGTACGATAAGGAAATTTAGGATTTTTAGTTTACCTGTAAAAATCCTTTTCTTGGAGTACATCACAGGACACCAAGATCACTCCCTTCTTGTCTTTTACTCATTGCTTGCTACAAAACTGAGGCTTAGCTGAGCTGAGAGGGGTTATGCTTGGGACGGAATTCCTGCCTTTTTATGGCCAGTGTCCATTCACCTGAAGGTGGCAGTATAGCCCAAATAGTCAAGAATATGAAGCCCTCTGTGTCCTGTGATGTACTCCCAAGACAAAGATTTTACAGGTAAATCAAAAATCCTAATTTTACATCTTTTACCAGGCAGGTAGCAGCGTTGACGTGTTGGAGTATGAGCCTGGACGGGATGTTTTGGACATCTGGTTCGACAGTGGAACATCATGGGCTCATGTTTTGGAAGGTATGAGATTCCTATAATAAGGACAAGACAAACTCCAAGAGCCAAGTATTTGAAAAAAGCAAGTGTTGCGTGGTTGAAAGTATCATTTGTGATGATCGGGCTGTGTGCAAAAATGTGTGTTTCTGGGTGTCATTGTACAAAGGTATTTACAGACATTGTTCCACTATTCCAACACTGTCATCTACTGAGCAAAATAAACCTTGTTTATTGGAACAGAACTGAAGCTGTTTAACCATTCGGATTTCATTTTCATTTTCTGAGGAAACAAATTGCTAAAGCGGAACTCCATTTTGTTAAAACCTCTGACAGGCAAGGTTTTTAGGACAAGAGACACCATGGGTCCCTTCTGTCATAAATACTTCTCCCTGGCTGGCAGTGGTAATGTACACCAAGCCATGCCTGTGCAGCTCAGAGTGCACATTCATGGGAGTGACATCATTGTGGCCTGGCCATTCAGGAAGCTGAACAGAGCAAACCTGGAAGATCAGGAGAAGATTTAAGTCCCTGAAAACACTGACAGTAGAGTGCTGGAAGACTTTGTTTGACAGCAAAGTCTTTCATAATGTGCTAATATGCTGTGCATACTAGAACATTATGGCATAAACCTCCTGGGGGCCCATGAAAAAAAAAAACTAAATCAGAGTTTTATTTCCCCATCAAATCAGTTTTTTTTTTTTTTTGGTCTTCTGTCAGTGCACTTATGCAGGGCTTTGGGGTTGGAAGTTTTGGACTGCGGAATTCACTAGCAAGAAGCAATTTCCCTATGGCCTTCGAGGGACAACGTCTCTTTCGGTCTCTGTTGGATGCTACCATTAAGGATTCTGCAGGGGGTAAGAGTACCCACCCTCCCCAGTGGAAGAAGCCTAAAGGGCAGGCCTGCAAGTCTTTTACCTCGTACTAGAAGAACCCCTTTCACTTCATACTTTCCCTCTGACAAATCCATTGAAAAGCCTTCCTTGACTTGTCCCAGGGTTACAAGGCTGAGTTTCGTTCCCTGCCTGTTTCTCACTTCCATTGTCTCCTCAGTGCCTGGGCAGTTTCCATTATGTGTATTCTGAGGATCTTGATACAAGAAATCATTGCCCCAATCGCTGCTATGGAATGTTTTCAGGGGTTGTACTCCAAATTCTCTCGCTGTTTCCAAGCCCAAAAGGGATATTCACCTCATTCTAAATGCTTACATTTATATCTCAAAAATTCCAGGTGGAATCTACAAGATGCATAATTGATTCCCAAGGGGGCGTTTTAGCCTCCGTGGACATAAAGGACACTGCTTTACATAAACCCCTATTTTCAGTGCATCTTTTTTTTTTTTTTTTTGCTTTACAATGGGTCTCCTGTACTGCCAATTGGTGGCCCCTCTATTCTGGCTGTCCCTTTGTACCTAGGGTGTTCACCAAGGTACTTACTCCAGTGTTGGCCCTGTTATGCTTTAGCCTTATCCCTTATGTAGGCTATCTGGCCACCCCTTCTTTAGGGAGTAGTCAGTGAGGGCTCTGGAGGACAATATGTCCCTGTCTGTCTAGATTAGGGTCTCATGAAACGCAAGGGTTCCTTGACCAATGAACAACTTCTGCTTCTTAAATAAGTTCCCACTGATACCATCAATCTTTTTAGCTATCTGTATGGGGGTAATTCTTCCCACTGACCATCACACAATGTATCATGGGTTGTAGATATAGGAACTTTTAGCAGGGGTTCCCTGAGACCGGAAAGTTATTTCAAGGGCTCCTCCATTTTGAAAAGATTGTGAAAGGCTGGTCTAGATGTTCGAGGTTTGGATGGAATCGGAACCTTCAGTAGTTGATGCTGACACATTCCTTGGAGTATTTGGGGCCCTTTCTATATACTTCCTAGGCCAGGGCTTTCCTTCCTCAGGAGAAACTTCTGACTATCCAGTCTTAGGTTTTTGCACTCTAGTCCAGATGCCGTCCACATCTCTGCTTCTGTATGAGAGTCTTGAGTCTGGTGGTGGCCTCATTTGTGGAAGTTTAATTTGGGTGTACTGATTATTCTCTACGGTTTTGCACAGAAGCTAATCTCTGCCTATTATTCCCTCTAATATGAGCTGAATGACCAAGACACATTTCTGCTGACAGTGCTGAGGAAGAATATTTGCTATTCTGAATGCTGATCCAACTTCTTACCATGATTCATGTTAACCAAATGCCCTGACTTTTGTATTGTGATCAGTGCATCTGCAGCAGCATTCTCCATAGTAAAAGTTCCAGCAGTTACTCATGTATACATCGCAGCAAGACTGCTAACATAAATCTAAGGTGACAATGGAGTGTACTTCCCATTTCAGAGACTTTCTGCAGGTTATTTATTTTTTTAATAATTCTAATAGGTCACAGGTGGACTTTACTTGTCTGTGGTTGCTTTTTATTTTTATATAAAGTAATTAAATCATTGTTTAATTGGTATTTTTGTGGAGCTTTCTGATCCCTGGGCTTGTTACTTTGTTAGTAACGCTAGAAAATATTAGATGTTCACCCCAGGTTGTAAAATCTAGCCCTTGCTGAAGAGCTCTTGTTCTGCCAGCCGATCAGCGTGTAAGTAAACATTGTTACTCTGCTTAATTTTTAACAGGGCAATTGGCGCTTTACAACATCCATATCTGCTCACATTTTAATGCTGACCCACAGATTTAAAGCAAACAAAAGCTTTAGATTACGCCTGAGATCACCTATTCACCTGTCTGATCTTGTTTTATATAAATCCGCTGTCTTTTTCAGGTAGAAACTATAGTACAGTTGGCACAGGGATGGTTTAACTGATGTGAAACTGCAGTTCTGGGCAGAATTGACCCACCATACACTTCTAGTTCAACGTTAGCTGGAGATGCATTTTATACAATATTTGCTCAGGATATGTGTAATTATTATTCAATTAGATTGGGTTTTTATAGTGTAATGGCACCTTGCTGCCATTACACTTATATCAAAGGGCTGCCCTGAAAGTATAAAAATTGTCTGCCCCCTTATTCAGATTAATAGCACTGACTACATTGCTCAGCAAATTACTGAAATGTTCCTGGGTGGGCTTATGCATGTGCTGTGCATTCCTATTCATTCATTCATTCAGATTTGCTTCGAAAAACAATCAAGATTAATTCATGCTGCAATATTCTTGTTTCTAGATAACTGCAACCCTTTTTTAAAGAGCTAGCAGAAAAAGTCTTGCAGCACAAGACCACTCTCCACTGGCTGCTAGTATTAGGTTTGGTGAGCTGCAGTGCCCAAAC
Source organism: Lithobates septentrionalis (assembly GCA_037952835.1). NCBI lineage: Eukaryota > Metazoa > Chordata > Amphibia > Anura > Ranidae > Lithobates > Lithobates septentrionalis. The sequence goes on along the minus strand of JBBDGP010001814.1, from coordinate 875,629 downwards.
TAAACCAATAACTGCCCACACAGCTACTATGGGGCCTGGGGTGGGAGGAGGATAACCATTAGTGAGGCTTTTGAGGAAAATTAAATTGTGAAGTCTCCAGTCTAAAAGAGCTGAAATAAGATAAGCTGAAGTCTGTTCACAGCAGAGGCGGATCCAGGGATGGCAACGGGGCAATTGCCCTTCTCCCGAAAATATTACTGACAGTCTCTCTCTCTCACATTATTGGCAGCAGCAGCGCCGAGAGAGTGACCCTGTTGTCTTCACACCACGCTGGAGCCTCTAGAAGATGGAGGGAGGAGGTGGGTGGAGCTGCGCCGCTGGCTTAGCCTCTACTGTTCTCTGCACTGGTTGCTAGCGCCTGTGCTGCCTGGCATTTAGCAACCAGTGACGTTGGTTATGTCAGAGCTGCTGCTGAGGAGGAGGAGCATTCAGAGCGGAGCCTTCTTCCTTTGCGCCTAGTGAGAATGTTGGCTCCATCCACCTCCTCCCTCCATCTTTTTCACACTCCAGCACGATGTGAACACAGGTTGAAGTAATGGCTGTGTGTCGGTGTCACTGTCATGTGATGCTGCCTGCAGTGCAATCCCGGATCCCGCTCATCTCTACTGCTCATCCATGGGAGCCCCTCCCCCCAAGACAGCACCAAAGTATTTGAATAAAAGTGAGTACAAAAACTAATGAATGTGTAAAATCCAGGTTCTTTGGCATTATTTATGGAAAAAAAATGCTGCCCTTTTAGTATTGACATTTTAGTCTTGTTCAATCTTAACCTCTTCAGCCCCGGAAAGTTTTAACCCCCTTCATAACCAGGCCATTTTTTGTGATACGGCACATCGTTATTTTAACTGACAATTGCGCGGTCATGCGACGTTGTACCCAAACAAAATTGACGCCCCTTTTTTCCCACAAATAGTGTTTTCTTTTGGTGGTATTTGACCACCTCTTTTTTTTTTTTTTTTTTTATTTTGCGCTATAATCCAAAAAAAAAAAAAGCGAAAATTTTGAAAAAAAAAGCAATATTTTTTACTTCAATAAAAAAATTTCTTCATCAATCTAGGCCAATATGTATTCTACTACATATAAAAAAATCCCAATAAGTGTATATTGATTGGTTTGCACAAACGTTACATCATCTACAAAATAGGAGATAGATTTACAGCTTTTTTTTTATTTATTACAAATAATGGTGGCTATCTGTAATTTTTAGCGGGACTGGGACATTGCGGTGGACAGATCGGACTCCTAACAGACACTTTTGACACTTTTTTGGGTAACCAGTAACAATAATACAGTGATCAGTGGTAAAAATATACACTGTCACTGTACTAATGACACTGACAGGGAAGGGGTTAACCTCAGGGGCGATCAAAGGGTTAGGTGTGTCCCTAGGAGGGTGCTTGCTAAATGTGTGGAGGATGGATTTACTAGATGAACACAGTGATGGGGTAAATGGAATAGCCATTTTATTTATGATTATCAAAACATGTATTTCGGATTTAGTATATATATATATATATATATATATATATATATATATATATATATATATATATATATATATATATATATATATATATATATATATATATATATATATATATATATTATTGGTTGTATATTCTGTTAGAAGTCATATTGTGTAACAATTGTCTTGATTGTGTTCAAAGGCTATTTACGCCTTAATTTGCAAAGAATACTGTCTTGCCCTTTGAAGATGGGCTTAAAATTGACAAGCTTATGTGAATGACCATCCGCATATCAATGAATCTCACCAGAGTATTAAGATTTGACTTCAAAAGAACTTTAGGTAGTTGGCCAGTTCCCACCTTTTTGGTAAAATATATAAACTGTTCTCCCTAGCTACTCAGAGAAATTCTCTTTGAAATAAACATGTACTGAACATGTATTTGCTCTCCTTGCCTGTAGCTTACAACTAAAGGCTTGAATATTAAATACATTTTTGTGGATTCAGCTTCAGCATAGAGCTGCACAATTAATCGTTAAAAAAATTGTGATCTCGATTCACCCCCTCTGACGATCTCTCCTGCTAAGTTTGCCGATTCTTTCATATAAATAAGTGCAGAGATTATCTATTCACTCAGCTGTCAAAAGAAAGCATCGGGGCAGTCTGCCAAGTTTATAACTTGAAACATTGTAACTAAGCTTCCTTCTTAGATCAAAGGCATAGAACTTCTGTGTAAATAAATAATCCGGGCAGTCTGCCAAGTTTTCAACATAATGTAAATGCAGGAAGTTTAACCACTTAAAGGGGTTGTAAAGGGAATTTTTTTTTTTTTTTTTTAAATAACAAACCTGTTATACTTACCTTCACTGTGCAGCTTTTGCAGTGGCCCCAAACCTGGTCTTCTGGGGTCCCTCGGCGGCTGTTTCAGCTCCTCCCCGCAAGAACTAACCACCTTCATGCTAGCTCTCTCGCATGGTGGTTAGTTATTGCGGGCGCGCTCCCGTGATACAGCCGGCGGCTATAGCCGCTCACTGTATCACTCGGCCCCGGCGCGCCGCGTCATTGGATGTGATTGACAGCAGCGCGAGCCAATGGCTGCGCTGCTTTCAATCCATCCACTCTAGCCAATTAACGGTCAGGCTGAGCGCCGAAGAGGACATCGGGGGCGAGCGCAGCAGGTTTAGGGGCTCAGGTAAGTAAAACGGGGGGGCTGGGGGGGCTGGTATTGTTGGATGTTTTTTCACCTTAATGCATTCTATGCGCAAACGCAAACCTTTACAACCCCTTTAAAGTCTAAATCTTTTTCTGACTTCTTTCTTAAGTTAAAAAAAGAAAATGCTAGAAAATTACCTGAACCCCCAAACATTATGTATATATTTTAGCAGAGACCCTAGGGAATAAAATGGCAATTGCTGCAATATTTTATGTCACAATGTATTTGCCCAGCAGTCTTTTAAATGCAATTTTTTGGGGAAAAAATACACTTCAATGAATAAAAAAAAACGAAACAGTAAAGTTAGCCCAATTTTTTTTTTTTTTGTTTTAATGTGAAAGATGATGTTACGCCGTGAGAATTGTGAGAGAATCGTGATCTATCTTCTAAGCAAAAAAATTGTGATTCTCATTTTAGCCAGAATCGTGCAGCTCTACTTCAGCAGTCAATATGTTATTGAAACCCCTTGAGTTCTGGGGTTTCCCTATCATGATCCGTGTTCCTGGTTAGCAGGAACACAAGATCACTCTGTTCATCTCTGACAGAAGGGCGGTCTGCCTTGTTTACATCGGCAGACCGCCGTTATATCTCTGTGGGGGGCGTTTGGGGGTTGCCGGGGACATCACTTGCGCCGGACCCGCTGATTGGCTCCCCCTCTGGCCCGTCAGGGCTGTATAATATGTTAAATACAGTACTGTAAGCAACACCTAATTTTCTGGCAGTGCCCCTCCCGGGACTAGACTCTGGATCCTCCCCTGGTTCACAGATCTCTTTTGTCTCCCTGCACCTAAAGTGGAACTTTACCCATAACCATGTAATAAGATAAAAAATAATGTTTTTTTAGCAAGGAACATATATTCCAAATTAATAGATATGCTACCAAAATTATTGTGTGCTGTAAATTGCCTCCAGCATTTCTCCTGTTTATCTTGCTGGAGGCTGTCATTTTGTTGAAGCCCCTGAGCAACAGTAAATCTTTAGGCTGTCAGCAGATCAGCCTCTAGTACAGGAATCACTAAATGGCAAACTGCAGTCCGGGCTAAGCCACTGTCCCATCTGGCCCCACCGTCGCGCCATTTAGGAGCCGCTTCTTCAACCCTAGCCTCTGCCATTCTCAAGGCAAAACAAATAGCGGGAGGCAGGATATTAATACACAGAGGACAGGAGGCACAGCCACACTGAATGGAGGGCGGGAGATGCATGAGTTAACTTTCCAAATTAACTAGCAGGTGATTGGCTGCTAGGACCACCAATCACCTGCTAGTTAACTCATGTAGCTGTCGCTCCCACCCTCCATTTAGTGTGACTATGCCTCCAGCTCTCTGATCTGTGTAAAGTAGGAGAGCATCAGCAAGAGGACTTGGATGTAAAGGGGGGAGGGGGGGACAGAGTGTAATAAGCAGGATGCAGTGCTGTGTGTGCATTGGGGGATGATTTGAGGGGGGGGGGGGTAAAGTGATGGGGGGCCAAGTGCTGGTGGGGAAGCTAGATGTAATGTGAAGAGGGGCAGTGTTTGGGGGTGATTTAAAGGGGGGAAAGATGTGAAGGGGGCAGTGCTGGGGGGGTGTAAAGGGGGGCATTGCTGGGGGGTGTTAAGGGGGGTAGTGCTGTGGGGGGGGTGAGGGGGGCAGTGGGGGGGCAGATGTGATATAAATTGGGGAAGTACTGTGGGGGGGGTGATCTGAAGCGGGACAGTGCCTTGGGGGGGGTGATGTAAAGGAGGGCATTACTGGGGGGGTTTGATGTGAAGGGGGCAGTGGACACCAATGTGGAGGGGAAACTGAGGGGGGGGGGGGACTGAGGACACTGATGTAAGAACAGGATTTTGATATAAAATGATGGGAAGGATCTGAGACATCACACAAACATGTGATTCAGACCTCTGTAAGAAGAAGATTTTACCGATCAGACCTCCATGAATTTTAATTCAATACCCCTGCTCTAGTGGCTCTGATCTCTGAGCGCAACTGAGCATGTGCAGAGCAGGGTGAAACCATGTATTACTGGATTTTAAACAGAATAGACACTTATTTTTAATGTTTTACATTGCTATACCTGCAGAAGGGGCCAGCCTGCAGGCATCTAGTTAAACTCAGATTTTTCTATCCTCTATGTATGAAGTTGTTTCCATTTGTGCTCAGAGTGAAAGATTCAGCCTGTGCGCTTTGTTGCAGATGCAGAGCAGAGAGCTGATGTGTATATTGAAGGCAAGGACCAGCTCGGAGGATGGTTTCAGTCTTCTCTCCTCACCAGTGTGGCTTCCAGGAACAAAGCACCATATAAGTAAGTACCAGAGTTTCTATTCTAACATTCCATCTGTGTTTTATCTATTTCAAAATGCAGCAAGTACAGAAAAAAGTGTGTTAATTCTGCCAGAAATTTTAAATATTTTATTTGATATGTATGTTTTTCTTTTCTTTTTTTTAACTGATCGTGCACTTGTTTTTTTGCTTTGACCAATATTTTATGAAAAATCAATAGAATAAAAGTCCCGCTCTCTTGCAGAGCTCAATCTAGAGTTGCACGCTGATCAGTAATGCTGAGCCTGGTAGTACCACAGGCACAGCATTACTGAGCTCCCTGCCCAACTTCTGCACAGCAGCCGAGTCTTTTCAGTGACACAAAGCCTGTTAACAGTGCATGTTCAGCGTCACTGAGCACAACGCTGCCAGCCACTGCCTGTGTAACAGGCACAGTGGCCACAAAGGAAACTCTGCTCAGTGATGCCAAACCTGCATTTTTAACTGGCTCAGCATCGCTGAGCTTGACTCCATGTATGTGTGGGGGAATGCAGGTCAATGTACTTTTTTGCCAGCACACCACAGGTCATTCAATGTTGTCTGAAAATTTTATTGAAGAATGATCACAGCACAAAGGAGCCGTGCAGGACCTCTTCGTCAGGCATGTGTGTGCGTGGGCACACAGGCAGTGCTAAAGCTCAAGATGGACATCTGTGGCAAAGGAAGGTGACAAAATACTGACTGCCTTGGTTGCCTGCCCATCTTATGGCAGTGGGTGAAACCCTCATCTGCTTGCATGTGTTGCTCCCCTGCTGGTACTTTACATCTTGCTGCATCTTTGGCAGTGAAGGAGCAACACCTCATTAATCCAGCCAGCGTAGAAGCAACGCATCCAAGCAGCTGAGTGCTCTTGCCTTTTGCAAGTGTGACATGGGCTTTAGAGTGTGATCAGCAATGACAATTGATTTGGAGAAAAATACACAACACATTTTAAAGCACAAATAAAAGCAGCCAGAGCTTTAAATCCCAAATCTGGGCACAACAAAATTAAATGTCTGTCGAATAAAGAGGCTGCATTTTTTTACCTCACTCTCCCCACTTCAATGCTGTTCTCTTCTCCCTAACACTGTGGGTGGAGCCTCAGCATCATCAGGTACAGTGCAGGGCCATTACCCTGAAATGCATGTGGTGGAGGCAGGAGTGTAACTGCGACCAACTGCAGCTTACAGAGGAGGCTGAGGTGAACTGGTCACAAGAATCGAGAAACCCTGCTAAAGCGAGGAGAAGGTAAGTATTACAGCCTCTTCTGCAACGTCTGGAACTTAATGTGTTACTAAACCCACAACAGTAAAATCAGTCTGTATATGCAGTAAGGCATGCTTGTTAAACTCGCTGTGGAACCTAAGGGGTTAATCATCTATATTGTGTAAAAAGGCTGTTTAATCTTGTATGCGCAGATCTTCCTCTTCTTTCACCGACTCCAGAACATTTACTGATAAGACAGAGCCTTTGGAGTCAGGCTGCACATGCTCAGTTTGGTGTGTATTGCTAGAGAAAGTTTTTTTTATTTTCTTGGGAGGGTGCATGTGATCAGCACAGGGCCAATCAGCACTGTCCAGACAGAGGGTCAGCAGTTATGCATCCTGATAGGACAGCTCAGTGCAGTATGAAAACTCCTCCTACAAATTTTACTAGGAACTGATAGAATCACAAGACTGCTATATACTGCTGATGAGAAAAGGTATTTAGCAGTTTATATTTACTAAAATAATTGCATTTCCATGTTCTTGTACTGTGGGAGACCAGATATAGTGAATGCAGGGTCCTGGGTTTAGTAACGCTTTAAAGAGCATTTAACTCTTGCAGTGTGGGAAAGTAGCCCCGCTGTAAGGCGTTGGTTTTGTTATTTGTTTTGTTTTTTTTGTTGTTTTTTTGTTAAACCCAGATTTGGGCTTTAAAGCGGAGCTCCGCCGAAATTTTTTTTTTTTTTAAAAGTCAGCAGCTACAAATACAGCTGCTGACTTTTAAAACATGGACACTTACCTGTCCAGGGCGCCCGCGATGTCGGCATCCGAGGCCGAACCGGGTCCCGGCCAATCCCCAGACGACGTCCTATCGTGACGAAACGCGTAGGGAGGAGCCTACGACGGTGACGTCATCACGTTCTCGGACAGGCTTTGCAGTACAGGAAGTGAATCGCGGTACACGGAGACACCGCCGCTGTGTCTAATACCTCTCATGCTACATTTTTTCTGCCAAATTGTAAGTGCAATTCCTTTATTCTATTAAATCCTTTTATCATACGTTATTGCGCTATGGATGTGTTTTGCTTTCTATTTCCGGTTATGATCGAGTGTTAAAGCTACTGGTCCCGCTCTGTACCTGTGGTTTTGGGAGACCATAATCCCTATGCTGGGCGAGACTGCCGTAATAGCAGTCATCGCCGTCCGGTAAGCAGACTCTACTCACACACTCCTTGGTCGATCATCTACTAAAAAAACCCCCACAGAATAAAGTCCTTGACTCTTTCCAAATACGCAGCGGCTGAAAAAAGCATAGATGTGAATGTGTCCCATAGGAATCAATGTTAAATGAACTGTAGTGTGTTTCTGCAAAAAGAACCAAAAAATGCAAAGGTGTGAACCAGGCCTAAGACGTTTAGTAGCAGCAGCATGCTTTTTTTTGTATCACCTGTCATAATGGGGTTAAAAAACTAAACTAAAATTAGCCCTTTTTAGTACAAAAAGAGCAGATTATCTCTACTATAAGGGGTTCATTTATACTGTAAAACAGTGAAAGTAATAATATATAGTACTTATATTGTATATATATTAATAAATGCACCCAGAAGTAGGATATACAGCTGTGCTCATACGTTTACATACCCTGGCAGAATTTATTATTTCTTGGCCATTTTTCAAAGAATATGAATGATAACACAAAAACTCTTCTTTCACTCATGGATAGTGTTTGGCTAAAGCCATTTATCATCAATCAACTGTGTTTACTCTTTTTAAATCATAATCACAACAGAAACTACCTAAATGACCCTGATCAAAAGTTTCCATACCCTGGTGATTTTGGCCTGATAACATGCACACAAATTGAATGGCTATTAAAGGTGACCATCCTCACCTGTGATCTGTTGCTTGTAATTAGTGTGTGTGTATAAAAGGTCAATGAGTTTATGGACGCCTGACAGACCCTTGCATCTTTCATCCAGTGCTGCACTGACGTTTCTGGATTCTGAGTCATGGGGAAAGCAAAAGAATTGTCAAAGGATCTGCGGGAAAAGGTAGTTGAACTGTATAGAACAGGAAAGGGATATAAAAAGATATCCAAGAAATTGAGAATGCCAATCATTAGTGTTCAATCCCTAATCAAGAAGTGGAAAATGAGGGGTTTTGTTGAAACCAAACCACGGTCAGGTAGACCAACTAAAATTTCAGCCACAACTGCCAGGGAAATTGTTCGGGATGCAAAGAAAACCCCACAAATAACTTCAGGTGAAATGCAGGACTCTCTGAAAACGTGGTGTGGCTGTTTCAAGGTGCACAATAAGGAGGCACTTGAAGAAAGATGGGCTACATGGTCGAGTCGCCAGAAGAAAGCCATTACTACGGAAATGCCACAAAGTATCCCACTTAAAATACGCCAAACAGCACAGAGACAATCCTCAAACCTTCTGGCACAAAGTCATTTGGAGTGATGAGACCAAAATTGAGCTTTATGACCACAACCATAAACGCTACATTTGGAAAGGAGTCAACAAGGCCTATGATGAAAGGTACACCATTCCTACTGTGAAAAAAAAAGAGATGGATCGCTGATGTTTTGGGGATGTGTGAGCTACAAAGGCACAAGAAAGTTGGTCAAAATGAATGGAAAGATGAATGCAGTATGTTATAAAAAAAATACTGGAGGAACATTTGCATTCATCAGCCAGGAAACTGCGCATGTGACATACAACATAAGGCCAAGTCGACCTGTCATTGGCTACAGCAGAATAAAGTGAAGGTTCTGGAGTGGCCATCTCAGTCTCCTGACCTCAATAGCCTTGAGCCACTCTGGGGAGATCTCAAACGTGCAGTTCATGCAAGACAGCCCAAGAATTTACAGGAACTGGAGGCTTTTTGCCAAGAGGAATGGGCAGCTTTACCATCTGAGAAGATAAAGAGCCTCATCCACAAATACCACAAAAGACTTCAAGCTGTGATTTGATGTTAAAGGGAGCAATACATGGTATTAAGAACTGGGGTATGTAAACGTTTGATCAGGGTCATTTGGGTTGTTTCTGTTGTCATTTTGATTTAAAAAGAGTAAACACAGTTGATTGATAATAAATGGCTTCAGACAAACACTAACCATTAGGGTTGTCCCGATACTAGTATCGGTATCGGGACCGATACCAAGCATTTGTGCGAGTACTTGTACTCGCACAAATGCTCCCGATGCCATATCCAATACCTGGGAGAGATGTACAACCGGAAGTCAGCGGGCGGAACAACGGAAGTGACACTCCGTGTCGACGTCGGTGGTTTGACATCCTGACGCCCATCTTGGTACACCCTGCACTCGGCCGCAGTAAGCCAGCAGCGGACATCTTGTTACACCCAGCCTATATAGTTCGGGCTGGGTGTAACAAGATGGCCGCTGCTGCTTTTTTGTGGTCGGGTGCAAGGAGTACCAAGATGAGCCCTCGCAGGCAGCCTTTCCTCATGGCATTTCAGTGCCTGCCCATCAGTGACAATAAATGCCACCTATCATTGCCCAATGCCCATAAGTGCCACTCATCAGTGCCAGCCACCTGTCATTGCCATCTATCTGCCAGCCATCTATCAGTGCGAGCCATTAGTGCCATCTGTCAGTGCCAGCCAGCAGTCAGTGCTCATCAGTGCCACCTAATCCTATCAGTGCTGCATATCAGTGCCACCTAATCTGTATTGTGCTTTGAAAACTGTCACATAACATTAAAAAAAAAGTATCGGTAATCGGTATCGGCGAGTACTTAAAAAAAAAAGTATCGGTACTTGTACTCGGTCTTAAAAAAGTGGTATCGGGACAACCCTACTAAACATGAGTGAAAGAAAAGTTTTTGTGTTATCATTAATATTCTCTGAAAAATGGCCAAGAAATCATAAATTCTGCCAGGGTATGTAAACTTATGAGCACAACTGTATGGGCATTTTAACTAGGAGTCTGACATGAAGCTATATGAAGGGTGGAAGGGAGATATAAATCTTTTATATTAAAGTAGTACTAAAAGCTGAAATTTTTTTTTCTTTTTTTTCTTTTAATGGATATGATCATTTTATATATAATGCACAATTCTGGTAAAAGTTTACTTTAAATGTAATTGTAATGCCTTCTATTACCTCCAGTCTATCCGCCTCCACCTTCTCTGGGTTCAGATGCTGATCTTCCCTGCACACAGTCTTTATAGTGATGTGGTTTTTTTTTAACCACTTGCTGACGAACATTTACGAACATTTACGTTGACAGAATGGCACGGACAGGCAAATGGGCGTACAGGTACGTCCCTATAAATTTGCCACTGTGTGGACACTCGCCGCTGGCGGTGCGCGCGAGACCCTGCGCGAGCTCCATGAGTGTGATCGCAGGCCCCGCAGACTCGATGTCCACGGGGATACCCACGATCGTCTCACGGAGAGGAAGAACGGGGAAATGCTGATGTAAACAAGCAGTTCCCCATTCTTCCTATTGACAGGACACTGATCACCGCTCCCTGTGATCGGGAGCGGTGATCAGTGTCGTGACACACGTAGCCCATCCCCCCCTACAGTTAGAACACATCCCTAGGACACAACCCCTGCAGCGCCCCCTCTTGGTTAACCCCTTCACTGCCTTTCACATTTACACAGTAATCAATGCATTTTTAATCGCACTGATCACTGTGTAAATGGTTCCAAAATAGCACCAAAAGTGTCCGATCTGTCCGCTATAATGTCGCAGTCACGATAAAAATCGCTGATCGCCGCCATTACTAATAATAAAAAATATTAATAAATATGCCATAAAACTGTCCCCTATTTTGTAGACGCTATAACTTTTGCACAAACCAATCAATAAACGCTTATTGCGATTTTTTTTTTTTTTTTTTACCAAAAATATGTAGAAGAATACGTATCGGCCTAAACTGAGGAAAAAAAATGTTTTTTTATAGATTTTTTGGGGATATTTATTATAGCAAAAAGTAAAAAATAATGCGTTTTTTTCAGAATCGTTGCTCTTTTTTTTGTTAAAGCGCAAAAAATAAAAAACGCAGAGGTGATCAAATACCACCAAAAGAAAGCCCTATTTGTGGTGAAAAAAGGACGTCAACTTTGTTTGGGAGCCATGTCGCACGACCGCGCAATTGTCAGTTAAAGCGACGCAGTGCCAAATCGCAAAAAGTGCTCTGGTCTTTGGCCAGCCAAATGGTCTGGGGCTTAAGTGGTTGAACATGTTATGCACAGAGCAACCCTGATTCTTCTCTTCTGGGGTCCCTCACCGACGCTTCTGGCTCCTCCTGCCTTCAGAGTGCCCCTATAGCAAGCTGCAAAGTATATTATAGAGCGCCCCTATAGCAAGGTAAAATAACTTCTGCCTTTAGAGCCACTCACTTCCTGCCCAGGACTACATGTCCCATGAGGCATTGCTCCTCACATATTAACATTCACAAGTTCTCAGGCACTTACTGACATGTATGGATGGTGTACTGAGCTGTATGTGTGCTGCACTGTATTTCCTGATATGTAAACAAATAATGCATTCTGTATGCAGACCAACTGATCTCAGGCTGGCCGATTAACCGATTATGAAAATGGTTGACAACTATTTTCATAATCCAGGGCTCGACAAACCCCGGGCGCCAGGTCGCATTTGCGACTAGAATTAGCGACCTGGCGCCTGGGGCGGCACAGCTGGGGGTATCCCGTCTGTGCGGACTCCGACCCCCCCCCCCTGTGCGATCACGGGCCGCGCCGGCCGGTAATTGAGGCCGGGGCTTTGCGGCCTTCTTCGGTCCTTTTGAAGTACTTCTGGAATCTGGCGCCATCTTGTGGTGGCCGTTGGTATTACAACCAGCAATGCTAATGCAATGCTAATGCGAAATACCTGCCTGTTTTCACTGCCCGCCCATCTCCTTCCCAAAGTGGAGAAGAGAAGGAAGTGAATGTGGGGATAGCCTTTTTTTTTTTTTTTTTTTTTTTTTTTTCGTATTGGCTTTTAATTTTATTTATTTATATTTATATAAAAACGGTTTATTTTTTTCCTAATTAAAATGAATTTATTTGTTATCTCCCTGCTTGGCCCCTTTCACACGGGCTGTCTGATCAGGTTTGCCTGTCTGTTTTTCAGGCGGACCTGATCGGACCCTTAGAGCCCTTTCACACCGAGCCGAGGGGGGCGTCGGCGGTAAAGCGGCGCTATTTTTAGCGCTGCTTTACCGTCGTTTTAGTGACGCTATTCGGGCCTCTAGCGGGGTGGTCTTTCTGTGTAAATTTAAGATTAGTTATTTTTTATATTGAAAATAAAGCTTTGTCGGTCGTTTAAAAGAAAAACCTGGCTCGTAACTTTTTTTAGCTGGCTCCTAGATTCCAAGCAAATTTGTCAAGCCCTGTCATAATCGATTAGTTGTCGATTTATTCAATTCGTTGTTTCGGCCCCAAAATAGGTAGTTATATTAGATTTCATTAACAACCCATCCCATGCTTTTTTTTTTTTTTTCATGTCTGACCTTTAGTTTTCCTGTCATTCCCTTTGCTCTAAGATATATTCTATCCTTGTGCAAACAAATGACAATAATCAATATTTTTGCTGTTTGACCTTTGCTCTTCGGTCTGCTGTACAAAAACAACCTTGCAGAAGTGCAGTCCAAGGTTTGTGTACATTGGGGTGCTATCGTGTCTTTTATTACTTTATGCCCTATAGTGCTAAACAGCTAAAATGTGGTTACCAAGTATAACTCAGTGACCGGGACATGAATGTTTGTTTGCTGGGAAGCAATTGTCATTGAATTCCTGGATTACTTCTTGTATTGGATGGTGTAGAGTAGATGAGGAAATGTAGCATTTTCACCTTACTATACTTTATCACAGGATGTTGTATTCACTAATGGCTGTGTGTGAAACTAAGTGTTTAATAGAGCATGATGTGTGTACTATGTATTATGGTATGTGCTTATAAAGCCAGCCATAGGTTATGTGATTTTCTTTCCTGCAACCATGGTCATTGTTGATGGGGGAATCCCTCACGCAGAGCTATTGTGTTCTCCCAGAAGGGGGGTTCGGGATCTGTCCCTGCCGAGAGAACACAATGATTAACGCTAGCGGCTGTATCCCCTGGTATTAATCACATGTTAATGCCCACAGATGGATCGAATCTCAGCTGGTCCCTGCTGAACTGGCCAAGACTCGATCCATCTATGGCCGGCTTTAGACAGATTAGTCTACCCCTTAAATAAACATGAATATTTTGCCAACACGATTCTGCATGCCTGTGGAAAGATCAGTTTGATTCTGTATGTCAAGCCCAAAACTTTTTTTTTTTTTAATTTTGGCCTAGAATGGGGAAAGATTATAAGGATTATATTCCCTATCAGATTTTTATAGCGTTTTAGGCCTTATTCACGTGGGTGTACTATAGCGTACGCTAATAAAAGGGCTGAGTTTGGCCACCAAGGGATGCATCGGTGTTATGTGTATCCTGTGCAGGCAGAGTCCCATTCATTTTAAATGGAACACAGGCGCTACTCCAAATTTGACAGCAGCGTGTATGCGGGTGCACGGCCCTGGTTGCACACTTGATGCATTTGGGACCGTGCACTTGCACAGCTGTCAAATTGGAAGCAGCGGCTGTGTCTGTGCAGCTGCTGAATCCCAATAAAAATGAATGGGACTGTCTGTAAATCCCTGTGTGGCCAAACACAGCCCCCACACCGCATATGGGATCAAACCCTTTCTCATTTTATCAAAAAGTATTTCATTTTTAGCTTACACTTTAAAATGGTTCTAAAGTCAGAAGCTTTTTTTTATCTTGATGCATTTTATGCATTAAGATAAAACCCCTTCTGTGTGCAGCAGCATCCCTTAGCCCCCCTAATAGTTACCTGAGCCCACCTCGATCCAGCAATGTTGCACAAGAGTCTCGGACTCTCCCTCCCCATTGGCTGAGACCGCAGTGAGCCAATGAGGAGAGAAAGGGTGCAGAGCGGAAACGCAGCTCCATGTTTGAATGGACACACAGAGCAGCGGCTCAGCTCGGGGGCCCCCATAGCAAGCTACTTGCTGTGGGGGCACTCGGCAGGAGGGAGGGGTTAAGAGCGCCGGCAATGGACCCGAGAAGAGGAGGATCTGGGCTGCTCTGTGCAAAACCAATTGCACAGAGCAGGTAAGTATAACATGTTTGGTTTTTTTTTTAATGAAAAAAATAGACTTTAGAATCACTTTAAAGTGGATGTAAACATTCATGAAATTTGAGCTGGGCAAAAGAATCTGCAGTGTTTTCTTATCCCTCTTCAATGCCCTAGGTCCTGTGGCTTTCTCCTGCTCCATTCTTTTGTTATCAGCATGAGAACTTTTGACAAGTTCTCTGTTAACTGTGATAAAACCAGCCTGAATTTTGTGTTGGGGTGGGTGCTATAAATAGATTAGCAGAGAGCTATTCTATTCACAGGTGAGGGGGTGTGTGCTTTTCCTCCAATCAGCTGTCTCACAGTGTATTGCAAGAATCCAAACCGACAGGTGAATCAGGAAGAGAAAATTCTAACAGGAAATTCTAACAGGACATGCACTCTCTAAACAGTATATTTTAACTGAAGACAGCAGATATACATTTAAAACTTATGTAGGGAGATTATTTTCATCTCTGTGTATCATCTGAGGCTTTTCACTTCACTGGGTATGTGTGAGGGTTTACATCCACTTTCTTGCACACGGTACTAATGTTTTGAGCATCAGCATTTCTGGATGTTGCACATATTTACCGGTGCAAAATGTTGACTGGGAACACAGATTTTACTATTTTGTTTTTTACTCAAGAATACGCAGCGCTCATTTACGTACCTTTCTGTACAGACACATTGTACACAATGGGCTGCATTTTAGACCAGTAAAAAAAAAAACTGTACTGAGCTTTTTCAAGCTGCAGTGTACAAGAGGCCTAAAAACTCCAGCCTTACCTTCAGTCTTGTACAGGCCCCTTTCCTGTGCCTGAAATGTCTTACTTTAATTTCACTACACACTCTGAGCTTCCCACAATGTGCATTAGAAGCTCTAGCAAGTCAGATAGAGCCCACTTCATGTCCTGGTTATAGAGGACATCCAGTCCCCGGCTCGCCCTTATCATTCATTGGCTTTCAATTTTTTCAGTCATGGTGGCTCAGAATCAGAGATTGGCCTTACCTGGGGCCACCAGACTGACAAGGCATTTTAATATTTGCATTACTGCGGTCAAGAGCTAGCCCACTGCTTGCATCAGGGCTGAGGGCTCTTAAGAAGAATACGGAGTACTGCCAGCCCCTCTCACCATCCATGATCTGCCTGTATTGCATAGAGAAGCACAGAGATCTAGGGATGATGTCACTGGGTCTAAAATAATGTATGTAATGAAAATTGAAATTTTTTATTTTGATGAGGGAGGAAAGGAGGAGCCTGAGAAGGCAAAATATAAGTAGAATAAACTGCAGCTCTGGGAAATATATTTTGACAGTCTGATCTTTTAGATTTCAAATTCTATAGCTGGGCTTTGGAGACTAGAAAATGACAGTAGACTTATTCTTTTACTTGTTTATTGGACAGAAAATGAGCTGTGTGCTAAAAAATATTGCTCCTTACTATTCAACTTTCACATATATTATATAGATAAACCCTAATTTAGATTAGGCTTTACCTATATAGATAAAGATAAGATAAACCCTAGATAAACCCTTTTTTTTTTTTTTTTGGTAATTTCTAACCTTTTAATCTTTTAAAGTAGAATAGGGAATGGTTTAGATTCAGAGCCAGGATTTCCTATTTTTTTCTTTTTTTTTTCTTTTAGTCCAGTCCCCCCTTCTTCGTGTCGCAGAGATACAACAGGTGGTAAAAGTAGATCTCTCCAGAGTGAGAAGAAATCCATTCAGACAGTTGTCAGCAGAAAAGGTTTGCCCATTGGAAGATTTCCTTTCACTTCCTGTTCCTTGCAACAGTTCAAAAATTTTGGATCACCACCTTTTTTGAGACCGTTCTTATAGGTGGTGGCCCATCCATACCAGGCGCAGGGACGCCGCCTCCCTAATCCATGTGTCCAGTTTCCTAATCTACATGTGGGGCTGGACACATGGATTCCAATGGGGGTTTTTTTTGTTTTTTTTTAGAAGTACGTGATTAGAGCCCTAATAGGCTTCAAAAAAGGGTGGCTCTGGGCGCAGAGCCCACCCAGTTGTTTTACCATAGCAAATTAATATTCGCTACCGTCTTCCTGATTTTCCTTCTGGCCAATTAGAAAGTGGATCCTGAGATCCGTCACCCGGGTGGGCCGAGAGTAGAAGTGATCCTATTGGCTACTGAGCAGGGAGGAGAGACGGGGGTAGCCGCCGTAAAGCACCAGGAGGAGGAGACGCAGGGTGAAGCCGCCACCCTTCGGAAGCGCTGCCCACGACCTAGATGGGGAAGTGCGGGGCTGGTGACTGACCGGGGTGGATTGATTGCCGGTCCCCCCAAAAAATATACCACCGGTCGCCACTGGTTCTTGCCAAGAACAGTCGTGATAATGAATCTCCCAGCAGAGGCATGGAAAGCAGGTAAAGCCTAACATGGTTTCTTACACCATATACTATCGAAACTAGAAAGCTAGAAAAAAAAAATCAAAACAGGAAATATTCCTTGTAGGGACACAGACATCAACAGAAGCCTGAAAGGTGTACCATCTAGAGGTGCACCGAAATAAAAATTTTGGTGCTGAAACTGAAAATTCAGGATGCACTTGGCTGAAACCGAAACCAAAAAAAGTTTTTAAAAAAAAATTATATTTTTATATATATTTGTATTTTTGACTTTTTAATTAATATCATAAATTTCAATTAATATGAATTTTTTGTCGGCCATTATCAGCACCTTTTAGCGCAAAAAAGCTCAAGAAAAATGCACACTGGTCCCTTGTGCTTCCCTTGTGGTGTTAAAAAAAATTCCTATCTGCATTTTCGGTCCGTTAAAAAAAACAAAACAAAAAAAAAAACACTCCAAAAACACACCTCCCCATTGAAATGCTATGAAAACGCAGCAAGAACCCATCAATAACGCACCCGTGTTACATTTTTGATGTGGTTTTTGAGTCACATGACCTATGAAAAACACCATAAGCACAGTAAAATCACAGCAAAATCGTGTGCGTTTTCGGCGCCATTATGGACACCTTTTTCTGAAAAATGCTGATATCCCTATTTTCGTTTAAAGATTTTCAGCGCCCGAAATTTTGGTGCACCTCTAGTACCAACCCTACCCAACTCCATCTAAAACAAATAAAAAGTGTTTGCTAGAGTTCCACTTTAACTCTTGATTTAAAAAAACTTCTGAAGTGCACTTTCATATTCTGTCTTTGTGTGTTTTAGGAATGTGATAGTCCATGGATTCGCTCTGTCTGCAACAGGAGACAAAATGTCTAAATCCATTGGAAATGTGGTGGACCCAGATGTCATCATAAATGGGGGGCAGGTAAGATTGTTACTGTGGTGGTATCGTTATCAATAAGAATTATTATGGTTACTCAAACATCTTTTGTGGAAACCCTGTAATAAAAATATCTATATTGCACAATAGAATTGTCTTTTACTATATATCCTTATTGTTACCATTAGGGTTGAGCTGATACCAAATATTTTTACGAGTACTTGTGAAAATGCTCCGATACCCGAAACCGATACCTTTGTGCTGCGATTTGAGCATGTACAAAATGAATGGGCTCAAATTGCACTGCAAAGAATCGCATACGATCCCACACCGCTCCTGTGTGAACCCAAGTTTGCCATAGTGATTTCAGCCTGAGTTCACACAGGAGCGGTGCGGGAAATCACATGGGATTCAGACATTCCTGTTCAAATCGCATGCAATTCTTTGCAGTGTGACGATCATTTTGAATGGACTCCAATCGCACCTCAAAGGTATCGGTACTCGGTATCGGCGAGTATTTGACCAAACGTATCGGTACTCGCCGGTAAAAAAAACCGTATCAGTTCATCCCTAGCTACCACCCCACCATCTTAATACTATGCAAAATATCATTGACTTCTGTACAACTAGCACAAATTGTTATCGATTTGCTAAAAGTTTACCACACTTTGCCCTGGTTCACACTGCTGTGGCTTTGAAATCTCGCCACTTCAGCGCGATTTCAAAGCCACAAATCAGTGCAATTTGCACTGCCGATTTAATTGCGGCTTATGACTTTAACAGACATCTATGCAAGTTGCAATGGAATCGGGAAAAAGTAGTGCAGGAACCTTTTTCATAATCGCTGCCACATGAGTTTCAGCAATATGAATGGTACCATTACCGGCAGTGGGAGGCACCTTTTTCGTGTGATTTGGAACTGTCAAATCGCATGACAAATCGCACCGGTGTGAACGAGGGCTTAGAGGTCTATTTAGCCCTCATGCACACAGGCTGTTAAAAAAACGTTATGAAAACGCCAGTACCTTTGCAGTGATTTTTTTTAACCTTTCTCAGCTTTTTTCAGCGTTTTTGCAATAGCGTTTTGAGCGTTTTTGAGCGTTTTTCCGCGTTAGCGTTTTTGAGCGGGTTTTTTTTTTTTTTTTTTTTTCAATGGATCAAAAACGCTAAAAAACATTGGTGAATGACGTTTTTGAGCGTTTTTGAGCGTTTTTACAGCTGAAAAACGTCTTTCAGAACCCACTGGTCCTGGGTTTTTTTTACAGCTTAAAAACGCCTATGCCACTTGCAGCTCAAAAACGCCTAGGTGGGCATGAAGCCATAGACTAACATAGACAGGCCTTTTTAAGCTGCAAAAAAAGCTCAAAAAAGCAGCTGTAAAAACGTCCGTGTGCATGAGGACTTATACCAAAAAAAAAAATTGCTGTGCGTATGGCTCAGCGTACACGCAAAAGTCATGAATAATACCCATATTGTTTTTAATATATTTGAAATGTCATTTTCCATTTGTTGCCTTTTGCAGGGCAAAATAGTCTTAAAGGAGAAATAGAGCTAAAGCTCATTTTAATAGATGTTCACAGCTGAGGAACAATTTCTCTCCAAAAAGTAGCAGCCAAGGGTCAGCTTGTGTCTCAGGTGATATGCAAGCAGAAAAGTGTATACAGTATTGTGTGAAAGTACGGTTCAAATTTGGTGGAATTCTTCTACCATAAAAAGTTAATGTGTTTCAGGGGCACAGAGGGTCCCTATTCATCAGATCTTGGTGCAGCTGAAAGACTCACCCGAACTCATCTCCATCCAAACATCAAAATCTTGTGTTTTTATTTTTTTTAACTGCAATTAACTGCAGAGTCATTACCCAAACCGCAGCACACTTAAAGGATGGGATGCTAATGACATTGAAGCCCTGTTTACGCGTGTAGGGCGGGGGGAGGGAGTGACTCAGCCTGCAGCTAATTTGACTTAAAGTGGAGTTCCACCCCCCCAAAAAAAAAAAAAAATTAATGTGCTTAAAAAAAAAAAAAAGCATTTGGAGAAAAATTTTTTTTTACTCACCTCTAAATGCCTGTTACTAGGGGGTCCCTCTTAGTCTTCCTCCTTCAGTGCCTGGGCTCCTGACGTCACTTCCCTTGGCGCAGGAAGGGAGATCACCTCTTTCCCCTCCCTCTATCAATCATCTGGGACACGTGGCAGGTCCCAGATGATTGCGCGGCCAGTCACGGCGCGCGGCTCACACATGCGCAGTGGGTGCCCAGCTGTGAAGCCACAGCTGGGCGCCCACAGTTAAAATGCTGGTGCCGCCGAGCCGAGGGGGAGACAAACGGGGCTTCGATAACCCGCATAGCTGGACCCTGGGACAGGTAAGTGTCTGATTATTCAGCAGCTGCAGTATTTGTAGCTGCTGACTTTTACGGTTTTTTTTTTAAGGGGAACTCCGCTTTAATAAGAAGCTTAATATTGATGGTCAAATAGAGATGAGTTCGGAAGATGCCTAAGCTCATTTTTAGCATCAACCTGGAAAAAGTTTAGACTGATTGGAAGATGGGGTTAGTATAGAAGCTTGAAGTGATACTAAAATCTCGTTCTTTTTCCTATAAAAATAACAAATATGTTATACCTACCTCCTCTGTTGCAGTGGATTTGCACAGAGCAGCCCAGATCCTCCTCTTCTCAGGTCCCTCTTCTGTGATCCTGGCCCCTCCCTCCTGTTCAGCTTGCTATGGGGGCACCCGGGCTGAGTCACAGCTCCCTGTGTCCATTCAGACTCGGAGCCCCAGCCCCGCCCCCTCTCTCTCTCTCTTGATTGGCTAGTTGACTTTGACAGCAGCGGCAGCCAATGGATGCATTAAGAAGCTGCTATAATGTAGCAGTTGTAGTGTTTGTTGTGTTTTTTGTTTTTTTTAAGAGTTGTTGGGGGATCCATAATTTTTTTTTTTATTTTTGTCCAAGCTGGACTCGAAAGCCACACTAAGGGCCAGTTCACACCACATGCAGTCCAGTGCGTTTTTTTTTTCTGGATCGAAAACGCATGGTAAGTAGGTTATATGGTTTCCAATTGCATAGTTCACACCAGGGTGTTCCAGTTCCAGAAAAGTAGAACATGCTGTTTTGTTACTGGACTGTACTGGAACGCATCAAAAACGCACTGGACCCTGGTACAGTGGGAAAAAAAACAGGATAAAAGAAGAAAAAAAACATCTGGAATGCATACGGAGACGTATCAAAAACACACTGAAATGCGCCAGCAACACGTTAAAAACGCGCATGCAGAAACTCATCCAGAACACATCTGGAGTGCCTTTTTGTGGTGTGAACCAGCCCTTAATCCACACATTTAACTTTCCCAAAAAAAATTTCATGTTACAATGTTTTTAAAGTATAACTAAAGGCAAAACTTTTTTTTTTTTTTTTAGTTTTGGATAGAGTGGAGAGGGGTTAGAACACCTGTCAGTTCTTATTGCTGTCTGTGCTCCCGTTAGGGAGATCCACCCTCTTTATTTGTCCTGTTTACTATTATCATTGAAAGTAAAAAAAAATCCCAAATTTTGGTTTGTCCCCAGAAAAGTAATAGAGGGGAAATCTTCCAATGAGGACACTAGTTCTGGTGACCTGGGGGGTCCCCAAGGAATTCCCTTAATTTGCAGGGATTTCCTCTCACTTCCTGTTTGGCTATGGGACAGGAAGTGAAGGGAAATCTCTGCAATGGGACACAGATGGTGAAAAAAAAATCTGATAAGGGTAATAACCCTTCTTTCCTCTATCCAACATGGGAAAAAAAATGTTTTGCCTGTAGTTCTACTTTAACAAAGCTAATACTAAATCCTTAACCGCTTGCCAACCAGCTATTGCCATTATACAGCGGCAGGTCGGCACGATCCCGCAAAACCATTGTATCTGTACATCGGCTCCTTTAAGCGGGATAGCAGATGTGCGCCCGCTGCACTGCGGGGGGGTGCCGATGCGATCGCAGGAACGAGAGGCAGAACAGCGATGTTGTGTGTAAACAATCCCTGTTCTATAAGGAGAGGCAGATTGTGAGTTCCTAATAGCTAGGAACAACGATCTGTCTTTTCCCCTAGTCACGATTTTATAAATACATATATTCATAATGTGTCAATAAAGAGTGATATTGCTTTCTTTACCTCAGGACAAAACAAAAGAGCCGGCCTATGGAGCTGATGTCCTACGCTGGTGGGTAGCTGAGTCCAATGTCTTTACTGAAGTTCTCATTGGGACTACAATACTGAATTCAGCACGGGAGGATATCATTAAGGTAAGCCTGCATGTTTATGTAATGTTTGAGAGACGACACAGTTTACAGCTGCAATGATTCTATGGAAAAAAAGCTTGGAGCACTTAAAGTAGATATAAACCATGAATAAATAAATGATTGTTTGCTTGAGCTCTGTAACCGAGCCATATAAAAAAATGTAAATACTGTTTTCCCTTTTTTTCATACTGTTTCATCTCAGTGCTGCTGATCTCCAACTGCCTATTTGCAGCCGTTTCTGTGTACGGGTGAATGACATGTTACAGGGTGGGTTTTATGAGGGTGACAACCGTGAACCATGCTTGCATAATGTGTTGAAACAGACATTTGTAGTTTCCATCGAAAGCCAGGGTGACAACGCAGGATAGCAACTGAGAGACGGGGTTTAGAGGGTTGTCATCCTATAACAGGAAGTGATAAAATGAGGACCTACATGGCAGGATTACCAGGTAATATTTAAATGAATGCTTCAGATTTCGAATGGTTGAATTTACTTATAAGAGTTAACATTGGTCATGCCAGATTATATGTGATTTTTAGAGATTGGGTTTATATCTGGTTTAATAAAATAGGGTTGCACCGATACCGCCTTATTTACATTATTTAAACTGCCCACTAGATGGCGCTTTTCCCTTCATATACACACACACTGGTGCGGTGGGGTAAAACGCATGCTAATCGGACAGGAATCGCACCGCATTCCTGTTCAAATCACATGCGTTTCTTTGCAGTGCAATTTACACCCATTAATTTTGTATTGACGCAAATCGCACCGCAAAGTATCAGTTTCGGTATCGGGAGCATTTGGGCAAGTACCAATACTCGTACAAATGCTTGGGATCAGCGCTGGCAGAGATACCAGTATCGGTACATCCCTACTTTAAAGAAGAAATTGTCTGTGAAGGTTCTCCTTTATCCAAGTCATGGTAGCTGGTAGTAGTTGTTGGCATTCAGCTGGCTTTGTTCAGTAATATTGAAGATGTTTTAGCACTCCAGTCGTTTTCTCAGCGGATAAATATTTCCTGTGCTTTGTCCTAGCAGGGAAAATCAACAAGTTTGGTTTAATGCTCCCTCTCCAGCCACACATACTCACCTTTACTTTACTACCTTAGTGCTGTTTTCAAATGCTGGAAATGAGAAAAGGAAACCCTGTGCAAGCTCCATGTTATAGCATACAGAGCTTACCCAGGGCTCACCCCATCCCTATGCAGTAATGCTGGGCCAAGCACCAGTGCTGTCACATAGGAGTAAGTCACATGGCTCCACTCCCAGCAGCTAGATGAAAGGATGGAAAAAAAATCAACACGGTATTTATTTATTGGTACTTTAGAGTGGTTGTAAAGGGTATTTTTTATTTTCTTTTAATAACAAATCCGGTATGATGTCAGCCGGGAGGAGAGGAGGATAGCGGTGAGCAGTCATGTGAGCACCAGGAGACTCTCTGAAATAAGGTAGAAAGTGGCATTTTTTTTTATACAGCACAGACACTGGGACACATATTTTTAATTAACAGATGAGATGGCATGATCGTAATATAGTTATGATAACGGGAAGGGGCGGGGAGCAGAGCAGCACTGTCACAAGCTGACAGGCGGGGGGGGGGGGGGGGAGGACAGCAGGGCTGCAGATGACGGAGGCACGTAAACTGACCACGGTGTCAGGACTCAACAGCCATTATTCACCGTGGTCAGTTTACAGGGGGGAGGGCAGAACCAGGCAGGGTCAGCCAGGTATTTTAGGTGATACAGTGGGCCAAATTACACAACACAAGCACTGTGCTGTATAACCTGCTTTAAGGGAACAGGATCCTTTTTTTTTTTTTTTTTTTTTTTTTTTTTTTAACAATTACAGACACTTCAGCCTACATAACTGTTGGAGAGCTAAGAGCATCCTCTAGCTTCACCTGTGTATCTTTTTTTCAGCTGCGGAACACACTGCGCTTCATGCTGGGTAACCTGTCTGGGTTCAGTCCAGAAACGGACTCTGTGCCCGGCCCAGAGATGTACATCATAGATCAATACATGCTGCATATGCTACAGGACTACGCCAGCAAGGTAATGGTGGTGATGACCAGCTGTTGGCATGGCATTATGGGACTTACAGATCTCGGATGCTGAAGGGCTGCTTATTACGTTAAATAAGCGCAATGATTGATTTTATTAAAGTGACCCTATTAGGTGGGTTAACAAAATGATAGAGGCACCAACCTGAAAAGGGTATTGTTCATACTCCTCCATCAGCCCATTTGCTAAAACTTTACTCTGTAGCAGAGCTTCCAGTTCCAGTCTGATTTGATTGTTCAGGCTGGTTGAATATCTTTCCCTCTTGCTGGCTGCTTGGGTTCCTCTGGCTGATCCCTAGTCGCTGCAGGACAGATTGGAGAAGTTACAGACTGACTAATCGGGTGGATACAATACCACTTTCTTCACTGCTTAGTCTGTTTTATTCTGTTGCCCCTCGGAGAGGGTCACTTTAAAGGAAACCTGTCATGACAACTACTAGTCACCCAGGCGTCATGGAATTCAGGTCTGCTGATCTGCTTACCTCTTTCAGTCAGCAGCTTAGAAAGCACAGGAGACAGAGTATACAACGGGGCAGATGTTATTTTTAGTAGTGGGTCAGCAGTGGCAGACATTTTTGTCATGACAGGTTTTCTTTTTTATGTTGACATGTATTGATGCATTGTTTGCAGTGTTTTTAATATACTGTATATCTCCAGGTAACAGAGGCCTATAAGAATTACGAGTTTGGAAAAGTTATCCGTCTGCTTGAGGCCCTGATCACCAGAGACCTGTCAAGCTTCTACTTCAGTATAATAAAAGACAGGTAGAACTATGTATCCTGCTTGGCTGTGTGTATAATATATATTATTTGTGCATTGATGAGCCCTGACATGGTGTCCAGGTCAGCTTATGAACGGGCATAACTGATACTTTTATGTCCAGGTTGTGGCAGCAGGCTGGGCAATTTATTGACATGCACCAAGACAAACGTCACTAGACTGTATTCAGCATGTGGCAAGAAAAGGCAGCCATAAACCAGCAAGCCATTCAGAATAATAGCAATGAACCAAAATTGGGGTGGCATGCATTCGGTGTGTGATGACTCCACAGTAACACAATTGGAAATTCTTTTATCAGCTTAAAGTGGTGGTAAACTTCATTTTAAAAAAAATTGCTGACAGGCAGGGTATTTATGAGAGAAGAGTCCCTTTTGGTCTCTTCTGTCATACAAGCTTCTTCCTGCCTGTCAGCCACCATGAACGCTGAGCCACGTATGCACAGCTCATTCAACATTTACGGCTCCAGATCTGTGCCCTGACAATGTGACTCCTGTGCACATCTTCTTTTAAACGGCCGAAAGCGTGAACCCAGAAGGAAGACCGGGCGAAGATGGAAGTCCCAGGGCCTGCTGGATCGATCACTTCACAACACTGGAGGGCGCTGTGTCAGTACACTGATCTTTCCAGTGATTAGCTGTGCAGGGGGTATGTCAGCACAAGTCTGAAAACTGGAGTATAGGCAGGCTGTTCTCCCAAGCAGAATGCAAAGAACAAAATTGACCATGCTGAGATGGATTTGCATCCATACCTAGTGTGGTCAGTATGAAATCGGAAAGCAGGGGGATTGGCAGGACCACCAGGTATTTCACGCAAAGGAAGCAGAACAAAGAGAACAGGTTACAACAGAGACATATCGAAAATATGAAATGTTGGGGTAACATACACATTGAGGCCATTGCTGTAGTCAGTTAGGGTAGGTCCACACATGTCCGGTGTGAATTTCTGTCTGTTTTTCACTGTGAGTTTCCAAAACAGCTTTTCAGCTGCAATTTCCAGATACAGTTCCAGATGCAAATTTTTGGAGCCGACAGCCACAGGTGTCTTTAACAGCAGCTGGTTGTTAAGGAGTGCCCTTCGGGTCTAATGTGGATTTAAAGGGGAACCCCTCACCAAAATAAAACAAAAAAATGGCGTGGCCCCCCCAATCCATACCAGACTTTTTTGAGGAAAACCCCACGGCAAAATTAAATAAATAAATAAATGGGGGCCTTTCCTGCAAAATCTATACCAGACCCTTATCTGTGCATGTAGCCTGGCATGCCATACCAGGCCACATGCTCTCAACATGGGGGGAGGTGCTTTGGTACCCCTACTCATTCACCAAAAAATGTGTCAAAAATGAAAACGCAAACAGTTTTTGACTACTTTTATTAGAAAAAGCAATGAATCCTGGTGTAGATCCATCGTCAATCAAGATAAACACTGCCGCCGACCCAAACCCCTTTTGACGTCATCGACCAGTGCATGCTGGGTCGGTGCATGTTGGATTTACTTTGGGATATAGATTGGGAGGGACCCTGGAGTGTGTGAGTTTCTCTTGCGGGGACTGTGGATTGTAAGACTCTATATGTATATCTATCTCTATCATGTTTGTGACCCTTTCAGGCTTTACTGCGAGGAGGCAAAAGATCCCAAGCGCCGCTCCTGTCAGACAGTCTTGGCCGCCGCTTTGGATATTGTGGTACGCTCATTTGCACCTATCCTTCCACACCTAGCAGAAGAAGTGTTCCAGCATGTGCCTTATAACAAAGGTATCTGATGTTCTTTTTGATCTTTGTAACCCAGAGACCTTGTTGGTTTCCTGAAATTGTACAGTTGATGGGTACTCTTCAGTAATGGAATCTTTTTTTTTTTCTATCTGTCCTTTGCCCTGATGGAGCAGAAAACCAAAGTGTTTTCCATGGAGGCTGGATAGTGCCCAACTCTGTGTGGAGGAAACCTGGTCTTGTAGAAGCTGTGGAGGCCGCTTCTTCCATTAGAGACATCTTTCTGGGTGCCATTCCGGGAAAGAATACCGCCGAGTATGAACTCACAGTTGTCATTGAACCTGGACTGTTGTTTGAGTTGATGGAGGTGAGCATGGCCAAGGTTTTGCTTATGTGCAGGCTTTATAAAGTACAAACACTCACATTCATAGAGTTGGACGCATTGTATGTAGTACCAGACTATGGGACATACCCCACTTGCAGGAGGACTAATGGGAAGAGAGGTGATCCTTCTTTCTGCACTGTCCCTCTCTTATGGGGGGAGGTATAGTGTCTTTTCTCTGAGCACATAATTTGAGACACATTATAGCATATACTATTACATGATTTTTTTTTATGATTTTCACATTTTACCAGCTTGATGTGTATTTTTATTTTTTTTTTTCAAAAGTAATTTTTATTAAATCCCAGAAAGGGCAGAGCCCAGTCACATCAATAATATTCAAACATTGACAATTTCAGTCACATAACTTAATATGTCAAACACCTAAAATAATATGCTGAGTTATCAAAGTCCCATATAGGTAACGGTAAAGGGTATGTCCAATGAAGGTTCCCTTATTTTATTTTGTTAGACATAAAACGGTGAAAAGTAACTACGAAGTAAGGCATGGGACTGCCCAATCCCTTTTCCTTTTTTCAGAGACAAAAGTGGAGAGAAAAGTAAATGGATCAAGAAAAGAAAGGAGAAAAAGAGGGGGTGGGGAGGGAGGGAAGGGGGGGTGGGGGAGGAAAAAGGTTTCAGATGGCGGTGGATCTGGATGTTAAAGGTGTTCAATCCAAATGTCTAGGGCCGTACATTCTTCAGAAAGTATAAACAGATTCCAGAGCCTCCAGGTCTTAGAGTACTTTTCACGCTTATGCAGTGCCATGATTATCAAGTCTTCCATCTTATTTATTTTTTTTGTAAATTTATTTTTATTAATATTTTCAATAGTACAAAGTAGAAAAGACACAAAAAGAGGAACCCAAAACTACGCCATGCAGGGCGGGATTCCTAGAAAAAACTATTTGCAAACAGAAAAACACCCACAAACATCCCCTCAGTCCAGGCACGCCACCCTGTGGACAACTTCACTTTCCCGGGTACAAGTCCCCTAAAAAGAGGGCAGGAAAATCAACATATAAATAGAATATAGAGTACTTTCGCAGCTCTCGAGGTAATAAGGCCATCAGTCAAGCCTACATACAATTGTTTAAGCAGCAATCAGTTCCTAAACAATCCCAGTATTAGGACACACATGACATATCTATATGCACCCAGAACTCCTCCACCCCAGAGGTAGGATCCTTATAGTCATTAGGCTACGAAAATTGGGCTAGCCAACCAAATCTGCCAAACGTCAAATTTTTTTGGGCATCCCCTGCTCAGGTACGTTGCTTTATAGCAGTGTTTCTCAACTCCAGTCCTCAAGGCGCCCCAACAGGTCATGTTTTCAGGATTTCCCTTAGATGAAACAGCTGTGGAAATTACTAAGGCAGTGGAACTGATCAAATCACCTGTGCAAAATAATGGAGAGCCTGAAAACATGACCTGTTGGGGCGCCTTGAGGACTGGAGTTGAGAAACACTGCTTTATAGAACTGAATCCCCTTATTCACAAGCCCTTTCCAGTACGATAGTGAGGGTGTCATGGGTTTTTTCCAGTAGAGGATCAGCGCCTTACACGCATAGAATAGTAACGGGCTAAGCAAAGTGCGCCACACCCTATTGGGCACCAGGCCTTCCCCCAAGCCTAGCAAGCATGTTACCACCATCAAAGGCACAGAGGGAATCTCCGTCACACAGTGCCCCACAGCAGACCAAAACTCCTTGGCTACCTGGCAATACCAAAAAAATGTGGCTAAAGTTGGTTGGAGATTGTGTCTTCTACTTTGAGAAGACAACTAGCAATAGTTGGCGGCATTTGTTTATTCCAAAGTAGAGGAATACAGGACTTGGTGGCAATTAATAAGTGTGATACAATTAATTTTTTATAGTTTTTTGCGGGGATCGTGGAAACGCGTAGTAGGAAGAAAGCAGGATCCTCAGAAATCTGTTCTGTAAATCGATGAGTAATGTTTCGGACTTACGTCCAAAACTGCTGCGGCTTGGGGCATGACCAAAATATATGGAGTAGCGTTCTTTTGTCTACCTGGCATCTCCAACATTGGTCAGTAGTAATGGGATAGTACTTGTGTAACAAATGACGGGTATGATACCACCTCGTCAAAATTTTATAGTTGGTCTCCTCCTAAGATTTTTGTACATATTGACAACTTCAATGAGTATCTAAGAATGTGGTGGTGTTGGGTTCACGTAAATGAACGATTTAAATCCGTTTTCCATTTTTGCATAAATGGTAGGTGTGGTTGGTCAGAGGGAGTATTCAGTAAATTATATGTTTTAGACAGTACTTGCGTCCCATCGTCTGAGCAGTATTCCACAAAAGATGTTAAGTGACGGTTAAATTGCTGAGGGTTTGGGATGGAGTGTAGAAAATGGTGTAGTTGGAGAGCAGCGGTCATCAACCACCGGGCCGTGGCCTTTCTGTAGCTGGGCCGTGGGTGCGGGCGGCCAGCTTTAGACACCTGGGCGGGCAGTATGAGACAGCCGAGCGGCTGGCATATGAGAGCTGGGTGGATAGAAGAAGCGAGCTGGCAGGCAAGCAGAGATGACATCATCTCCCTCCGCCCCCTGCATCACCACCCTTCCGCCATCACAGCCGGTGTTCTGTCAGCATCAATGTTGGAGGGCATCATCTCTCACCGCCCGCCCTGCATCAGCGCTCTCCTGCCTTCATCCGGAACCCACCACTGCACAGAGGCCTGCCTCTGTGCTAAATGGACCAGTGCTGCCACTAATGCAGTGGTGGCAGGCAGTGTGGCAAGTGACATTCCGCATCTGGTGACAGGCAACGTGGCAAGCAACATTCCGCATCTGGTGACAGGCAACGTGGCAAGCAATATTCCGCATCTGGTGACGGACAACGTGGCAAGCGACATTCCGCATCTGGTGGCAGGTGATGTGGCAAGTGACATTCCGCATCTGGTGACGTGCAACATGGCAAGCAACATACCGCATCTGGTGACAGGCAACGTGGCAAGCAACATTCTGCATCTGGTGACAGGCAACGTGGCAAGCAACATTCCGCATCTGGTGGCAGGTGACGTGGCAAGCAACATTCCGCATCTGGTGGCAGGTGACGTGGCAAGCAACATTCCGCATCTGGTGACAGGCAACATTCCGCATCTGGTGACAGGCAACGTGGCAAGCAACATTCTGCATCTGGTGACAGGCAACATGGCAGGTTACGTGGCAAGCAACATTCCGCATCTGGTGACAGGCAACGTGGGAAGTGACATTCCGCATATGGTGACAGGCAATGTGGCAGGTGACGTGGCAAGTGACATTCCGCATCTGGTGACAGGCAATGTGGCAGGTGACGTGGCAAGTGACATTCCACATCCGGTGACAGGCAATGTGGCAGGTGACTTGGTAAGTGACATTCCACATGTGGTGGCAGGCGACAGTGGCAAGTGACATGCTCAGGGCTCCCACTGATTCTGCATTATGGTGAGTTGAACTATTTCATTTATTTCTACAATGTAATAATAGAAGTAATGCGCTTCATCCACCCTGACACCATATTAAGCATGGTGCCGTGATGATTGAAGCACTAACACCAGCCATTGGCCGTGAAAAATCGTTTACCCCATTTGGAAGGATACACGTTTTCTAGAGGTTACACCTGCCAAACCATGAGTGCAATCCTTTATGCCAACTCTCTAACAAAATACGGGTCTTAGTCAGCAAAGGTGGAAAATTAAAGTGGCGTTCCACCCGCAAATTTTTTTTTTTTAAGTCAGCAACTACAAATACTGTAGCTTCTGACTTTTAATAAGGACACTTACCTGTCCAGGGAGCCCACGATGTGCCCCCCCCCCCCCCCAGACCGATATGTCCATCGGATTGGGTGTAGGCGCTGCCATTCTAACTAAGGGAAACCGGCAATGGAGCCTTGCAGCTTCACTGCCCGTTTCCTACTGCGCATGCGCGAGTCGTGCAGCACTTTGTGAATGGCCAGCTTGTCTTCTGGGACACACACAGGTCCCAGAAGACAGCGGGGGGCTCGCTGCACAAAAAGATATGACATCCTGCGCCGTGGCCCGGATGGATCGGAAGTACATTATGTACTTCATAAAAAGGTAGGAAGGAAAAAAATTTATTTTAATATCCAAAAATGAGGGGTGGTCTTTCGTTTAAGACCACAAGTGGGTGGAACTCCGCTTTAAGTTCGTAGGTGTGTGCTAACTTGCAGGGGATATAGGTACCTAAGTATTTTAACGCAGAGTCTGTCCTTTTAAACTTAAAGCTGGATTGTAAAGACGCTAAGAGGGTAGAGGCATCCTTGATTCCCATCGCTTCTGACTTATCAAAATTTATTTTCAAATTGGAGAGTGCCCCATAGAGCTCAAATTTTTGGAGAAGGTTGGGGAGCGACACTGCAGGATTTGTCAAAGAAAAGAGAAGGTCATCAGCATAGACTGATATTTTATGTTGGATAATGCCAACAGGTAATCCTATAACTTCTGGGTTTAAGTGGATTTTGCAGAGAAATGGTTCCAAGGATAGGAAGAAGAGAAGAGGGGGATAACGGACACCCCTGTCTTGTGCTATTCGTAATGGAGAAATGGTCTAAGAGGATTCCGTTGGCTTTGACTTGGGCTGTCGGGTTGGAGTAAAGTTTGGTAATCCATTGTATCATGTTGTCTCCTAAGTCTATATGGCTAAGAACCGAGATCATAAATGTCCAGTTTACACGATCAAACTCTTTCTCAGCATCTGTCCTAAGAAAGACACAGGGCGTAAGAGTCGGAGGTTCTGTGAATCAGCTTAAATACTTTGGTTGTATTATCTCTGGATTACCTAGAGGGGATGAATCCCACTTGGTCTAGGTGGACTATTCCTTGTATCTGTTGTGCTAAACGGGTTGCTAAGATCTTCGTAAATAGCTTGAGGTCGATGTTTAGGAGGGAGATGGGTCTGTAGCTGCCACAAGAGGTCAGCTCTCTAGAGCCCCCCCCGCTGTCTTCTGGGACCTGTGTGTGTCCCAGAAGACAAGCTGGCCATACGCAGTAAGAAAAGGGGCAGTGAAGCCACAAGGCTCCACTGCCGGTTTCCCTTAGAATGGCGGCGCCTGCACCCGATCCGATGGACGGATCAGCCGGGGGGGGGGGGGGTGCCGACATTGTGGGCTCCCTGGACAGGTAAGTGTCTTTATTAAAAGTCAGCAGCTACAGTATTTGTAGTTGCTGACTTTAAAAGAAAACATTTTTTTACGGGTGGAATACCGCTTTAATTTTCCACCTTTGCTGACTAAGACCCGTATTTTGTTAGAGAGTTGGCATGAAGGATTGCACTCATGGTTTGGCAGGTGTAACCTCTAGAAAATGTGTTAAACTTACACCTTCCTAATGGGGTAAACAATTTTTTGCGGGCAATGGCTGGTGTTAGCGCTTCAATCATCACGGCACCATGCTTGATATGGTGTTGAGGTGATTGAAGCGCATTATTTCTATTGTTACATTGTAGTAATGAACTATTTAATTTTACTCCCCATAATGCAGAATCAGTGGGAGCCCTGAGCGTGTCCCTTGTCACCAGATGCAGAATGTCACTTGCCACGCTGCCTGCCACCAGATGTGGATTGTCAGCTGCCACGTTGCCTGTCACCAGATGCAGAATGTCACTTGCCACGCTGCCTGCCACCAGATGTGGATTGTCAGCTGCCACGTTGCCTGTCACCAGATGCGGAAAGTGACTTGCAACGTCACCTGCCACGTTGCCTGTCACCAGATGCGGAATGTCACCTGCCACAAGATGTGGTTTGTCACTTGCCACCTTTCCCGTCACCAGATGCGGAATGTCACTTGCCACGTTGCCTGTCACCAGATGTGGAATGCCACATTGCCTGTCACCAGATGCAGAATGTCACTTGCCATGTTGCCTGTCACTAGATGCGGAGTGTCACTTGCCATGCTGCCTGCCACCACTGCATTGGTGGCAGCACTGGTCCATTTAGCACAGAGGCAGGCCTCTGTTTAGTGGTGGGTTCTGAGTGAAGGCAGAAGAGCGGTGGGGCGGGCGGTGAGAGATGATGTCATCTCTCTGCTCCCCGCTGCACCTCTGACATTGAGGCTGACCGAACACCGTCTGTGAGGGCGGAAGAACAGTGATGCGGGGTGCGCAGAGAGATGATGTCATCTCTGCTTGCTCGCTCGCTTCTTCCATCCACCCAACTCTCATATGCTCTGAAGGTCAATCAATTAACCTTCAGGGAATTCCAGAAGTCTATCGAGGATGCGGTTATCACAGATATCCTGACGATCATTGGGAGCATATATAGTTGCTAATGTCACTTGTATAAAAACAGTGTTATAAAGTAATCGACATATAGACTAAATTATCACACTAGACAGCGCTAATATTGAGCAATAGAAACTTGTGGCCAACAACACATGTATGGACAGTCTTAAATCAGAAAAGAGTCCTTTAAAAGAAAATCCCTTGTAAAGGGAAGTGATGAAAAGTTCAGGGTGCGATTCAGATAATCAGCAGGTGATCTTGAATAAAACTCAATCCTCCACATGCACCTTCCACCGATCACTGTGAAATCCACCCAGGTGACACACACTCTCCCCTAGGGGGTTAAACTCACCAGAAAAGGGGAGTAATAAAGCCTTCAGAGTCAACGCTCTTTAGAGATAGTAGGTTGCCATCATCACTATAGATAGGGTCACAGGTTTGCAGGGCTCATAATGAATCAAAAAAACAGAAAGAAAGGTGCACATAGCGTAATCCTGTTTATTGATTCAAACCCCTTGCACAAAGACAGACTAAGAACCCCCCTTCAATAAAATACGTACATCAAATAAAACGAACAGTGAGCAATCAATCAAACAGGCAGGTCATGCCAGTATATACACTTCACCCAAAACCGTCAGCGCCGCTGACGGTTTTGGGTGAAGTGTATATACTGGCATGACCTGCCTGTTTGATTGATTGCTCACTGTTCGTTTTATTTGATGTACGTATTTTATTGAAGGGGGGTTCTTAGTCTGTCTTTGTGCAAGGGGTTTGAATCAATAAACAGGATTACGCTATGTGCACCTTTCTTTCTGTTTTTTTGATTCATTATGAGCCCTGCAAACCTGTGACCCTATCTATAGTGATGATGGCAACCTACTATCTCTAAAGAGCGTTGACTCTGAAGGCTTTATTACTCCCCTTTTCTGGTGAGTTTAACCCCCTAGGGGGAGAGTGTGTGTCACCTGGGTGGATTTCACAGTGATCGGTGGAAGGTGCATGTGGAGGATTGAGTTTTATTCAAGATCACCTGCTGATTATCTGAATCGCACCCTGAACTTTTCATCACTTCCCTTTACAAGGGATTTTCTTTTAAAGGACTCTTTTCTGATTTAAGACTGTCCATACATGTGTTGTTGGCCACAAGTTTCTATTGCTCAACATTAGCGCTGTCTAGTGTGATAATTTAGTCTATATGTCGATTACTTTATAACACTGTTTTTATATTTGTTTTTTCTCTGATTTGAGACAGCTGCTGCCCAATAGATTGTCTCTCTGCCTAGACAGACACAGTGGAGTTCAATCTGATTTATGCTTAACTGTTATTTGCATACTGATGTTATTTACGATTATGCATTCTTGAATATTTATTTATTCTTTTTTAATATTAATATATCTACATCCTGGGTCTGTTTGGGAGTTTGGCGCTGAGCGGTGTTTTTGCAGGCCTGGTGAAACACTTATATACCTCAATGTCACTTGTATGTCAGCAATAAAACCTTTAATAAACACAAAACGTCTGTCGTGGTCTAGTAACCACTTGCCGACCAGCCGCTGCACTTATACAGCGGCAGGTCGGCTTTCCTGCGCGAGCTGACGTACCTGTACGTCAGTCAATGCATGTGAGAATGCAGGCGCGCGCCCAGCGGAATGTGCCTTGGTAAACAAGGCGGATCCCCATTCTGACAGGGGACATCTCGGAGATCTGCTGTTCCCAGTGATCGGTCCCAGGCAGCCCATCCCCCCTACAGTTAAGACGCTGAGGGAACACATTTTACCCCTTGATCGCCCCCTAGTGTTAACCCTTTCCCTGCCAGTGACATTTATACATTGATCAGTGCATTTTCATAGCACTGATCAATGTAATAATGTCACTGGTCCCCAAAAAGTGTCATTTAGGGTCAGAATTGTCCACTGCAACGTCGCAGTCCCGCTAAAAATTGCAGATCGCCGCCATTACCAGTAAAAACAATAAAAATAATTAAAAGTCCCTAAATCTATCCCATAGTTTGTAGACACAATAACTTTTGTGCAAACCAATCAATATACCTCTTTTGCGATTTTTTGTTTGTTTTTGTTTTGTTTTTATTACCAAAAATATGTAGAAGAATGCATATTGACCTAAACTGAGTGAATTTGTTTTTATATATATGTATATATATATATATATATATACATATATATATATATATATATATATATATATATATATATTACGGTATATATATTTTTTTTGGATATGTATTATATCAAAGTAAAAAAATTAATTTTTTTTTTCAAAATTGTCACTCTTTTTTTTGTTTCTAGCGCAAAAAAAAAACGCAGAGGTGATAAAATCACCAAAAGAAAGCCCTGTGGGAAAAAAAAGACATCAATTTTGTTTGGGTAAAGTGTTGCACAACCGCGCAATTGTCAGTTAAAGTGACGCAGTGCCATATCGCAAAAAATGGCCTGGTCATCAAGGGGGCAAATCCTTCCGGGGCTGAAGTGGTTAAAGTTTTGCGGCAGGTCCAGGGAAGTTTGCTAGATAATAGTATCGAAACCTCTTAGATTTAGCAGCTGTGTTATTAGAATGATAGGACAGAGGGTAGATTCTGTTTTTGAGACTAGGAAGTTTTGTCATCTTTGAAGTGAGTCTCCTGTATAAAAGCTACATTAGCGTGCAAGCATTTTAGATCATTTAAAAGCATACGATTTTCGGATATCTTAAGGTCTTTTGCGTTCGCTTGATGTGTATTTCCATATTGTGTTACATAGTACATCGAGAGTGAAGAGTTGGGCACAATCTCATAATTGCATAGTAGGATGTAAAGTAAAGTGATCCGTGTTGCTGTATAGCTGTCCACTTTCTTTTACAGTGTGGGTGATGTGGTTCCTGTGCTCTCAATGCTCTTCCAGGGACCACATCGAAGGGCTTCAGGACGGTGTATGAGAGGAGACCGGAGAACATCCATTCCTCGATCTCCTCTGCAGTGAATGAGCTGGAAGCGCTTGGCTCAAGCGATCTGTGCTTGGTTAACTGCTTTGGAAGGCAGGAGAGACTATGAGGTCCAATAGACCCTCTGATGTTTCCATTAAGAGTACCTGTTGCCTGCCCAATCCTATCACATGGGGGTTTGTTCACACGGCTCCAGAGATTCAGATTTATTTTAGGACCGCCCTGCACAGTTGCAGCAGCCTACTGAACAGATGCCAGGCACAGCAAGTATTGGGACATTTGCCACACAGCTGTTCTTGCTTGGCTCAACACTTCGCTCAGCTGTGTGGCCTTTCCCTTACAGGGTAATACAGGCCTATTAATTCTAACCAATCCATCGCTTCATGTGCACAGAGAGGTGGGATGAAGGACGATGGGGTGGGCTCCCAAATGCCTCTGTTGGGTAGGGACAACCCAATGCACAGTTGACCCTGTAATGGCATCCTTTTCAGATTAGCGCTGAATCCCTGCCCTTATCAGATATTTCCGCTGTCTCAGGAGCACAATCCTCCGGTTCCTTTGTGTCTGGGGGGAATTTTCTGCAGCCATTCCTGGTTTGCGGAACCAGCTCTCAGAGGTTCTCACCAAGTTGGAATACCTGGGATACAAATGCGGGTTATCCCTCTCCTCCACTTTAGTGGGAGGATGAGGTACCTGAGAAACATCCTTAAGCAGAGGAAGCGGTCAAGGAGTGGGAATCCCCTGTAGATGAGTCCTCCCAGAACACAGTGGGTTTTCTGGTGTGCTCTAACTTGACGTTTCCATTCCAGAATACTCTACTCCAAAAATCGTTGGGTTTGGGATATGGCAACCACCAAAACATCCCAAATCCTTTCCGGTGCACCCTCACTTGCAAGTGATTAATGGTGATTGGACTCACCTGGAGAAGGTGTTTTCACCTTCACATCGATTCACTAAGCAGTACCCCATGGAAGGGAATTTATATAA
Organism: Lithobates septentrionalis; assembly: GCA_037952835.1. Lineage (NCBI taxonomy): Eukaryota > Metazoa > Chordata > Amphibia > Anura > Ranidae > Lithobates > Lithobates septentrionalis. Next base: position 838,694 of record JBBDGP010001814.1, on the reverse strand, counting down.
GAAATGGGGTTCTCCGGCTGTTGACTCAGCCCTTACCTGGTGGTCCCAGTGGATAAGGTCCTGGTCTTTAAGAGTTTAGAGGCCCTCATTAAGGTGTCATCCACTCTGGTGAGAGTGGCTCTGCAGCCTGCAGTGGATGTGGTGGGGGTTAGCCAAGCCCTTCTAGTTTCATTCCAGAGAATTGGACCATTTTCCAAGAGCTTTGAGACGCTTGATGGATGCCTTTGAAGACTCCATATGACAGTTTTCACAGATGGACACTGTGGGGATTATTTACTAAATGCAAATCCACTGTGCACTTCCGAGTGCATTTGGATGTGCAGTCGCTGTAGATCTGAGGGACATGCAAGGAACATAAAGAACTGCATTTTAGCTTGCATATGATTGGATGATAAAAGCAGCAGAGATTCACCTCATTTCAGATCTTCCCCTCAGATCTACAGCGACTGCACTTCCAAGTGCATTTGTAGTGCAGAGGGGATTTACCTTTATTAAATCAACCCCTGTCTGTCCACATGAAGCAGTGGTTAAAGTGGTTCTAAAGCCTAAACACTTTTTACCTTAATGCATTCCTTGTATGAAGGTAAAAATGTTTAGGCATCAGTAATGTTAATTTGGGTCTTACAATACCTTGTGACATTATATGGGATCTATGCTAATTATTTGTTTTATTCTCACCTGATACAATATGTCTGTTGGTATCCCTTTTTCTGTGCAACCTTCAATAAAAAGCTAAGTCGATGGAACTTCTTTGCACTTGTTTGGACCACCCTTGAATGCCTTCATCTAGAATGTTATTGTGGGTAAAAACACACTCTTACCCCTAGTTTTGTGAGAACTGGACCCCCAAAGTCCTCTTGACAGTTAAGGGGTGCCCCCACTCACGCGGCTGAGGGGATGTCTATCAGCCTTTATGGCCCTTGGACTCAGGAAGTCACAGATGAGTTCATCTGCAGCGTGGCACAATTTTTTGATATACATGTCCTTCATTATCAAATTGTAGATGAAGTTATAATTGTACATAAATACTGAGCACATAGGAGTTTTTGTCCATCGTAACCCTTGATGACTAAAATGCTGTGGATCCTCTAGATGTGTCATTGACTGATTGCTTCATACTCTTTTGTCTCTCAGACGCTGCAGATGGTGGAGACATCCAGCACATCACAGCTCAATGAACTATTAATGGTGTCTCAGACCAGCCTCATGACCGAGTTACCGCTAGATCTACAAGCAGAGGCCATTGTTCTCGATGGATCTTTCCTTATCAACTTAGAAGGTAGGAAAACCTGGCTTGCTGTTTTTTTTTTTAACAGCTTTTGCAAAGCATCATCTAGGTAACCAAATCACCTTATATCTAGCCATTCATACAAACCATTATTTTTTCCAGGTGGGGACATCTGTGAAAATGAGTCGTATAAAGTTGTCATTCAGCAAAGTACCAAAGAGCGCTGCCCCAGGTGCAGGAAATACATCAGCACCTCTGCACTGACGCCTTGTCCACGGTGCCTGGAAGCCATCGCTGGGAAATGGAGCCAGTGATACAGAGGACTCAGGAATATAATACATATGTCTGCAGACTAGGAAATAATAGTAATATGGGCCTCTCTTCTTGTCCAGGTTCTGGACAACACCTAAGGACTGCAGTAGCTGCAAAGGAAACACCTGCAGAAGCACTAATGGCCTCTAGGGGGCACAACAATCATTGAAAGGCATCACTTGCTCATTAAGGCTCTGATCACCTTTGTGTTTCAGGTTGGCAATGCATGATAGGATATGAAGCCCCAAAGAAGTGCAAAGCCATTATTTAACCAAGTCTGGTATACATATGCCAAACATTTCTTAAGTTATTGAAAGGGAAATGTATTACCCTGGAGTGTACTTGCCACATGAAATGGAAGCATCTCTTTTCTAGGTTGGACATATATTCATTCAGCTGGCTATATCCTAAATAAATTCAGCCTGTAAAATGTCTGCTTGTATATCTGTGTTGGTTGTTAGGCCTCAAGCACACTTGTGCTCAAAAACTTTGCTTTTACAGGCGCTTCAGCTATTTCTCTCTCTGCCTGATGCGCCTAACTGCTAGGTGCGTTTAGCGCTTGAGAATTTTTAATTTCAATGGCCAAAATAAATGAATATTCGGGCCAATGAAATAAATGCCTAAGCATTTGACACTCCTAAATGTTTTTGAAGCTGCTTCCGCCAGAAAGCGTTTAAAAGCCCCAGTGTGCATGAGGCCAAAGAGTTTCCTAATCAATGTTTTAAGTTCTCTGGATTAAACAAAATGACAATCTGACAACCCGTGTACCTGAACAAAGGCACTTTAGGGTTGGCAGTTATCATTTTGTTTTTATATTTTGTTATAACTTTATCAGGACAGTGTGATCAGGTAATGAGCCATGGTGGATGACCAGAGCAGGGTGTGCAGTGTAAAATTCCTCCTACTGTTGTATGTTTTTTATACAGTCTATAGAATCTGCAGATCTATTTTTGTTTAATATGATATTAAACACTGATATGATAATTAGGCCATATTTTTTTGGTAAATTAATAAATAAGTTAATATCGAACAGTCTGTTCTTCTAATTGACAGCATGGATGCTCACATGACCACTTGCCTCTACAGTTAAACTCCTGTTAATGCTGGAGTATGGCTAAAAATTTTAATTAAAAACTTTGATGTATGCCCCTTTTCTGGCTGCTGCACCGTCTGTTACAAATCTTATTTATTCGTCCTATTTACTCAGGCAGCTGGCGGTGGGTTGCTCGCACCCCTTCCAGTCAAAACAAGTCTTGCATTTGTTTCAATGAATGCAAGATGCTCTGTGATTGGAGAAGATTGTGACCTTTATCGGCACCTCCTCCTATCTCCCAGCATCTGTATTCATTGCAAAAAATGCAAGTTTTTAAATGAATGGAGGGAGGGGGGTGCAGGGTGATCACTGGAGCTAGCCATGCGTACCCCTCCTCCCCAGCCTGGCACTCCAGTGAGTGCTGAAACACCAGAGTGAGGTGCAGTCACTGTTCCCTGCTGCCAACAGAGAGCTGACTGATCAGCAGTCAGAAGATCACTCCGTTCTCAGTCCTAGAGCCAACGTGGGCAGCTGCAGTGTGACAAGGAAGCTGTAACATGGAGATTAGTTAGGTTTGCTTACTAATCATACATCATAGGACACAGATAAATGGGCTGCAAAGCGCACTGGAATGCAGAAAAAGTAGTGCATGTGCTATTTTTATTTTTGCCACACCAAACTGCGGTACCATGCAACCTGTGTTTGGGGTGCCATTAACAATGCATTGGCACCTGCATGCATATCGCAAGGGTAGTGCAAACACCCACAGTGCGGGAAATGCACATGGTGTGTGCCTTTCCTGCACCGCGTTATGGTGTGAACTGGGCCCTAGTACCCCCCCCCCCCTTTTTTTTTTTTTTTTTTAATTGTGTCGCACTGGAAATGCACTGAATTTGCTAATGCATTGGGGGTACCAGTGTATCGTTTGGGAGATATTCCAGCATTGTCTGGGAGATATTCACCTTGGATGCAGCGAGTTACGTCACCGGCGCATGCGCTCTGAAGGTTCGGCATACCTTGCCGGACCTTCAGAGCGTCATGCCGGAACTAATGGCTTCTGGCTCATGCGCGGGAGTGAAATTAACGCGGCTTCAGCCAATCGCATAGCCAGGGCCCCTAAACCTGGAGCTGGGCGATTTTCTCAAAAAAAAAAAACATCTGCGATTTTTTTTTTTTTTTTTTAAACTCAATTCACAATTCGAATTGAGTTTTTTGTTGTTGTTTTTTGGACACCGCGCCGGTCCTAAGGAGCTGCGAGCAGGAGTTTTTAGGCGAGTCCGCGGCTTCGGCCTAGTCCGCGGCGTCCGGTGTTGGCGCCGGTCCTGGTGAGAAAAAAAAAAAAAATCTAAAAAAATCGATTTGCCTAAATTTTTAATCGATTTGACCTCCAAACTCAATTCAAGATTTAAGTCGATTTTTTTCCCCAGCCCTACCTAAACCTGGAAGAAAGACCGGGGAAAAATGTCAGCCCTCTCAGTGGTGAAAGCAGAGCGCTGGAGGACTTCATTCCAAGGTAAGTATTCTATAATGTGCTAGTATGCGATGCATACTAGCACATTATGCAATTGCCTTACAGGTGTTTTTTCTTTTTAACAGCCGTGGTTTACTACCGCTTTAATGACACCCCTGTGCATGCTGGGAATGCACAAGATTTTGCATGTGTTTCCTGACACACAGTAATGTAAACCAAGCCTTACCTGGGGTGCCTCAAGACTGGAAAAAGGTTGAGAAACACTGTTTTAGTGAATTGACTTTTACATTGATTTTATGATGAAATGATATAACATATATATATATGGGCAATAAAAAAAACTCTGCAATACATGTACATTTTCCCATATTTTATCCCTATAAAAGACATTGCAAGTACAGAAAAATACCCGCTGATCGCTCAGAAATCTAGTGCTCTCCTAAATTCGTGTTTGACACACTGCCTCTGCTACACAGAAATTCCAGGCAATGTTGTCAGCCTACCCCAGGCTCTTCCCTGTTGCATTCTGGAACTTGTCCCCCTCTCATCATCTACATAACATAAGGGGAGGTGTTTTTAGTCCAGCAACGGAGATTTGGGCAGGGCAGACCATAATAATTTCAGTGCTGGAAGTTGTACTGTCATTGTCTGTCAGCCCTGCCTATTTCTCCTTTATGGACTATAGAACAACCCCCCTCATTTCCATAACACAAAGGAAAGGTGTGCTGTAGTCCAGCAGGGAGAACCCACTATCAGGGCTGATAGCCAAGCAACACAGGAAAATGGCTTTGTCCCTGAGCGCTGTGATTTCATTTTCTGGTCTCTATCATTACTGTGTCCTGTAGTGCCCAGCGAGTGAAACCCCAGAACCCATTATTTGACACACCCAGTAGTGTCGGATAGCAGTGGTGTTTCTACCTCTGCAAGAGAGTGATGATTGGACAGGCATTTATCCAATGTATTCTTTTTTTTTTTTTTCGGCAGTTGAAACAAATGTGTGAGCTGTTTTGCCTGTTAAAAGGATGTGTACTTTTTGTGCAGATCAGTGGTCTCTCTGCAGAGGACCAACACCCCCTGCTAAATCAAGCTGGAGCTCTCCAATCAGCAGGGAGCATGAACTATGTGATTGTAGAAGGGATGACTCAGTAGGGGGGGTGAGTTGTACCTATGCAGAGAGACCACTGCTTACACACTGTCCAGTGTCTGCAAATATGACACTTCTTGCATATCTGTTTTTAATGTGTTACAATCCTTTGCACCCTTTGTTTTGTCTGAATATGAAAAATGTTGCTGAATTATCCCAGAACTGCACCCGATGTAACAACACATTGCAATTTGCCTAAAATCAGCCCTCTGAACCTGGTTAAGAAGTAGTCCATATCCGTTCCTTACTTAAAGATTAGTGTCTTAACGTATATCCCAGAATACTACTTTAACCACTTCGGCCCAGAAGAATTTACCCCCTTCCTGACCAGAGCACTTTTTGCAATTCGGCACTGCGTCGCTTTAACCGACAATTGCGCGGTCGTGCGACGTTGGACCAAAACAAAATTGACGTTCTTTTTTTTCCCCACAAATAGAGCTTTCTTGTGGTGGTATTTGATCACCTGTGTTTTTTTTTTTTTTTTTTTTTTTTTTTGCGCTATAAACAAAAAAAAGTGACAATTTTGAAAAAAAAAAAACTTTTTTTTTTTAGCAAAAAGTAAAAAAAAAAAAATCGCAATAAGCCTATATTGATTGGTTGATTAGCGTCTACAAAATAGGGAATAGATTTATAGCATTTTATTTATTTATTTATTTATTTTTTTACTAGTAATGGCGGCGATCTGCGCTTTTTAACATGACTGCGACATTATGGCGGACACATCGGACAATTTTGACACATTTTTGGAACCATTGGCATTAATGCAGCGATCAGTGCAATTAAAAATGCATTGATTACTGTAAAAATGTCACTGGCAGTGAAGGGGTTAACTCTGTTCCCTGAGGGGTGACTAACTAGAGGAAGTGACAGATCGTGGTTCGTGTCACTCCTGTCAGAACAGGAAAGTGTATGTTTACACACACTCCTCCCTGCTCTGTCTCTCCTGGTCACGATCGCTCGTGGCCGGCAGTCATCGCGACTGTCCGCCATGAGCATAGGCACCCCCGCTTTGCAGCGAGCATGCACCTGCTATCCCGACCCCGCGAGCCAACGTATAGTGACGTGGTTTCGCGCAGGGAAGCCAACCTGCCGCAGTAAAACGGTTAAAGCCCCATACACACTATTAGATTTTCTGCAGATTTTTGTCTTCAGATTTACCAAAACCATGTAGTGCAATGGCCTGCCTGATTGCCTACAAATTGAAACTCTTAAAGGTTTAACCTCATATTGTATGGTTTTGGTAAATCCTGAAGACAAACATCTGCAGAAAAACTAATAGTGTGTATGGGGCTTTAGGCTGCATTCACACCTGAGCATTTTCAGCTCGTAAAACGCCAAAAAAAAGCCTGAAAAACGCCCAACAAGCAAAATCCCATTAATTTCAATGGCACCTGTTCACATGTGAGTGTTTTGTCACCTGAAGCAAAACTCCTGAAAAACGCCCCAAGCTCAAAAAAAAGAACATGAGCGCCTGTGAGGAAGATTACAGGCATTTTTCTGCCCTTTACATTGGTGACCTGTACAAAATCGTGGTAAAAAAAAAAAAAAAAAAAAAAAAATCGCTGTAAAAACGCCTGACTTTTAAACGCTCAGGTGTGAATGCAGCCTTAAGCAGTTAAGGAATCCTGACCCCCTGACATGCCCCATGGGGGGGGGGGGGGGGAGGAGTGTAGCGGGTTTCTAGTTTTGACAGGTACCCAGTGCCCACTTCCGCATGGGCTGGCTAGGCGGCCTCTCCCTGCAATCTTCTGGGACACCTCCCAGGTCCCAGAAGATTGCTTGGCCATTCAGGACGTGCAGTGCGCACCCGGCTGTGAAGCCACAAGCTGTCACAGCCGGGTGCCCCACAGTAGTGATGCCAGCACCGGGGTGAGGTGAGGGAGAGAACCGAGGCTTCGGACGGCCGCATTGCTGGAGACTGGGACAGGTGAGTGTGTGTTTATTAAGTCAGCAGCTACACCTAATTACTACTCAAAGTGGAGTAGTACAAAAAGTCTTGTGTGACATTTTTACCTACAGGTAAGCTTTATATTAAAATGAATATCTCCTAAATGTGCACCGTTTAGGAGATATTCCCGCAAGCAGCAGCCTGTGCCATCATCCAAGCATGCGCTTTGAAGGAATGGTATACCCATGATGTTCCTTCAGAGCTCTGTGCTGTGCCCAGGGCTCCTGCGTGCATGCTCAGGAGTGACATCATTTCGGCTCGGCCAGTCAGACGGCCGGATGAAGGTGGAAGCCCTGTCAGTGGTGACAGTGTGCCTCTGGTGGGCTTAATTTTAAGGTAAGTATTTCATAAAGTGCTAGAAGGCGATGCATGCTAGCACGTTATACCTTTTACCTTGCAGGGTAACTTTTTTAATTTAAAAAAAAAAAAACCTTTACTACCGCTTTAACTAACGTTAACACTATTCCCTCCCCATCCCAACACCTACATGAACCAACCTGTGGAAGAAAGATCTGTATACTTGCCTATTTTCAGGCTGCTCTGTTTCGGTCACATGATTGGCTCCCATCTGTCAGCCAGCAGTTGCTTCAGGGGAGAGGAGGGAGCACCAACAATGGATGGGCCATAGTAAGCCTATGATTGATGTCACAGCTCTGGCACTCCAGCCGTTGTTGGAGGCGCTCTCCTCTACCCAGCTGCTGCGGGAGATCACATGACTGAGTGCAGCAGCCTAGAAACAGGTAAGTGCACACATCTTTCTTCCACAGATTATTTAGAGGTTTTTAAAAGGGGGGAGGGAGCAGTTTTAATATGTAGTTGGCTATATCCCGAAATTCTACCACAAACTAGTTTCCCGTAAATTTGCACAAGCAAGAAAACATTTGCAAATTTGTCAGAGTTGGCACAGAATCACAAAATAATAAAAGTGGTTTGCCACTTGCAAGAAGTTAAAGTGGATGTAAACCCGAAAATTTTTTTTTTTTTTTTTTTATCATACTGTAGAGTATAAGATTTCCTATTATTTGAGCCCAGTCTTGCCACACAGAGTTAATCCATCTCTGAGCAATCCTCTTATTGTTCAGTGAGAAAAATCTTGACAAACAGTGAAAAACTTTGTCAAATCCTCCCCCTTGCTGTGAGTGACAGGTGATTTACATATCTCGTGCACTAGCCTAAGACATGCATTATTTTTTAATTCCCTCCCCCACTCCTTTCTTTAGCTGCTCTGCAAGGATTGGCTGTTCCACACCTCAGCATGATTTGGCATGCTGAAGTCATGTGGTTACTTTCCTGTCTTTTCACTGGATGTTAGAGATCATAGCAGAAGTTCAGTGTTAGAAATACACAGGAGAAAATGCATATTGACAAGGGGAGTGTAGAGGTGGGCGGGGAGTCTACTGACATCACGACTCCACCCACCGAGCTCCAGACAACAGACCCACCCACAGAATCTGCAGTTTTTCGGGTCTCATAACAGACAGAGGGGAGACATTTGACAGGTAAAGATACATGCAGGAGGCATGTATAGCCTTATAGATAACCCCCATGGCAGTAGTTTAGAAAGGATGACATTGGGTTTACATCCACTTTAAGCAACAACAGTGGGATTATGTATTGGGAATGTTATGTATACATTCGAATACTATGAAAAAATGCAACTGCATTCAGAAATTTCCCGGATTTAGTTTCAGTTCACATGGAATGTATTAAGGTAAGAAAGATAATGTTGCATATTTGTAAATCATTTTTCTGTAGGACTGTGGAGCAGTAATCAGGTCTGCAGATATTTGGGACGCTGAGCTGGTGCTCCAGGCTTGTCTATTTTTGAGTTATTACAAAGATACAATGTCGCATCAGTTTTTTTTTTTTTTAATACTATAATCTGATACATTTATAGCAGACAATGCAATCTTTACCCCGTTCCCACATTGGTTGGGCTGAAACATGGCTATATAATGCTCACTACAATCCAAGGTGTATGCAGCTTTCTAGAATGCTGGCGGCTAGTAAGAGCACTTTGATTCCAGGAGCTAATATGGAAATCAGCAACGTCAGTGTCTGTGTTCTGATATACAGTGATAGGACCTGCCCACCTTACTTTACAGTAAGCCATGGCAATTTCCTTCCATCAATAAACAGGGATCTAGGGGGTGACAGGTTCTCTTTGATTGTGGGTTTTTGCATATTATTTTGTGGTGGAACGTTCTTTACAAGGATGAAGATGATCTTTCAGTTTTGCACATTTGCTGGTTTCTGATTAGGACTCCAGTAGAAGAAATTTCATCCAGAATTTCTAGCTCCACCAAGTTGGCAACATCTATTTGACGGCATAATCCTCCCCTGCCGGGTTTTCCATAACGCAGAATTAACAGGTGAGTCCAACTGCCAAGTGGAGACATCTTCCTTGTTGAGGAGCAGACACAAGCTGTTAGGATCCCTCCCTACTGGAGCCTCCAAGAGATACAAGAAGCTGGACGGTCATTCATCCCACTCATAACTGAAATGTCAGTGTTGGGAGGAGTAGGATTGTTTGGGATTATTAGTAATGGATTTAGACAGGATGGTTGGTTTAGTCTTCATATAGAACACAATCCGGAGCTGTGCACTGTCACAATGCAGACATGGCTTCCACAGCTTCTATGAGGTTCAGGGCCAGGCTGTATTGGCCATTGTTTTCTGGGAGAAGTTCAACAACCTTGTCTACCATTTTGGCTGTGGTGGGGATTGGCACGTCTGTGTTCTGGAGATCTTGTGGGTCCTAAATGAAGAACAAAGCAGATTTAGTAGACTGCTCCTGTGTGACCTATTTTAAACTGTCTGAAACCAGCACCATGCAGGAACTAGATTCCAATCTCTACTCCTTAATCATAATACCTGTTATCATCGGAGGACACAGAACTAGGTGATATATGGCTGGATAGTAAGAGCTGTGGCAACAGAAGTGACAGGTTCTGATTATCAAAGTTGGTCACCCATGGCTCAAGTTTCAAATGGTTCATCAAAAACAGGACAAAATGTGAGCTGTATGTGGCCCTTTGGGCACCCTTATGCTCAACATCTTTCAATCTGAAAATCAAAGGAACTGGGTGGAAAATGTTAGCTGAACGATGATTGGACCAATCAGATACAGCCACTGTTCATGTATTCTGACAGCCACATGGAGGTTCCTCCATCTATTCTGTTTAGCACAGGTTGGGAAAACAATCAATTTCTCTCATTCAGCCTGTGGCTAGCGTTAGACCATTGGAACAGAGGTAAGTATTTTTTTTTTTCTACTTTAGCTCTCGTTTAATAGTGCAAATACAAAATATATTTGTACTTCCTTTTGCTTTCTTACTGCTGCATTTAACCCACAGATCCCACAGGGACAGCTCTGATTGGCCCAGCACTGGCTGAGTCACATGTGGAGGTAATGAGTGTTTCCTTTGGCTCCCGCTGCTGAACTGAGTGGTGGGGAAGCAAAGGAAAGAACTGGGGGGGGTTTACTAAAACTGGAGGAGTGCAAAATTCCTAAAAGCTGATTGGTTTCTATGCACAGCTGCACCAGATTTTGCAGTTTTAATAAATCAACACCTGTGTATGCTGCTAGGTTGGGTTGTTGAAAATAAATCTGCTGCTTTACCCTGACTGGGTGGTGTAAGTGAGTGTACCACATCTTCTAGATTCTGTGACAGATTTATGTGATCTACTTGTAATACTAATAAACGAGATTCCCTATGATGTTCTGATTGTTGCTCAAGAAATGGGTTTGTAAGTTTCTCTCAAACCTCCCCATAGACAGGCGATGGCGGTTGTTGGATACACAATGCTGACCAATGCCAGAAAAAAGGAAGCAGCTGTGCTGGGTATTTTTAGCCAATTGCTACTGTTTACTCAGAGATAGGCTGGTGCTGCCATATCTTCCTATTTTTCCAACATAACAATTCGATGTGTTTAGAGAAACATCTTTCAAAAGAAAAATATTTTCGCAGCTACATACCATCTCCCCTTCACCCTCTAATGGTTGTGTCAAAGTACACAATCAGTAAAGTGCAGTCATTAAGCAGCACTATGAAGCAGGAAGAAGTACAAATATAGAGCTGCCCCCATATTCATATATAATTAATGAAAAAAAAAAGGGTTTCAAAAGTTAATACATGTTGAGATTTTTTTTTTAGTAAAATGTGTCAAATTATAAAGGGAATATATGGCTGGGATATGCAAAAAAATGTTTTATTGCTCTTCTCGCAGGACCAAACTGCCATAAATTGTACACCCCCTCATACAATATCATCCCCTCCCAGTATTAAACAGCGCCTAGCAGAAGAAAATATAATGGTTACATAATCAATACACTATGGTAGAACTCTTCTAACTCCCTACAATTATAGCCCCATGTAAAAACAAGATTGTATAATCACAAATAATAACAACAGTGTGTGTATCCCAGTTAGAGATGTGAAGGCCTGGAAAAATTCGGGGGAAAAAAAACGTTTTTTTTTTTCCTGAAGGCTTTTTTGTTTTTTTTCGAAAAATTTAAAAAAGAAATAAAAATTGTGGAATATTTTATTTTAACATGATGAATAAAATATTTTAAGACAGGGTGGTTCAAATATTTTCCAAAAAAAAAAAAAAAAAAGTATGATATCAGATTATTCTAATTTGAGTGAGGGCAAGCAAGTCCTAGGTAACAAACTGAACCCTCCAATGCAAGAACAGTATGCATTTCTTCCTTTAGGAGGTGCTGTGCTGCTATTGTAACAAGAACCAGTCCGGTCAAACCTTACGTTTTTAGAAGTTCCTAATTGTGATGACGGACAAAAAAAAGAGTAGCTGCAGAAGCAGAGAGACGGATACTGACAATTTCAGCTAAGAAAATGATTCTGATTAAATGTCCATTGAAACTTAGTCCCAAACTCTCTTCTTAACACTTCCCCCATCTTCAATTCTTTTTATGAGAATGGGTTTTTTATTTTTATTTAATACTGTGGGGAGGAAATATGAAAAAAATTGTTACTTTTGGTTTTGAAAATTGTTTTGTGGAGGCTTTTTGGCTGTTCCACATAAACTAGTAAGCAGTTTGGGAGATTGTTGCTCCCTTTGTTACAAATAAATATTATAAAAAAGTAAATTCTGTTTGTGATAATTGTTTGGCTACACTATATATTTAATATGCTATTTGTGATCATTTTATGCCAAGTCAAATTGTCCATAGTCATATTTTATGTTCCTAAAGTAATAGAATGACTTTCAATCTTAAAAAGACAAAAAAGTGCTAATGTAGCATTTTTGTCAATTTTTACAAAAATTTCATTTTTTTCCCCAAAAAAACTTTTTTTTTCCGAGCTTCAAAATTTACGGAAATTTTACATCTCTAATCCCAGTCAGAGGAGCAAACATGGGACCCGGTCCTTGTATCATTGCTAGCAAAACTCAAAACTGACAGCTGACTGTGATTCACAGGCCACATGCAGAAAACTGTCAGCCCAACAAGCGCTCACCATTGCTTTGATCCAAGTACAGAGGGTTGGTGGCAGTCTGGCCAGCAGCTCCATTCCTTCCTTTGTCTGTGTATGCAGCAGTGCATGTGCCAGTCTCTGTCCACACAAGACCAGTAGTTGGGATGCCAGCACCTCCTTATCCAGCACTTGTAGAATAGCCTAACAAACATTTATTAAACACAAAGCAGTAATTTCATGGACACAAATAATATCTAAAAATTAGAAGGAGCAGTCAGTGGCTTAAGTATCCTAATTCTGATGACTTTGAGGGTAACTTCAGCCAAAAATCAGATTGAGGGTCAGTTCACACCACATGCAGTTCAGTGCATTTTTTTCTCTTCATCAAAAACGCATTGGGAAGTAGGTTATACGGTTTTCAATGGCATAGTTTACACCAGTGCAATCAGTTCCAGAAAAACAAAAAATAGATCATGGTGCATTTTTCCTGCACTGGAACATAGTAAAAAGCATCTGGAATGCATCCGGGAACATGCCAAAAACACGCATGCAAAAACCCATGCAGAATGGATCTGGAGTGTGTTTTTGGTGTGAGCCAGCCCTTAAAAAATAACTTCCTTAACCACTTGCCGACCGCCTCACGCCTATATACGTGAGCAGAGCGGCACGGGCAGGCAAAATCACGTACCTGGAACGTGATTGCCTTCCCGCGGGCGGGGGGTACGATCGGACCCCCCCCGGTGCCAGCTGCGGTCGGCATTTGGCTGGGAGAGTTGAGAGACGAGGGGGAGGCCATCCGATCGTGGCCCCCCCCCTCGCGATCGCTCCCAGCCAATGAGAAACATCCCCTGCCTCTGTATAGTACACAGAGGCAGAGGATGTGATGTCATCTCTCCTCGGCTCGGGAGTTTCCGTTCCAGCGCCGGGGGGAGATGACATGTAAGTAAGTGCACAACACAAACACACACAGTAGAACATGCCAGGCACACTAAACACCCCGATCCCCCCCCCGATCGCCCCCCAATCACCCCCCCCCCCCCTGTCACAAACTAACACCAAGCAGGTTTTTTTTTTTTTTTCGGATTACTGCATAGTGTCAGTTTGTGACAGTTAGCAGTGGTAGGACAGTTAGTATTACCCCCCTGTAGGTCTAGGGTACCCCCCTAACCCCCCCTAATAAAGTTTTAACCCCTTGATCACCCCCCGTCACCAGTGTCACTAAGCGATCATTTTTCTGATCGCTGTATTAGTGTCGCTGGTGACGCTAGTTAGTGAGGTAAATATTTAGGTTCGCCGTCAGCGTTTTATAGCGTCAGGGACCCCCATATACTACCTAATAAATGTTTTAACCCCTTGATTGCCCCCTAGTTAACCCTTTCACCACTGATCACCGTATAACTGTTACGGGTGACGCTGGTTAGTTAGTTTATTTTTTATAGTGTCAGGGCACCCGCCGTTTATTAACGAATAAAGGTTTAGCCCCCTAATCGCCCGGCGGTGATATGCGTCGCCCCAGGCAGCGTCAGATTAGCGCCAGTACCGCTAACACCCACGCACGCAGCATACGCCTCCCTTAGTGGTATAGTATCTGTACGGATCAATATCTGATCCGATCAGATCTATACTAGCGTCCCCAGCAGTTTAGGGTTCCCAAAAACGCAGTGTTAGCGGGATCAGCCCAGATACCTGCTAGCACCTGCGTTTTGCCGCTCCGCCCAGCCCAGCCCACCCAAGTGCAGTATCGATCGATCACTGACACTTACAAAACACTAAACGCATAACTGCAGCGTTCGCAGAGTCAGGCCTGATCCCTGCGATCGCTAACAGTTTTTTTGGTAGCGTTTTGGTGAACTGGTAAGCACCAGCCCCAGGCAGCGTCAGATTAGCGCCAGTACCGCTAACCCCCACGCACGCACCGTACACCTCCCTTAGTGGTATAGTATCTGAACGGATCAATATCTGATCCGATCAGATCTATACTAGCGTCCCCAGCAGTTTAGGGTTCCCAAAAACGCAGTGTTAGCGGGATCAGCCCAGATACCTGCTAGCACCTGCGTTTTGCCCCTCTGCCCGGCCCAGCCCAGCCCACCCAAGTGCAGTATCGATCGATCACTGTCACTTACAAAACACTAAACGCATAACTGCAGCGTTCGCAGAGTCAGGCCTGATCCCTGCGATCGCTAACAGTTTTTTTGGTAGCGTTTTGGTGAACTGGAAAGCGCCAGCGGCCTAGTACACCCCGGTCATAGTCAAACCAGCACTGCAGTAACACTTGGTGACGTGGCGAGTCCCATAAGTGCAGTTCAAGCTGGTGAGGTGGCAAGCACAAGTAGTGTCCCGCTGCCACCAAGAAGACAAACACAGGCCTGTCATGCCCATAGTGCCCTTCCTGCTGCATTCGCCAATCCTAATTGGGAACCCACCACTTCTGCAGCGCCCGTACTTCCCCCATTCACATCCCCAACCAAATGCAGTCGGCTGCATGAGAGGCATTTTTATGTCCTCCCGAGTACCCCTACCCAACAAACCCCCCCAAAATAGATGTCGTGTCTGCAGCAAGCGCGGATATAGGCCTGACACCCGCTATTATTGTCCCTCCTGTCCTGACAATCCTGGTCTTTGCATTGGTGAATGTTTTGAACGCTACCATTCACTAGTTGAGTATTAGGGTAGGGTACAGCATTGCACAGACTAGGACACACTTTCACAGGGTCTCCCAAGATGCCATCGCATTTTGAGAGACCCGAACCTGGAACCGGTTACCGTTATAAAAGTTATAAGTTTGCAAAAAAAACACAAACAAAAATAAAAAAAAATAGTTGTTTTATTGTTCTCTCTCTCTATTCTCTCTCTATTCTTCTGCTCTTTTTTACTGTATTCTATTCTGCAATGTTTTATTGTTATTATGTTTTATCATGTTTGCTTTTCAGATATGCAATTTTTTATACTTTACCGTTTACTGTGCTTTATTGTTAACCATTTTTTTGTCTTCAGGTACGCCATTCACGACTTTGAGTGGTTATACCAGAATGATGCCTGCAGGTTTAGGTATCATCTTGGTATCATTCTTTTCAGCCAGCGGTCGGCTTTCATGTAAAAGCAATCCTAGCGGCTAATTAGCCTCTAGACTGCTTTTACAAGCAGTGGGAGGGAATGCCCCCCCCCCCACCGTCTTCCATGTTTTTCTCTGGCTCTCCTGTCTCAACAGGGAACCTGAGAAAGCAGCCGGTGATTCAGCCAGCTGACCATAGAGCTGATCAGAGACCAGAGTGGCTCCAAACATCTCTATGGCCCAAGAAACTGGAAGCTACGAGCATTTTATGACTTAGATTTCGCCGGATGTAAACAGCGCCATCGGGAAATTGGGAAAGCATTTTATCACACCGATCTTGGTGTGGTCAGATGCTTTGAGGGCAGAGGAGAGATCTAGGGTCTAATAGACCCCAATTTTTTCAAAAAAAGAGTACCTGTCACTACCTATTGCTATCATAGGGGATATTTACATTCCCTGAGATAACAATAAAAATGATTTAAAAAAAAAATGAAAGGAACAGTTTAAAAATAAGATAAAAAAGCAAAAAAATAATAAAGAAAAAAAAAAAAAAAAAAAAAAAAAAAAGCACCCCTGTCCCCCCTGCTCTCGCGCTAAGGCGAACGCAAGCGTCGGTCTGGCGTCAAATGTAAACAGCAATTGCACCATGCATGTGAGGTATCACCGCGAAGGTCAGATCGAGGGCAGTATTTTTAGCAGTAGACCTCCTCTGTAAATCTAAAGTGGTAACCTGTAAAGGCTTTTAAAGGCTTTTAAAAATGTATTAATTTTGTTGCCACTGCACGTTTGTACGCAATTTTAAAGCATGTCATGTTTGGTATCCATGTACTCGGCTTAAGATCATCTTTTTTATTCCATCAAACATTTGGGCAATATAGTGTGTTTTAGTGCATTAAAATTTAAAAAAGTGTGTTTTTACCACAAAAAATGCGTTTGAAAAATCGCTGCGCAAATACCGTGTGAAAAAAAAAAATGAAACACCCACTATTTTAATCTGTAGGGCATTTGCTTTAAAAAAATATATAATGTTTGGGGGTTCAAAGTAATTTTCTTGCAAAAAAAAATAATTTTTTCACGTAATCAAAAAGTGTCAGAAAGGGCTTTGTCTTCAAGTGGTTAGAAGAGTGGGTGATGTGTGACATAAGCTTCTAAATGTTGTGCATAAAATGCCAGGACAGTTCAACCCCCCCCCAAATGACCCCATTTTGGAAAGTAGACACCCCAAGCTATTTGCTGAGAGTCATGTCGAGTCCATGGAATATTTTATATTGTGACACAAGTTGCGGGAAAGACAAATTTTTTTTTTTTTTTTTTTTGCACAAAGTTGTCACTTAATGATATATTGCTCAAACATGCCATGGGGATATGTGAAATTACACCCCAAAATACATTCTGCTGCTTCTCCTGAGTACGGGGATACCACATGTGTGGGACTTTTTGGGAGCCTAGCCGCGTACGGAACCCCGAAAACCAAGCACTGCCTTCAGGCTTTCTAAGGGCGTAAATTTTTGATTTCACTCTTCACTGCCTATCACAGTTTCGGAGGCCATGGAATGCCCAGGTGGCACAAAACCCCCCCAAATGACCCCATTTTGGAAAGTAGACACCCCAAGCTATTTGCTGAGAGGTATAGTGAGTATTTTGCAGACCTCACTTTTTGTCACAAAGTTTTGAAAATTGAAAAAAGAAAAAAAAATTTTTTTTTCTGGTCTTTCTTCATTTTCAAAAACAAATGAGAGCTGCAAAATACTCACCATGCCTCTCAGCAAATAGCTTGGGGTGTCTACTTTCCAAAATGGGGTCATTTGGGGGGGTTTTGTGCCATCTTGGCATTTTATGGCCTTCAAAACTGTGATAGGTAGTGAGGCGTGAAATCAAAAATTTATGCCCTTAGAAATCCTGAAGGCGGTGCTTGGTTTTCGGGGCCCCGTACGCGGCTAGGCTCCCAAAAAGTCCCACAGATGTGGTATCCCCATACTCAGGAGAAGCAGCTGACTGTATTTTGGGGTGCAATTCCACATATGCCCATGGCCTGTGTGAGCAATATATCATTTAGTGACAACTTTTTGTAAATTTTTTTTTTTTTTTGTCATTATTCAATCACTTGGGACAAAAAAAAATAAATATTCAATGGGTTCAACATGCCTCTCAGCAATTTCCTTGGGGTATCTACTTTCCAAAATGGGTTCATTTGGGGGGGTTGTACCGCCCTGCCATTTTAGCACCTCAAGAAATGACATAGGCAGTCATAAACTAAAAGCTGTGTAAATTACAGAAAATGTACCCTAGTTTGTAGACGCTATAACTTTTGCGCAAACCAATAAATATACGCTTATTAACTTTTTTTTTTACCAAAGACATGTGGCCGAATACATTTTGGCCTAAATGTATGACTAAAATTTAGTTTATTTGATTTTTTTTATAACAAAAAGTAGAAAATATCATTTTTTTTTCAAAATTTTCGGTCTTTTTCCGTTTATAGCGCAAAAAATAAAAACGGCAGAGGTGATCAAATACCATCAAAAGAAAGCTCTATTTGTGGGAAGAAAAGGACGCAAATTTCGTTTGGGTACAGCATTGCATGACCGCGCAATTGGCAGTTAAAGCGACGCAGTGCCGAATTGTAAAAAGTGCTCTGGTCAGGAAGGGGGTAAATCCTTCCGGGGCTGAAGTGGTTAAAATATCAAATAACAAAACCAGCAGCACTGCAATATTCACCCTTAGTGCAGAGATTTCCCCTGCAGTACTTTATTTTTGCCACTAGATGTCCTCAGTCTGATGCCCGCCATCATTCAAACCATTTCCTCTGAGCTCAGGCTGTCCTGAACCCAACCTAGACTGTGACTGAACAGTGAAAGGAGAAGCAGCACAGTGATAAGCTCACTTTTCTGTCCCTCTGCTCTCTCATATCTACATACTTCTTGTAGGCACATGAAGTGATTGGTTCCTTGTACTGCTTATTCCTCCCTCCCTCTCTCTCTCTCTCCTGCCCTTCTGTACACAGACTGCAAGAGGCTGATATCAGGTCTCTAATCTGCATTCTTGTTGCAGTTCAGGGACTCAATTGGGCGGATATACAGAATAAATTGTGTGAATAGTCACTTTAATTATCCAATCGTGTGCAGACAAAATTAAGAAGGCGGGAATCTGCTTTTCACATTATTGGATGGTAGAAGTAAATATTCACAAAATGTATTCTGTTATAATCAGTAAAAAAAAAAGTAAATCAGCCTTAAAGTAGAATTGCTGAAATTAGCCAGGCAACTAGCATTTTCAGCAGTTGGCAAAACCCTCATATTTCTGACAGAACAGGTTTCCCTAAACCTGTCATGTGTTTAGGCCTCCAGCAGATGGTGCTAAATCTCCATTATATGCTTTTACTGCTAGTATATTTGGGTAGCACTTACCTCTTCTGCTAGGTGGTCAAACCCGTAGTTGTAGAGCTCACACACATAGTGGCGTCTCAGTGTGTCTTCATTCACCTGAAGATGTGATGAAAGCTCCACAGCAAGTGCAGGCCAGTCCACAGGATTACCCGGCACATCTGCCGTCACTTCTGATTTCACTGTAATTTGTGACTGAAACTGAGCCTGGACAGCAGCACTGATCAACTTCATTAAGAACTGGAGAGACAGCAGAGGAATGGGACAGGTCATAAGGAAAACTTTGCACACATTTTACATGCAGCGCCACCTAATGGTAAAAGCTGAAGTTACTTGAATTATTTTACCTCATTATCATTTTATTTGATTTTTTATCCATATAGAATTTTATTTTAACATGAAAATGTACAGTTCATAAAGAAATATCACAGAGCACTTGCAGCATGAAGGATCTTGGTGGCAGTGCCCCTCCTTTCTAAAAGACAGCATAAAAATGGAAAAAGAACCTGTGAGGGTAAAAAAGTTATATCATTTACTTACCTTCCCCTGGCACCTAGATGACAGCGACATCATCCTCCTTCCAATGAGATCTTGAGGAATGTTGAGTAGCCCAAATCTTGCAAGAAGATGAAACTGCAATGTCTTTCCTCATGAGATTTGGGTTACGCCACATTCCCCAGGATCTTATCAAGAAGTGGATGGTGCCCCCCGCCTGCACCACGGAAGTCAAAGGTGAGTATATCATCTCATTTTTTTTTTCCTTCACATTTTTTTTCACTTTTTTGCAGCGTTTAAGGAATGGGGAGAAGGACCACGTTAAATAAGCAGGCCTTGCCTGACATGCGTGTTCTTTAACCTAATAACGAAATGATCTCTTATAGCCCTTTCACACTGGGGCGGCGTCGGCGGAAAAACGCCGCTAATATTAGCGGCGTTTTACTGTCGGTATGCGGCCGCTAGCGGGGCAGTTTTACCCCCCGCTAGCGGCCGAGAAAGGGTTAAATACCACCGCTAAGCGCCTCTGCAGAGACGCTTTGCCGGCGGTATAGCCGCGCCATCCCATTGATTTCAATGGGCAGGAGCGGTATACACACCACTCCGAAGATACTGCTGGCAGGACTTTTTTTTTACCGTCCTGCTAGCGCATCACTCCAGTGTGAAAGCCCTCGGGGCTTTCACACTGGAATGCAAGCAGTGGCACTTTCAGGTCGGTTTGCAGGCGCTATTATTAGCGCAATAGTGCCTGCAAACCGCCCCAGTGTGAAAGGGCTTTTAGAGCCCTTTCACACTGGGGCGGTTTGCAGGCGTTATTGCGCTAAAAATAGCGCCTGCAAACTGACCTAAAACTACCTCTACTGTTTCTTCCGTGTGAAAGCCTGAGGGCTTTCACACTGAAGCGGTGCGCTGGCAGCAGGAAAAAAAAAAAACTCCTGCAAACCGCATCTTTGGAGCGGTGAAGGAGCGGTGTACTCACTGCTCCTGCCCATTGAAATCAATGGGGCAGCGCGGCTATGTGAGCGGTTTTTTCGGCCGCCAGCGGGGGTTAAAACCGCACCGCTAGCGGCCGAATACCTCTGCAAAAACGACGGTAAAGCAGCTCTAAAAATAGCGCTGTTTTCCTGCCACCGCCCCAGTGTGAAAGGGGCCTTAGACCCCTTTCACACCAAGGCGTTTTAGCGCTAAAAATAACGCTCATAAAACGCTCCCCATGCCTCTCAATGGACCCTTTCACACTGAGGTGTTGCGCTGGCGGGGTGTTGAGAAAAGTCCTGCAAGCAGCATCTTTGGTGCAGCTTTTGGGCGTTGAAAAAAGCGCTTCAAAAACGCCCCTCTCCATTGAAATTAATTGAAAACGCTGTAAAAACGCCCGAATAACACCTATAATCCGTCCTGAGCTGTAGAAAATTCACATGATCTCACAAAAAGGTAAACGTGCAAGCAGAAATGAGAGCATCTACAACAACAGGACTGAACTTGTGGGAAGGTCAGAATGATTAAACAGACCATCAAAGTGCCAAAAAAAAGTATTAATCCCAGAAAAATGAAGATTTGAAGTAAAACAAGACACTGCTTGTTTTACATGATATCACAAAGGATAAACATGCAAGCAGAAAGATAGCATCAATAACACATGCTTCAATAACGCTTGAAAAACGCTGTTAAAACGCCTGCAGCGTTGCGTTAATTTTACCGCTAATGCCCCTAAAACGCGGTAATAACGCTAAGGCGTTTTAGGGCGTTTTTGAAGCGCCTTGGTGTGAAAGGGGTCTTAAAGTGGAGCTAAACCCCGATATTAAAAACACTGCGTAGGCAGCTCTTTATTGCATAAAAGAGACATGCTCACAGTCTGTAAAATGTCCACAGAGCAGCACATGCACAGCTCAGCTTATAGTCCGGCACAGTGCCTGTGTGCTGGGAAGACTGCACTCCTGCACATGTGCAGGAGTAAGGTCATCCAATGCCGCCCAATCAAGATGGCCGAAGACACTCAGAAGAATCCGGGGAGAAGATGCCCATGCCAGTGGGAGGCCTTGTGGTTGTCAGACCATTGAAACAAAAGTAAGTATCAAGTTTAGTTCTGCTTTAAAGTGGTTGTAAACCAGGGGCGTGGCCTGCGCTTGAGCTAGATGGCAGCATAAGACCGGAGCTCCGGTATAACCCAGGGAAATAACGGCACAAAACACACCATCGGGTCCCGTTTTTGCTCTCCACAGCTGGCGATTCACCCTGGGACAAGGAAGAGAGGATGTCCAGGAAGAGAAAAGAGCAAAGGAAGCCACAGCGCCTGACGGACTTCTATAGCATGAAACAACATGACGGTAGGCAAGATGGCGCCGGGTCGTCCTCTACCCCAGCTAACATCCCCGCCAGCCATCTGACTAAACAGAGCAGCCACAGGCAAAATAGACCCTCATCTGAAAGCCCACACCCATACTCTCCCTCCCTGCCATCAGGTAGCCCTGCTAAAGCGAAATTTAGGATGGATGGAGAGGGATCCCTCGGAGCGGCAAGCCCAGGCATTGATTCAGGGGATGACACACGTGACCTCCCTGACTCCATAGAAACCTTCCCTACCATGCATCAACCAGTGATAGACACAGTGCTGAAAGATATGCTCTTATCACTGAGAAGCTCACTACAATCAGACCTGATGAAGTGTATGCATAAATTTAACACCAACCTTCAGGCTGTAGAAACACGGGTTGAGCACATTGAGCAAAAGATGGGAGAATATGCCGTCACCATTAATGATTTAGTGGACTCCCATGAGGAAAGAGAAGGAGATACTGATTGGATGAAAGATAAAATCGCAGACATTGAGGACAGAAATAGGAGGAATAATTTGAAAATCAGGGGGATCCCTTAAACAGTCCTGCAAGCTGACTTAAGATCCTATACCATCTCGCTGTTTAAATCTCTCCTACCTGATCTTTCTGATCTGGAGATCACAATAGACAGAATACATCGCCTGCCAAAACCGTCATACCTGTCAGAACACATCCCTAGAGATGTAATCCTGCGCCTACATTTTTATCACGCCAAAGAACAACTGATGTTGATCATGCGCCAGAAAAATCAAATCCCCGCGCAATTTCAGCATCTACAGTTCTATGCTGATCTTTCTCAGTACACCTTGCAAAAAAGGAAGAACTTAAACACCATCACCAAAGCACTGAGAAACCATCACATCACCTGTAGATGGGGGTACCCAACCAAGCTCACTATTAATAAAGATGGACGCACCCACGTGGTGAATTCCCTAGAGAAGGGCCTCTCCCTTTTGGAGAAATGGAAGATTGTACCGGAACAGGAGACGACCGCGGCTAAAACGCCCAGATCAGAACAGAACCTGCGTGGAAGATGGTCACTACAAAAAACGCAAAATCACACTCTTAACTCAGGATGGTTAATTTGTAACCTACTATTCCCTGGAAATCTGTCCAAGAGCTCACAGGCTTGAACTTTTTTCTCCCACTTACTTGAACAGCAATAAGCTGTACCTTAACGTTTGTGTTTTCAGGTTTGGGCTCAGCTCTTAAAAATGCTGATCCCACACAAGTTTGATGAATACACTGCCTTTCAATTTATGTTTGTTTTTCTGTTTCCCTTCTCTTTTTTTTTTTTGTTGTTTCTGAAAATTGCAGTAGCCGGAACCCGTGCAAGTACCGCAAAGACATGCCCTACTTCAACAGCAAATATGAAGATAGAACTTTCCTCACTACACATTTCCAACTTGAATATATCATCACACTGCCACCCAAATGTGAGTACATTTCAAGCTCTGTTATGCCATAGAGTGCCTATTCCTTGCTATCCCTGAAAACACCACAAGAGGGCAACATTGCCTCGAAAATGATTACCTATCACAAAAACCCGGATAACACACAAATCCCTCAATTATGGGTATAAAAATCCTCTCTATTAATACGAAAGGTCTCAATCACCCCGCTAAGAGGAAGTCAATGTGGAAGGAGGCTCTCTCTAACAAGTCTGACATTATCTGTGTGCAGGAAACGCACTTTTCCATAACAGCTACTCCTTCTTGCACTCACAGGAACTTCCCTTATATCTTTACTGCCAATGCCCAAAATAAAACAAAAGGAGTCCTCACAGCCATTCGGGACACAGTGGCGTTTTCAGTCCATGAAACAATCAAAGACCCTGGAGGTGGTTACCTAATTTTGATATGTGACATTAATTCCATCACATACACTATTGTTAATGTGTATGCGCCTAACCAACACCAGATACACTTCCTCCACAAACTTTTACGAAAGATCAAGGCCCACCAAAAAGGAAGATTAGTATTATGTGGAGACTTCAATACAACCCCTGATCTGAATATGGACTCTTCCTCTAGCACTAGACGCCCTGGTATGTCTCTCCTGACCACACTTCACGCACAGGACCTATTTGATGCTTGGAGGTGCATGCACGCCGGCGAAAGGGACTATACCTTTTTCTCCTCTCCACATAGAGTCTACTCTCGAATTGATCTTTTCCTTGTGGATCAAAGCACCTTAGCCCAAACGATATCTACAACCATCAACACCATCACGTGGTCAGACCACGCATCCATTACCCTATCCATAAGAGATGATTCAGCTTGCAGTGTACCACACATGTGGAGATCTAATGCCGCGTACACACGGTCGTACTTTTCGTCTACAAAAGTCAGACAGCCTGTCCGACAGACTTCCGGCAGACTTTCGGTGGACTTGCGGCGGACTTGCGGCCTACTTTCTAACGAACGGACTTGCCTACACACGACCACACAAAAGTCCGACGGATTCGTACGTGATGACGTACACCGGACTAAAATAAGGAAGTTCATAGCCAGTAGCCAATAGGTGCCCTAGCGTGGCTTTTTGTCCGTCGGACTAGCACACAGACGAGCGGATTTCGGGGTCCGTCGTAGTTACGAAGTAAAGTTTTGAAGCATGTTTCAAATCTAAAGTACGTCGGATTTGAGGCTAAAAAAGTCAGTTGAAAGTCCGGAGAAGCCCACACACGATCGGATTACCAGCCAGCTTTAGTCCGTCAGCGTCCGTTGGACTTTTGTAGACGAAAAGTACGACCGTGTGTACGCGGCATAACACTTATTTAATGCAACAACCAGACTCTAAAAATGCTATAAGTCAACACTTGAAACAGTTCTTTAGCGTTAATGATTCTTCTGTGCAGGATCAATTTATGCTATGGAATTCACATAAGGCGTATATACGCGGTATTTTTATACAACTGGGGGCAAGAGCCAAGAGGCAGCAGCAACAACGGGTAAAGGAATTAACAGACAAAATATTTTTGCTTGAAACCAGTAACAAACAAAAGACATCCCATATAATATCCCAACAACTCACACAGCTACGCAATGATCTAAGATTACTATTACTCGAGAGCTTTGAAAGATCTTCAAAAAAGCTTAAAATGACATATTACGCTACAGGAAACAAAGCTGGCAAAACTTTAGCGTATAGATTAAAAGGCCTCAGACACAAATCAAAGATCCCTTATATATTACACCCTATGACTAAACACAAACTCTATCACCCTCAAGACATAGCGGACACATTTAGTCACTATTATAGTACATTATACAATTTAAAAGACGATACAAACACCATACAACCTAGCACTGATGCGATTAATTCTTTTCTACAACACCTAGACATGCCTTCTCTCACACAAGAACAAATACAGACCTTAAACCAAAAATTTAACACAGAAGAACTACACAAAACCATTGATTCCCTCCCTAGCAACAAATCACCGGGCCCAGACGGCTTTTCTGGGGAATATTACAAAACTTTTAAACACCTATTAATTCCGTATATGGAACGCACCTTTAATACTGCTGCTGCCTCTGCCTCTTTCCCACCAGAAATGTTGAGTGCAATAATCGTGACACTGCCAAAGCCAGGGAAGGAACCCAATACCCCCCCAAATTTCAGACCCATCTCACTGCTTAACACTGATCTGAAAATATATGCCAAACTTATCGCATCCCGCTTGCTAAACATACTCCCCCTTCTCATACACCCTGACCAAACCGGATTTACCAAGGGCCGTCAGATGTCTGATGCTACCCGCAGGTTGACAAATATCATACATTTAGCTAGGGTGCACAAAAGGCCTTCTCTGCTGTTGGCGTTGGACGCAGAGAAGGCCTTTGACCGCATACACTGGCAATACCTACCTCAGGTCTTGAGCAGGTTCGGTTTTTCTGGCACCATTCTCTCAGCAATTCTAGCCTTATACTCTAAACCTTCGGCCCAAGTATTTACATCAGGAGCATTATCCAAACCATTTAGCATATCAAACGGTACTAGACAGGGATGTCCCCTGTCCCCATTAATTTTTAATTTACTCATGGAACCTCTGGCTATATATATATATACACGCTCTCACCCCGACATTAAAGGTTTCTGCATGGCTAAGTCCACGCATAAGATAAGTTTATTTGCGGACGACATAATCATGATCTTGACCAATGTGGAAACTTCTCTGGCTTTGGTACACAACGCTTTAGATATGTTCAATAAAATATCTTACTACAAAGTAAATGAGAACAAATTCTACATAATGGGGATAGGCATTGACCCTGGTCTACAAGCTACACTTAGTTCAAGATTCCCATACTCCTGGGAAAATAAAGGGATAAAATACTTGGGTATAACCCTAACAGCAACGATAGATAACCTAGTGGCTGCTAACTATACCTCATTTTTGGGAGCTCTGCAGAAAAAACTTTCGGATCTAGCCAAAGTAGAACTATCGTGGACAGGAAGACTGGCAGCGTTTAAAATGATGGTTCTACCACAGCTGCTCTATTTATTTAGAACGCTCCCAGTCCCTGTCCCTAAATCCTTCTTTTCTAGTGCTCAATCCCAGATCAATAGATTTCTCTGGCAAGGCAAGAAGGCTAGGTGTGCCTTCATGAAACTCACTAGGTCTAGAGAAGCTGGAGGAATAGGACACGTTATACTAAAAGACTATTATATAGCAGCAATTCTTTCACAAGCCAAATACTGGCTATCCCAATCACAGACCCATAGATGGTTGGAGCAAGAGACAGCACAGGTCCCTAGGACAAACCTAGCTGACTTACTGCTATCTTCCAACATCCAGACGTACACTCAAACACACTTATCCCTTACAATGGTTGCTACATTACTAGCTTGGAAGACACTCATATCATCAAAATTCACGAACCAAACAACCAAAAGTATCCCGATTACTACATCCAGCTTAACACTGGTTATACCAAATTTACGTATAACACACTGGATGTCCAGAGGCATACTAACACTAGATGACTTTATGAATGGTCCAATACCCAAAACATTTGAGACCCTACAAACCGAGTACGGTTTGAAAGACAAAGACTATTATAGCTACATCCAGATATCGCATCTACTTCAAAAATACCCTAACATTTCCATTGAAGTACCATGGCGAGTATTCCTATACTTCACAAACCCCAACACCAACATAAAAGGTATATCCTTATTTTATAACTTGCTCAACAACAAGCATGTGTTCACCAAAACTGACAACATCATAGCATGGGAACATGAGCTGGGTACATCCTACACTGAAGAACAATGGCAAAAAGCCTTACGCAACACATTTGCAGCCACTAAATGCGTTAACCTGTGGGAGATAACCTATAAATTAATACTAAATTGGTACTTAACGCCATACCGAATATCAAAATTTGCTCGACAAACCTCGTCTCTATGCTGGAGAAACTGCGGACAAGTAGGTACACTACATCATATTATATGGGAATGCCCAAATATACGTCCATTATGGCAAAAAGCATTTATATTAATCTCAACAATAGCAGGATGTATAGTCACCCCGAAAGCGGATCTGGCTGTTCTTTCATTAGGCATAGAAAATATACCGGTAGCTACTAGAACTATAATTATACATTTACTACTTAGCACTAGGTTAACAATTCTCAGACATTGGAAGGATACTAAACCTCCCACCTTCAGTGAAATTATCGAGCTGACCAACACACACGCTACCTACGAACGTATGTTTGCAGCAGCCCAGGGTCAATACTTGAAGTCACAATCCAAATGGTCAAGTTGGATAAAATGGTACGCACATAACCGTAAAGGTTAAAGTTCTTTTCGTTCTGATTACTTACAACCCATACTCATATGAAGTGTGCAAAGCTGCATATTTTCTGTTTATGTTTTAATTTAATTATTATTTATACTACCTTAACAATGTTAATACTAGTACAACAAAGTTTTATATAGACGGGAATGTTGGTCCTTTTACTAGCTTATTTACGAAATAGCTATTTAGTATGAATGTTCATTGCCAAACATCCAACTGAAGATTATACTATCATATTAACGATAGTCAACAACCGCTGACATCTAACCAAACTATGTATACCATTACATTACATTACTGATGTATAAAGCGAAACTGTGATGTTGCAGAATATCTATACACATTATACTGTATGCGAATTGTACTGTTTACAATATCTATTGTTTACATTCTGTATTGTTTACCATTTATACTGTTTGATTCTTTCAAACCAATAAAAAACATTGGAATTAAAGTGGTTGCAAACCCACGAACAAAACAAACAAAAAAACAGCAAGACAATAGGCATAATGAGCTAGTATTACCTAAGTTCGAAGCCCCCGCAGCAGTCCTCATTCACTGCTCTGGCTGGCGACAGTGCTCCCGGAGTTCCTTCTGGGTATCGCGGGCTCCGGCGCTGTGAATGGCTGGAGCCGCGATGAAGTCACTCCCACGCATGCGCACGGGCGCCGCCAGTAACGGCACAGTCTAACTGAAGCAACGGCATGTACCTGCCCTTGCTTCAGTGCACATATGCCGATGACGTCTGCACATGCAGATACAGGAGATATCTCCTAAACCATGCAGGTTTAGGAGATATCCAGGGTAGCTACAGGTAAGCCTTATAGGCTTATGTGTAGCAAAAAGTGGTTGTAAAAGGGTTTACAACCACTTTAACCTCTTCCAAAATGTAACCCTTGAAGCAGCATGCAAATGATTAGTTGTCAATATTGACTGTGGTGGTACTGCACCTCCTTGCACTGCAGGTCCTCAGGTGCAGCTTCCACTCCAGCAAGGAGAACAGTGAGCAGCATAATATTGATCTCACTCCAAATCTGGTGGGACTAGCAGTCAGAGGCAGCAGTGCCTTAAGAAGATCTCACATTACAGATATTCAGCTATGAGGCTCAAGGGCCATGAAGTACACTGCTATTCTTCAGAAGATTTTCAATGCAAAAATGTCAATCTTTCAGGGTACTACTTTGGCACAGTTAATATTTCTGGCTGCACCCTTTAAGGCACATAATCGCTGAGTTCAGGCCCACTTTTATTTTAACCACTAAACTTTAAGCATACTTGTATTGTCACTGCCCAAACTACTGAACTACTATGATCAGTAAGATTCCTGTGCTATAAAGAAGCTGCACCCAGATAAAAGCAACAAAATCAACTGATTTATATTATACAACAGCAATAGGTTACATAAAAAAAAAAAGATCCTGTCATGGATACCTGTTGTCGGAGGCTCACTATGCTGGGGTCCATGTCTCCGCTTGGCAGCAGCTGAATTGAAGTGAGGTCTTTAAAGAAGGCATTTTTGCCCTGAAAAAAATACAGAAATGTACATTACAACAGCAGTAATATCTTCCAAGATGCACCAAGCATTTGTCTTTGCTTTGAGTCTTGTGTTTTTTTTCAGTGTTATTGTAAAATTTAATTGAAAGCAGCTTTTTGACCTGCTGCTAACAGGGATATGTTACACATACCCCCCCCCCAAAAAAAAACATGCAGGGTGTCTGTAGCATCCCGTTCTACTGCCCTACTGCAGCTCCCTCTCGCATTTGCCAATTATACGTATTACAGCAACTGTGAGGCCTCTTGCACACTGCAGCTTGAAAAAGCTCAGAACAGCATTTTCTTTTACTAATCTTAAATGCTGCCCATTGTTTACAATGTGCCTGTACACACAGGTGAGTAAACAAGCTCTGCGTATTCTTGAGTAAAAAGAAAAATTTGCTTTCCTAGCTTGCGCAAATGCATTCAAATACACGCATATGAGCATAAATATTGATGAATTTTTCCCTAGGAGGGGATATGATTTCAGATTACAAATACCATACTGGTGACCCCACAAAAGGGATAAAAAAAATGCAGAAGGGAGTTTAATAAGACACGTGGCCACTCATTAAAATTAGAAGAAAAGAGGTTTAACCTTAAACTGCGTAGAGGGTTCTTTACTGTAAGAGCGGCAAGGATGTGGAAATCCCTTCCACAGGCGGTGGTCTCAGCGGGGGGGCATCAATAGTTTCAAAAAACGATTAGATAAGCACCTGAATGACCACAACATACAGGGATATACAATGTAGTACTGACATATAATCACACACATAAGTTGGACTTGTGTCTTTTTTTCAGCCTCACCTACTATGTAACTATGGAAGTTATTTATGAAAGGCAAATCCACTTTGTACTGCAAGTGCACTTGGAAGTGCAGTCGCTCTAAATCTAAGGGGAAGATCTGAAATGAGTGGAAGCTCTGCTGATTTTATCATCCAATCATGTGCAAGCTAAAATGCTGTTTTTTATTTTCCTTGCATGTCCCCCTCGGATCTACAGCGACTTTACTTCCAAGTGCACTTGCAGTGCAAAGTGGATTTGCCTTTAGTTAATAACCCCCATTGTATTGTGCGGGCTAATGCACAAACGCACATATACACACAAAACAAACGCCTGAAATTATGTCCAAGAAAGCAGATGCTCAAACATTAGTACTGTGTGCAAGAGGCCTTATAGCAGCTACCGTCAAAAAAAGACAGTCTGACTGTTGTTCAGAACAGAGATACAAAATAATATTTTTACTTTTGTAAATACTCGGAAAAGTAAAGGATGAGCTTGGATCTCTATAGGATGTCAGTTAAAGTGGTTCTAAAGACAAGCCATTAAAGCAAAACTATAGAGAAAACTTTTTTTTTTTCCATTTTGAGTAGATTGAAGGGATTGTTATAAAACTGTCGGTTTTTTTTTTTTCACCATCTGTGTCCCTCTGCGGAGATTTCCTTTCACTTCCTGTCCCATAGCCAAACTGGAAGTGAGAGGAAATCCCAGCAAATTAAGGGATTTCCTTGGGGACCCCCACAGGTCACCAGAACTAGTGTCCCGATTGGAAGATTTCCCCTCTATTACTTTTCTGGGGACAACCCAAAATTTGGGATTTTTTTATACTTTCACTTTTAATGTTAATGGTAAACAGGACAAATAGAGAGGATGACTCTCCCCAATGGGGGCACAGACAACATTAAAAACTGACAGGGGTTCTAATCCTCCTCAACTCTATCCAAAACTAAACAAAAAGTTTGCCTTTAGTTACACTTTAATGTATTCTCTGTATTCAGGTAAAAAATGTCCAAATAGTTGTACCCCCCCCCTCCCCCATTTACTTACCCAAGTCCTATCTCGATCCAGTGCTATTCCCCCACAGCACACAGCTTACTATAGGGCAACACACAGAAAAGGAGGAGCTGAGATGGCCAGCGGGGGACCCCAAAAGAGGAGGTTCGGAGCCCTTCTGTGCAATAACATTGCAGCCAGCAGGTAAATATAACATGTTTGGTAAAAAAAAATAGCCAGCAAGGTCCATAAAGACATGGATGAGCAAGTTTAGGGTGGAGGAACTTGATTGGCCTTCACAGGGTCCTGACCTCAACCCGATAGAACACCTTGGGGATCAATTGGAGCGGAGACTGCGAGCCAGGCCTTCTCGTCCAAATTCAGTGCCTGACCTCACAAATACACTTCTGGAAGAATGATGAAACATCCCCATAGACACACTCCTAAACCTTGTGGAAATACTTCCCAGAAGAGTTGAAGCTGTTATAGCTGCAAAGGGTGGGCCAACTCAATATTGAACCCTACAGACTAAGACTGGGATGTCATTAAATGCATAGCTCCCAACTGTCCCTGATTTGGAGCAATGTCCCTCTGTCCCTCTTTCCTCCGCACTTGTCCCTCATTTTGGTCTGATCTATATAGTTGTATATAATATGCACTTTTTATCTTTCAAAAAGTGTTTCCCAGTGCTAAACCTTTCATCTAAATTCTAAATTGCTGCATTTGTAAATTTTAAAAGCCAATATAAAGGAATAGTAGTGGTAAAAAAAAAGCCCTTGTGGATTTATTTAACCTTTTTTTTTTTGTTAATTCTCCTTTAAGGGGGTGTGGCAGGGGGCGTGTCTTATGCCTACATACATTTTCTAGTAGTTGTCCCTCATTCCCATTTCAAAATGTTGGGAGGTATGTTAAAGGTCACGTGTGTGTATAGGCAGGCGTCACAATACTTTTGAAGATTTAAAACTGTTTTTTGATAATGTTTATTTTTACTCTGCATTCCAAAGGCTGTTTTTTTTTTTTTTTTGAACATGTGACCAGCAGAAGAGGAATAGAAATTCCTCCTGCTTATGTTTCCCTGCAGGCAGTGTGGGAAAGATCTGGTCACGTGACAGCTCTATATCAATCAGGAAAGAAGGTACTTGGATGTTTTGTTTTTTTTTTTTTATTTAAAGAATTACAGTGCCATCATCTGCCATCATCCACACACAGAAAAAGAAGGGAGAATTTAAATTAAACAGTGTGTTAATATTACTTTAACTATAGCATAATTTTTACTGAAACTTTGAGTTTCATAAATCGTTGCGCTAATATTGTGCGACATAAAAAATTGAAACTACCCCTTGTTTATTCTCTGGGGTGTCTGCTTTCAGAAAATATATAAAAATTGGGGGGTTTGGATAATCTCCAGACCTAAAATGATTTTTTTAAACCTGTGCAAAAAAACAAATATGCAAAAAATGGCTCTGGCTGTGAAAGGGTTAATAAATAAGAGTTGGTGTCCTTCAGACAGTCAATATGGTGAAAATATGTGCTAAGCAAAAATGCTCATCAGTGACGTGTGACAAATACATCAATAGATGCAGAAGGGTCCTGGCACTCACCTTACTGTCAAACAGAGATAAAGGTTTAACGGACTTGAGTGAGAACTTCATGATGGCGTACATGATGGCGGAGAGCACATACTGATGTTCTACCAGAGGATAGTGAATGTGTTTCTGCTCCAGAGCCAATTCCACAATAGAGTTGGGACCCTCCATTGCCACCCAGGAGTCTTCTACCTCCAGTACTGGAGCCAACATCTCCTCACTGCTGACATCAGCCTGTACAGACCAATAAAACACTCTGGTAAGTCTGGATTGTGTACTCACAAGAAGGCCAGGAGGCAGCATTACAATAAAGTATCTTTATAGAAAAATAAGTTGTATCTGCATATCTATATCCTTAAAACGGAGAAGTCCAGCCTAAGCCCGTTTGGTTGGGCTTCACCTCTGGATCACAGGAGTGCCATTCGTTTTGCACTCCTGTGACCCGTTATTAGCAGAGAGCGGACTGAATTCCGCTCAATGCTGACGTCAAAGATATCAGTCCAGGCGCCGCGTCATCACGACAATGAAAGTCTGGATCCGCCAGGTGCGTGGACTGATACCCGATTCAGACTCTCAGCGAGACCCTGAGACGGCCGCTCCCCGCCCCTCCACAGCTCAGCGCTCCAGTGAGCAGAGCGGAGAGCTGCTGATTGACAGTCAGCATCTCTCCGCTCAGAGATCTAGGAGAACCGAGCCATCGGCGGTGTTCAATCGCTCGGTTCTCAGTGCAGAGGAGCCGGGGGATCGATGCTGCATCCACTAAGGTAAGTATGATGGAGGAAAAAACAAACAAACCCATACTTCTCTTTTAACCACTTCCGGACTGCCCACCGTCGCTATACGTCGGTACTTTGAAGGAGGATATCGTTGTTATGGCAGCTAGCTGCCATAACCCCGGTATTCTCCTTTTCAGCGGGCGTTCCGGTTTATGATAAAAGTGGTCTCTCTGCGGCGGATTTGCAGTGAGATCACTTTTAATCAGTGGCGGGAGAGGGCCCCCCCCCTCCCGCCGCGATCCGGTGCCCTCCGCCACTTACCGGAGCCGTCAGCAGCTTTTTTTTTTTCTTTCATTTTTTTAAATGACAACATTTTTTTTTATTGCATTTTGGTGTAAATATGAGATTTGAGGTCTTTTTGACCCCAGATCTCATATTTAAGAGGTTAAGAGGTCATGCTTTTTTTCTATTACAAGGGATGTTTACATTCCTTGTAATAGGAATAAAAGTGACACAATTTTTTTTTTTTTTTTTAAAAAGGTAAAAATGTAAAAAAAAAAAAAAAAAAGGTAAAATAAATAATAATAATAATAATAATAAATCCCGATGAGCTTGCGTGCAGAAGCGAAAGCATACGTGACTAGCGGCCGCATATGAAAACGGTCTTTAAGCCACACATGTGAGGTATCGCCACGATCAGTAGAGCAAGAGCAATAATTCTAGCCCTAAACCTCCTCTGTAACTTAAAACATGCAACCTGTAGAATTTTTTAAACGTCGCCTATGGAGGTTTTTAAGGGTAAAAGTTTGTTGCCATTCCACGAGCGGAATGGCTTCAATTTTTAAGCATGACATGTTGGGTATCAATTAACTCAGCGTAACATTAACTTTCACAATGTAAAAAAAAAATTGGGCTAACTTTACTGTTGTCTTATTTTTTAATTCAAAAAAGTGTCGTTTTTTTTTTTTTTTAAAGTGCGCTTGTAAGACCGCTGCGCAAATACGGTGTGACAGAAAGTATTGCAACGACCGCCATTTTATTCTCTAGGGTGTTAGAAAAAAAAGTATAATGTTTGGGGGTTTTAAGTAATTTTCTAGCATAAAAAACGGTTTTTAACTTGTAAACAACAAATCTCAGAAAGAGGCTCGGTCCTTAAGTGGTTAAACCACCTACTGAAAGAAGCTCCCGAGAAGCAAACATAGATGAGCAGAAATGTTGGGATTACCTCCATCATTGTTTGTAGGAGATCAGAGCAGCTTCCCATGAAAGAGGTCGTAGAGGTGTCACTCATACCCACATCCTGTAATGAGAGAGAGACAGACAAGCTATATTTATGTATGTATACAAATATATATTAGCATATACGTTTTCCTTACACTGCTTGCATAAAATACATACATTGAAGGATGTATTAATAAATGGAGAGCTGCAATGATGTGTACCTTTTACATCTGGAGTTCTACTTTAAGGTTTGTTTATATACATGAATATTATGTTCTTGCAACTGATGCTACATTGTACACTATTACATCATTCCTTTATCAATGATCAGGACCTACCCTCCTGCACAAACGATCCTTCGGGGCTTTTCCAACCTAAAGAAGGAGACGCATGTTATACATTATGAGAGAAAACAAATGAGACGAGGCCTATTGTCACACTTAAAACAAGCGCTTAGGAGTCATAAATGTTCTGGAACAGATTGATACAAATAACCCAGATTAGTGGCAACAGCTGCTACCTAAAAAATGGATTTCTAAACAAAAGAAATAACACTGATAAATAGTAGTTATACATTATGTTGAATCTACAGGAAAACACAAACAGTTTGACCGTTTGTGTTTGATTCTACACAGAATATTAGGCGACCCGCACTGACAATCCATGTCACATAATGCAGATCCGGCCAGTGTTCACTCACCTTATCTATGAGATATGCAGCTGATGAAAACCGTTTTATAATGAAGGTGCTCCACATCATCAGAGACAGCCCTGGAATCATAAGAACATGAACACACCAAAATCAGCGGCTTTTCATTTTTATTGATGTTCATTTCAGTCATGTCTCCCATTCCCTAATATATACTTCTAGAAGAACCTCCCCTTACCTGTGCAAAGCTAAATGCAGCCTCTCTAATAAATGTCCCTGTATAAGATCTTACAAAACATACTAGTCAATGGAGTCCAGTGTTGTATTTCTTGCAGCGGAGGTTCTCCTTGTACTACTCTGCTTCTGCGCCATCTTCAATGTCCTCTCATCAGGAGTAAGGATGAGCTTGGCTTCGGCTCTGGTTTGTGTTTGGTTACATGGTCATATTCGGTCAACGGAGTCACAAGCATCCCTGCCCCTTGGTATATGTGTAGATGCAGGGTGAGGAATCTCCTGCCCGCAGCTCACTGGCCTGGTGCTTAGAGCTGAGTTTCAGGTTGGGACCGAACTCAAGCTCATTACTAATCCGGAGCACTTTTCTTAGGATTTTTTTCTTTATTTCCACCTAGTGATCCTGCCAGTAACACACTTCCTGTCCTGGGGTGACAACACTCACTCATTGTACTGTATCATTAGAGAGGTAGTAAACACCGCTTGGTGATATGTACTTACAAGTAAGCTTATCTGTAGGTACAAGGAATATTTCCTAAACGTACACCATTTAGGAGATATTCACTATTTTTGCAGCCGGTGAGTATGGCTGTGCCACGGCTGTGACTCCTGAGCCCATACATAGGAGTGACGTCATTGCGGCTCGGCCATTCACTTGGCTGGAGCCTGTGAACTTGGAAAGAAAACCAGGTGTAGATAGAAGCCCTGTCAGCGGTGACAGCGTGCTGCTGGGTGGCTTGATTTTAAGGCAAGTCTTTCATAATGTGCTAGTATGCAGTGCATACTAGCACATCATGCCCTTAACTTGCAGGGGGAATTTTTTTTTCCAGACTTTACTGTTACTTTCTTTTTTTTAACTCCTTTTATTGCAAAAGATGTATACACAACATTACAAGGTAAAGTACTATGCAGAAGCAGTTACAAAGTATTCTGTATTACCGTATATACTCGAGTATAAGTCGATCCGAGTATAAGTCGAGGCCCTAATTTACCACAAAAAATGGGAAAAACTTATTGACCCGAGTATAAGACGAGGGTGAGAAATGCACAGCTACTGTTAAGTGGAAAAGAGGGTCAACAGTGCCTATTTGCAGCCTCACTGTGCCCAAAGCTGGAGTTTCTAGCACCAAGTGTCCCTGAGATACGGGGCCCCAAAAATCGGTTCAGAAAATGTCAAGCACTTTTCTGCAGCAGAGAATGACATTTTCCGAACCGATTTTGGGGCCCTGTATCTTGGGGCCATTTGGTGCTAGGAACCCCAGCTTTGGATATATTGTGGTACCAGTTCTACTGGGTTTGCACACCAAATTTGCGGTTCCTAGCGAATGTGTGGCTCTGAGATACAGGGCCTCAAAGTCGGTTCGGAAAATGAATTTTTTTTGCTGCAGAAAAGTGCTTGACTCGAGTATAAGTCGAGGGGGGCACTTTCAGCACAAAAAATGTGCTGAAAAACTCAACTTATACTTGAGTATATACGGTACATTGCATTGCAACAGTTACCTCTTGTCTCAAAGCCGTCAAGACCAAACATGTGAACTGCATCTTTACTAATACTCTAGGACAGAAACTGGATAGGACTACAGAAAGCTTCCCCAATCCTATCGTCCATAACAGAGAAGAGGGGTTTTGTAGTCCACATGTATAGCAGGGAACAATGTAACTGATAACAGTCAGCACAGGTAGAGAGCTCAGGAAGTTATCAGCTCACATTTTCTCGCAATATTAACAAGTATTTTATTGCACTTGTAAAAAAAACACTTCCAATATTTTTTTTAGACTAAAAAGGACCAAGTAGGATCAGTTCATGGTTAGGGTTTACACTCCAGTATCATTTGTATTAATAAACGCTAAAATAACTATTCAGTGTTTTTTTTCAAGACCACTGTGCAATGTCTAGGTCAGGGGTGCTCAACCCTTTGAAGAGCGAGGGCCACTTAAGAGATTTGGTAACCGGTCACAGGCCCCAATTAGATTGAATGGGATTAGAATTTAGTATTTATTTTTTTTGAATTGTATTATGAACATTTTCCTCCTGCAGCCGCTGAATGCCGGAAGGAGGGAGAGGAGGAGAAACTAGCTTTCAGGGGTTGCAGGAGGAAAATGTAGAGGATTGTTTCTGTATATGCCACCCCCATAGCCCTTCATGTCCAAGTGTAAAACAGAATGTGAAAGGGAGGCCGCCCAGGCCCCCTGGAGGATGGGGTGGGGTCACCATTGTGACCACTGGCGCTACACACCAGTGGTTGGGGGGGGTTGGATGGTGGTTTAAAACACGTCTCAACTATGAGGTTTTACTGCCCCCAAACTGCAAATCTAAATGAGCTCTTACTGTCCTGAGCCCCCGATAAGGCAGCTTTCACACTGATGCCCTGCAGTTTACCCACATCGTGGTGCAGTGCACCTGCGAGTTAGCTGTGCTTTGCCATAGACTTCTATTATAACTTGCGGATGTGGTGCACTTTCAGAAAGCGTACCAAACCTGCAGGATAAAATAGAGGTGCGCTTCCCTAATTTGAGGTCAAAGCCCACATCAAAGGGCTCTGAGGGCCACATATGGCCCACTGCCACATGGTGAGCACCCCTGGTCTAGGTAGTCATTTGTCAAGTCTATTTAATGCCTTCTATCATTTCTCTCTAAACAAGGGGCTTTTCTGTATTTACATACCAAACTGGACATGTGCGTTGCCGATTCTCTTCAAATGTTCCACAGACTGAAGTAGAAACTGAGCTTCCTGCAGAGAAAGAATACACCCATAAAACAAAAATTGGGTCACCTGCCCCCTGACCAAAGACCTTGTACTATACATCCCTTCCCCCAACACTGCTACCTACACTCCATTTAAGGTCAAAGGATTTGTATTTCTGTCCATATCCAGTCCTGTGATTTACCCAACTCACCTTTACCTAACCACTCTAGCATTGCATAAACCCCCCCTCCCCCCCCAACCAAGTGCCAACCCAGTGCCAACCCACTCCATTGTATCAGGACTGGGGGCTCTTGAGGGCAGAGCTAAGGCCGGGTGCTTTGATACTTTCAGGAAGCCACGTACATCACCCTGCCGGCCCCAATCCTCATATAAGCAATGGGCTGGAGGACAGAGACCCGGAGATGATGTCACTAGGGCTAAGGTTGAAATAAGATATGTAAAAAAAATAAAGTTTTCTTTAAACCTGTCATTAGTATGTTGATTAGGGAAGGCGAAATATAAGCAGATTAACCTTCAACTTTAAACATATACATGAGCATTGTTTACCTGTTAAAGGACTAATAATTCTTGTAAACCAGTCTTACAATCCAGACAACACTGTCAAGTTGTTGACCTCAATTTTAACCATTGTGGTTGAACAATAAAGTCTAGTCAAGACTCATTTCTCACCTGTTGTATTGGACAATGAAGTAACAGAAGGACACATGATGAAGTCATCACTCTAAACCAAATTGTACACACGCTGCGCTTATCAAAATAAAAAATAAGAAATTTCCACTAAAATATTAATAAAGTGATATTGTGCCTAACATATACAAAATCTATTAATACTATACTATATGTTAATGTGCAAGATCTGTGGACTGTTAATTTGATCATTGCACCGCAACACAGCACTGAATTGCATAGAATCACATGGATGCAACACCAAATCACATGGATGCGTTTTTTTGTATTTTTTAACTTTTTATTGTTTGAACATTGCACTAATACCATATTGCATAGATGCAGCACTGAAATGCATGGATGCAACACTAAATCGGACTGTTAATTTAATCATTGCACAGCAACACAGCACTTAATTGACTAGAATCACATGGATGTAGCACCAAATCGCATGGATGCGTTTTTTTGTATTTTTTAACTTTTTATTGTTCGAACATTGCACTAACACCATATTGCATAGATGCAGTACTGATATGCTTGGATGCAACACTAAATCGCATGGATGTTTGTGTTGAATTATCTATTAATGTTTTAAAATTGCACAAGCTTTGTGGAATATTTGCAATACACAGGCTTATTGGAGCACTTTTACCTATTTATTCATTCATTGAAATGTATTGCACATTAACGTATAGTATAGTATTAATAGATTTTGTATATGTTAGGCACAATATCACTTTATTAATATTTTAGTGGAAATTTCTTATTTTTTATTTTGATAAGCGCAGCGTGTGTACAATTTGGTTTAACTATTTTGCATGGTTATGAGACATGCGTAACGTTAGCAGCTGATCATTTGCAAAGATATACTATTTTGGAGACCAGATTTGGTCAATTACCTGGAGGCTCACAGGACTACAAATTAGCATTCAAAGTCATCACTCTGTTCCTTCCTGTCACAAGCTCATGGTGTAAGACGGACAGCACAGTAAAATGCTGTAAAGCTGGACTGGCTCTCCCTGTGGGACATCCCTGCTGGAAGAACAGTGCAACCATCCCCCACCTTCATCTCTCCTCCATAGCAATGTTACATGTAGAGCCCATGTAGTGGGTATTACTAAGAGCGTGCAGCATGTTTTCTCACATGCCTCACACCAATCTGTGATACTACTCTGCAGTCAGACTGATTGTCAAGACCCAATTCTTATTAAAAAAAAAATGTAAATGAAAACAAAAAAACAAAAAAAAAAACTTCATGTCCATCTGCAATTACATGCAGCTTTCTAGTTTAGCTTTAAAGAGGAACTGCAGTCTGTTCACATAATTTGTAATAAAAACATCTTTGCCATTCTGAAGCTTCACTCCAACCACTTTGCATATTATTTTATATATACTGTGATTCTGTCCTTTCCAAATATGCTGCAGAAATCTCCCTCCACCGAGTCTGGCTGCAACCATTTTAACTGTGGGCAGCTGAAGTTGCTGCCTGTTCACTTCCTGGATTTACACAGACACACAGAGGCATACCTCCAGCTCTGCAGCTCTCATTGGCCCTCTTATGACTCATCACCCCCCCTTCCTGGCAAACTCTCAGGAGAGCGAGAGAGAGAGCTGTGCATGATGTCCTAAGCCTAGGCTCATTACCAGAGAAGAAAGAGGAAGTGGGCTGTAGAAGGTATTTACTGGCAGACAAAAAAAATTTTACTATCCAAAGTTAAAACAACAAGGGCAGAACATTTAAAGTGGAGTTCCACCCAAAAGTGGAACTTCCGCTTTAAGCACTCCTCGCCCCCTTACATGCCTGCCACATTGGGGGGGTACCTTCTTTTTAGAGGGATTTCCTGTCTCACTTCCTCCTCCCGCTTCTCGGCCACCTAGGTGACTCCTCCTCTACCCCCTAGGCGGCCCCTCCCTCCCTGCAATCTTCTGGGACACGTCACAGGTCCCAGAAGATTGCCTGGCCAATACCAGAGCGCAGCACGACTCACGCATGTGCAGTGTGTGCCTGGCCCTAAAGCCATAAGCTGTCACGGCCGGGTGCCCACAGTTGCTATGACGGAGCCGCAGAGAGGAGCGAGGCTCTGGGCGGCCGCATCGCAGGACCGTGGGACAGGTGAGTGTTTATTAACCACTTCCCTACTGCCCATTGTCATATGACATCTGCAGGAACACTCTGTCCCTCCGGGCGGGCGTCACATGACGTCCTTGGCTTCCCCGCGCCACTCAGGAGCCGATGTTCGTGCCCGGTGGCCGCGATGTCCGCCGGGCACCCGAGATTGCTGGTGACAGAACAGGAACGTAGATCTGTGTGTGTGTAAACACACAGATCCACATCCTGTCAGGGGAGAGGAGACTGATCATGTGTTCCTAGTACTGTATATAGGAACACCGATCGGTCTCCTCCCCTCGTCAGTCCCCTCCCCCCACAGTTAGAATCACTCCCTAGGTAACACATTTAACCCCTTGATTACCCCCTAGTGTTAACTCCTTCCCTGCCAGTGACATTTATACAGTAATCAGTGTATATTTATAGCACTGATCGCTGTATAAGTGTCACTAGTCCCAAAATAGTGTCAAAAGTGTCCAATGTGTCCGTCGCAATGTCGCAGTCATGATAAAAATCGCAGATCGCCACCATTACTAGTAAAAAATAAAAATGCTATAAATCTATCCCCTATTTTGTAGATGCTATAACTTTTGCGCAAACCAATCAATATACGCTTATTGCGATTTTTTTTTACCAAAAATATGTAGAAGAATACATATCGGCCTAAACTGAGGAAAAAATGTGGGTTTTTTTTTAAAAAGAAATGGGATATTTATTATAGCAAAAAGTTAAAAATATTGTGTTTTTATTTTAAAATTGTTGCTCTATTTTGTTTATAATGCAAAAAATAAAAAAACGC
Source organism: Lithobates septentrionalis (assembly GCA_037952835.1). Lineage (NCBI taxonomy): Eukaryota > Metazoa > Chordata > Amphibia > Anura > Ranidae > Lithobates > Lithobates septentrionalis. The sequence goes on along the minus strand of JBBDGP010001814.1, from coordinate 797,059 downwards.
AGAGGTGATCAAATACCACCAAAAGAAAGCCCCATTTGTGGGGACAGTGTTGCATGACCGCGCACTTGTCATTCAAAATGTTACAGCGCTGAAAGCTGAAAATTGGCCTGGGCAGGAAGGGGGTGAAAATGCCCAGTATTGAAGTGGTTAAAAGTCATCAGCTATTATTATTATTATATATTTTTATTATAATCTGTAGGTGATTTATGGGGTAATCTTGGAGTGCCTACTCTAGTTTTTATTCTCACAGAAGAATAAAATATTACAGTGCACACATACAAAAATGACATTTAACTCCTGCAAGGCTTTTTAAAACACCTGAACATTTTCAAAAAATATGGGGATTTGGTCACACTATATGGCTATATGGTGCTTAAGCCTACTATTTTTTGAAAATGTTCAGGTGTTTTAAATAGCCTTGCAGGAGTTAAATGTCATTTTTGTATGTGTGCACTGTAATATTTTGTTCTGTTTGTATAGTCTTATGGCTGCACCACCTTTGATGCATTTTTTTAGGGTGTGCCCCCCAAGTATTTGTCTCGTCTCACAGCAGAGTACATGCAGTCATTCATGGAGTGTCTTATGTTAAGTCCTTTCCCAAACTGCAATACAGACAGCATGGATATCCCAGCACAACATTGCCATGATTTGTATGCAACACACAGGTTTTTACCTCTGGATCCTTGTTCCACTGCACCACATATTCCCAGCAGCAGTGAGCATGTAACACGTCCAGATCAAGGCTACATGGGAAATGCTGGTAGACCAAACTCAGCAATTCTAACACTGAAAATGAAAAGGAAACACAGATCAGTTTTAAAATCAATAAGGGCTTACTCACACTATGGGCAGTAACTGGGGGTTTTCTGCACTGGATAAACACCAGTCATCCCAGGGCACAAAGAAAACAATTGTTTTCTATGTGCCCTGTTCACACTACAACATTGGAGTGATGTACATCATGGTGCAGTGTAGTGCAGTGCGGAAAAATGCAGACATGCTTCTTTTTTTCTGCGGCATTTGGAATGACACCGCTCGTCACCACAATGCACTACGCTAGTGTGCGAAGACATGAAGTCTCACTAAATGACACTTCAAATAAAGCTAAAGAAAAAAAGAAAACCGTGTGATGCACTGAAACTCAAATTGCACCTCCCCCTGCCATACCTCGCACTGACAGCTGCCCTCACAGTAAAACTGCATCTTACTGCTCAGGCTTATGCAGGTGTTCCGTCAGATTAGGCGGCCCGTCAGATTTCGTTATGGAAGCGACGTTCCGTCACGGCCATCTTGGTACACCCCGTACTAGGCCACACTAAGCCTACAGTCTGAAGTCACCAAGCAGACATCTTTTTACACCCACTGAAGTCTTGCATTTCACACTTATTTTTACCAGTAAACCGAGCTTATATCGTGAAATACAGTATTTAGAACTCTGTGTGACTGCTTTGATGTTGAACTCTAAATGCATCGGCAAGCCTGCTTGATCTCACACGTTTGCTGATCTGACAGAAGGCTGCTGCTTTTAAAATTCAACATCAAAACAGTGTCATGGACTTCTAAAAACTGTATTTCACTATATAAGGTCAGCTTACTGGTAAAAATAAGTGTGAAATGCAAGACTTTGTTGGGTGTAAAAAGATGTCCGCTTGGTTACTTCAGACTGTAGGCTTACTGCAGCTGAGTGCAGGGTGTACCAGGATGGCCATGACGGAACGTCACTTCCGTTACAAGATCTGACGGGTCGCCTAATCTGACAGAACACAGGCCATAAATGGGTCGAATTCCAAACGATTTGTTGATCGAAAGTCAAAAAAGTCATGCGTTTTGTAATCCAATGGTGCCACCATTGATTTTGAAATTTGACCAACCAAGCCTTCAATTTCACCTCATGTTGTTACGGAAAAGAAAATTTGTGACCAGGAATCTTTTCTTTCCAGGTCACAGCTCATGTCCATTTCTTTTTCAATTCGATTTCTTGCACGATTCTCCCATCATTGATTTTAAATTCGTTAGCTTTTCAAAAAATTTCCAACATGCATCCATCACGCACGCAGAAACCACAAGGAATATGGATCGGTTCCTGGGAACTATTCTGTCTTAAAAAACGTGTTTACGGTTTCACAATATGTGGGTGTTTTCCATTTATCCCCCATGTTCATCATGATGGAGTGACCCTTATTACTTGCCATGATGCCATCTTTACCATCACAAGAGGGGAGAAGTATTGGATTCCCTAATTTTGGGTTTATATACAGCGCTTCTGACTCTCATAACTTAAAGTCCACTGGTTCTGGTAAAGAGGCAACCCTTTCATTTTCCGGTGGATGTGCACTTGGGTAACCGATTCATTGATTTGATTTGTCATGCTCACTCCTATTGGATGCACATCACGGCAGCTTTTATCCAATGGAATTTGCAGCTTGTTTGGTTACCATGGATATGAACTGTTTTACTATATAAATGATAATTTTTGTCACATTTTAATTTTCTCATTATTTATTTTTTAGCGCGGGAACTTTTTATTTATATTTGTTATTCACAATCCATCCTATTGTGTTGCTGCCAGTAGCTTGTGTGTTCTACCAGTGCAATCATTTTGTTGTGTGGAAGAGCTGAACAACGTTCGGTCACCTTGCTCATCACTGGCGCTCTCTCCAGCAGTCTCCAGGATGGCCACCACTTGGCTCACTTCTCCCGACTCCTGTACGCTGTGCGAGTCTCTCTTCTCCCGGGCCTCCTTCAGCAGATCGGGACTGATGTCCTGTTTAAAGACCCACTTAGCCACAGTGTCTGCAACACCACCTGGAACCAACAACAGCAAAGAGATTATCCGTGTGCATGAGCAATTTTGGAATTTAAGCTTCTCCTCTTTGTATCTGTTGTGAAGTCGTACTTTAGAAGTGTGATAATGATTGAACCTGCCTGCTTAAAATCTTGCAGCCATTTCACCCAAAGTGATCTTTACCTTTACCTGTTCCTTACCTGGAACAAGCATGGAAATAAGGATGTCTGACTTTACAGATACACATGCTTGTTCTGGTCAAAAGAATTACAACTTAAGCAAGTTAGACATACATAGATTTGTTTCATTTAGCCTGCAGATTGAACAAAAGAAATCAAACAGAATCCTCCATCCTCGCCAAGCAGTGCAAATGGACAAACTGATCGCTGCGGCTATTGTATTCTGACAGCTGGTCAATATAGCTGAACAGTGGCTGCAACCGATTGGCTGCAGGATCTGTTCAGCTGAGAATATTCTGCATGGCTCCTCTGAACTTCAGATTAAAGTTCGTCAAGCATGGTGGTGCCAGCATGGCCACGCAGGGATAACATTTTGCCTGATACAGCAAAAAACTGTAAACATTTGATTCATATATGGCCAGCTTTACTAAACCCCCACTTGGTTTGTGTACTAGTCAGACAGTTAGCATCTTAAAAGGTGACTGCAATGGTTGCCGTTCTCTTAGCAAAGGATTGTTTTAAAGTCCTGGCCCCACTCACCTTTCCCGCCTTCTAGCAGCTTCTTGACAGAGGGTCTCCCAAGTGGCTCCACCTGCAGGGAGGATATTCTAGCCGCCCTCCTCACCCCCTTACACTGCAACAGTGTTTGTAGGATGAGGCAGTCTTCTAGTTGTTTCAGAAGAAGTTTCCAATATTCTGTATCCAGAGACAGAGCTTCCCAAGAGTCCGTCATTGACTCCACATCATCCTCCTGCAAAGATTTGGGAAGCTAAAAGAAGACAGAACATAAGTGGTCATTGCAAAGTAGTAATACCTCTATCTACCACTAGAGAGGGCTAATATACAAAGCTGAACTCCAGGCAGATATAAAAAAATCTTACTGCAGCTAAATAATTATATACTAATAGTAGAATACATAGTGATAGGTTTTTTTTAATGCAAGCAGTGCATGTGCCTGATTTCACCTTGGTATCAGCCTCTTGCAATTCCTATACAGCAGAGCACAGACTGGGAGTGAGAAAGCAGTACAAGTCTGCTGCTTTACCTTTCACTGCCCAGTTGCAGTGTAGAGAAGGGACAAGACCTGTAAGTTAGTTAAAACGGAGTTCCAGGGTAAAAGTAATCTAGGTCTTGAACATTAGAGCACCATTTTGTACCATTTTTTACTCTCTCCAGGTGGACTTCCGTTCTACCTCACCACGGCACGTCATTTCGTACCTGGAGGCTTCACTGCCAGTTTCCCTTAGCTGCAATGCCAAGCCGAATCGGCTTTGGGGGGTCGACATCGCTGGATCACTGGACAGGTAAGTGTCCTTATATTAAAAGTGAGCAGCTACATTAATTTGTAGCTGCTGACTTTTACATTTTTGACTTATACATTTTTTTTTTTTTTAGATCCTGGAACTTCACTTTAAAGTGGAACTTTAGTCAGAAAATGAAGTGCTCCTAGATCACTTCAGGCTGATCCCTTTTGCAGGTATAGCTATGCAAAACATTTAAAATAAGTGTCTATACTGTTTAAAATCCAGTAATACATTGTCTCACCCTGCTCTGCACTTGCTCAGTTGCTCTCCATTTTTAGGCACTGCTGACAGCCTTAAAGTTGAATTTATCCCTCCTGTCCTTTACAGCCAAGACAGCTGTTTCTGTTTTATTTGCAACTACCATAGTGCTGCACATGTGATCAGTTATGACACCAGTCATCTAGTGGTTTGACAGTTTGGTTGGGGACACAAACAAATGCGACAGTTAGCAATCCATTCCAGGAATGTATCTGTTTTTTAAAACCGTTAAATCAATGGGTTTAGTTCTGCTTTATGATTTACTGCTGCTCAGGGGCTCTGGGCTTCAGTAAAATGGCAGCCGCCAGCAAGAAAAAACAGGAGCAATGCTGGAGGCAATTTACAGCACACAATAATTTTGGTGGCATAATTATTAATGTGGAATGTATGTTCCTTGCTAAAGCAAGTAGTGTCATAGCTCCGTTACTCTACTTCCTTACTGGGAGCTGTAAACATCATGTGTTGTTGGGCAGAGAACACTGTACGCTTTGCTAGGGCAGCAGTGAAATAAGAAGAAGAGCGGCAGGTGGGGTGAATGGAGACATGGGAGCAGAGAACCCCCATATTATCTCTGAAGCAGTACAATTGCCCTGCTCAGGATCTAAGTTAGTAAAGCAGCAGCTGGGACAGAGAAATGAATCCTGAGGATAGTGCTAGGCTGTGCATATAATACTACTCTCCATGTATTACAGACATGGTGACATCAGTGCTATCTAACTTGAATTTTTAATAGTGTGTTTAGGTGATCAAACGCTCCGGTTGATAGAAAGAGGACAGCAGTAATTAGTTGCCCTCACAGGAAGAAGGGGCCTCTTCAGGAAAAAAACACCAATTCATCAATATTTTGAAGAAAAATAACACAATAGGTTTAAAAGAATTCATGATTTGTGACGGGTATGATGGGTGTGCAAAGGTCTATTTATAAAATAATTGTTTTGCCCAGAGCTCAGCTTTAGTTGCAGCACAAAAAAAAAATCAGGTTTCCTGTTATAAACACAAGATACATTTTTTATTAACCTGTTTTGACAAACACAGAATCTGTAATCCAGCTTATTAATAAACTCCAGAACACCTGGGAATGGGCAGCATTTTGCTCATAAAAAAAGCTAGCCGTACTGCACACTTACCTTCTTCTCGGCCAGTGCACTGGCGATGCCGGCCGCAACCGAGTGCCCAACATGAGCCGACAGAAGAGCAGCTCCATTGCTGGAAGACTGAACACATGCAGTACGCATCTGCTGCCACCAGGGGGAGACAGACTGCAAGTCCCAAGACTCATCAATGGCCACTGGAAGTAAAAAATAAATAAATAAATAAAATACAACTAGTACGGGACCATTGCTAACATCTATTTAAAGTTACAAACATTGTTGCCCTCATCCTTACTTTACTACTTAAAGAGGAAGTAAATGTAAAAAAAAATAAAAGACTGCGAACAGGCAGGCATTTTATTGCAGAAGATACATTGAGGCCGGGTTCACATATGTGCGAGTGTGCACGGCTCTCAATGGAGCCGGTTCACACATGTCCAGAGCGGCCGCGGTACGCGGTCCGCATTCCAACAGGGTCCTGTGCTTCTTTGGGTCCGGGTCAGGTGCGAATTCAGGCAAAAATGCAGACCTGATTCGCACCTAAACAGGTGAACAGGGACGCACCGGACCCCATGCTGGGAATGGCGGCCAGACATATGTGAACCCGGCCTGAATGTCTCTTCTGCAATAAAATACACTTACCTGCCTATTTGCAAACCTTCAAGGAATGTACATGGAGCTGCATATACTGGCACTGTGTCGGGATGAAAAACTCCCGTGCATGCATGGGAGTGACATTATTCCACACTGGCCAATCAAGAAGGCCAAAGACCAGCAAGTGGGAGAAAAAAAAAACGGAGAAAGGGGCTGGCAAGGGACATCACAGTTGTCAAACCGTGGACCAACAGATAGGGTCAGCAGAGTATTTCTGCTGTTAGTTCCACTTTAATGAGTTACTTAATTGGAGAAGCTTTGCAGACTGGGAGTTGTAATTTCAATAGATGCTTTCTTTTTTTTTTTATCAGAAGTATTTTTATTATCACAGTGTTCCGGACGCAGCCGCTATAGTAACAGAGGAAAGGAACAAAAAGTGTTGAATCTCATTAGAGAGCTTGTCAAACATATTAACCAATATGTTGGTGTAGTTAAAGTATAGGCAGTATACCTAATTTTAGGTTTTCTCCCTAATGGAGAATGTCAAACAAACAAAAACACAACACAAAAACCCCAGAAAGAACGAAGATTATCTTATTATAGCCGTTATAACTGCCTTAACTCATTTGTTGATGTGGAATGCTATGTCTTCATACGGTGTCCAGAGTATATATATATTTGCTCGTAATGTTCAATAGGGTTATAACACAGGTGATAAAGTGGAGTGGTGACAGTGGTTCTAGTAGGTTTTGAAGGGGTAGGCGGTTTCCTTAGTGGTCATAATATGGAGGGGGAAGAAGGAAAGATATTAGGCCCAGAGTTCTAAGTTATATTCCTGTCGGCCCCTTTTGTGAGTGATTAAGCCATAAGTTTGGTATATTCATCAGTAGTGATAAAATGTTGCCAGAAGGAACATAATAGATGCTTCCTTGTTCCATATCCGTGACTCACTAGGTAGTGAAGTGATAAAGAAGACATTCCCAGTGCCTGTTCTTTTAAAGTACGATACACTGATGTCACCTTCCTACCTGAAGCCTGGACAATACAGTAACAGCTGAAAGCTGTTTCTCCCCCTCTCCCCGGATTTCAGCTTTTGAAGGGAGAGACGAAACACAGAGTGCATCATCTCCGCAATTGCCACTCCTCCCCCGCACCTATCCTCCTTCCTGTCCTGCCACATCTGATCATCACCCCCCTCTCTGTGACCCCCTATGTGCCCAGCCCCCCACCCCCCTGCTCTGCCGGCTTTCCCTCTTACGCCGGAGCGATGCGGATACACAAGGGGATGTGTCAGCTGTCAGGACCTTTGTCCTGTGTCCATTGATAACTGGGCATTGTAAACGGTGTTTACTATGCTTCAGCTTATGAATCCTCAATTCCTTTCTCTGTCTTAAAGGTGAGATGTCAGTTGTCTATTTAGACCCCTAATATTTCACTCAAGCCCCCACCCCCAACAGCGTTGAAAAAATAATTTCAAAAAATAATTTTAAAAAATGGTAAAAAAAAAAAAAAATTACTAAAGGGCTCATTCAAATGGGTTCTCTGGCCCATACAGCGTGAATGAGCAATTTGTTGCCATTTGTTAATCTATGAGGATGTAGTGGCTGTATAAACACACAGCCGCAGGTTCTAATTTGATAAGTGTGCAGGTGCGGCTGAGTGGCCCTGAATGCATACTGTCTGTGTTTGGGGCTGTAAACCTGCATCCACGTGCTTGTTAAGTTAGGACATGTGGCTGTGTTCATACAGCTGCTGCATCCCCATAGCGTAACATAGGCTGCCTGCATACAGCAATAGCTACATTAAAAAAAAAAATGCAGATTCACACTGTACAGACCACAGCACCTATGTGAGTGAGCCCCAAGACCCCATTTACACACAGAATGTTATCAACTCAATACAGTCTTATATTTTAGGCTTAGCAGGAATTTTGTAAGTGATGTTTGTGTCCACTAATAATGATTTTAGTGTATTTTTTTGGTTAAATTATTGGTTTGATATTTTCAGGTGGTCCCTGTTAGATAGGCTGTGCAGGGCCCCTGCCTGTTAGCATAAGTGAATGCAGCAAAGGCTGATTGGTTCTTAGTGATGCCCCTCCATTTCCCAGTGCTGCTGGAGATGCTAACGTGAAGACAGATTAGGATATTTGTACTAGCTTTATGTTAAACAGAGTTATTCATCTGAAAGAAATTATCTGTAATAAATGGAGCTTTATTAAATCTGCCTTGAGTTCAGCTTTATAGAACAAAGTGACAGACTGCTACACTGAGCCAATGTATAGCATTTCAAGCTAAACTAAACCCTTCTATACTCTGCAGCTGAGGAAACTGTCATCTTGGCCTCTATTTGATTTGCAGTTGCCATGGTGCTGCACATGTGATCAGTTATGACACCAGACATTTGATGGCTTGACAGTTCAGCTGAGAGCACAAGCAACTGTGACAGTTATCATTCATGGCATTCTTTAAAAGTAACTGTTTTGAGAAACTGTTAAATCAATGGGCTGAGTTCCCCTTTAAGGGCGAAATGAAAACCTGAGATATTTTACAATGATATCACTGGGTTTTGAAGCCTTAGGATCCCTCGTTTAGCTGAAATTATGCAAAAAGGTGACACCCATTAAGTTTGTTCTAAGGTATGGCTAAACAAAAAAATCAGTTGTGTGTTCCAGTATATGCCCCCACCACCACGCCACCTTACTCTATTCAGATAATCTCCTTAGACGTCATATTGCATTCTGCACCCAAATACAAACATCTGCTTTAGTTTCAAAATTTGTCTGCCTTACATGAGCAGGGTCAGCGGTACATATGACACAGTCTGTAGTACAGAGCCAGGCACCCACCTTTCATGTTACTCAGCAGAGACAGCATGCTATGCAGGCAGCACAGGGATTGTGGTCTCTCCGTCATCTCTTTCTCCTTTGACAGCCAGACTTTCAGGAGCAAGGACTGAAACGAGACGAACAAGACAAATCACTTTATAGCACGATCTATATTCACAGACAAACCAATTCTGTACTCAAGGACGGTCCAGCGATCAACATCCATCTATACTGCAACATCAGCACTCTGAAATCCAGTGGGACAGCGAGTGGTGTGGCCACCAGACTTTATAGGTTAATGTGACAGTAAAAGGCAGAAACAGAGCAAAAGTATTGGCAAGACAGGCAGTGAGAAAAGGGCCTCTTCTCCAATTTATTATTATACAGAATTAATATAGTGCCAACAGCTTGCACGGCGCTCTAAAACATGAGGGCAGATAGTACAGTCACAATACAATTCAATACAGGAGGAATCAGAGGGCCTTTTTTGCTATTTAATTTTACTATTAATAATTTTTTATTTAACAAACAGCATTATTTAATGGTGCCATAGAGCACTTTGGGTTTTATAAAGTGCACAGGAGATCCGGTTTTCTTTTGACCTTCTGACTTTAACTAAAGGTCTTTATAGAGCCATACAGAGCAGAAGGACAGGATGTGCCCCTTCCATAACCCACTCCTCAGACTCATTCAGCGGAGTGTGTTCTTTGAGCTTTAGCCAATGAGCCCTGCAAACCATTGTTTTGTCAACAGAGCAGTTAACCTCCCTGGCGGTATGATTATTTCGGATTTTAGGTGCTGAAAGCGGTACAATTATTTTGCATGGAAATTTGGCGTTTTATATTGTAGGTCTGTAATTCTTAACAATAACACACTTAAATCTGTCCAAACAAGAGTCTAGTAGATATCCCGGGTATGATAAAGTTTGAAACACAAAAACATAAATTATAATATAATAAATAAAAATAAATAATTAAAAAAAATAAAAATAAATAGTAATAAAATAAATTTCCCCTCGATTCACTATCGCTCAATTCTGCAAGTGTTCTAATTTACTATCGCTGTTTTCTAGCTGGTCTCAAGCCACTTTTGACGTAAAGGGACACTTTTTGGTTGCTATGGACAATCTCCAGTTTCCAGGCAGAAAGAACAGTATATATCACATAAAACTGCATGCAGGGCATGGGCCAGAGCACTGGGGACAAAAGGGATGTGAAATCATTTCATACAGTACTGTAATCTGTAAGATTACAGTACTGTATGTGTTATGATTTTTCCTTTTTTTTTAATTTGCCGCCAGGCTCCGCCCCCATGCGTCGCGACGCTCGCAGGGAACGGAGCCTGGCACGGAGAGGCTTCGGGCAGAGGACGGAGCCCACGGACACAGCGGGGGACATCGCAGGATCCCGGGGACAAGGTAAGTAAGGAGGCACCAGGATCCTGCAATGTAATCCCGAGTGTGGCTTGGGGTTACCGCTAATGGGACTGAATTTTAACCCCGAGCCACACTCGGGAAAACCGCCAGGGAGGCTACAGTTAGTCTACTAAACATTCAAAAATTAGCCCATAGTTCCACCTGCTGGCTAGAAACCGAAAATAAAAAAATATTAATATGCAATATTTCATATCGTCCTGATTTTAAAAAAATTGAAATACTTAACCCTTTTATGACTAAGCCTATTTTTGAAATTTGGTGTTTACAAGTTAAAATCCGTATTTTTTGCTAGAAAATTACTTAGAACCCCCAAACATTAATATATATATATATATATATATATATATATATATATATATATATATATATATATATATATATATATATATATATATATATATATATATATATATATATATATATATATATATATATATATATATATATATTTTTTTTTAGCAGAGAATCTAGAGAATAAAATGGCGATTGTTGCAATATTTTATATAACACGGTATTTGTGCAACGGTGTTTTAAACGCAAATTTTTGGGAAAAGGGACACTTTCATGAATTTAAAAAATCCAAACAGTAAAGTTACCCCAATTTTTTTGTATAATGTGAAAGATGATGTTACGCCGAGTAAATAGATACCAAACATGTCATGCTTTATAATTGCACGGACTCGTGAAATGGCGACAAACTACGGTACCGAAGAATTTCCATAGGCGATGCTTTACATTTTTTTTACGGTTACCAGGTTAGAGTTACAGAGGAGGTCTAGCGCTAGAATTATTGCTCTCGCTCTGGCGATCGCGGCGATTCCTCACATGTGTGATTTGAACACCGTTTACATATGCGGGCGCGACTACTGTATGCGTTTTCTTTGCTGCGCGAGCTCACGGGGACAGGGGCGCTTTAAAAAAAAATTGTTTTCCTTATTTATTTTATTTATTTTTCTTTTTCTTATAAATTGTGTTTAAAAAAAAAATTTTTTTGATCACTTTTATTGCTGTCACAAGGAATGTAAACATCCCTTGTGACAGTAATAGGTGGTGACAGGTACTCTTTATGGAGAGATCGTGAGTCTAAAAGACCCCCCGATCCCCCCTTTGCACTTTACAGTATTCAGATCGCCGAAAACGGCGATTCTGAATATTGTGTACCTTTTTACGACCAGGCGCCATTGGCAGCCGAGTAAACGGGAAGTGACGTCATGACGTGGCTTCCGCGTTTACAATTAGAAGGCTGGAACGAAGCCGCCCACAGCTTCGTTCCAGCCCGTCCCCAGCCGCTGGAGGCAGCTGATTGGTCACTGGGCCTCCCGATGGCACGGGAGGCCCGGTAAGAGCGGCGGGAGGGGGGGACGTCCCCTCCCGCTCCTCCGGTATAACAGCCGAGCGGCTTTTAGCCGCATCGGTTGTTATATCTGGATAGCCGATCGCCCGCTGTAAACAACGGTACCGGGATGATGCCTGGTATAATCCCGGAAAGCCGAGTACGCACATATGCGTACGCTCGGCGGCAAGGAGTTAAAGTATAACTAAAAGGCAAACCTTTTTTGTTTTGTATGTAGTAGACAGGGATAAGAATATCCTTAAGTTTTTTTTGCTGTCTGTGCCCCCATTTTGGAGATTAACTCTCTCTATTTGTCACATTTACTGTTACCACTGAAAGTCAAAGTAAAAAAGAAAATCCCAAATTTTGAGTTGTCGCCAGAACAGGAATAGATGGGGAAATCTTCCAATTGGGGACGCCAGTTCTGGTGACAACCAGGGATGCCCTCATTTTGAAGGGATTTCCTCTCACTTCCTGCTTTGGCTATGGGACAGGAAGGGAAGGGAAATCTTCCCAATGGGACACAGACAGCAAAAATAAATATTGATTGCAGTCTTAACCCTCCCTTTCTATATCCAAAATGAAATAAAAAATTGCCTTCAGCTTTTCTTTAAAATTGTATTTTAGCAGATATATACTGTATATATACACAGTATCTCACAAAAGTGAGTACACCCCTCACATTTTTGTAAATATTTTATTATATCTTTTCATGTGACAACACTGAAGAAATGACACTTTGCTACAATGTATACCATACTTATCCATACTTTGTTTATGTGTACATTTATGGTATCTTAGGGGATACACCTTATTATTTGTAGATATATCACATTTATTTGAGTAAGCGTCACATTATTCATTTTAATATTCCAAAAGGGTAACGACCCCAAACACACCGTCAAGAGGACCACTGCCTTGCTAAAGAAGTTGAGGGTAAAAATGATGGACTGGCCAAGCGTATCTCCAGACCTAAACTTTATTGAGCATCTGTGGGGCATCCTCAAACCGAAGGTGGAGGAGCGCAAGGTCTCTAACATTCACCAGAGGACTCCAGTGGCAACCTGTGAAGCTCTGGTGAACTCCATGCTCAAGAAGGTTAAGGCAGTGCTGGAAAATAATGGTGGCCACACAAAATATTGACACTTTGGGCCCAATTTGGACATTTGGACATTTTCACTTAGGGGTGTACTCACTTTTGTTGCTAGCGGTTTAGACATTATTGGCTGTGTGTTGAGTTATTTTGAGGGGACAGTAAATTTACACTGTTATACAAGCTGTACACTCACTACTTTACATTGTAGCTAAGATATAATAAAATAATTACAAAAATGTGAGCTACTGTTAATCAAAGTCAGTGAACCAATAAGGAGAAAGAGGGGTGGGCCTAGTCGAAGCTCCCAATCTGAATGGACACACAGAGATGCGGCTCAACTCGGGTGCCCCCACAGCAAGCTGCTTGCTGTGGGGGCACTCGGCAGGATAGAGGGGCCAGGAGTGCTGGGGAGGGACCCCGGGAAGAAGAGGGTCTGGGCTGCTCTGTGCAAAATGATTGCACAGAAACAGGTATGTATAACACGTTTGTTATTTTTAAACCAAGAAAAAAACAGGACTTTAATATCACTTTAACATCTTCTGTAAGTAATTACTAGCCTGTACATGGCAATTCTGAAACTGACTCCTTCTAAAGTGGCAGAGCAATGGCTACCTCTACTTCTTCTATCTGAGCTTTATGAGAAACTTGATTTGTCCTCTCAAGCAAACAGCCTATACCACAGTCATTTCTAGTCAGCAGCCTTCTGGCCTGTACCCATTGATCATCCTCTCTTGTACTACATGACTTGATGAGCATTGATTACAGTACAGTATATCCTACCAGGAGTATCTGAGGGCTTAGTCCTGCACTCTCCAGAGTCTGGCACATTTCCTGGGTGGAACATTCCCCATGTAGACACTTCCAGAAGAAAAAGCTTCCTGTGCAAAGCAGAATGGAAATATAAAAGACTTTCATTTAAAGATTTGTTAGAACAGTTCCTGACAGGCAGCTGACATCACCACTCTACTCTTAAAAGCTACAACATAGAAAAATAGGATTTTTGACTTACCGTAAAATCTGTTTCTCGGAGTTCATTGACAGACACAGCCTTCTTTATTCAGAACCATAAGTCATATTGCCTCCGCAGGAGTAGGACTAGGCAGAACAAAACAAAACCTGGCCACGCCCATGGGCTGTCCTCAGTCAGTATATAACCCCCTCTCTGCTCTAGGTATTCAGTTTAGTAGCAAGCAGTAATAGAAGTATCAAAAAAACTCCATAGAGGGGTGGCTGCTGTGTCTGTCAATGAACTCAGAGAAATGGATTTTATGGTGAGTCAAAAATTCTATTTTCTCATTCGTTCATTGACAGACACAGCCTTCTTTATTCAGAACCATAGGGACATCCCAAAGCAGTGCCAAACATGAGGGGTGGGACAACGAAAAATCCCAAGGCTAACACAAGAGCCAACCAGGTAACAGGAGCTTCACCCAGGACAAGCTGGAACCCAACCTGAACAATACCCCTTCAAGAGGGAATAGACCCTCTAAACAGCAGCCTGCAAAAAAACTTGCGGCCAAAAGAAGCATCCGCAGATGCCAACCCATCCACTTTGTAGAACTTGTAAAAATATACACCGACGACCAGTGGCCGCCTTGCAAACTTGCGCAATGGACGCCTGATGACAGAAGGCCCAAGAAGCACTAAGTGCCCGAGAAGAATGCGCCATATCAGGGAAAGGAGGAACCCGATCAATGACAGAATAGCCCAGAGTCATCATCTGTCCTAACCATCCAGAAACCAGGTCGCAGAAGAAGCAGACAGCCCCTTTACAGTGAGCCTGACCTCCAAACAAGACTCAGTGGCTGGCAAATACACCCGAATTCTCCAAAAACACATCCAGGGCAGATAAGCAAATTACTTGGGATGTGCTGACCAGGGACACAAGAAAGACAACACAATGTCATTATTCAAATGGAAATCCAAGGATGGAACTATGTAAAAAGGGCGAAACACCACCTTAACCTGGGTAAGGTGAACGACAAGATAACGCCACCATTTTCGACACCCTGCAAGCAGAGGTGAGCCACCAAGAGGCCACCTTCCGAGACAGAGTAAGCAGTGAAACCTCCTGAATATTCTGAGAGAGAGATAGAGGCTTTTTGGAGAACTGAAATCAGATCCTACGACGGTAGAAGAAACCGCACCTGTGGAAACAGACGTCTAACCCCTTGAACAAAAAGATACACACCAGGGAGTGCAAGACCAGGGGACGCTGAAGAAGACCACCCAGGCTGACACCTGGCCCTCTATGTTACTCTATTCCTGCTCACACCCCCCCCCCCCCCATAAATGGAAAAAAAAGGAGGATGAATGCCTGGTGACTCATACAATATATGCGCTTTCCACATCCAGAGGTAAAACCTCTCAGAAGGTAGACTCCCTAGCCATCAGCAGTGTCGGAACTGCAGCACCTGGCTCTTCACAGCCAGACCGTTAAAACCAACGACTCTAAAGCAGGATGGAAGCACGGCCCTTGAGACAGTAGGTCCTCCCTGAGAGGCAATCGCCAAGGAAAGTCGGTGACCAGGCGCACCCAGTCGGCGTACCCAGACCGACAGGACCCCACCGGAGTCAAAAGAGTGACCAGAATCCCCGCAGCCGTGATCCTGCGCAAAAAACCACAGCAGAATTTGGAGAGGAGGAAAGGCCTAGAGCAAACGTCACCGGCCCCCTAGGCCACCAGAAGATCCTGTGACCTTGCCAGAAAATTTGGCACCGTCCTGTTGAGCCAAGACGCAAACCGATCTACCTCAGGAGTGCCCCAGCGGAGACAAATCTGATGAAACATGGTCCAGTGAAGGGCCCACCCCGTGGCCCAACCCTAGCCAACTGAGGTATCCGTCTGACAGTATTCCACTCCTGGAATGCGTACGTCGGAAAGGGCCGGAACAAGACATTCTGCCCACAGGAGGATACTGGCAACAGCCAGGGCCGCCAACAGCCTTTTTGGACCGCCCTGGTGAAGGACATAAGCCACCGCTGTTGCCTTGTCTGACTGGATCCGTACTGGGAGCCCCCAAAGTCGAACCGTCCATGATCCAGACATAGTCTGATCGATTGAATTTCCAGGATATTACTCGGTAGTCCGGATTTCACCAACATCCAACAACCCTGAGCAGAGCTCAGTCCCAGGACATCTCCCCAAGGGAAGAAAGGATTTTCCCCGCCGAAGAACCGGAGAGCGAAGCCACCAGACTAGGGAACCTCTGGTTTGCTGACTCAGCCGAATCGGATTGTTCAGAGACCTTGGGCATTTGTCCCATTATGCCAGGATCTCCCCGAAGGGAGCTTGTATGGAACTGTGCAAATAGAATCGCCTCAAAAAAAGATAGATACCATCAGACCCAACACCCACATGCAGATCCGCAGAGGAGCCCACCTGCCGGACAGTAAAAGAAAAATGCAGCATGCAACTTCTGGAATCTGTCCAGGGGAAGAAAAACTCTGGCCAGAGATGAAGCCCTGTCAGGCTCAGATAATCCAACGCTCTGGCAGGGCCAAAGCCGACTTCCAATAGTATAGACGTCAACTGAAATTGGTGAAGGTCTGTATAGGAACTACGTTGCTCCTCGCGAGTAATCGAGAAGTCGGAGAAGAAGATCGTCCAGGCAGCCCAGGACCGCCAACCCCCACTGACGTAACCATGCCAGATCCGGGCCAACACCTCATGAACACACGAGGAGTGGTGGCCAGATCAAAGGGCAACACCACACGCTGATGATGCTCCGCACCCACAGCAAAAACGGAGGAAGTGCTGGAGTCAGGCACATAACAGAATGCGTAAGTAAGCATTCGTAATGTCATAGAAATCAGACAGTCCCCATGATGAAGGAGCGCCAAAACTGTGCGGACGGACTCCATCCTGAACTTCTGTACCCACACAAGGCAGGTCAGGGCCTTGAGGTCCAGAATTAGATGCACCATGCCCTCCATCTTTTAGACTGGGAGCAGGTTTGAATAAAACCCCTAAAACTGTTTCCAGCACGGAAACCGGGACAATCACACTCTGCAGCAACGGGGCTTGCACAGCCCCCCCCGCGGAGAACAGCAAGCAGTCTGGCGACAGACATCCTTTGGAAGCAAAAAAACAAAACTTTTTTGAGGAACACAGCCGGAAAATTATCTTGTAACTGGACAAACTCAAGACGCGACATGATGTCATTCAGGGTAGCCCCCCAAAATACATGTCTAAGCACCACTGAGGAAACAGAGACTCAGCAACCAGGGAAACTGCGGCAATAGAGGCATAGCGGACAAAGTCATCCAACATCAGTATCTGACCCCACAAATGTTCTTTTGGCTGAATGAGCACCAATTCCCCCAGATGCACTCCAAAATCTTGCAGAAGACTGGAGACGGTTATAGACTGGCTGATCAGAACCCCAGAAAAACTGACAGGTGAACATGATCGGACTTTGCTTGTGAAAGGGGCCTAAAGCGGAGCAAACTGAGGAAAAGTATAAATAAAATTAATAATTTTTGATTTAAATCTTTGCTAATTGTGCTGAGCTTGCTATGGGATCGTGTATAGTATTAGGGTTGTGTCAACGGGATTTTGTTTGCTTCACATGGGTTTTTTTATTCCCACACAAGTCAATTGGGATGAAAAACCCACTTTAAGTAGGCCAAATGCAGATCAAATGCATCTTTCAATGAAATCTGAATCACAGAAGCGTCTCAAACTGATGTCATCGATACAAGCCCAAAGCCCCCTGACATGGGCCAATATTTTGTCACATATAAAAAGGACCCGTTGCATTCAACTGACATTTTAAAAAATGAAATAGTGAACCAAAGCTGCTTACCTAAAGCAATATATTCCTCTGCGCTGACCTTCTTCACAGAAATAGAGTCTTGTTCACACTCCAGGTACTCCAAGAAAGTCTTGACTGGAAGCATTCCATCTTCATCCTCTGCAAAGCGGACGCCAGACCTGGTGTGTTCCTGCCTGTAGTTCCTGATTATACTTTGAAGTCTTATCAATTCACCTTCCTCCAGTCTTAATAACTGGGCCAATTCCTGCAAAACACATAAAGTGGCTTCTTATTAAGATATACATAGTAAAGGCAGGGTATTTAAGGCTGGGTTCACACGGCTGCAATCAGATTTTGAACCGACTTTCATTGCAATTATCTAGTGCTCCTTGGACGTTACTTGGATGTGATTTGCATCTTCCATGGGGCCAAAATCACAGTGGAATCGCACCAAAGTAGTACAGGAACCTTTTCCAAAATCACACTGTGCTGAGTTGCATTGATGTAAACAAGCACCATTGGAAACAATCTAATTTCCATTGTCATGCAATTCTGTGTGACTTAAGTTGAATCTGAAATCTCACTATTGTGAACAGAGCCTAAATGACATAGATTGAAAAAAAATGGGTTGCCTTATCTCAGCATTCATTCAGTTGGGTTTTGAATTGTAATGTTTTATATACAGATTACCACTAGAGGGAGACTAAACAATTCTGTACTGAAATTTAGTCATCAAAATATGGAACACAAAAGTAAAAAAAACTGAGGATCTCATTAAAAATTATAGGCAGAAGTGGCCACAATAACGTAAAGTGTTTGTGAACTCAAACATAGAAATCACTGCCAGCCCCTCTATTAGAGCTATGCATACCACACTGTATAAGTATTTTTATAAAAACGAGGCATGCACATACCTTTTTAGAACCTTTTTAGAACGATCTTTAGGCCGGTCATGTGACTCGTGGCTGCTTTACAGTTCCAATACATGGCTTCTGCATGAGGGGGTGAGATCTCACTCTGACATCAGCCGAGGAGATCAGATGGCTGCTCAGCCCCTCCTGCAGTAGCCGTGGAAACCAGTCACATGACTGACCTGAAGAGCGCTCTAAAAAACTACTTACATGTGCTATGCCTATCTGTAATAGTGGGGCTGGCAGTGACCATTTCAATTTTTTTTTTTTAATAATAGCGGCGGAGCTGACAGGGGGTGAGGGGGAGAGAGGAGAGCAGAGCAGGGCTGCGGATGACGGAGGAACGTACGCTGACCACGGAGGTCAGGGCCCAGCAGCCCTGATTATCGCGGTCAGCGCAGAGAGGTGGATATAGGAAGTTGCAGGTTCAGCCAGGTTTGTTACCTTCTAGACAGAGGCAGATTACACTGCACAAGCACTGTGCTGTTTAATCTGCTTTAAGAGACCAGAATCTCTATTTTTGGGGTGGGGGGGGGGGGGGTTGGAGGTTAACGAACACTTTAAAGGGTTAGGCTCACCTTTAATGACACTTTTACAAAATAAAAAAATCTGAGTTATGAGTGTTCCCTTTTAGTGTACCCTAACCTACTGTTCTCTGTTTTAAAAAAAAAATTATTCTAACTTTTGAAGCAGTTTCTATTGTGGGTATCCTCTCTCTGTTCTGCCACTGAATGTGTGTCTCCAGCACCTCACAAACGAGAGCGCGAATACAAAAAGTCAGCTTGCCAAACCAAGCTCTCCCTCTCTCGCTCACGTTACTAAACCCACAACAGTAAAATCTGTCTGTATATGCAGAATAGCATGCTTGTTCTACTCACTGTAGAACTTAAGGGGTTAATCCTCTGCATTGTGTAACAAAAACTCTTTGATCCTGTATGCAAAGATCCTCCCCCTTCTGCAGGGTCTCTCTTGGCAAGGTCAGATAAGACACAGTCAGAGTAGTAAAGCTGCACATGCTCAGTTTGGTCTCTATTGCTGGAGAGAATATTTCCTTGTTGAGCTGAGCTTTTCAGGTCACATGATATGGACATCACACATGTGGATCTGTATACAGATCCTAAATGACAGCCCAGTCCCTCCCTCCTCCATGGTCAGTAACTAAAAAAGAACACAGTGGGTGGGATGTCTCATATTGATTGATGGATGATCCGACTCCCATAACAGCATGAGGACACAGGCTGTGGTGGAAATCTCCTTCTACCTGAACACAATCAGCGCTCAGGCAGACCCTGCAGTTTATCAGGTGACCGTGGTATACAGGTCAGCCAAAAAGGTATATAATGGCAGTATTTTAATGTAAAAATAGGATTTTTAAAACAGCTTACCTGTAAAATCCTTTTCTTTCGAAGGACATCACGGGACACAGAGCCACAGTAATTACTGATGGGTTATATAGGTATCACTGGTGATTGGACACTGGCACACCCTATCAGGAAGTTCAACCCCCTATATAATCCCTCCCCCTTGCAGGGATACCTCAGTTTTGTAGCCAAGCAATATAGTGTATTAGAAGAGGGGCGGGACCTCTGTGTCCCGTGATGTCCTTCGAAAGAAAAGGATTTTACAGGTAAGCTGTTTTAAAAAATCCTATTTTCTTTCTCGAACATCACGGGACACAGAGCCACAGTAATTACTGATGGGATGTCCCAGAGCAATGCTACCTGAGGGGGGGGGAACCACGACCAAGTAGGGTGCAATTAGACCTGAGGACCCTGTACCGCTGCCTGCAGCACACTACGCCCAAAGGCGATATCCTCATGCCTTCTCACATCCACCTGATAGAATCTGGTGAATGTATGAACTGAAGACCAGGTTGCGGCCTTGCAGATTTGAGCCATAGAGGCCCGGTGATGCACTGCCCAAGAAGCACCAATAGCCCTTGTGGAATGTGCCCTGATCTGAAACGGAGGAATCTTCTGTTTCAAACCGTAAGCTTGAATGATCAACTGTCGAATCCATTTAGAAATGGTAGCTTTTGACGCTGCCTGTCCTCTATTGGGACCCTCTGGCAGCACGAACAAAACATCCGTCTTGCGGATCTGAGTAGTTGCCACTAGATAGGCCTTAACTGCTCTTACTACATCCAACGAATGTAGAGATCTCTCTTCCGGAGAACAGGGATCTGGAAAAAAGGAAGGTAGAACAATGTCTTGGTTTAAATGAAAATCAGAAACCACCTTCGGTAAAAAAACTAGGATGAGGGCGCAGTACCACTCTATCCTTGTGTATAATCAAATAAGGCTCCTTACAGGAAAGAGCTGCTAATTCTGATACTCTTCTAGCAGAAGAGATGGCCACCAGAAAAATTAACTTCCTTGTCAACAAGACCAAAGGAATCTGACTTATTGGTTCAAAAGGCTGTTTCTGTAACACAGCCAGGACCAAGTTCAAGTCCCAGGGGTTTAGGGGCGCTTTAACCGGAGGATTAAGACGCATCACTCCCTGCATAAAATTTCGGACCAAAGAATGCGAAGCAAGTGGCCGCTGAAATAATACTGATAAAGCAGAGACCTGGCCCTTGATGGTACTCAAGGCCAGCTTCATCCCTAATCCTAAATTGTAGAAAGTCAAGGATTCTACCTATGACATATTTCCTGGGATGCCAACCTCTGGATTCACACCAGGTTATATAAGCTTTCCAGACTCTACGATAAATCATCCTGGAAGCTGGCTTCCTTGCATTAATCAAGGTAGATATGACAGGACCTGAGAGCCCACGACTCTTCAGAACGTGGGTCTCAATAGCCAAACCGTCAAATTTAGCGTTTGTAAGGCAGGATGGAACACTGGACCTTGAGATAACAGGTCTGGGCGTACCGGTAGGGTCCACGGGGGACCTACCGTCATCCTTACTATTTCTGCATACCAAGTCCTTCTGGGCCAAGCGGGGGCCACCAGAAGTACAGACTTCCTTTCCTGCCTGATCCTGCGAAGGAGTCGTGGTAATAGCAGAATAGGCGGGAATGCGTAAATCAGTAAGAACCGATGCCACGGAATCACCAACGCATCCGTCCCGCATGCAAGAGGATCTTTTGTCCTTGCCACAAATCTGTATCTTTTTGTTGAATCGGGATGCAAAGAGATCTACATCTGGAACCCCCCATCTTTGGCATATGGCCCAAAAGACGTCGGGATGCAGAGACCATTCCCCTGGAAGTAACTGCTGGCGACTTAGATAGTCCGCCTGCCAATTCTCTATTCCCGGGATGAAAACTGCCGATATGCATGGCACATGCATCTCTGCCCAGACTAAGATCTGGTTCACCTCTTTTTGAGCAGCTCGGCTCCGGGTGCCTTCCTGATGATTGACATAAGCCACTGCTGTGGCATTGTCGGACTGGATCCTGACCGGACAACCCTGTAGCCTGATAGTCCAGGCCTTTAGAGCTAGATGTATCGCCCGGATCTCCAGAATGTTGATGGGCAAGGTCCTCTCTGTCTTGGACCATACCCCTTGGACCGCAGCCTGTTCCAGAACTGCTCCCCAACGTGACAGGCTGGCATCTGTTGTTACCACCGTCCAGGTAACCGGTAGAAAGGATTTCCCCTTCTGCAGGTTTTTGGGTATGAGCCACCATTTGAGGCTCTGACGCACCGCATGCGACAGGTGCATCGGAAAGTCTAATGCCTGAACTTTCTTGTTCCAGGTCGACAGAATACTGTGTTGCAGCATTCTTGAGTGAAACTGAGCATAGGGAACTGCTTCGAATGAAGACACCATCTTCCCTAGTAGCCTCATACAAAGGCGGACTGAGGGACCCTTCTTGGTCCTTACTGCCAGAATCAGCTCTCTTAAAGCAGCGATTTTTGCCTGGGGTAGAAATATTTTCTCCTGGCTTGTATCTATAATCAGACCTAAATACTCCAGTCTTCTTACTGGTTTTAGGAAAGACTTTTCTAAGTTGAGGATCCAACCCAGGTGTTCTAGATACCTGACTGTGGTCCTCAAGTTTCCATTCAAAGAGGCTACCGACCGGTCTATCAAGAGCAGGTCGTCTAGGTATGCTATGACAGCTATACCCTGAGCCCTTAATCTGGCCAGAGGAGGAGCCAAGATCTTTGTGAACACTCGAGGTGCAGTGGCTATCCCGAAAGGCAGAGCCACAAACTGGAAATGGCGCCCTCCTACCTCGAAGCGCAGAAACTTCTGATGAGCAGGAAAAATGGGCACATGCAGATATGCATCTCTGATGTCTATTGATGCCAGAAATTCTCCTCCCTGCAGGGTGGGAACTACTGTTCGAATTGATTCCATGCGGAAGGATTGAATCCTTAGGAATCGGTTCAGATCCCTTAAGTCCAAAATGGGCCTGACATCCCCATTTGGCTTTTGGACCGTAAAAAGGTTGGAATAGAAGCCCAATCCCTGGTCCTTTGCGGGAACTATCATAATGACCTCCTGCGACAAAAGTCGCTCTAACGCTAGAAGGAGCGACTGCTTCTTCTCTGGGTCTCTGGGAACACTTGATCTGAGGAACCGAGGAGAAGGGAATTCCTGAAACTCCAGCTTGTACCCTAAGGTTACCGTGGAGATTACCCATCTGTCCTGGAAGTCCTCCTGCCAGAGCTCTGAGAACTGTCGCAGTCTTCCCCCCACTCGAGTGAGCGGGGGCGCCCCCTCATGCAGAGGTCTTAGTGTTTTGCCTAGTAGGCTTCTTTCCCCAGGACTTCTTTTGTCTCTGGGGTTGACTCTTGTCTCTGGACCCCGATGGAGGCGGCCGTCGAGACTGCCTGGAGGCTGAAGCCCCCGGCGCTGGGGAAAGAGTCCGTTTGAAAGAGGGACGCTTACTCTTCTTCTTGACAGGTAAGAGAGTGCTTTTCCCACAAGAGATTCTCTTGATATAGTTATCCAAGTCCTCTCCAAACAACCTTGCACCACGAAATGGAAACCCAGCCAGTAGCTTCTTACATGGTGCTTCGGCCGACCAATTTTTCAACCATAGGATTCTACGTATATGCACCAACCCCAGTGAAAGACGGGAGGTTTGCACGATAGAATCTCTAATGGCGTCAACCACAAAGCATAAGGCCGCTGGAAGGTTAGCAAACCCCTGGGCCTGCTGTTCAGGTAATACTTTGATGACCTGCTTAACATGGTCTCTTAAGTATTGACAGACTCCAATCGCTGCTACTGCAGGTTGGGCCACTGATCCTGCTAAGGAGAAAACATCCTTCAATAGGGATTCCATCCTTTTATCTACAGGATCCCTGAGCATCTGAGCATTGTCTACAGGACAAGTCAGGCTATAATTTACGGAGGAAATGGCAGCATCAATAGCCGGTATTCCCCACATTTTAATAAACTTTTCTTCCATCGGATAAAGTGTTGAAAACTTTCTCGGTGGAGAAAAACGTTTGTCTGGGTGATCCCACTCAGAATAAATGAGCTTTTCAAGTAAAGTATGAACAGGAAAAGCATGTGCTGCTTGGAAAGGTTTCAGTGACCCCAAAGCAGAAGAGGATTACATAGTTACATAGTTACATAGTTACATAGTTACATAGTTAGTAAGGTTGAATAAAGACACCAGTCCATCCAGTTCAACCTGAGTGAGTGTGTGTCTACAACCCTGACCCTTGTCCCTAACCCTGTACATCGCACACTCACATCAGTCCCTACCCTCAATCCAAGGTCCCCATTCATATACTAGGGCCAATTTTGGACAGAAGCCAATTAACCTACCAGCATGTCTTTGGAGTGTTTCAGGTATGGGCAACTTAAGCAGTTTCAGGTATGGGTATTCTTTAGCAGTTTCAGGTATGGGCAACTTAAATGTGGAGCGGACCAATCCAGTGAGGATCTGCACTAAGACTTTCTCCTCTTGGGAAGTCGCAGAGAGTCCCTCTCCACCTGATTCCTCCGAAGAGGAATCATCCGTCCCATCCCGATCCTCTGAAAGGGATTCATCTCCTTTATCCCAGAGCTCCTCTGTCTGAGGGTCTTGGGGAACAGAGGAAAGCCTAGTGCGTTTTCTTCCACTGAGTGAAGACGTAATCACGGCCATTAATCTTTCCTCTAGACCATTAATGGTTGAGGAAAAAACCTCTTATGTAATATATACAGGGGCTGAAGTGCCAGAAGCAGGTGTAGCCCCTGACCCCGATGGCTCTCCCTGGCTAGCCGTCCCTGGCCCATCTTTAGGGGGGGAGGATGCTGCCGACAGGGGGCCCTCAGAACCTGAACGAGATCCCCTAGTGTCTCTGGTTCCTGGGGTGCTTGAACCTCTTCTACCCATAGGGCAACGCAACAAGGTGTGAGGTATACAAATGAACACTGCCCGCTGAGCGATGTAGTCTGGCTAAAAGCCTTGCTACCCAATGCTCAGTCTGGTGTTACTTCAGTAAATGCTGCCTAGGAGAATGCCTGTGTCCCACCTTACATGCGACCGTCAGCTCTGTGTCTCTCAGAAGGCTGAGTGCACCTGTACAGAGTGCCTTTAATAGCCTGCAGCTGGCCTGAGTGGGAGTCTAAGCACCTGTGCTGACGTCCCGCCCCCCCCCCTCTACCGCCCCCCCCCCCCTCGAGTTTTGAAAAAAACGAGCGCTTCCTGTGCTGCCGACTCTCCTGTCATGCTTCTGGAGAAAGGCTGGGGATGGGGGGAGGGGAGGGAGGAAGGCTGGTAACAAGATCTGCCTGAACGGCTATCTTCAGAGATGGTGGCCATTAGGCCGCAGAGCCCGGGTGGTATAACCACTTTCTAGACCCCTGCGGCCCCTCTCTAGCCTGGGGGGAACATTCAAACATGAGAAATCCCCCTTTCCACCTTACCTGTTTGCAGCCTGCTTGAGATGCTGGGACATAATCAGCAAAGAACACCTGAGACAGACATTCAGCATGTGTAGGTTTGTGCTCTTGGCAGCCCCCGGTGGTCACAATAGGCATAGCATGCATTTACCTTAAAGGAGAAAAACCACTAGAACTCAAAAATTCTGTGGAATCTCCTCTTACCTTATCCAGCCGCAGGGTGCTGTTTACACAGACCCAATCTTCACCTCTCACGGTGGGCTCCGTTTGAAAAAACCGTCAGAGACTGGGGCCCCCATCAGTAGGGGGATCCAACAGTTCTGGGACCGTAAAGCACCCTGCCAGAAATTAGGAAGTTTAAAGCCATTTTCTGATCTGCGGGGTCCAGCTCTCTAAAAAGAGAAGCATTACGGGTAAAACCTCGTTTCTTCGGACATGAGGCCCGGGTACCATTCAATTCGGCCATGAAAAGACACTTTGAATGGATCCGGTTCGCCTGGCTTGCCCCAGTATAGGATCTTAGGATATTCCCTTTGGAGCTCAGCACAGGACATCTTTACACGTCCATCACCTAAGACACTGGCGTAAAAACTGAGGTATCCCTGCAAGGGGGAGGGATTATATAGGGGGTTGAACTTCCTGATAGGGTGTGCCAGTGTCCAATCACCAGTGATACTTATATAACCCATCAGTAATTACTGTGGCTCTGTGTCCCGTGATGTTCGAGAAAGAAAAGAAGATTTGTGGGCACTTCGGGGGGGGGGGGGGGGGTGAACTATTTTCGTATTACTGGGTTTAGTAACATTTTTTAAGCTCAGATACTGCTGCAAGAGAGAGAAGACTGTGCATACATGGTGAGGCAAGCTGAATTCTCATAGTCAAGTGTTTTTTTGCGAGGTGCTGGGGCTGCACATCTAACTGTCAGATGTCCTGACATGGAGAGGGGAGGCCCATGGCAGCAGCAACTTCAATTGTAAGAATTCATTTTAAAAATGAAGGACAACATTTTAATGTACACTCTAAGCTGTAATGCATATGGAATTTTGTTAAAAAAAAACAAAAACATTAAAAAGGTCAACTAACCTGTGAAAGCTTAACACCAGACAGATATAAAAGACACAAATGCAACTCCACATTTAATACATCTAGAATTGTACTTTTTAAAATGCAAGAAGCGTAAGTTTCCGAAACTGACTGGTATCAGCCTTTCTGCAGTACGCTGCACAACAGAGCTCAGATTAGAAGGAGAGAGACAGAGATGAGCTCATCAGTCCGCTGCTTCTCCATTCACTTTTCAGGCACAGGCTGGGGAGGGACAGGACCTGGAAGTGTTACTTAACTCCAGCAAAGAAAAATCATGTCTCCTGCCCTGCCGGACAGGGCTGTGCTGTCAGATGGGGCTGTGTAAATTCTGAATAGACAAGATTACAAACCTTTTAGCAGGTTAAAAGCTCCCATCAATGTATTTCATCGCTGTATTTAGCAGTTTGCCTGGAATTCGCCTTCAGAATGCCTACTTACTGAATGCTCAAAACGGTTTCCCTTTACCTCCTGAGATTATGTGAAATGTTTTAAAGAACAGAAAATAATTTTATGCTCTGTGGTTTTGTTTCATCAAAGGACCCTTGCTAGACTGAGTGAAAGGACTATTTTTCAGGACTGATGCTTACTTTAGTCGAGGGAGTGGAGGCAGTTTCCATGGTGACAGACGTGATTTTCTGGACCGATTCATAGAGGTGTAGAAGCTTTAATTTGTACTGACAGAAGACCAGTAGACTCTCATCCACACACTCCAGCTCTGCACCAAGGGAAACACAAAAGGAATCAGAGTAATACAAAACTATATTAAAAGCACAAAATAAAATGTCTGTTGGCTAATTTAGGCAGACTTGGGGACCACAGCAAGCTATCTTGCTGTTGTGCTCTGTTTGCATTTGCTGTTTTAGGGCCCATTCACACCTGAAACTGGAAGTTTTTGCATGTGCAGTGACGTGCATTTGACTCACATTTTTTATGTGCATTTGAGGTGCATCTTTCCTAAGCTTGCATTTTCTTTGAGGTCGCTTCCATCTGCTTTGGGCTTTTATGTGTACTGCGCTGTGTTGCAGTGCATTTAATTGCATCTGTGTGTGTTTCTGTGCATTTGCAGTGCAGAGAAATGCAACATGCTCTACTTCTTTTCACTGGACTGCAATAGTGTGAACTATACCCATGGGATAACCTGGATTTTGGACCGTCTATGCAGTTGGAGTGCAGTCAAAAATGCACCCCACTGCATCTGGTGTGAATGGGCCCTATAATGGCAGGTATGAATTGCAGGCAACATATCTATAGTAGGTTTAGTGCTCTGCCAAAGGCTGGGCAGTTCTGATCTGGTAAAGCTTACTAGTAGTGCCAGAGCATACTCAATCTCTCCCACCACAACACATTCCCATTGGCTAGCCTCACGTGCCATAGGGAATGTGTGAAATGTGGCATGCAAGATTTGACCTTGCCAGGATGTGGCAAAGCTTTGTCTGATCTAAAAGGCTTGGTATTCAGGTGAACCAGGGGCATTGGGAGCTAAATGCCAGCACTTTATACCTGTCAGCAGCTTTTTAAAAACCCTACAAGCTGTGCCACAGAACTATCAATACCCTACTTAAGTGAAAAATAGCAGCCCAACAACTCACTTGGCTACAAAAGAGATATGGAGGGGGAGTGGGTGTACATAATTTGCATTGGGGTTTTGGGGTAGTCAAATTTTACTGTAAAGAAATTGCTAGCTCCCATTTATCATTATGGGGATTAACCTTCCCTCCACTGTCTCACCCAGCTTCCACGTCATAGTTCTATATCCTACATATGGCCATTCTCACTCCTGGCATGCACTTGTGCCACATACTAGTGCAAACAAAATCTTGCAGTACAGGCATGTTCCAGGATGCCTGTGTTAACTGCCATTAGCAAATTTTAAATTGGTTTACTGGATATTAATGTTCATTTAGTTGCCACCAGCAATGCCTCAATGCTTCCTACCCTACTTGTCCCCACTCAGGCAAACTGGAAAGTGATTCTTTTTTTTTTTGTTGTTTACAAACTATTTTTATTGGGTACAAAGAGAGTTGTCATATGACTAGATAAATATAATACAAGCAACTTGCATATAAGGAAAATCAGAAGATATTGTGTATTAAGGTAGATATACTTTGTTTTAGTCTATTAACACATTAACTATAACCATTATGCTTGTTATACATTAACACAACATTCTAAAGGTTGTAATTTAAAAAAACAAAAAAAAACAAAAAAAACAAACATGTCATACTTACCTGCTCTCTGCAATGATTTTGCACCGAGTCGCCATGATCCTCTACTTTTTGGGTCCCCCGACGGCGATCCTGGCTCCTTCCTCCTTTCGAGTGCCCCCAATAGCAAGCCCCTTGCTAAAGGGGCATTAGAGCAGGCTTGCTGCTGAGCTATGCTCCTGTGAACGTATATCGTCCATTTACCCCACTCTCTCCTCATTGGCTCACTGGCTGTGATTGACAGCAGCAGGAGCCAATGACTCCCGTGGCTGTGTAAGCCAATGAGGAGAGACAGACCCCGGGAGAGCGGCTGCTCTCATGCACACAGCTGGATTGAGATGGGGCTCAGGTAAGTATAGGGGGGCTGGGGAAGCTGCATCCAGAGGGTTTTTTCCCTTAATGTGTAGAATGCATTAAGGTAAAAAAAAACCTTCTGCCTTTAGAACCACTTTGCCCTGGAGGTGGCATGCAAATTCAAAGCTGGTGAAGAATCGGCACTAAGGGAGCATAGCCTTGACACTGTTGCATCAAAACACAGTTACCCCTTGAGTCAGATTAAAATACCCGTAGTATCTTGTATATGTCTGAAAGGTTAGGGTAAACACAGATACATGTATTTATCATGCCTTACAGGCGGCCACTGCCTAGTGCACCAATTCTGTGGCCATATAAAAATTATCTAAAACAATCTACTGAAGTACTCTGCAAAAAGTAAATGTCACGTTTTAATAATTGATTGAGATGATAGCTGTGCTATGAGCCATTACCTTGATTCTGTAAAGAATCCATTAGAGCCTGCGTAATGCTGGTAAGCGTGGAGAGAGGAATGCGGTTGCTGGCGAGGATATTTTCTAAAGCCTGGATATACAGCACAGAAAAGAGAAAAGGTACTTAAAATTATACAATGTCAGTTTGCTGACACATCTTATTGATCTGCACACCATATATGAAAAATCCCTGTAGAAAGAAGAAAAAAAAAAAGAGAAGAAGCTATGCTGCAGCTTAGACTTTATTAGCTGGGACAGCTGTCACTCACTTCTCTGCAATAAATGTCAACTTTTTTTGGGGATGACACAAATGGGGGGTCCAATGAGTGACAAGCAACAGGAAGAAAATCCACACTTTGAAGACACAAAAACAATCAGATTCCTGGAATATAAAACCAGGTATTTTTGCTTGTACAAGCCCATTATTAAAGCAGACCTTGAGTTATTTTTTTCAACTTTCCATGTAATAAATCCTCTGCCCTTGTTGGACTTTGGATAGTAAAACATTTTTTTCTGCCAGTAAATACCTTATACAGCCCACTTCCTGTTTTTTTTTTTTTTTTGGTAAAAAGCCTAGGCTTATGACATCATGCACAGCTCTCTCTCTCATTCACTCAAGTGAGAGTTTTCTGCCACATATTTGGCAAATACAGAATCACAGTATATATAAAATAATATGCAAAGTGGTTGGAGGGAAGCTTTAGAATGGCAAAGATGTTTTTACTACAAGTTATGTGAGCAGACTGCAGTTCCTCTTTAAGCCCACATTGCCAGAGTGTTCTATATCCTAATAAATGGTAACCAAAGTGAGAAAATACTTATGTGTCACTTTTCAGTGGCACTTACAACTCCATCTCCACTTCCTATTTCTGTTGGGGTACCCCAAGGCTCCGTCCTTGGGCCCCTCCTATTCTTGCTCTATACCTCTTCCCTGGGCCAGTTGATAACCTCCCATGGCTTCCAATACCACCTCTAGGCCGATGACACCCAGATCTATCTCTCCACTCCTCAACTCACCCCATCGATCTCCTCACGGATCTCAAACTTACTGAATGACATATCGGTATGGATGTCACACCACTTTCTCAAACTCAATCTTTCTAAAACCGAGCTTGTTATATTTCCTCCTTCCCGGAATCATTCCCCCCCCCCCCCCCATGACTTTACCATTAAGATCAACAGCACAACCATTGGTCCCTCCACACATGGCAGGGTGCTGGGTGTAATCCTTGACTCTGACCTCTCCTTCAGCCCGCACATCCAATCACTGGCTAAATCCTGCCGCCTTAACCTCCGCAACATCTCCAGAATTTGACCATTCCTGACTAATGACATCACAAAGCAACCTATTCACTCCTTGATTATTTCCCACCTTGACTACTGCAACTCTCTCCTTAATGGCCTACTCTTATGCAGGCTATCCCCCCTTCAGTCTATTATGAAAGCTGTTGCTAGACTAATACACCTCACTAACTGATCCGTGACTGCTGCTCCTCTCTGCCAATCTCTTCACTGGCTTCCCCTACCCCACCGTATAAAGTTCAAAATGCTAACCACAACATACAAGGCCATCCACAACATCGCCCCCAGCTACATCACCAACCTCATCTGCAGATATCGACCAAATCGTCACCTCCGCTCCTCCCAGGATCTCCTGCTCTCTAGCTCCCTTGTTACCTCCTCCCATGCTCGCCTTCAGGACTTCTCCAGAGCCTCTCCTATCCTCTGGAACTCCCTGCCCAATCAGCCCCTAACCTCTCAACCTTTAGGAGATCCCTGAAAACTCATTTATTCAGGGATGCCTATCCCACACCCACCTAACAACTTTACCCGAGCCACCATCATCAAATCATTCCCCGCAGCTATTACCTTTTGTACCACCACCCCCTCCCTTTAGAATGTAAGCTCTACGAGCAGGGCCCTCCTGTCCCTTCTGTATTGTGCTGTCCCCCCTCTACATTGTAAAGCGCTGCATAACCTGTTGGCGCTATATAAATTGTGTAAAAATAATAATAATAATGTTATCATACCTGTTTCTTAGTTGCTGGATATTTAATGTCTAAGAGAATTTCCTTTGCTTCTGCTTCAAGTCGCTCTGAAAAAAACACAACAAAGAGGACTACTAAGTCTATTAAGTTTTCAATTAAATTCAGCTGAGAAGTGTGCTGCTTTCAACTTTTTTTCAAATTTTTTATAACTGCTTAAAATAACTAACCAGAATCCTTGTTTCATTTTCAGATCTAGATTACATAAACATAAATGTTAAGCCGATTAGCTGCCATGGGTAAGACTATTTGCTTTCAACATGCTCTTTATACATCAGCCATTTAACATGCTTTATGCATTCAACAGTGTAGCGCCACCCAGTGTCAATCTAGAGAAACAACATATTTGTCACAGTTGAGTTGAGCGTAAAATATTTAATTACCGTAATTTGGAGATTTGGCTTTTAATAACGTGCGGAGTTTCTTTACTAGGTGCAAGTCTTTGGCTCGTTCACACTTCTTGTCGCTGGAACAAGAAACAATGAAAAAAAAAAGAGCAATGTGAAAACGCAGCACAAAAATGTATCCTTCACATAAAGTAGTGCCTGATGCAATCTAAGTGACTGAGGTTCAGACAAATGAGCCTAAAGGACACGTTGTAAAAAAAAAAAAATGGGGGGACTGACCGCCTCTCCTTCAATAATAGAATTCTCTCTGCTGCATTAAGTAGAGGGAACCTTGTAGGATACCACAGGCACCACACCAAGACATGAATATTATGAACGGGCAGGTCATAGTATGCAGTATTACTACAAAGTATAAGGGAGAGCAGATGTCCACTTTCCAATATACATGAGCCCCATAGCGAAGTTTTATTCCAAGTGTGGCTTAGCTCTCTTACCTGAGTGCCAGGTGGAACGGGATGTTCACTGTCCGTACATTTCCTGATACCGGATCAATCAGACAAATCTGATACGTCTGCGGCTGCCAACCCTGACTGGTGACGTTATTTAAACCCATAATCTTATACCCAGGACACAGCAATCTGAAACAAAATGAGTCAGTGAGCTAAAAACATAAAGGGCACTAGTTCTTTTCACACACATTTACAGTTACATCTATTACAATATATTGGTCCACGTTTATCAATACATTGGACCAGGTTTTATAGATTGCAGCACTGCACCTAATTTGTCTTGAAGTTGAAAGTTGGTCAAAAGTCACTTGATGTCCACTTGGTCCTTTAAATAATTTCCCCAGCTATCGGGAGCATCGCCCGACTGTACTAGAGGCACCAGGACTTGGTCTTTAGTTAAATTGAATGTTCCGAGGGGCTCATACGGCCATAGTTGCAACAGAATTTTCCATGTGTTCCATAAGATGTTTCATTTTAATGCCTTCTGCATCACATCATGGGAATGATGTAATTATTTTTATCTTTCTATTAAAGAGGTTGTAAACCCTATTAAAAAAAAAAAAACAACCTGCAAGACAAAGGCATAATGAGCTAGTATGCATCGCATACTAGCTCATTATGAAATACTTTCCTTAGATCTAAGCCCCCACAGCGGCGCCCGCACACCGCTGCTAGGGCTGACATCTTCCCTGGTGTTTCTTCCGGGTTTGCGGGCTCCGGCGGTAACCGCCGGTCACAGCACAGGGCCCTGATTAAACTGCACGGCCAGCCCTTTCTTTAGAGCACATACGCCGATGATGTAGGCGGCGGCGTATATAGTAAATATCTCCTAAACGGTACAAGTTTAGGAGATATTTACAGTACCTACAGGTAAGCCTTATTATAGGCTTATTTGTAGGTACAATTAAAAAGAAAGACTTTACTTCCACTTTAACTATACTTTTCTGCAATAAGTTTTTGCACACTCTGAATATGTGTCATAACGTCTGTGCTTTTTGTACCTTTTTTGAAATAATTAATAAAAATTATTGGAAAGAAAAGTCACTTGATGAACACGAGGGGCGGGTAGGGGAAGGGAAAGATGGAGCGAGTGTGTGGTTGCGATTGTGTGGTTGGTACCAGTGTTCACCCTGATCTTCTCAAAACTGAATATCTAAAGCAAAAAACAGTGACAGTTGTCTAAAAAAAAGAGATTTTCCCCTTGACGTTGGGAACATTAATACTCATTTCCTCTTGTTTTTTGCCTTACATATATTTTAAAGCAAACCTATACGGATTTCACTGATTCAGTGGCATCAAACCTTTCTAAGCTGCTGAATGAAAATAAGAATGGAGATCAGGAGTTGGACTGAGAAAGCACTGAATGGAAAGACAGTCAGGCGGCTAGCATTTTCTCCTCAGTACATGTAATACCAGGATGAATGTCATTTAAAAAAATACTTTAAAAAAGTTAGCTTTTAACATTCAATGTTGGAACAAATTGACTTTCACCCATGAAAACCACATTCACTGTTAGAAGTTTGTTCATTTGAGAAAAATATTTTTCCCTGCTCCTATAAAAAAAAGAAATCGAACAAATGTTCGTAGAAAGAACATTTATGAATAAGATTTATAGCAGTGTGTGGCCAGCTTTAGATAAATGAGGCTGACATTAGATCCAAAACATAGGCTCCATTTATTTAGTTCTAGATTGTAAGCTCTAATGAGCAGGGCCCTCCGATCCCTCTGTATTGATTTGTATTTTAAGTGTACTCTCTGCCTCCATGTTGTAAAGTGTTGCGCAAACTGTTAGCAATATAAATCCTGTATAATAATTTAGTCTACTGAACTGATTAGTGTCTGGACTGTTTCCCACCTGCAGTGTTTGCCCACATTAAATGCTCCAACACGGGGTCCTTGCTGTGTGCTCCACACTTCCAGGATTCCCCGTCTGGGGGCATAGATGACGAGGAACTGGGCCACCCGGCATGGACCCTGAACATTGCCAAATGGAGAATAATGGCTTCTCTCAGATTCCCTCTCTTGTAGGTCCTCCGTAATTTGCATCCATCCAATCTGAGCATCTCGATAGCCTGGAAGACACAAGCAAGGAAGAATGATAAATGACTCCACACTACCTCTTTTTCCTGACACACAACCTCATATGCAATTCCTCCGCCTCTGCTAGATCACTGGATGTCAGATGAACGCTGGATATAGCTAACCTTAAATGTCATAACTGCCGAGACAAATAGTATTGGAAACTGGAATAAAAAGTAGATGTAAACTCTAACTCGACGACATTTAATTTAGCACTGTGTGTCATAAACTAAAACACATTTTTCTTCCTCTGTTGTTGCAACTTAGCACTGCTGATCTCCTGAAGCCTCTCTGCAGCTACTTCCTGTATAAACAAACTTCAAAAAGGCTGCATTGTATTTTTTAGGGAGAGCTTCTTTATGTTAACAGAAGCAAAACATGCCCGTATTAGGAGCATCAGCTTCCACCAGATCAGCATGTGACAGGGTAACAACTCAAGAGATCAACTGTGAAATGGGGCACAGCACTGTCACCTAATAACAGAAACTGCTCAAACAAAGACCTTCATGGCAGGATCGCCACATATTATTTTAGTTAAAAGGAGAAGTCCAGCCTGAGCTATTTAGGCTGGGCTTCTCCCTCTGGGTCACAGGAGTGCAGTTCGTTTTTCTGAAGTCCGCTCTCTGCTGACGTCACTGCCATCAGTCGTGGCAGCACGTCATCCCGACTTCCAAGTCTGGGTCCGCCAGCTGCCTTGATTGATGGCAGTCTCAGCGAGCCGCTGAGACGGCCACTTCCCACCAATACACAGCTCAGCGCTCCAATGAGCATGGAGAAGCAGAGAGGAGAGACGCCGACTGACAGTCAGCAGCTCGCCTCTTGGGGATCTGTGAGAACCGAGCCATTGGCGATGTTCGGTGGCTCGGTTCTCACTGCAGAGACGACGGGGGACAGCTTCAGCATTGGTCTGATGCTGCATCCACCTAGGTAAGTATGAATTGTTATTAAAAACAGAAAAAAAACAAAAACCAACAGACTTCTCTTTTAAAGTTGCACATTTAAGAACGACTTATAGGCCCTCATGTACACTGGACGTTATAAAAACACCAGTAACATTAGCTGTAGACAGCTGTAGAATGAGTTTTGCAGAGTTTTTTAGCTGTAACGGTTTAGCTTTTTTTATCAGAACTATACTCCCACAAAAGCCTATGGCTCAAAAGCGCTGAATAGCCTCATTTATCAGCTTTAGAGCATTTTTACAACTGAATAAGTCCTGCCAGAAAACGCCCCTGCCAAAAAATGCTAATAACTGCCTGTGTGTGCATGGACACATAGGCTAACATGCTGGGGAGTTTACTGGCTGCAGAAAAAAACACCTGAAGCCAAAAACAGTAGCTGTAAAAAGGTTCAGTGTGTCTAGTGTGTTAAATTGAATTAATATGTTAAAGATTATATGAGATTTTAATGATTTGAGATATTACTAATTAGTTTTACTTTATTATCCAGAAATCTTTTATGCCTGTAAAGAAAGTTCGATCGGAACTTTATATAAAAATGTGCTGAAAAGGGGGCGTGGTCTGGAACTGCACGGAGTAAGACGCATCTGGTGAGAGCTCCGTCCGAGACCGATCCTTTATTCCGATCCTAGGGGAATTACTGCCCGCAGTCGACCCGCTCATCTTCTCCTACACATCCACCTGCATCCAGGCATGTCTCCCCCTAAGAGAACCGGCACGGCGGCCAGGCTGGCACAATATCGCCATGATGACCGGGAACAGGGTGAGGAAGATGGCGCCGCTCAACCCCCCTCTCCTGATGAGCATACTTCGGGCGATACGGCCAGGGTCCTGGAGGCTATTGCCCTATGCCAATCTACTCTCACCTCCAGAATCGAGGAGGTGAAAATAGACATATCCTTAATCCGGCAGGACGTCCAAAAATCACGCGACCGCGTGTTTGAGGCAGAGCACCGCGTCGGACACGTGGAGGATGAACTGCATCCACTCCAGATCTCTACCGAGCAACTTCAACATCAGCTCAGCACGGTTCTCTCCAAGCAGGACGAGATGGAGAACCGCCTGAGGAGATGCAACCTCCGCTTCGTAGGCCTGCCAGAGAAAGCAGAAGGTACAGACCCCCCCACCTTCCTTGAAAATCTCCTTATCCAAACCTTTAGCAGGGAGGCCTTCTCCTCCACATTCGTGGTGGAACGCGCTCATCGCCTAGCTGCAAGACCCCCTCCGGCTGGTGCCCCTCCAAGGACATTCATTGCCAAGCTATTGAATTACCGAGACAGGGACACAATTCTTCGGCTCACACGTGAAAAGGGTAATGTCCCCTTCGGTAACACCACCGTGGCTGTCTACCCAGACTTCTCCGCCGAAGTACAGAAGAAAAGGGCGCGCTTCACTGACGTGAAGCGGCAGCTCCGCATTCATCATATCAAGTATGCTGTGCTCTTCCCTGCCACCTCCGTGTGATCCATGACGGTAAGGCACAGTTCTTTGAGGACCCCCAAGCTGTCATCTCCTGGCTGGAGCAACGCGGTGAACCTGATTTGGGTCCGGCCTTGTGCGCCCTTCACTACAACCCCTGGCAGCTTGCACCCGGACAATTTGTTACCTACGCTGTACCAGCTGCCTTACACCACTTACAAGAACCGTGAGTAATACCTTCCTCTCCCCTGCATGTTAGATTCATGTTTGATCTCATCTCCTACTCCCTCCCATGCTATGCAGCCAGATACCATCCTATCCCCCGATAACTACTACCTACTGATCTCGGGCAGTGCACCTGCACCAGCCACTTGGGAACTGGATTTCACCCCTCACGCTCCCATGCGTTCTTCAGTTTGTTCGCCCCCCCATCGGCCATACTGGTCGCATCAGGACTGTGGCCCCTGAGTCACAACTGACTTCCACCCTTTTAAGAAAGTTTCCCTGGCCAGCCTCTGTCTCCTCAGTTCCCCGGGATGGCAGTGAGTTTTTTCTGCCCTGCTGGTCCAGAGCTCATGCAGAAACGGTTATATTTGTTATTTTCATTTATGTTACGTTTTTATTTTTTCTACATCTGTCCGAATACATGTCTACACTGAATGCAAGCAGGTTTAAACTTCATTGTATGTGGCGATCGGTTGGGGCAGTCATGACCCTCCCGACCTGTCCGTTTGCGGGGGGGGGGGCAACCTGCCTGGGGCGGTTCCCCTCTGCACACGGACCCGGAGATCTTTAGATTATTCTTTAGCTAAGGTTGTGCTTCACTTCACTGATAGTATGCTTAAGTATTGTCTGATGCCTAATGCCATGCTTTACACATGTTGTTACCCCCTGGGGCTCCGGCTGCAATTATACTGCCCCACCCCGTCGTCATGGCCACTCTTAAGGTTCTAACGTGGAATGTTCGTGGCCTAGGCGACAGGGCTAAGCGGACTGCGATTCTGTCATATCTGAAATCGCAAAAAGAGCCGAAATTTCCATTCTAGTCGAAACCCATCTTACAGGCCAGAAACAAATGAGTCTCAAGAAACCCTGGGTGGGTTGGGCGTACCATGCTCCATATACTTCTAATTCCCGTGGGATTGCGATTCTTGTCGCTAAAACAGCACAATTCCAGCTCCATCATCTGCGGTCGGATCCCCAGGGTAGGACACTGTTTTTGCATGTTACTGTGGGGGGGTTGGAGTTTCTTCTGCTGACCTTCTACATCCCTCCTCCTTTTCAATTCAATATACTACAGCAGGGCATAGATTTTATGTCCCAATATCCCACAGTGCCGGCAGTTGGGCGGGGGACTTCAATGCAGTCATAGCTCCGCATCACGACAGAATAAGTCCTGCTAACCCTACATACCCTACTACCCACATCACTAGGTTTGGGAAATTCCTCACAGAATTTGCCCTCACAGACACCTGGATGCATCTACACCCAACACAGCAATGCTTCTCCTGCTTCACCCCCTCAAAATCATCTATGTCCCGCATAGACTATATATTTCTTACTCCTTTTCTTCTATATTTGACGGAGGCGGGGTTCGATGCTAGGGTGCTATCTGACCACTCTCCCTATTGGATCAAGTTACGGCTGCCATCTCCCTCTACTACTCGGTTCTGGAGGCTAAATCCGTTCTGACTTACCATCCTCCCAGATTTAGAGAGTCTCCAACGTGAATGGGACATTTTTTTCAGCATGAACGATGGCACTGCCCTGACAGGATCCACATGGGAGGCTTTTAAGATGCATGCTCGCATGGTCCTCTCCACACGTATCAATAGACACAAGGTCGCATCTAAACAACTGATAAATCAGGCAGAGGAGCACCTTCACACTTTAGAACAAAATTTCCAGAAGAGCCCCACAGCTGCAAATGCCTCCCTGGTACACCAACAGTCTAAACTCACGAACCAACTGCATTTTGAAAAAGCTAAACAGGGTATCTTCTTTAGCAAGCAGCGTGTCTACGAACATGGAGAGAGAGCAGGCAAGATTCTTGCCTACATGGCCCACTTAGATCATAAACCTCCGGTGGTGGTTTCTTTGCAGACTGCCTCCGGAGTTAAAACCACTGATCCCGAACAGGTTGCTGAAGAGTTCAGGTCTTTCTACTCAACAGTATATACCTCTACCTTCCACCGCACACAAGCTGAACTTACAGAATTTTTACAAGCCATAGAATTTCCCACGCTCTCTACATCACAGACTGCTCAACTGGAAGCGCCCATAACCACAGAATGCATCGCTGAGGCACTTGCTTTACTTCCCACCACTAAGGCCCCTGGCTCTGACGGGCTTCCCCTGGAATTCTACAAACAATTTGGCGACACATTAATCCCCAAATTAAGCAAACTCTATAAACACATATTTGACACTAACGTTCTCCCTAAATCTATGAATGAAGCTCTCATAGTTCTCATACCTAAGCCCGGTAAGGACCCCTCACTCCCCGAGTCATACAGACCCATTTCTCTCCTCCAATTGGATGTCAAAATACTTGCCAAAATTCTAGCCCTACGTCTCAACAAAGTGATTTCCAGTCTCATACACCCTGACCAAACCGGCTTCATGCCAGACAAAAACACGGCCTTTAATCTCCGTCGGCTTCATATGAACCTCCAATCTCAGCACACAAACACCGGTAACAGAGTAGTGGTTACTCTCGACGCGGCCAAAGCGTTCGACTCTGTGGAATGGAGTTACCTATGGGAATGCCTTCAAAAATTCGGTTTCGGCCGAAATTCATAAAATGGCTACAACTGCTTTACCACGCCCCTACAGCGCGCATTCAGGTGAATGGCAGAGTCTCTCCCTCATTCCCACTGTCGCGAGGCACGAGGCAAGGCTGCCCTATATCACCCATGCTATACGCTTTGGCGGTCGAGCCTCTCGCAATAGCGCTTCTGTCTCACCCCCACATCCAGGGCCTTCGCATCGGGGGGCTGACTGAGGTGATTAGCCTTTATGCCGACGACATGCTTCTCTATTTAGCAGATGCAGGTCCTTCGCTTCAGGCAGCCCTACATGTAATCACGACATTCGGCGCATATTCCGGGCTCCAGATAAATTGGGCCAAATCCCAAATTCTCCCCCTGGATTTGGACGCCCCCAACTCTGAGCAAGCTGCCCTACCGTTAGTCAGAGCTAGCAAAATCAAATACCTAGGCATTCAACTCTCCCGCTCTATCTCTGATTATATAGCACTCAATATTGAACCGCTATTTACCATTCTCAAACTTAAAAACGCAAGTGTAGTCCAGGCTCCCCCTCAGGGTTATGGGGTGCATTAACCTCGTGAAGATGATCCTTCTCCCTAAATTGCTTTACATCTTCTGGCACTCTCCAATCCACCTCCCAGTACGCATATTCAAAGCAATGGAGTCCATCCTCAATACTTTTGTTTGGGGTCCCTCCCGTCATAAATTGCCGTGGAGGGTCCTTAAATGCCCCACTGAGTTGGGAGGCGCGGCGCTGCCAGACCTTCACATATACTACATTGCGGCCCAACTCTCCCATTTTTTCCATTTTAACCACTCAGATAGAACACGCTACGCCCAAATGGTATGTTCACAAACCCCTTGCCCGATTTCCCATCCCTTTCAAATTCTGTTTTGTGAGCCCCGTGCCTCAACTCACACTAGTAAAGGGGGAGCAATGCTAACACATCACTGTAGAATCTGGCGCACAGCGATGTGCATTGGCCAAGCACCCTCCCCGCACTCCCACACCCCTCTATGGGACAATCCCAATCTCCCTGAACTCACCACCATTCCAGACCACAACCTCTGGATCTCTATGGGGGTTATATATTTAACGCAAGTAGTAGCTCGCGGGGCGGTCAAATTTTTTCAGTCACTCAAGGACGAATTCACCATACCCAACCACATGTTTTTCCGCTACCTCCAATTAAGGCACGCACTCAACACACAGCTGGGGAACCCCATCCCAGCCCTTGAGATCCCACTTCCAGTAGATATAGTCATGGGGAAGGACTCCAAAAAGCTGATCTCCCAAATTTATACATACTTAATAAGACCTTTGGCTGACACCATTACTCACCAATTAAAAATGAGATGGGAGTCGGATCTTGGCACTTTAACAGATGAAGAAAGGGAGGAGGCTCTCGCCAATTGCAAAGTAGTCTCCCCCAAACTGGCTGACCGCCTCTCCCACCTCTATATGCTCCACAGATCCTACCTAACCCCTCTTAGCATATCTAAGTACAAGCACGAGCACAACCCAAACTGCCCGAACTGCGGCCACAACACGGCCACCTTTTTTCATTTAATATGGGCTTGCCCCTCCATACAAGGATACTGGATCCAACTGGTGAAATTCTTACACGATCGCATGGGTTCCCCAATATCCCTATGCCCTCGCCAATATGTATTAGGTCTCCTGTCGCTCTCCGAAGGTGAAAAATATTTGCACACCTTTTTACAGGAAACACCATTTCTAGCCAGACTGCAAATAGCTAAAACATGGTTGAGGGGAACCCCCCCCCCCCCCCAGTTTACAACAGTGGATCAGAGCTGTTGACATCACCCTCCCCTTTAAAAAAAATTTTTACATGCATAGAGGCTGCCCAGATAAATACCACAAAATTTGGGACAGATGGCTAGAAGATGCCTCAACCAATGCAGCGGGAGACCGCCGCTCAGATTAGTCGAGCTGTATGTATCTAATTATCTCTTAATTCTCCCACTGTTGGTCTCCTCCCAATTTAATACCCGATGGTTTGCAATATAGTGGCCTGCATATTATATTTGCTTATGTATTCCTAGCCCTACGCATCCATTTCTATTGTCAATTTATATTTTATTTTTTTTATCTTTCCTTTAAATGCGAGCCACTAGTTAATCTACCTTATGCACTAACTGCATTGTTATGTTTTCATTGACCTGCAAGTATTATATGTCAAGTGGACAAATCCGTAAATGTAGTGCATGTTGCACTAAAATGTACCTATGCTTGTTATATTTTTTCCTTATGCTCAATAAAAGTTATTTTTTGATTAAAAAAAAAAAAAAAAAATGTGCTGAAAAAATTCTGTTCCTTTCTTTCTGGAAATTTGGGGGTTTCCCCATTTACCTTTGTGTGTTACAGTTCTAATATTATAAAATAAATAAAAAGCCAGTACTTGGAGTGGAAGTTCTTTACAATGGGCACAGCCAGCGTATAGACTTGGGAACTGGGCACAGAGATCTCACCAATAAGGTTTCTGAGAATACAGTACAGAGGTCCAGTGATTTCATGCTCTATGAACTGAAATTATAGTTTTGGGTGGACTGACCCTTTAGTTTTTCTGTAGAAAACAGTAAACTTCTAAACTCAGCAAATTAAAGAATCAGTCTATAAAATGGGTGGATACCTTATTACATATGGCCGGCTGCAAAAAGAGGCTGGAATGTTTTTACATTCATGAAAACCATTCAGCTATGGCAATGAATCCAATGAATAATATGAATAAATCGCTACCCTTCCACATTCGAATGGCCACTCCTCTAACCACATCCACCAGAATGACCCTCCCAAAGTCATCGGTCACCGCAGCTAGCGTGTTACACGGGGAAAGACTGATGCTCTCTCCATGGCGACGGGAGTCGGGGAGGCCGAACCTGACAGCCAAGGGGGTGGCGGGTTCCACTTTAGGCTTCTGTTTTTGTTGTGGCTCTTCTTCATGTTTGCTCTTCCAGCCCAGCCAACCACTAGGACAAAAGAAAAGTAAGTAGTCATCACACAAAGCATGTACAGTAAGTGAACTAAAGAGAAATTCATGAATATTGTTCTTTTCTGACCATTCAGAGGAAAGTGAGGCTTGCCTCTTCCAGAGCTAATGCTATGTGTTTATATTAGAGATTAGAAGGTTGAAAAACATGCTGAGTTACTAATGGCAGGGGGGTGCAAGAGAAGCTGACGCTACTGAAAGTGAGGACTAAGCGGCTAAGAAACTGCTGGGAAGGGGGAGGAGCAAGGAAAGCTCATCTGCCGAGCCACTGCTGGGAAAGGGAACAGGAAGAACTGTGCTGCTGACTCACAAGTGGAAGAGGGAACAGGAGAAACTGAGATGTTGAGCCACTGCCTGGGAGGGGAACTGCCAGAGACAGGAAGCAGGCTGCCCTGAGCTGCTAAGTCACTAATGCAAAGGAGAGCTGAGCTGTTGAGTCACTGCTGGAAGGGGGAGCAGGGTAGCTGAGCTGCTGAGCCACATGCAAGTAATGGGGAACAGGGGGAGCTGAGCTGCAGAGGTACAGATGGTGGCGGGGGGGCTAAAATGCTGAGGAGGGAAATCAGGCTGACCTGAGCTGCTAAGGCACTGATGACATGGGGAGATGAGCTACATAGCCTGGCCATAGTTTTAATTTAAGAATCCACAGGCATAGTGGATGGATTTCACCAATTTTCCTTTATCTCTATCCCATCTGCCTGCCTGAAAATGACATGAATATCATCTATTCTAGAGCTGGCAGAAATGGTTCACAATACCTGGCAGCACTGAAGAGGGCCGAGGTGAGTTTGCTGGCAACAGCAAGAGCCACGTGAGACAATAATGGCTGTGTACTGCCCTGTACAGATAAATATGGTAAGTGACATGGTAAATTAGCATAACAAAACAGACATGACTACACTACTGACATACATACCTCCAGGGCAAAAAAGAATCCTGTGAATGGATTGGAGCCCACAGTAATATACTGAGACATGGTAGGGGGGCTGCTCTTTATAGCGGCATTAAAGCCTCCCAAAACGGAGGCAGTCTTCATCTGGTCAAATGGAGAGAGAGCCATAAAACCTGAAAACAGGAAAAACGGGAAAACACTACTGTGACACAAGTCAAGGCAAAAGTACCTGTATGAAAAGACTGGAAAGAAGAATGACATTCTATACTCACATTCAGAATGAATGAGAACTTGCACTGTAGAAGCCATGCCCAAAAAATGGAAGCAGAGAGCAATTATGTGTCTAGTCATCAGTGTTTCCTGTGAGCTTCCTGCAGCTGATCTTTTCTCCATCCCTAATGCCCCGTACACACGATCGGAATTTCCGTCGGAAAAACCTTGGATGGTTTTTCCAACGGAATTCCGCTCAAGCTTGCCTTGCATACACACGGTCACACAAAAGTTCTCTGAACTTACGACTGTCAAGAACGCGGTGACGTACAACACTACGACAAGCTGAGAAAATGAAGTTCAATGCTTCCAAGCATGCGTCGAATTGTTTCCGAGGATGCGCAGGAATTTTGCGCGTCGGAATTGCTACAGACGATCGGAATTTTCGATAGGAACTTTTTCCTTTGGAAAAATAGAGAACCAGCTCTCAATCTAAGTCCGATGGAGCATACACGCGGTCGGAATTTCCGACCAAAAGCTCACATCGGACTTTTGCTGGCAAAATTTCTGATCACGTGTACAGGCATTAGGCTTACAATGCCTAGTACTGCACTGAATGACAGCCATCTACAATATCTCACAAAAGTGAGTACGCCCCTCACATTTTTGTAAATATTTTATTATATCTTTTCATGTGACAACACTGCAGAAATTACACTGTGCTGCAATGTAAAGTAGTGAGTGTACAGCTTGTATAACAGTGTCAATTTGCTGTCCCCTCAAAATAACTCAACACACAGCCATTGTCTAAACCGCTGGCAACAAAAGTGAGTACACCCCTGAGTGAAAATGTCCAAATTGTCCAAATTGAAAATGTCAATATTTT
Source organism: Lithobates septentrionalis (assembly GCA_037952835.1). NCBI lineage: Eukaryota > Metazoa > Chordata > Amphibia > Anura > Ranidae > Lithobates > Lithobates septentrionalis. Next base: position 752,511 of record JBBDGP010001814.1, on the reverse strand, counting down.
GGTGTGGCCACCATTATTTTCCAACACTGCTTTAAAAAACCCTCTTGGGCATGGAGTTCACCAGAGCTTCACAGGTTGCCATTGGAGTCCTCTTCCACTCCTCCACATCACGGAGCTGGTTGATGTTAGAGACCTTGGGCTCCTCCACCTTCCGTCTGAAGATGCCCCACAGATGCTCAATAGGGTTTAGGTCTGGAGACATGCTTCACCAGTCCATCACCTTTACCCTCAACTTCTTTAGCAAGGCAGTGGTTGTTTTGGAGGTGTGTTTGGGGTTGTTATGTTGGAATACTGCCCTGCGGCCCAGTCTCCGAAGGGAGGGGATCATGCTCTGCTTCAGTATGTCACAGTACATGTTGGCATTCATGATTCCCTCAATAAACTGTAGCTCCCCAGTGCCGGCAGCACTCATGCAGCCCCAGACCATGACACTCCCACCACCATGCTTGACTGTAGGCAAGACACACTTGTCTTTGTACTCCTCACCTGGTTGCCGCCACACACGCTTGACACCATCTGAACCAAATAGGTTTATCTGTGTCTCATCGGACCACAGGACATGGTTCCAGTAATCCATGTCCTTAGTCTGCTTGTCTTCAGCAAACTGTTTGTGGGCTTTCTTGTGCATCATCTTTAGAAGAGGCTTCCTTCTGGGATGAGTGTAATGCAGATTTGATTTGATGCAGTGTACGGCGTATGGTCTGAGCCCCTTCAACCTCTGCAGCAATGCTGGCAGCACTCATACGTCTATTTCCAAAAGACAACCTCTAGATATGACGCTAAGGCACGTGCACATAACCTCTTTGGTAGAACATGACCGGGCCTATTCTGAGTGAAATCTGTCCTGTTAAAACGCTGTATTGTCTTGGCCACCATGCTGCAGCTCAGTTTCAGGGTCTTGGTAATCTTCTTATAGCCTAGGCCATCCTTATGCAGAGCAACAATTATTTTTTTCAGATCCACAGAGAGTTCTTTGCCATGAGGTGCCATGTTGAACTTCCAGTGACTAATATGTGAGAGTGAGAGGGATAACACCAAATTTAAGACACCTGCTTCCCATTCACACCTGAGACCTTGTAACACTAAACGAGTCACATGACAACGGGGAGGGAAAATGGCCAATTGGGCCCAATTTGGAAATTTTCACTTAGGGGTGTAATCACTTTTGTTGCCAGCGGTTTAAAAGATTAATGGCTGTGTGTTGAGTTATTTTAAGGGGACAGTAAATTTACACTGTTATACAAGCTGTACACTCACTACTTTACATTGTAGCAAAGTGTCATTTCTTCAGTGTTGTCACATGAAAAGATATAATAAAATATTTACAAAAATGTGAGGGGTGTACTCACTTTTGTGAGATACTGTAGCTTGCAGCAGAACTTTGCTTCCTCATGTCAGAGCTACTCCACCCCCCATGACTGATGAAGGAATTATTAAGCAGCAGCAAGAGTAGTGTCCAGCATAGTAGTGACAACACCGAGTCCCACTCTTAACCTGGTAAGAGTCAGAGGAAGGAATGCCTTATATGATCTCACACTGCCAATATACAGCTAATAGGCTGTAGGGAAAGGAGTGCATAGGCATCTTCTCACATACCAGGAGATGCACTACAATTTTTAGGAAAATTTTAGGACAAAAAAGGCAAATTAGAGTACATCTTAGGCATAACTAACATTGCTAGATGTTGCCTATAAGAAAACAAATCTTCACCTTTTTGAGTTCAGGTCCACTTTTAGGTGAGCCTGGTTCAAGAGTGATGATGTGCAGAGACCATGTGGATCCTGCAAGTACCTGTGTTGGATTCCCAAGTCCCTATTGAGGCCATCCATCCTGAGGTCCAGGGTGTACAAGCTGACATTAAAGTGGTTGTAAACCCTCACTTATACCCAGTGAAGGGGCCATTCTCAGGTTATAGAGTTGAAACAAATCCTCCTACATAAGTTGTACGCGTTTATCTGCAGTCTTCTCGTCTCTACATCTGTTCAAGGTGCTGAATTTATAAGCTTGTCTAAGAGCTCAGAAAAAAAGAGGGGGGAGGGCTGAAGTTACATGCTGCAGAGCTCAGTGAGGAATGAATGGACACAGGAACATAGACGATGCTGTCAATCAGCTGGAGGTCCCTCCCCTGTCACCATTTTTCTCTTGGAGTCAGGAAAACTTGTAAGAAGTGATTCATGCTGATAGCAGAGGAATGAACCATCAGACAGAAATGACATTTAGTGCTCCGGATCGAGACAAATACACACTATAGAGGGATATGCTTTGTTCATATTTCATGACTGAGGTTTTCAACCACTTTAAGTCTAAGCCCGTCCTGGGCTAAGTCCCACAGAATCCTCTCCAATTCAACGGTCAAATATGAGAATTTATATGGGCAATGGAGGAAAGGACTTTTGAAACCTAAAATAGCATGAGGAAGGGGAGCCTAATATTGACTTGGGCAGAAATCAAAGACCGATATACAGCCTGAACCTAGAATGCAAGAGATCTTCACAGAAGCACAAGGTTTTTTTTCAAAGAAGAAAATAACTTTTTCAATACAAAAAACAAAGAATACTTTTGTAATTTTAGGTAAGACAAGGTGTCTGCTTCAGCACTTCTCTTCCCTTACTAGATCTCCAATAATGTAAAATCTCAATGGATATGAAACTCACCCACGCTGGCATGATCAACAATGTGTTCCACATCCTGCAGGCCCCACTTCTTATAAGCCAGCGGAGGGGGCTGGACATTCTCATTGCCAGAAGCAGCAGCTGATAAATATATTAAAACAAGACATATTTTATATGTATAAAGCAAAGAGCAAAACCCACTATCCACGCAACAGCAAATGCAGACTTTGGTATGAATCGTGCAGCATCCAATGAAGTATTCTCTGCATAACAAAGAAGGAGACTAATAACAGGAGGGCTCAGTCACTTGAATTTAACAGATCATGTGACCAGGCTCTCCTCCTAGCAGCAGCTTATTCCTTATTTGTTAAAATAAATGGGCCTTCATTTCTGTCAAGACAGATATTGTAGCACACCAATATGCTATCTAAAATGTACCAGAAGATTTTTTTTCTAAGGTCATACAGCCGTTTTATAAATAAGCCCTTAAAGCTGAAATCTGGGCTCAACAAAAATTGGCCAAATACAAGATATTCACTTAAATCTTGGCATGCTTTGTGCATTTCTCTCAGGTCTGTGCTGTAATCCAGCATGAAACAACTCCTGCACTTTGCCTCTGTTTCCTGTAATAAAGACCGGTCACTGCTGCCCTTTCTGTTTCTGCTGGGCGACTGGTCTTGTACACGCCCCCTCCTGTAGTGGGTGCCTCCCACAGCTTTGCTCTCGTCACAGGCTATGTGCAGCACAGTAAATACTGTATGTCAACAATGCAAGGTATATATCGGGGTTTACAATGGCATATGCTGCATACAAAGTGGATTTACATCTATAGTGGCTTATGAAGAAAGTTTATATGCCTGGATTCAGCTTTAATCATATTTATTTGTGCTCACACTTAAACACACCTTCAAAAGGTAACAAAAAAAAGCAAAAAGACATGTAAGGTGTAGTGATCATAAAAACCAGCAATCACTTTTCATCTGCACTGAGCATTCACACCAGTGAATGGCTTCTGATTGGTTTCTATTGGTTACTGCACTAGAACCCCGCATTGCTGCTATGAAGACAAAACTCTTCCTAAAAATAAAGGTATTTTTAAATACAAATGTTTACAACAATTGTAACTAGGAATGATGCAAACTTCTCCCTTTTTCTTTAAAGTGAAGTGTCCTTGTCCAAAGCTACGACTAATATGCAGACAACAAAGCACCAACAGGTACATGTGCTGGTTTCCAAGACCATCCCTGTGGAGCTTCTTGGAGCCTACAAAGCCACACATGGATTCATGACATTTGCTGAACCATGATTCAACTGTAAAATGGCAGAGCCGCTAACACCTACCAAAGTCCTAGTATTCAACAACAGAATCACAGAGGATGGCCTTAGTGCTAAGGAATTTGTGGGTTTTATCAAGACTTTGACAGATGTCAGGGCCCCAGGTTTAGCTTAGGCCTGGGATCCAACAAGGCTCCATGGGGATCATAACAAAGACTAACAGGTCCTTGCAGATCCCACAAGGTATGTAACAAAGTACGTTTGTGTCAGGTCTGGTCACATATTAATAAGGTGATTCTGTGGTCAGGCAATCAGCAGCTATCTGATATCAGTCCCTCAAATGCTCTGCAGAGACTACATGTCTAAAGCCTTGGTCACAAGACCTAACTTTGGCCCAATTCCAGATTCCTGGTGTGAAACTCCTAATTATGGCAAGTCAATATAGCAAGCAGGAAGATGGAGGGAGGGGGAGCAGCCACTCCTCTCAATCATTCAGGTGTGAGCGTGAGACACTAAAAGCCAGCCATTCATAGTTGAGTTTCTGTATTCAGCCATTGGGCTGAATAAAAACAATTGAACCGTTCCCCTCATCCACACATTCGATATGGATGCAGGAATCACCCCCAATATGCTCAGCATATTGGTTTTTGATATCTTCTATTCAGGCATGACTGTTGGATGCCCAATGCATTGCATATCCTGATTTTTATATTTTCTGCAGTACCATTGTATAGTCAGATTCCTGATTATCCCCTGAAAGTCACATTGATGGATATGCAGAATAATGAGGAAAATGTCCTGACAGTTAATTAAACACGTAACATTCACCCTCACAGAAACATGCAGATTCCATGGCAACATGCCTACAAAATGGACAGGACATTATCTGTACAGATACCAGCACATACTTATGAGAACTGATTGTAAGTGAGAACATTTTTCTATTGTGATAAAACACTGATGAGTGGTATGGGATATCAGCGCGCCTTACCTCTGGCTACCTGATTGCGGCAAGCCCTGAGGGACTGGAAAAGGCTGAAGCCATCAATTGTTACAAGAGCAGACGGGTACAGGATGGTCATTTCTTCATGCTTGTTCAGAAAACAAAAACACATCAAGGCAAAGAAAGGAAGACATATAGTAAACGTGCCATTATCACACTTTTTAATTACTGTTTAACTCTACAAGAAATTCCTCAAATTCCTACCCTCCTGAACTAACCTGATTCCCACACCCTAGCTTCTTACCCATGTACAAAGCTATGATTTCGGGGTTTTTTTTGTCACAAATCCACAGGTGCGGGTGCCAAAAGGTAAAGTTAGCATTCTGCAAGATGCGTTCCTCTAATAGAGGCAAGTAAGATGCTGGGTTGGGGACTGTTAGCACAAGTTAGTTGCGAAGGGATGGGTTAGAGGAGTTTCTTGTAAATGTGAAACCGTGGGCTTGGACTTGTGTTGGACTACAGAACACTTTGTCCATTATATTATGAAAAGGAGAGAGGGAATGGTAGTCCAGCAGAATAAAACAGGGCAGAGCTGACAACACCGGGTTGAAATTTCAGTGCAGCTCAGGCACTATTGTCAGATTAAAAATTTCATGATTAGAACATTTTGCAGTTTAGACACCCATCTTGCCTGGACTAACAGTAACCCGAAGCTGTGAGAGAAGAACTGCCTCCACTACCTACTACACCGCTAGCACTGGTGGTAGCATCTTTTCCCCCTCCCTACCCAGCGTGGCTGTATACAACATAGTTACATAATTAGTCTGGTTAAAAAAAAGACACAAGTCCATCTAGTTCAAACAATAAAGCAATGGCAATGAATTAGGCATTTGCTTTTATTTAATAACATGATTTTACTGTACTAGGTGGATACGCTTCCCTTTCTCTGTTTAATTCCCAAAAACATAACTAAACTAAACCTAGCCCCCAACACCAACTATAAACATCAAGCAGCAGTAATACATCACAATAATTTGTTATCGCAGCAATAAATACTAGACATGTGCACTGCTGAAAAAAAATTGTACTTTTCATAAGTTTTGTTCGTAAATTCGTAAATTTGAAAATTCGTAAATTTGAAATTTCGGAATTCGTAAATTCGAAAAATTTGGAATCTGTAAATTCCAAAATTCGTAAATTCGAAAATTTGAAGATTCGGAAATTTCGAAGATTCGGAATTCGAAAATAAGAAAGGAAATCTAAAAATTAGAAAGAACGAAAATCCAAAAATTCAAAATAATAACTAATAACCAACTATTAGATTATAGGTATTGGAATTTCCTTTCAAATTTGGCTGTTAGTGAACGTAAAGAATACAAATTTATCTGAATTTACGAATTATCCGAAATAAAGAATGCCGGATCGAAACAAATGGTACGAAATTATTAATAATAATAATAATAATACGTTTTTATTATTATTATTGTTATTATTATTAATTTGTTATGTTCCATTCATTTTTTTTTAACATAAAGTTTTTTATTTAATAAAAGCAAATACAAAAAAAACATACAGATGATACATTGTGCAGTGGTTACAGTACAAGGTGTACAGATGTTTAGCAGCAGATGTTACAGAGCAAGTCCTATATTACATATATAAGCACCAGAGGTAGGTCAGTAGGAACAATGATGGGGGGGGAGGGGTATACATGAATTGAGAATATTGTGGTTACGTCCCTTCTAAAACCTCCTCATCTTTTCCTTAATGGTAGACTAGTAACTTCAGCTTCGTGTACAGTATAGCTATATACTATATAGGCATGGGGGGGGGCTCCCTTGATTCACAAATGACCCATCATGGAGATCAGCGGAGTAGAAATAGATTACACAGGTCAGAGTCGACATGCCCACTGCGCATGAGGGGGAGTCTCGCACCTGCGTGTCAACTCTCTATTCTAAGTCTAGGTGTTCCGCACCTATCCAGGGATCCCAGATTTTCCCAAATTATTTTGGGCAGTTACGGCTTAGATACGTTAACTTATATATCGGCAGTATGTTCCATTCGTTTAGATATGGCATTTGTTATTATGGATAATTCCTAACTTTGGATAAATTCGTATTCGTTATGTTCACTAACAGCCAAATATGAAAGGAAATTCCAATACCTAGAATTTAATAGTTAGTAATAGTTAAGTTGTTATTATTATTAGTTAGTTATTATTTCAGATTTTCGAGTTTTCGGGTTTTTGAATTTTACGATTTTCATTCTTACTTTTAGATTTCCGAATTTCGAATCTCTGAATTTCCACATTTTTGAATTCTGAATTTCCGAAATTTTGAATTTTCAGAGTTTTGAATTTCCAAATTTCTGATTTTTGAATTTGCGAATTTTCAAATTTCCGAAAGTTTGGATATTTCCGAATGAACAAATTTGGCTAAATTTGTTAAAAAACTAATTTGGAACTAAACTAATTGCACCTGTCTAATAAATACTATCACAGCGATACTAGGGATGGCAGTGCTAATGAATTGAAAATGTATAAAAAAAAGATTTGACAACTATTTACAAAGCATTACATTACTGGCACTAAAAAATCCCTCACTGATCTCTATTTCAGAAAAGTATACCATCTGCCATTGTAGTACCTGCTCAGTCACTCCCTGGTGCCTGGGTATTTCATAAGTTCTGCATTTTAGCTGCAGAATTGGGTCTTCGTTCAAAAGCTGGGCAAGAAGCAGCACTCCAGTCTGGAAAAAATGAAAGCAGGGAAGTGAACACAGTTTATGTCCAAATGATTTTACCATCTGTGATTCCTGCGCTAGCAAAGACCATGTGACCAATGCCTCAGCACTGGAAGTATAGTTTTTAAAGCTGAACTGAATATATTCCTCAATAACCACAAAGGTGGCATGTTCCGGGCGCTTCTGGGGCTCTTCTGGCCATGCAGTACATGAAGTACTGCAGTGTGGAATGTGTGGAATGTGGCAAGATAGCTGCTCGGAGGTATCCAGGACCATCGAGGGAGCACAAGCAGCCGGCATTGAGGCCCGTTCATAAGTAGGAGTCGTTCGTAAGTCGGGGACCCCCTGTATAGGAGAGTGGCGGAGACAAGACCAGTCACTCTGCACAAGGAGAGAGAGCAGAAGTGACTGGTCTGTATTACAGGAAGCTCCTGCACACAGGAAAAGTCTCACACTGGATCACTGCACAGATCTTGAAGAAAGACCAAGCACACTTAGAAGCATAACAAGATTCTAATAAGAATACACAGGACTCATATTCAGACAATATTTGCTTATCAAAGTTGAAGTTCAGCTTCATGTGTTTGAGAGAAATTTAATAAGCAATGTATAGAAACTGATCTGGCCTAAAAAATTGATTTTTAAAACAGCTTACCTGTAAAATCCTTTTCTTGAAGTACATCACGGGACACAGAGCACCATAATAATGACTATGTGGGTTATACGCTTACCTTTAGGTGATTGGACACTGGCAACCAATAGTAAGACGGTTCCTCCCATATAACCCCTCCTATACCGGAAGCACCTCAGTTTTGTAGCAAGCAATGACGATACCAGAAAGAGGGGAGGGACCTCTGTGCCCCGTGATGTACTTCAAGAAAAGGATTTTACAGGTAAGCCGTTTTAAAAAATCAATTTTTCTTTATCGTACATCACGGGACACAGGGCACCATAATAATGACTATGTGGGATGTCCTAAAGCAATGCATCTGAGGGGGGGGGGGGCACATTATCCCTAAGCCCAATGGGCCTGAGACTATAAAGCTGCCTGCAACACACTGTGGCCAAAAACAGTCTCCCTTTGAGATCTCACATCCACCTGGTAAAACCTGGTGAACGTATGAACTGAAGATCAAGTGGCCGCTTTGCAAACCTGAGCCATAGACACCTGCTGGCGTACTGCCCATGATGCAATAATTCCTCTAGTGGAGTGTGCTTTTAAATCCCAAGGTGGAACCCTGCGCTTTAATCCATACGCCTGGATAATAGTCTGACGAATCCACCTGGATATAGTTGAACTTGTTGCTGGCTGTCCTTTTTTAGGACCCTCAGGCAAGACAAAAAAAACAGTCAGTCTTCCGAAAGGGAGCTGACATTTTCAAGTAAACTTTGATCGCCCTCACCACATCCAGAGAGTGAAGCGACCTTTCCTTCCTAGTCTTAGGGTTTGGAAAAAAGGAAGGTAAAATGATATCCTGATTCAAATGAAATTTGGAAACTACCTTCGGTAAAAAATCCGGACGAGGGCGCATGACCACTCTGTCCTGATGAAGAATCATAAAAGTTTCTTTGCAAGAAAGGGCGGCCAATTCTGACACCCTTCTAGCCGATGTTATAGCCACCAAAAAAAACTAATTTTCTTTTCAATAGGACAAAAGGAATATGCCTAATAGGTTCAAACGGTTGACTCTGTAAGGCTGACAGTACCAAATTTAAGTCCCAGGGACATAAAGGTGGTTTAACCGGCAGCCTCAGGTGTGTTACTCCCTTGACAAAGGTTCGCACCAAAGAATGGGATGCAATTGGTCTTTGGAAAAAAAACGATAAGGCCGAAATCTGTCCTTTAATTGTCCCTAAAGCGAGCTGCAAGTCTACTCCTGCTTGAAGAAAGGCAAGAACTCTTCCAATCGTATACCTACGAGGGTTCCATTTCCTCTCCTCACACCAAGAAATGTACGACTTCCAGACTCAATAATAGATAGCTCTAGAGACTTACTAGCGTTTATCAAGGTAGACAAGACTGAACCCATAATACCACGGTCTTTCAACAGTCTGGTCTCAATAGCCAAGCCATCAAATTCAGCAACCGTAAAGAAGGATGGAATATGGGTCCTTGAGACAACAGGTCTGGACGGCATGGAAGGACCAATGGGTCCCCTACTGCCAACTTCACAATCTCCGAGTACCAGGATCTCCGGGGCCACACTGGAGCCATTAGGATCACTGGTTTTTGCTCCTCCTGTATTCTGCGTAATAAGTGCGGCAGAATTTGGATCGGGGGGAAAGGCATATATCAGAGAATACTGATCCCAAGGAACTACTAATGAGTCTATCCCGACAGCAAGCGGATCCTTGGTCCTGGAGACAAACCTGTCCAGCTTGGCATTGAATCTGGTTGCCGGCAGATCCACATCTGGGGTCCCCCAGTATTGGCAGATCTGTAGAAAAACTTCGGGGTGCAGGGACCATTCCCCTGGCAACAATTTCTGGCGACTTAGGAAATCTGCCTGCCAATTGTCCACCCCCGGGATAAACACTGCCGAAAGGAACAACACATGTTTTTTTGCTCAAGTCAATATATGGTTCACCTCTCTCTGGGCTGCCCGACTCCTGGTACCTCCCTCGTGGTTGATATATGCCACCACCGTGGAGTTGTCGGACTGGACTCTGACAGGAAGACCCCGCAATCTGGATGTCCAGAATCGCAGAGCCAGACGAGCTGCCCGAATCTCCAATAGATTGATGGGCACGGTCCTTTCTGTTTGGGACCATACTCCCTGAACAGACGCCTCCTCTAGGACTGCTCCCCAGCCGAGAAGACTGGTGTCTGTAGTTACGACTTTCCAGGCTACTGGTGGGAAAGATTTCCCTCTTTTCAAATTGCTGGTTCTTAACCACCAAGAAAGGTTCCATAGTACCTGTGGAGATTGAACCATCGGCTGATCCAAGGTTCAAGCCGACTTGTCCCAGGCCTTTAAAATACTGTTTTGGAACACTCTGGAGAGGAACTGTGCATATGGCACTGCGCTGAAGGATGACACCATCTTGCCCAGTAACCTCATGCACAGCCGAATAGAAGGTGTTAGTTCTTTTTTCACCTTCTGGACAAGTTCCACTATGGAGGCGACCTTTAAGGGGGGCAGAAACACCTTTTCTTGGGCGGTATCCAAGACCAGACCCAGATACACCAAGGCTTGGGTCGGACAAAGAGCTGACTTGTCCAAATTTAGAATCCAACCTAGGCATTGTAAAACCCGTACTGTTCTTGACACGTTTTGAATCAGCATGGGGCAAGAGCAATCCCTTAGGAGAAGATTGTCCAGGTATCCTACTATGGAGACCTTCTGAGACCTTAGGGAAGCCAACACCGGGGCCAGAATCTTTGTGAAAACCCTGGGGGCTGTGGCCAGACCGAATGGTAGTGCCACGAAATGAAAATGACTGCCTTCTACAGCGAAGCGTAGTAACCTCTGATGTGGACCGAAGATTGGCACATGAAGGTACGCGTTCTTGATATCTATGGACGCTAAATAGTCTCCCTTTCTCAGGGATTTTATTATCGAACGAACCGACTCCGTGCGGAAGGTTTGAACGTCCATAAAGACGTTAAGAGCTTTGAAGTCCAAAATGGGCCTTACTTCCCCATTTGGCTTCGGCACAGTGAATAGGTTTGAGTAAAACCCTTTGAACCTTTCCTCGTGCGGAACCTTTACAATTACCCCCTGCATCAGCAGATGCTGTAAAGCTAGGAATAGGCATCTTCTTTTCTTTGGATCCGACGGAACCCTTGAGTACAGAAACCGATTTGAGGGTAATTCCCGAAACTCTATTCTGTAACCGTATTTTACAGTGGAAATGGCCCATCTGTCTCAAACTAGTTCTTCCCAGGCATCCCCAAACAGCCGAAGCCTGCCCCCCACCCGTGAGAGTGGGGGCGCCCCTTCACAAGGTAGACTTGGAGTTGGGCTTGGGTGTCTTTTGGGTCCAGGGTTTCTTCTGACCCTGGGGTCTTTTAAACCCAGACGGCTGAGGCCGTCGATACCGCTTAGGGGAAGAAGCACTAGGTCCTGGAGCATTGGGAATTTTATAAGAGGGTTGCTTCCCTTTCTTTTTAATAGGGAGTAGGGCACTCTTTCCTCCAGAGATCTTTTGGATATATTTATCCAGATCCTCGCCAAACAAGCGCTCTCCATGGAATGGAAAAGCTGCGAGTAGACTTTTACATGGCGTTTTAGCAGACCAGTTCTTTAGCCACAAGACTCTGCGCATATGGATTGACAGTAACGAAAAACGAGACATCTGTTGGATTGAGTCCTTCAATGCGTCTACTGCAAAACATAAGGCATGAGGAATCTCCGATAACTCCTCGGCAGATTCCTCCTGGCAAGGTATGTTCTTTACCAACCTTTTAAAGCGATCCTTTAGGGATTGGCAAATCCCAATATCTGCAACTGCTGGCTGAACTGCTGCCCCAGCCACTGAAAAGGAGGCCTTTAATGAGGACTCTACCTTTTTATCAGCCGGGCATTATCCACTGGACAGGTTAAACTTTTATTTACAGAAGATATGGCAGCGTCCACCAAAGGTGTGCCCCATTTCTTTCTGAACTTCTCCTCCATAGGATATAAGACAGAAAACCTTTTTGGAGGTAAGTATATCCTGTCAGGGTGCTCACAGTCCACGTAAACCACCTGCTCCAGTAACGGATGCAAAGGGAACGCTTGGGAAATTTGCTGAGGTCGCAAAGATCCCTAAGTAGAACAGCAGAGTGCAGACTCCTGAACCGGGGGTAACTTAAACCCAATTCGTACCATCTCAATTAGAGATTGGATAAACAATTTTTGGGAATGGGAGGCTGAAATTGGCTCTTCAGAGCCAGAGTCCTCAGCCGAGGATCCTCCAGCCTCTCCTTCCTCTCAGTCTTTTATGACCACCTCTTCCAAATCCTCTGCCCATTCTGGTTCCAGATCACCTGGACCCATCTGGCTATAAGAGTCCTGGTGCTCTAGTGACTCTCCACTTGGCCCAGGCTCAGGGGAGGGAGATCTATTACGCTTCCTCCCCCTCTGTGTTACAGAGGCAATCATGCCAGCTATTTTGCCCTCAAGACCCGCTAAGGCAGATGCCAAATCCTCCTTTGTAACATAAGCTGAGGCAGGTATATTGGTAGTGGCCACTATGCCTGACAAATGCAATGGCTCAGCCAGGCCAGATGCCACAGGTCTTTCAGGAGAAACTGAGGCTGCATCAGCATGGGGTTGGTCTCCTGTTTTTAAAGGAGGTACTTTTACCCCTGTGCTAGCCTTGTTCCCTATACCTTGTTTTCTGGAAGACATTGCTTACACACGAGGAAGAAAAGGAGTACTCCCCACAAACTACAACCAGCCTTCAACCTGTCACCACTGTGTCTAAGACCTCCAGACTCACGTGCCCATCATCGCTTTGTGCTGTCCACGCGCACGCCAGGAGCTCCATCCCTATAAAGCCTAAGCTTGAGAGTGAGCACGCGCATCAGCGTGATCAGCGGCATGCCCGCCGCGCGGCGCATGCGCCGTCCTGACGCATGCAGCGCATCCATGACGTGCACAGCAGCGGCGCACGCGCACACCGAAGGCGCACACACACGCCAGTGGTGCGCATGCGGCGCATGCGCACATTTGGGTCTGATCACGCCTGATCAAAACGCGCGCCATACCAGGCATCTGTAAGACACAGGTTTCAAGGTTTACCAGCAGGTTTCAGAGGGAATACATACATATATATAATAAATTCCCAAAGGGAGTACTCACCATCCCAAGCAGCAGGGCCTGTCTTACCTGGCCCAATCTTCCCCCATTACGGCGGGTAGCGCCTCTAAGGACCTTCAGGGACCGGGTCCCCCATATTTTGGGGTCCACACCCCTGGACCTGTAAAGCACCCTTTCTGGTTTTACCTTGGGCAAGATTGACCAGGAATACCAACTTAACAAGGGTCCAGCGCCTATATAGGACACATTACAAGCAATACCTCGTTCTTGAACCGAGGTTCGGGTACCATTCACTTTAGCTTTTGTTATGCCAACCGAATGGATCCGATTATGACGTCCTCAGTTGGACATCTTTGAAGAAAATTGAAGAGCTTCAACAGCCATGACCATTCACCTTCAAGACACTGGCGAAAAAAACTGAGGTGCTTCCGGTATAGGAGGTTGGTTGCCAGTGTCCAATCACCTAAAGGTAAGCGTATAACCCACATTATTATGGTGCTCTGTGTCCCGTGATGTACGATAAAGAAACATTTCTAAAGTTAACAATCATGTAGAGGTCACAAGCAGCTTGCGGCTTCTGCATGTATCTGTTGGTCTTCCTTTCGATCCGTGTCCTTCTGGAGCCATTGTGGACCCTAGATATGGGCTGTGCATACAGGGATTCCTTGTGTGGCCAAATCAAGATTAAGACTTGGGCAATGATAGTCACATGACTTTAACAAATCATGTAAGAGCAGTATCAATCTCCCCCTACCATTTAGGGGACTGTAAAGGTTGTTTTTTTTTTTAAATAACAGTCATACTTTACCTGCTTTGTGCAATGGTTTTCACAGAGCAGACCCCGATCCTCCTGTTCTCAGGTCCCCCGCTGACACTCCTGGCTCTTCCCCTCTGTTGACTGCCCCCCATAGCAAACTGCTTGCTATGAAAGCACTTATGCAGGCTCGGTCCCAAACCGTACTCTGTTTGTCCATTGACACACACAGGGAGGCTCAGTGCCACCCCCTGCTCCCTCCTCACTGGCTGTGATTGACAGCAGCAGGAGCCAATGTGGACCCAGCTTTATACAGGTGGTGTGTTACTGGCCAGATCACCAGGTGAAAACAGAAGGGGAAAAAAAGCGTAAGAAAAGAAAATGAATGCAGCCACCACATCTGATGACTGGTAAGCTGCAATATATTACATTTTTGGTTTTAAACTGCAAGTATTGAATGTTACAGTTTACTGGGGATGTTTATTTTATTGTGCTTAAGCTAAAAACATTGAGACATTAATACTAATTTAAGGTTGCTTGTCTCACTGAGACAGGAAGTAAGCTGACTCTCCCAATGGGAACACAGAAAGCAATCAAAGCACTTTTATAGCAAAGAGAGAAAGAGTTAGAACCCCTGTCAAGTTTCATTTGTTGTCCTTGTTAAGCTCATATCGCGAATTCGGGACACAGGCAACAATAAAAACCTCAAAAAGGTTCCAAGATTTTTGCTGGAGATGGATTTAATTTAATGCCTGTGTCTAAGAAGCTTTTAAAGCAATAATAATTTAAAAAAAAAAAAAAAAAAAAAAAAAAAAAAGGTACAAACCTCAGTATAGAACCGTACATAGCCAGATGTGAAGCCTACAACTATACAAGTCCAATCTGGCCTCCCGGTGGAGGTCCTGTAAGATGCAGACATGAGTCAGTTACTGGAACGGTGATACAAAACAGATTCAACACATTTAATATGAAAAGAGGAAACCCACTACTGACTTAAAGAGGCCATACATGGGAAAATACTAGCCAACAATAAAGTTATATGGCCAAAAGAAAGTGGACACTCCTCCAGTAAGTGGACACTCCTCCAAGTTATTGAGTTCAGGTGTTTCCAGTGGAAGATACTGGTAATACTACATCATACAAAGACATTTTAGACAGCCACACTCTTTCCACCTTTTCTGTTCCACCATGAATGTGCCCCTGTGTACAAAACCAGCTCCATAAAGACATGCTTTGATGAGTTTGGTGTGGAGGAACTTGAAGTGCCTGCACAGAGCCCTGACCTGAACCCTAGTCAACACCTTTGGGGTGAATTGGAACACCCGATTGTGAGCCAGGTCTTCTGGTACAACATCTGTACCTGACCTAACACATGCTGTTCTGGGTGAAGGGGCACAAATACCCACAGGCACACTCCAAAATTTAGTGCAAGGACTCCCCAGAGAAATGAGGGCTGTTATAGCCACAAGGGGGCAGCAACTCCATATTAAATAATATGATACCCATACATTTCATATTCCTGATGTGTCTGTTGTACCATGTACTTGTGTTAAAAAGTATCCTGCTCTGTATGTATTGCTTCCTTTGTGTGAAATACTTGGGGTTCCTGCCAGTCCAGCTGCTTTCCTATTTCAAAACTGACCAGGCTAGGCATGATAGTTCATCCATTTGAGCATTCTTAGTTTACTGACTGTGCTGGGAAAAAGTCCTGCCTGTCCTCCAATGGCCAAGTCTTCTGCCGACAATAATCCCCCCCCGCCCCCCCCCCCCCCCGCCTGCACAGCCCATTCACTGGAAAGATCAATGTACTGCTGTTTCTGTACCCCTACCTCTCCAATCCCCTTATGTAGCTGAGAATAGAGATTATGTGATCAATTATACACACAAATGTTTTGCTTTTCATTTATATTTTAAAACTAAATGGGTTGTTTTACAAGGTATGGGTTCACATATACTTAATACCCATGGTTTTGGAACAGGGTGTCCAAGAATCCAATATAAGTGTGACAGTTGCAAGTCAACTTTTGGTCAAGTAGAATCACAATTAAACTATATAGAATTATATATATAGGAAGGGGATTCTGCTCTTAACCTCTGCATGGTTCTTGGGATTCACAAGAAACCCACGGAACTGATTCTATACTGTAAGAGGATTAAAGCTGTGCACTGCCCTGACATACAAGACAGAAAGGAAAATAAGTATATAAAAAAAATAGTTTTTCCAACATTGAAATAAGAGTTAATAGCACAGGAATGTTTGACTCAGGAAAATGATGTGGAGTAAAGAAGGACTTGCACACTTGGCTGTTCAGTGTTTGTTTTTCCTTCTCCTGAACCAAATACTGACAGCTTATAGGATGCTGAACTTTATAAACATTTCAGGAAATTAACCACTTCAGCCCAGAAAGAATTTACCCCCTTCCTGACCAGAGCACTTTTTGCGATTCGGCACTGCGTCGCTTTAACTGACAATTGCGCGGTCGTGCGACGTGGCTCCCAAACAAAATTGACATACTTTTTTGCCCACAAATAGAGCTTTCTTTTGGTGGTATCTGATCACCTCTGCGGTTTTTATTTTTTGCGCTATAAACAAAAAAATAGCGACAATTTTGAAAAAAAAAGCAATATTTTTTACTTTTTTGCTATAATATATATCCCCCCCAAAAAATATATATAAAAAAAAAAATTCTTTCTCAGTTTAGGCCGATACGTATTCTTCTACATATTTTTTGGTAAAAAAAATAAGAAATAAAATCGCAATAAGCGTATATTGATTGGTTTGCACAAAAGTTATAGCGTCTACAAAATAGGGGATTTTATTATTAATTTTTTTTTTATTAGTAATGGCAGGGATCTGCGATTTTTATCATGACTGCGACATTATGGCGGACACATCGGACACTTTTGACACTATTTTGGGACCATTGTCATTTTTACAGCGATCAGTGCTATAAAAATGCACTGATTACTGTATAGATGACACTGGCAGGGAAGGGGTTAATCACTAGGGGGCGATTAAGGGGTTAAGTGTGTCCTAGGGAGTGATCCTAACTGTGGGGGGGGGTGGGCTACTACTCACATGACAGCGATCACTGCTTCTGATGACAGGGAGCAGTAGATCCCTGTCATGTCACTAGGAAGAACAGGGAAATGCCTTGTTTACATAGGCATCTCCCCGTTCTGCTGCTCTGTGACACGATCGCGGGACATAGAGTCCGCGTGACCCGTGGGCACGGTCACGGAGTACGCGGCGGGCGCGCCCACAATGCCGCGTCTTAAAGCGAATGTACAGGTACGCCCATTTGCGCAGCCGTGCCATTTGTTAATTTGCCCCATTATTTTTTTTAAGTGAACCTGTGCTTTGCCTATGCAGGTCAAAGTAACTTGTTTACTACAATGACTCCCCCCTCACCCTGGCAGTACATACGTTTCCTTCACTCCCCCACTGCTCTGTTTGGCTACCAGACGCATAAGAATCTGCTCTGTTGCTCGCTTAAAGCGTTTGTTAACCCCAAAAAAAAAAATTCTTATCCTGGTCTCTTAAAGCAGATTAAACAGCACAGTGTTTGTGCTATGTAATCTGCTCCCCCCCCCCTTATAAACTGTAAAAAAAAAAAAAAAAACCCTGAATCTGCCACTTCCTGTATGCCCTCTCTAAAAAGACTACGATAACCAGGGCTGCTCCACCCTGATCACCGTGGTCAAAGTGCGTCCCTCCGTCATATGCTGCCCTGCTCTCCTCTCCTCTCCCCCCCTCAACCCCTCCTTCCTGCCTGTCAGCGCCCTCTCTGTCTGTCTCTGTACCATCTAGTGCAGGGGTGTCCAACCTGCGGCCCATGGGCCGCATGCAGCCCAAGGCGGCTATGAATGTGGCCCAACACAAAATCATAAGCTTACTTAAAAAATTGTATTTTTTAGTAAAAGTGTGTTTAACTGAAGATAAAATTTGACCGTGTCTCTTTTCTGGACTTTAATAAGTTATCTTCCCAAAAGAAAAACATCCCACTCTTCACAATCACACCTTATTTGTGTCATCAGTTTTTGGCAGCAGATTTGTGTGCAACTATTTTCAAGGATGAAGCACACGAAGGGCAAAAAGCACACAATCCAAAATATCTGATGAGCACCTTGAGAATTCATTGAGAATTGCTACTACATCCATCAAACCAAATATCGATGTGTTAGTTTATCAGAAACAGTGTCAAATATTGCACTAGTTTTTTTGTTACCCTCTTTTATTTTTATAATGAAAAAAATCTTTAAAAAGTTTTGTTACTCAGATAGGTACATTATCTATATCATTGATCGTTTACTTGTGATCTGCCCAACTTTTTCTGCTCTCCTTATTAATGTATTTTACAGTATGTGTGGCCCAAGGCAATTCCTCTTCTTCCAATGTGGCTCAGGATAGTCAAAAGGTTGGACACCCCTGATCTAGTGGAGTCATATGCTCCTCATTACCTGGAAGTACAAAGTATTCTCCTCTCTCCCAATCAGCATAATGGAACAAAGAGGCAGTAAAGGAAAAAAGGAGTATGTGGACTATGAAGGGGATTATAAAGCAATTCTGTTGCTCTGTCCTGCATGGACAAAGCACAGGCTTTTTAAACAATTTGTAACTAGGTACAGCAGGTAATTCAGAGGAACATTGTACATGGGTGTAAGATGAAAAGGAAGACATTAAAACAAAAGTTACCTTTTTTGGCTTGCAAGTGGGATGCATAGTGCACTGCTGATAAACTCACTGCAAGGCAACCAACATAGTATGTTAAGTGAATGCTTAAAAGTAATATACAGTATAATCAGCTGACATTTATAATCCTATAAGTCAATATGGGCAGCAGGTTTAGTGGTTAGCACTTCTGCCTTGCAATACGGAGGTCCCTGGTTTAAATCCCGTTCAGTACACTATCTGCATGAAGTTTACATGTTCTTCCTGTGTTTGCGTGGATTTCTTCCAGTTACTCCTTTATCCTCCCACACTCCAAATACATGCTGGTAGGGTATTCAGATCCAATCTGTGTGTGCGTGTATGTATGCATGCAAGACAGGAAACCTAGGCTGTAAGCAAACGGAGGGCAGGAACTGAAGTAATTGTACAATATGTAAAGAGCTGCATAAATTGTCAGCGCTAAAAATACACGTCTGATAAATAAAAAATATTTAATAGAATACAACACAGGAACAGGGAGATTAAGATGAATATTTTATGTCAGCATATGCTGCTTCGCTTCAAAAACACAGTACAATAGGTATGGTGGTTATGGTGCATTCAACTTTATGTGAAGTTATTGCGCAGGAGAAGGCGGTGTCAGACAAGATTTCTGCACTGAAGCTGTAAACACTGGAACCCGACATGTGTGTATGTATGGGGATAAGGGGAGGGTGTAGCTTGGAATAGGTTAGAAGGTACGGTAAGAAGGTTTTTAGGATATCATAAGGTAAACCTGTCTTTTAGGAGGTTCGGCTTAGAACATGGGTAGGAGGCAGCATTTTTGTGTCACCTCTAGGAACCATTTTGAGGCTACTGCAATAAGACGTGATTCTGTACATTATGTTGATTGAGCACAACATACCTATCGTCAGCATTCAGAGAACCGCTCCAGACCACTTCATACTGTATCTCTTCTTTTCCCTTCCCATCTGCTTTCCACTTGGCTAGAAATCCAAGCAAAAGGAACGTCACAGTCTGATAGACCAACACTTGATTTAAAACTGCCATACCAGACGAGTCACATACAGTGCCTTGCAAAAGTATTTCCCCCCTTGGCATGTGTCGTGTTTTGTTGCCTCACAACCTGGAATTAACATGGATTGTTTGAGGATTTGCATCATTTAATTTACAGAACATGCTCACAACTTTAAAGATTTTTTATTATTGTGAAGCAAACAACAAATAGGACAACATAACAGAAAAAGTCAATGTGCATAACTATTCACCCCCCTAAAGTCAATACTTTGTACAGCCACCTTTTGCGGCTATCACAGCTCCAAGTCGCTTTGGATAAGTCTCTATGAGCTTGCTACATCTTACCACTGGGATTTTTGCCCATTCCTCCTTGCAAAACTGCTCCGGCTCCTTCAAGTTGGATGGTTTGTACTTGTGAACAGCAATCTTTAAGTCTGACCACAGATTTTCTATTGGATTGAGGTCTGGGCTTTGACTAGGCCATTCCAACACATTTACATGTTTCCCCTTAAACCACTCAAGTGTTGCTTTAGCAGTGTGTTTGGGGTCATTGTCCTGCTGGGAGGTGAACCTCTGTCCTAGCCTCAAATCACACACAGAGTGGTACAGGTTTTGCTCAAAAATATCCCTGTATTTAGCACCATCCATCTTTTCCTCAACCCTGACCAGTTTCCCAGTCCCGACTGCTGAAAAACATCCCCAAAGCATGATGCTGCCACCACCATGTTTCACTGTGGGCATGGTGTTCTTTGGGTGATGTGAGGTGTTGGGTTTGCGCCAGACATAGCGTTTTCTTTGGTGGCCAAAAAGTTCAATTTTAGTCTCATCAGACCAGAGCACCTTCCTCCATACATTTTGAGAGTCTCCCACATGCCTTTTCACAAACTCAAAACGTGCCATTTTGTTTTTTGCTGAAAGTAATGGTTTTCTTCTGGCCACGCTGTCATAAAGCCCAACGCTATGGAGCGTACGGCTTATTGTCGTCCTATGTATAGATACTCCAGTCTCTGCTGTGGAACTCTGCAGCTCCTCCAGGGTTACCTTAGGTCTCTGTGCTGCCTCTTAATTAATGCCCTCCTTGCCCGGTCCATGAGTTTTGGTGTGTGGCCGTCTCTTGGCAGGTTTGCTGTTGTGCCCTCGTTCTTTCCATTTAGTTATGATAGATTCGATGGTGCACCTAGGGATCATCAAAGATTTGGATATTTTTTTATAACCTACCCCTGACTTGTACTTCTCAACAACATTGTCCCTTACTTGTTTGGAGAGTTCCTTGGTCTTCATGGCAGTGTTTGGTTAGTGGTGCCTCTTGCAGCCTCTGGGGCCTTTCAAAAAGGTGTTTATATGTAATGACAGATCATGTGACACTTAGATTGCACACAGGTGGACATCATTTCACTAATTATGTGAATTCTGAAGGTAATTGGTTGCATCAGAGCTTTTTATGGGCTTCACAACAAAGGGGGTGGATACATACGCAGATGCCAAATTATCAGTTTATTTCTTTTATGTATATATTTTTCTAATTTTACTTCACCAACTTAGACTATTGTGTTCTGATCCATCACATATAATTCAGATTTAAAAAAAAACTTTGAACTAAAGGCTGTAATGTAACAAAATAGGTAAAAAGCCAAGGGGGTGAATACTTTTGCAAGGCACTGTATAATAATATTATAATTTATGGGATTCATCAGTAAGAAAAATAAGTTCACAATAATATGAGCTTCAGTCCGGGTTCACACTGTAGCAATGTAAAGGCATTGCATGTGATTCGCACCTGCACTTCGGTGCCGATCACATGCAATGTCTGTGCAGTGCGAGTTCGGCCATACAGTTGGCTGAACTCGCATTGGATTTGCATAAAAAAAAAAATGCGACCCGATTCCTGTCCGAATCCACAGTTCGCACTGTGATCTGGGGGTTTCATTAACATTATATTGACAGCCTCATCGGTTCACAGAAGGCAGTGTGAACTGCCTGCGGGAAAGATGCAATGCGGTAACCGGTGCTGTAATCTCGCTGGTTCCCGCATCGCTACAGTGTGTACCCAGGCTCAAGGAGCTCACCTCGTGTTCCAGAGTGCCCCCTTTTGGTATTAGAAGAATCCTAAACTATCCTCCTTCTGAAGGACCACTGTATTCTCAAACACGCAAGATAGTCATAAAGGGTCATATATTAAAAAAAAAAAAAATAATTTAATATTGTACTTGATTGTAGCCTAAATACTGAAATTTGCACCTAAATACTGAAATTTGTAACTTTTGGAAATGCCAGTAAAAACTTGGCCGTTCCAGTAAATTTTGGGTGTCGTGTCAGTAAATTTCAATCTGGTAGGTTGGCAACACTGCGTTAAAGATACACCGGATACAATGTAATACTGCAAGTGGTATGAAACATAGCATTATCCTAGCAAACGTTTATACGATCAGACAAATACAGCTCAGTACATGTTAAAGATTATATATTGAAAAAAAAAAAAAATAATGAATAAAAGCAATAAAACAAAAATTAAGTACACACAGGGGTAAATTTACGAATACTGGAAAGTGCAAAATCTGGTGCAGCTCTGCATATAAACCAATCAGCTTCCATTTTTTTTTTTTTCAGTCAAAGCCTAATTAAACAAGCTAAAGTTAGAAGCCGATTGGCTACCATGCACAGCTGCACCAGATTTTGTACTCTCCAGTTTTAGTAAATCTAACCAATTGTGTTGTCATTTCAACTTGGCATAAAGACTTGTTCACTAAGAGGTGTGTGGGTGTACTTGTGCATCTCTTTTCCCCCTTCTAGAGTGGTGATGCAAAAGGGTGCTGGACTACTGAACACCTCCCCCCCCCTTTTCAAATCATGGCTCAAATACCTGCTTTTACTCCCCCCCAGGTCAAATCGCATGACAGGTCGTACCCTATTGTTGTCAATGGACTGTTCAAATCGGTGCGACACCGACTTTGCAGTGCGGCATAGATTTGAAAAACTAGTACCTGCACTACTTTCGCCGATTTCAGGTGCGACTTGCATAAACATCCGTGCATGAAGTTGCACAGATGTCAGCCAAGTCACACTGACATGCAGCTTTGAAATCGTTTAACGTGAACCTAAACTTAGGGAGAAAGAATAAAAAAAAAAAAGGAAAAAATCTATAAAGAGTAAGAAGTGTTGTAGAAGCGATAGTATCGGCTGAAGCTGAAAACACAAATCTTGAAGAATTCTTTATAAAATGAGATGAATATCTTACGTGCTAAGAACACCGCTTTCTGCTCATGGGCGATCACCATGAGGTCATTGGTGGGCGATAGGGACAAGACGCAGTCCTGCAGCCAGTAGACGGAGGGGGCTTTGTTGGGGACCTCCTCTTCTGCCTGTGTATAGTAAGATACAAATGTTCATGTTGCTGCCATCTCAACAAAGAACTGCTCCACTGATGAAGGGTTTGGGAACACTAAACATTATGTCTGTAAGTATCCTAAAATAGAATTCTGGGATAGATCTAACTAATCTTAAAACTGCTCCTTCCCCTCATAACACCGATAATAACTAAACTGTGCAAGGAAGATGTATATACTTGCCTATTTTCAGGCCACTCCAGTCCGGTCACATGATCTCCCATGTGTCAGCTACAGGGGACAGGACAGAATTCTAAACAATGGCTGGAATGCCTGGGAGCAGTGACGTCACGCATTGGCTTACTATGACCCATTCACTGTCAGCGCTTCCTCATCTCCCCTGAAGCTGCCACTAGCTGATACAGGGGAGCCGGATCATGTGACCAGACCAGAGCAGTCTGAAAATAGGTAAGTATACAGATTCTTCTTCCAGAGGTTAGTTAGTATGGATGTTAGGAGGGGGCAGGGATCAGTTTTAAGATTAGTTTGGCATTCCAATATAACCCTCTTTAACCAGTTCAGCACTCATACCTGTAAACTTACATGGAACAGAGTATAAGTTTCATCTGTGCTATGGGCCTGTTTTTTGGCAATAACTTTGTCATTACTTAAGATAAAGTAGTCCATAAGGCTTCTTCTGGTGATTTTGTAGTGCAAAAATGATTTTATTTTGGATTTATGATTAGATAGAGGTAGTAAGGTTAATCTTCCCATTGGATACACAGACAGCAATAAAAACCTGACAGGGGTTCAAACCATTCTCCGCTCCATCCCAAACTAAAAAAAAAAAAAAAAAAAGAGTTTACTTTAAAAGAAACCTGGGCTGCAATTACTGTCCTCCGACTGAATATGCAAGTTCTCTTGCTGTTGAACAACTTTGAAAATATTGTAAACAGAGGATAATCAGCAGAGCCAGAACACTAGCATTTTCAGAAGAAAGTCAGCAATGGCATCTTCTGTATTTCTCTCATCCCAATCTTTCTTTAAAGTGAACCTGTCAGCAATTTTGGTATTAGAAAAATAAATGCCCCGACTAAGAGCAGTGCTATTATCCTTGTTAGCCTATTGAGTGCAATTCCTGGTTCCTCTTTATTACTAAAAGGTTTGACTTCCCCAATGCGGGGGGGTTAAGTCATCCACTGCAACACACATTTTATATTGCGGTACGCTGTAACACAGCTACATTACCGCACGTTACCATAACATGGTACTGTGAGCAAGCATTAAAAGTGTATGCATGGGTTAAATAAAATGTAAAGTAAAACTAACATTCTGTACATCTCTGCAGTTTATGCATATTACTGTCTTGTATCTTTAAAGGAAATCTATGATCACAACATACACTTTTATTTTCATTTTATTTTTACTTTTTGAATTTTATAACATCAGCATTATAATAACAATACAAACAGAAGTTATTATTGACAATCCAATATAAGCTTACTTGAAAAATCTCTTTTAAAATGTTACTAAACCTAAAAACGTTTTTTTTACCTTACTGCATTGTTTGCATTAAAAGGTAAAACATGATTTCAGTTTCCCTGTGCCCCTCTTCCCCAGTGTGAAGTGTAAAGCCGCGTACACATGAGCGGAATGTCCGACAGAAAAAGTCCAACGGAAGCTTTTCATCGTATATTACGATCGTGTGTGTGCCTCAGACTTTTGTTGTAAATATTTCCGACAGAACCAATTCCTATCGGGAAAACCACTCGTCAGTATGCTGTTCCGACGGACCAAGAACGACATATGCTCTGAAGCAAGTACGAGACGGAAGCTATTGAACTTCCTTTTTTCTAGTCCCGTCGTACGTGCTGTACGCCACCACGTTCTGGATAGTCGGACTTTGGTTTGACCGTGTGTAGGCAAGATCGCTTGAATGGAATTCCGTCTGAGAAACCTTCGGAGATTATTCCGACGGCAAAACCCGTCGTGTGTACGCGGCATAAGAGAGGGGAAAACAGATCAGCCCTGTGCACGGCTGCATCTATTCTCCACTTACTTCCTCTTCACACAGCATTCGAGAAGCAGCAGGAGCCATTGGCTCTTGCTGCTGTCAATCAAATGCAGTTAAGAGGAAGTGGGGGGGCTGGCCTAAGTACCACTGTGTAAGTCTATGGAGCGCAGCTCCATAGACACACAGGTTTGGAGCGCACAGGCCACACTTCTCCTCATAGCAAGTGGCTGGCTATAGTGGACGTATGAGGAGGAAGAGGAGCCAAGATTGCTGCTGGGGACCCCAGAAGAGGAGGATTGGGGCCACTCTGTGCAATACCACTGCACAGAGCAGGTAAGTATAACATTTTTGTTATTTTAATAAAAAAAAAAAAATGTTGAATGGAGGGGGTGAGACATAATAAGGGAGGAGAGGGTATAACTTCAATGATTAAAGTTTGGGTTTGATAATCCCTTATGTTAAGAAATGTGCTCAAAAGGAAAAATATTATGTTTTACCACGTTATATATATATATATATATATATATATATATATATATATATATATATATATATATATATATATATATATATATATATATATATATATATATATATATATATATATATGTGTGATATGCAAGTTATGTACATTATCAGATATTGATGTACCGGCCGATTCTTACACTTTGTTAAAAATCTCAAAAATGATTGGAAAGAAAAAAAAAAAGGACTTTAGTAACACTTTAATGTTTTGAGTTCTGCATGTCTGTCTCTTTCCACAACTTTCTGGATTCCCTGCATGCTTTGCAGCTTCTCCTCTGATGTTTTCTTTCAAGGACTACATATCCAATGGTACCTTGCTTCCTGCAAGCTGTGATCCCTGTACTGACTCCGCCTCATAAAACTCCTCCCCTCAGGACATCTGTAGTTCAGAATGCAGGCTCTGTGAAATGTATGACACAGCAGTGCCTAAGTGTCAGATTTGAAAGTGGTTGTAAAGGCTAACGTTTTTTTTTAACCTTAGGGCATTCTCTGCATTAAGGTGAAGAAACATTTAGGTACAGCTCCCCCCAAGCCCCCCTAAATACTTACCAGAGTCAGATTTTTGTCCAGCGCTGTGCACAAGAACAGCAGCGCTGCTCTTTCTTTCTTCCTCCTCACTGGACTCCGTGAGAGCAGTGGGAGCCATTGGTTGTCCCATTTAAATGCCATTATCAATATGAAGTGGTCCATTAATATCTCTTATACAGTTGTGCTCATAAGTTTGCATACCCTGGCAGAATTTATAATTTCTTGGCCATTTTTCAGAGAATATGAATAACATAAAAGCTTTTCTTTAACTCATGGTTAGTGTTTGGCTGAAGCCATTTATTATCAACCAACTGTGCTAACACTTTTTAAATCATAATAACAACAGAAACTACCCAAATGACCCTGATCAAAAGTTTACATACCCCAGTTTTTAATACCGTGTATTGCCCCCTTTAACATCAATGACAGCTTGAAGTCTTTTGTGGTATTTGTGGACGATGCTTTTTATCTTCTCAGATGGTAAAGCTGCCCATTCCTCTTGGCAAAAAGCCTCCAGATCCTGTAAATTCTTGGGCTGTCTTGCATGAACTGCACGTTTGAGATCTCCCCAGAGTGGCTCAATGATATTGAGGTCAGGAGATTGAGATGGCCACTCCAGAACCTTCACTTTATTCTGCTGTAGCCAATGACAGGTCGACTTGGCCTTGTGTTTAGGATCATTGTCATGTTGGAATGTCCAAGTACGTCCCACACGCTGCTTCCTGGCTGATGAATGCAAATGTTCCTCCAGTATTTTTTGATAACACACTGCATTCATCTTGCCATCAATTTTGACCAAATTTTCTGAAGTTTTGAGGCTTGTCTCTGTGCTGTTTGGCATATTTTAAGTGGGATACTTTGTGGCATTTGCGTAGTAATGGCCTTCTTCTGGTGACTGGACCATGCAGCCCATCTTTCTTCAAGTGCCTCATTATTGTGCATCTTTAAACAGCCACAGTACATGTTTTCAGAGAGACAGGCTACAGCGTACTGGAATTGGCTCCGCCTCCACCACGGAAGCCCCGCCCTGGAAGGAGGGTGGACTCCGTGATCCTGTGCTGAGGTGCTAGCTGTGCCCTTGCACAAGATATCGGCTGTAAGGACGGACAGGATTTGCTGGCGGGCGGGGCGGGCGGGACGGGACAGTTGACGGTCTCTGTGTGTGTGTCTGCTGGTGTTCTGACGAGAAGCACACCTGCTGTTCCAGTGGAGTTTTATTGAAAAGGGTGGAGACTGGGCAGTGCCCTGGTGGGACGGGGTGTTACAAAGCAGAGAGGAGGAGGACTGACTGTACTCTGAACGAGGCGGCACGTGCCAATATCTTGTGCAAGGGCACAGCTAGCACCTCAGCACAGGATCACGGAGTCCACCCTCCTTCCAGGGCGGGGCTTCCGTGGTGGAGGCGGAGCCAATTCCAGTACGCTGTAGCCTGTCTGTATGCAGCTGACTGACTGAGCTGTGAGGGGACAGAGGCTTGCTATGTGTGAGCTCTAATATAGCCCATCTTGGCTATACACCATACACTTCAGTCGCCAGAATTCCGCCTATAGTCCTTATAGAGATTCGTTAGATGATCCCGTAAAAACCTGGGGAATCGATACTCAAGATCGTTGTAAATCCGGATATCGATCTACAGGCCTGGTGTGGTGCAACGCTCCCATGACTCCATGTCATACGACAGGGGAGTCCACGAGATCTGGTAAGAGTCCAGCCTACTACTGTTTTGCCTTGTTGGAAATACTGACGGAAGTTGCATCCATGTGTTGAACCCACTTAGTTTCTCATCACATCACAAACTTTTTCACAGCCATTTTTGTTTGTCCATACACATTTGTAGAGACACTTATATGGACTTACTTTTATTCATGTTTTTTGTCTTGATAAATCACACACATTTTTTATCACTAAGGTGTGTTGTGGAGAACCTTTATCACGTTGATGCGCTACATTTTTTGTTCACATTATTCATTGTTGTTCGTCACATCGTATGTAGCTGCTTCATTTCAACAATTTAGCGCAGTGTTTTTCTGTTTTTCCTTATTATGTTTTCAGAGTCCTGTATTTCACCTGAAGTTATTTGTGGGTTTTTCTTTGCATCCGAACAATTTTCCTGGCAGTTGTGGCTGAAATTTTAGTTGGTCTACCTGACCGTGGTTTGGTTTCAACAGAACCCCTAATTTTCCACTTCTCGATTAGAGTTTGAACACTGCTGATTGGCATTTTCAATTCCTTGGATAACTTTTTATATCCCTTTCCTGTTTTATACAGTTCAACTACATTTTCCCGCAGACCCTTTGACAATTCTTTTGCTTCCCCATGACTCAGAATCCAGAAACCTCAGTGCAGCATTGGATGAAAGATGCAAGGGTCTATCAGGAGTCAAGAAACTCATCAACTTTTTATACACACACCAATTACAAGCAAACAGATCACAGGTGTGGATGGTTACCTTTAGTAGCCATTCTAAACCCTTTGTGTCAACTTGTGTGCATGTTATCAGGCCAGGGTATGTAAACTTTTGATCAGGGACTAACCATGAGTGAAAGCAAAGTTTTTGTGTTATTCATATTCTCTGAAAAATGGCCAAGAAATCATAAATTCTGCCAGGGTATGTAAACTTATGAGCACAACTTTATGTGGATTGGTCCTCCTTGCAGTCCGTGAGAAGATCCTTTATTTATTATTAATATTCAACTATGTACCAGTCCTGGAATATATTCAAATGGATCCTTTTAGGAATCCTGAAGAACATCAAGTTATATATGATATGGAGGAGAAGTTTTTATGTTTTTGATCTGGTTTATGTAGACTGTGCCGCCCACTAGGGCACACACCCACCTAACACAATGGACACAATCCACCACTCACTCCAATGGCAACACTGTTGACCTTGTATTCTCCAACCTCTGCACTCCCTGCAACGGCCAGTACTCCATACTCATACTCATACTCTTAGACCTTTCTGCTGCCTTTGACACATTTGACCACCCACTCCTCCTCAATAAACTCCACTCCCTTAGCCTCTGTGAATCTGCCCTTTCCTGGTTCTCTTCCTACCTATCTCAGCGCACTTTCAGTGTCACGTACAACAGAATCTCCTACACTCCTTTTGCGCTGTTAGGGTACCCCAAGGCTCTGTCCTTGGGCCCCTCCTATTCTCTCTCTATACCTCTTCCCTGGGCCAGTTGATAGCCCCCCATGGCTTCCAATACCACCTCTATGTAGACGACACCAAGATCCATCTCTCAACTCCTTAACTCACAGTCTCAATCTCCCCACGCATCACAAACTTACTGAGCGACATATCAGTATGGATGTCACACCACCTCCTCAAACTCAATCTTTCTAAAACGGAGCTTGTAATATTCCTGATTGCCCCCCCCCTCCCCAACTCTACCATTGAGATCAACGGCACAACCATTGGTCCCTCCACACATCCCAGGGTGCTGGGTGTAAACCTAGAATCTGACCTTCCATTCAGCCCCCCCCCCATCCAATGATTAGCTAAAACTTGCCGCCTTAACCCCTGCAACATCTCTAGAATTTGCCCCTTCCTAACTCACTGGCCTACCTTAACGCAGGCTATCCCCCTTCAGTCTAGCACGAATGCTGCCGCCAGACTAATACACCTTACTAACTGATCAGTGACTGCTGCCCATCTCTACCAATCTCTTCACTGGCTTCCCCTACCCTATCATATAAAATTCAATATACTAACCACAACATACAAGGCCATCCACAACCTCGCCCCCAGCTATATCACCAATCTCATCTGCAGATATCGCCCAAATCGTCCTCTCCGCTCCTCCCAGGACCTCCTGCTCTCTAGCTCCCTTGTTACCTCCTCCCATGCTCGCCTACAGGACTCCAGAGCCTTTCCCATCTTCTGGAACTCCCTGCCCCAGTATGTCTGGTCAGCTCCTACCCTGTCCGCCTTTGGGCGATCCTTGAAAACTCACTTATTCAGGTAAGCCTACCCCACCTCCACCTAAAAACTGTACTGGAGTCCCCTCCATCAGATCATCCCCTGCAGCCATTACCTTTTGTACCACCTCCCCTCCCTTTAGACTGTGAGCTCCATGAGCAAGGCTCTCCTATTCCTTCCGTACTGAACTGTATTGTAATTGTACTGTCCCCCTTTTTATTGGAAAGCGCTACATAAACTTTTGATGCTATATAAATACTGTATACTAATAATAAACACTTGCAATTACATTTTTTCTTTGTCTCCCCCTTTTTTGGGGAGGGGGGGGTGCTTATACAATTTTCTTGTAGCTGCCATGGTTGTGTTTTTAAATTACTGGCCAATTAGGATTTGATTTTATTAGTTGGATAGTGGGTTTTGCATTTTCTAGATTATTAGTGTTTTATAGTCATTTTCTTTACTGTTACATTTATCAAACTACTTTGCCAGGTCCCCCATATAATATACATTTATCTAGGGATGCATTGCACATTTTTTTATATTGAGGTTAAGCTGTGTCTGGTTATTATTCCTTTTTTCATATATATGTCATTATACACACACACCACACTGCGGTTTGGGATTGGGCCCGCACAAGTACCCCCTAGCAAGTGGCTTGCTGGGGGGGGGGAACTGGAAAAGGGGAGGGGCCAGGGGTGCCCACAGGGGACCCAAGAAAAGGAGGAGGATTGGGGCTGCTCTGTGCAAAACCATTGCACAGAGCTGGTAAGTATGAGCAACATTTTTGACCATAGATACATGTTTAAGAATGCTGCATGTACACAAAAACTACCAGTATTTATTTGCCATAAAAACGAGTGGACTCTTAACATGCTCTTTAACCTGACAATTTTGTTTATGCTGCACTGAAATCCCAAACAGTGTTGTCAACCCTATCCTTGCTGAACTACGGTAATCCTCCCCCTCTCCTCATCACTGTAAGAGGTGTAGGGGTAGAAAGGAGAAGTCAGGTAGGACTGACAACACTGTATGGGATTTCAGTGTAGCAGAGGCCGCATTGTCAGTTCAAATAGGAAGTTAGGAACTTCATTTCTGGCAGATCTAGGTATTTTTCTGTACTTGCATAGCTTGTGTTGCAGAGATGTTGCATACGTTTTTTGTGATTTTTTTTCACTTAGCCCAGTTATATACTTTAAATTATACATACAAGAAAGTTATAACACACATTATACACTGATCCCAGAATGCACATAAATTAGGATTGTGCCCCTACCAGGCTGGTACAGTGCCTGCTGAGCCAAAATAACTGGTGTAAAATATAATTGCAGGTTTCATTATACAGAGAATATGACAGTGGGAAATCCAGGTCAAATGTTCTCATCAGGCCCTGTGTGGGCAGCAGCTGTCTCTAGCTGCCAGCTGTGCATCGCCCGTCACATGAGAAGTCATACAGGGAGAAGCCGGGCATGGTGCCAGCAAGGAATACAGTACATTAAACAATGGCCAGCGCAGAGATGATGTCACGATTATGCATTTGTTTTCTTCAACTCGCTATGAAAAAGGATTATGAAACCTGGAGGAAAAGTGTCAGCCAATCAAATGTTTTCATTTTTTGTGCTAAAAAAAAAATTAAATCCTGATCAGATGCTAAAGGCAACCCAGTGCTATGCACCATATGCAACTTAATCTGGCCATAGATGGGTCAGTATTGTCCCAAAACGAAAGGTGGAGGGACATTTTTATGAGTTATATAGGTAAGCACATCACGTTTGATGTCGATTTATACAGCATATTGCATAAATGATGCAAATGATATATCATATATATCTATATCTCACTCTCTCTATATATAGAGAGATAGATATATATACACACACACACACACACACACACACACACACACACACACACAAAGACTCTTATCACACTATATGCTAGGAACATACATTATTCATTACTCAAACCCCCCCCCTCCCTCCCCCCAACTACCTTTAGTGCCCTTCAAAGCACATACTGGCCTGCAAAGCGAATCCAGTGCTGTCCCACTGCAGTCCACTGTTTGGGTGCCACACACAGGGTCCCACATCGCTATCTTGGTCCTCTTCAGCTGGCTGCCTCCTCCGGGTTTAGGCAGCTAGCTCAGATGGCGCACTGGACTCATCCCCCTCCACAGACTGCTTTTTTCAGGCCGCCCCCCCCCCCCCCCGCGGCGCTGTGTTGATCCTACTGCATCCTGGGAGATGTTATGCAAGTATACCAGGAAGAAAAATATCCTGCAACTTTGCACAGATTCCACCTGTGAAAACCACACCCTGGTGAGTGGTAAGTGGACTGGGACCCAATGTTTTGTGAATCAAATCCCCCCAATAACCACTTGAGCCATGGGCCTTTTTTTTCCCCTAAATCACCTCGAGTCCTACAGCTTTTTTTATTTTTATTTTTATTATCCATGATGACCCAGTTCTACATGTCATAGCTTCTAGCGTAATATGTAGTCTACCCTAACATATTATATATCTTTTTTTTTGCAACAGTTAGGGCTTTATTTTGGTGGGAAGTTTGGATACATATATTTTTACCTCCTTGTTTTTTTGTTGGGACTAAAACAGAAAAATTGCATTTTCCTGTCATTTTTTTCTAATGCAACATCCACTGATTAAAGTAATGTCACAATAGTGCGATTTTTATGTAATGTGGCAGAATGGTAAAGCTCAAAGTGAACACTGTATGCGTTTTACTTTAGAAGGAGTTTTATTCTCCTTTCAACACTACATTGCTATGCACACAGGGGAAAACATTTGTGTAAATTATTAGAACAACATTTAGATGGGATTCGGGTGGACCAGACCACAAATTACCACAGTGATGAGAAGCGTCAGAATTGGCCTGGGTGGCAAGGGGTTAATTACCATAAGTAATATACACATAATTATTATATATTGTTTTTAAGGTAATTTACTATATTTTCAAAAACTGTACTCAAGCAGGTGGCTTAACGGACAAATTACTGAATTTTGAAGTTATCACTTCAAATCAGTAATTTCAAAGTAAATAGATAAATAATAAATTATTATCTTATAAACATATAGCATAATAATATATGATTTAGCTCGATTATAACAGTACCTTTTCAACAGCAGCAGATTCACACAGTTAAAACGGAGTTCCACCCAAAAATTGAACTTCCGCTTTAAGCGACGGTGACCCCCTGACATACCACATTTGGCATGTCATTTTTTTTGGGGGGGGCGGATACCCTCTTTTTAGAGGCATCCCGCTCCCACTTCCTCCCGGGGCTCCGCAACGCCGAAAGAAAGTTCACCTCTCCCCCCTTCCTCCCATCTTCTGGGACAAATCACAGGTCCCAAAAGATTGCCCGGCCATTAACAACGTGGCTTACGCATGCGCAGTGCGTGCCCGGCTGTGAAGCTCCAGCCGGGCACCCACAGTAAGAATGCCGGCGCCGTGAAGAGGAGAGGGGGAGAGGAGCGGGGCTTCGTAAAGCTGCAGTGTCTGATTATTAAAAGTCAGCAGCTACACTTTTTGTAGGTGCTGACTTTTAATCTTTTTTTTTTTTCTTCAGCGGAACTCTGATTTAAGAGGGAGAATGAGAGAAAAACATGGGATTGTGGGTAAATCTTATACCCATAAACCCATGTTTTTTCCTTGTAGATAAGAGGGCTGGGAGGAAGCATTTGTCTTTTAGAAATGTAAAACTGGGCACTCTGTATGTAGCTTCTGACAGGCTGTGCAAGGAGCCCTGTATCTCCGGAACCATAGGTCGTAGGAGACCCAAATATTTACCAGTATTGGGGTAGGACCTATGCTACCTACCCCCCATTTGGGGTCTCTGTGACCTCAGGTTGCAGCGCTACGACCCTCGAAGCTCAATTATTTTTTTTTATGTTCACGGCAGATGAGGCTCTGCCTCACCTGCCTCCCCAGACTGCAATTCCCTGGTCAGTAAGATGCATGTTACCACAACATACTGTATAACTGCTAGCCCATTCTATGTTTGGGTGCCTTGGGTCTGTTTGTTGCATTTTTATCTTAATACAAAATTATGCTACTGCTGTACACTGGGAAATGGGAGGAATATAGTCATGCAGACTTACATAATGCAGACTTAAATTAATGAAAGATCCTGTTTGGCTGAAGAATCTGTGCAAGCAGAAATGTACTGTGCTGCTCTGAGGACAGGTCCTTTTTACATTGACATCCAATTCTACAGATTTTATATAAAAATAATATAAAATATCAGGTGTTGTCCCAGTAGGCCTTGTTGCTTCATTATACTGGATGTGTTTCAAGTTGTAAAAGCAAGCTACATTTCCTCACTGATGCAGGCCCTGAAACACAATATACAGGTAAATGGCAAACCCAAACTGAAAAATAATCCTTACCGGAGGTTTATTCTCATTTTCCTCCCACGATCCCCAGTCTTCATTTTCCCAGCTGGACAAATTTTCTGTATAACATATGGGAAAAAAAATTACTTATTAAAGTGCAGATAAATGAAATCAACACTATAACAGAACATATGTAGCTGAATTATGTTATCCTGCATGAGCATTGTTTGCAAATCATTTTGAAGGCTGTACATGTTATGAGATTATAGCGGTTCTTCAGTTTGGAAAAACTGTATCTGCTGACTTTTAATAAATAAACACTCACCTGCCAAGGGATCTTTGTGAATGGTCCCTCAGCCTTCTGGGAGATGGGACAGGCTGCGGGTGGGGCGGGATGTCAGGGGAGAGGAGAACCTGTCAAAACTAGGTACCTACACCTCCCCTCCTCCAAAAGAAGTTCCAGATATAGCAGAGGAGGAGGGGGAAGAGGAGGAGGAGGGGGAAGGGGAGGAGGAGGGGGAAGAGGAGGAGGAGGGGGAAGAGGAGGACGAGGGGGAAGAGGAGGACGAGGGGGAAGAGGAGGACGAGGGGGAAGAGGAGGACGAGGGGGAAGAGGAGGACGAGGGGGAAGAGGAGGACGAGGGGGAAGAGGAGGACGAGGGGGAAGAGGAGGACGAGGGGGAAGAGGAGGACGAGGGGGAAGAGGAGAACTTCCACTTTTAGGTGAAGTTCCACTTTAATACAATTATTCCTCCTGCAGAGTATATTGGACATCCATAAGAATGTACCACTATTCCCACAGAGATTCCTCATTGTATCCTAGATGTACTGTACCTCAGGACAAGGCCATCTCATGCCTATCTTCTGAAGATGTCCAAAACTGACCAGGTACATACCCCAGTTCTTAATAGCGTGTATTGCCCCCTTTAACATCAATGACAGCTTGAAGTCTTTTGCAGTCATTGTGGATGAGCTCTTTATCTTCTCAGATGGTAAAGCTGCCCATTCCTCTTGGCAGAAAGCCTCCAGTTCCTGTAAATTCTTGGGCTGTCTTTCTTGAACTGCACGTTTGAAATCTCCCCAGAGTGGCTCAATGATATTGAGGTCAGGAGACTGAGATGGCCGCTCCAGAACTTTCACTTTATTCTGCTGTAGCCAATGACAGGTCGACTTGGCCTTGTGTTTTGGATCATTGTCATGTTGGAATGTCCAAGTACGTCCCATGCGCAGCTTCCTGGCTGATGAATGCAAATGTTCCTCCAGTATTTTTTGATAACATACTGCATTCATCTTGCCATCAATTTTGACCAAATTTCCTGTGTCTTTGTAGCTCACACATCCCCAAAACATCAGCGGTCCACCTCCGTGTTTCACAGTAGGAATGGTGTACTTTTCATCATAGGCCTTGTTGACTCCTCTCCAAATGAAGCGTTTATGGTTGTGGCCAAAAAGCTCAATTTTGGTCTCATCACTCCAAATGACTTTGTGCCAGAAGGTTTGAGGCTTGTCTCTGTGCTGTTTGGCATATTGTAAGCGGGAAACTTGGTGGCATTTGCATAGTAATGGCTTTCTTCTGGCGCCTCGACCATGCAGCCCATCTTTCTTCAAGTGCCTCCTATTGTGCATCTTAAAACAGCCACACCACATGTTTTCAGAGAGTCCTGTATTTCACCTAAAGTTATTTGTGTGTTTTTCTTTGCATCCCAAACTATTTACCTGGCAGTTGTGGCTGAAATTTTAGTTGGTCTACCTGACCATAGTTTGGTTTCAACAGAACCTCTCATTTTGCACTTCTTGATCTTTTTATATCCCTTTCCTGTTTTATATAGTTCAACTACCTTTTCCCGCAGATCCTTTGACAATTCTTTTGCTTTCCCCCATGACTTAGAATCCAGAAACGTCAGTGCAGCACTGAATGAAAGATGCAAGGGTCTGTCAGGAGTCCAGAAACTCACTGACCTTTTACACACACACACACACACACACACACACTAATTACAAGCAAACAGATCACATGTGAGGATGGTTACCTTTAAGGCCTCATGCACACTGGACATTAAAATAACGTTATAAAAAACGCCAGTAGCTTTGCAGTGAGTTTTTCAACGTTTTTGCAAAAGCGTTTATTAGCGGGTTTTTTTTTCAATGGATCAAAAACGTCAAAAAACGCTGGTGAGCCACATTTTTAATAGTGTTTGCCTGCATTTTTTGACGTTAGAGCAAAAACAGCTGTAAGACTCCTCTCAGAACCCACTAGTTTTGGGTTTTTTTAAAGCCAAAAAACGCCCCAGCCAAAAACTGCTGATAACAGCCTATGTCTGCATGGACACATAGGATAACATAATGGGGAGTTTATTGACTGTAGAAAAAAAAAACGTCTGAAGTCAAAAACAGCTGCTGTAAAAATGTCCAAAAGCGTCCAGTGTGCATGAAGACTAATAGCCATTCAAACCCCTTTGTGTCAACTTGTGTTCATGTTATCAGGCCAAGATCACCAGGGTATGTAAACTTTTGATCAGGGTCATTTGGGTAGTTTCTGTTGTCATTATGATTTAAAAAAAGAGTAAACACAGTTTATTGATAATAAATGGCTTCAGTCAAACACTAACCATGAGAGAAAGAAAAAAGTTTTTGTGTTATCATTCATATTCTTTGAAAAATGCCAATAAATCATAAATTCTGCCAGGGTATGTAAACCTATGAGCACAACTCTGTATGTATGTGTATATATATATATATATATATATATATATATATATATATATATATATATATATATATATATATATATATATATATATATACATATACACACACACATACATATATATACACACACACACACATACATATATACCACCTCTCCTGATAATGTATTTTTTTTAATCCCCGGCATAATACGCATCCATCCAGAATGATGTCATCGCCCAAGCACAGGGTCACAGGTTTAAATACAGCATAAGTTATAATTGCGCTTACAAGGGAGGTCCGGGCTAATAAATTGGAAGAAGTTTGCAGTAACAACATGATACAGCTTGCAGAATTTTAATTAACTGACCGCCTGTGAATATTCTTTTTGCCTGGCCTTATACCTCGTTGTGACTTCCAGCCAAACTGTTCTCATATCACAAAGCCATTTAAATGATGTTAAATAAAGAAACCTAATACATTGCAGGTTTTCAGTCAGTACACTCAAAACTCTAAATTCAAGGAAAACAGCAAGATACACCATTAACCCCTTTCTTCCCTGAGGGAGCTGGTCTCTTAAGGGGATGTTGTGTATAGAGACTGATTAGCTGTCACAGCGATCACATAATCGGGATCCCGTCCCACCAGCTCCTGTCTGTGACGGTTTGCCAACAGTACTGGGGGTGTGCAGTTAGGTGTGCATCCAGCACAAAACAGCGAGGCCGCCTGTATTCATCTACACTATAAGGCAGCACAAAGTATTTCTATCCATCCGGTCCTGAAATTTAGAGTATTGATAG
Source organism: Lithobates septentrionalis (assembly GCA_037952835.1). Taxonomy (NCBI): domain Eukaryota; kingdom Metazoa; phylum Chordata; class Amphibia; order Anura; family Ranidae; genus Lithobates; species Lithobates septentrionalis. Next base: position 714,595 of record JBBDGP010001814.1, on the reverse strand, counting down.
ACAACACAGCCAGCCTGATGACCTGACAATTATTTGCTGCTGTTAAAAGAGAAGTATGTATTTTTTTAATTTATTTTTTCAGAATCATACTTACCTAGGTCCCCCACCGGCTCTAAGACAGAGAACCGTGCGATCAAACACCACCGATCGCTCGGGTTATCAGGGCTCCCTGGGCAGAGAGCTGGTGACTGTCAATCACCACTGTATGCTCTACCCCCCCCCCCCCCCCCCGACTCGTTCATTGGAGCGCTGGGCTGTGGAGAAGGCGGGAGCAGGCTGCTCAGACTCTCAGCATCTCACTGAGAGGCCTTAAGGGTTCATTCATACGGTCAACCGGGTGGTGGCAAAACCCAGCAGTAGAGCGTGGTTTTACTGCCCCCTAATGCGCCGACCTAAACTAGGGCATGCAGCCATGGCAATAATGGAATGGAATGGTTTTGGCATGTGGTACCGCCACTGACTCAGACCCAAGTGAATGAGAAAACGCTGTAACTGATCTGCAACTACGTGTACGTGGCTGTGACGTGGTTGGTTGGCATTCTAATGGATTAAAGCAGAAGGTGACATATCACTCATTCCTCAACGCCTATTAAATGCCCTCTGCAAAGTGATCTCCCACAGACCACCATTCAGAGGGGTGGCAGTATAGCCCTAACAGCTCATATAAGTTATACGAATTGAATTTTCTAGGTCATTTTATTATTTTTAAATATGTAGTCTTCATTAAAACAATACCTAGGGATTTTGTAATGAAGTTACCTGTTCAGGCGCCTCCTGAAGTGACAACGCTCTGTACCTATGTCTTAAAGTGTCACTAACCCCATCATAAAAAAAAACTATCAATAAATACTGGATTACATGCAGTTTATACTCACTCAGTCACTTTGAGATTCGTTTTCTGTATTCTGCAAAAAACCTGGTTGATCCCGCTGCTCTCTATCTCCCCCTTCTCTTCATGTCCCCTATTCAGCGGGGGATTTTGAAGCAGTGTTGGCAGCTCTGCACACGCTCAGTTTTCAGTGAGTTTCAATGCTGAGCATTTCCTTCCTATCACATCTGAGCAGCCCATGTGACTATAGAGTCACACATGTGGGCGTATACACAGTGATAAATGACAGCCCACTCCCTCCTCCATCCCTACTAACCAGCTAAACACAATAGGGGCGGGATATTGTATCTTGATTGATGAAGGCTTCACCTCCCTCTTATCCTAAAACACAGGCTGGAGGAGCGTGACACATCCTGTGACTGGAAGAAATCCACCCACCATGTTATTGACAAAAAATAATAAAGATTTGATTTCACATATATATTTGTATGATCACTGAAAACAGTTGATATATTTTATTTATATTTTTTTAAATTCCAAAGACTTTTCTTTTCTTTCTTTTTTTTTAACATGTGGCCAGTGCAGAGGACTAGAAGCTCCTCCTGCTTATGTTTCCCTGCAGACAGGCTGGGAAATAGCTGGGTCATGTGGCAGCTGTGTATCAATTAGGAAAAAAGGCACTTAAATTTTTTTTTTTTTTAATTAAAATAATTACAGTGCCATCGTCCATGTACAGAAATAGAAGGGACAATGTAAATTAAAGAGCGTATGTTTAGTGTCACTTTACCTGTGTGCCTGCATTGTAGCCCAGTCCCATGGAGACCACAAGTGTTTGTTTTAACACACATTACACAAGCATGGTCCACCATCAAGAAACCTGCCCTAAAAATTGCCATGTAACCATCATAAGAGTGCAGGTTGATAAGAAGTGGCTGCAGAAGATAAGCTGCACTAACATGCAGCAAAGGATGAAAAAAACCTGAAAAACATTTTTTTTTTTTTTTTAATAAAACGGTAATTTCTTATGATATACAAGAAACTAAATAACGTTTAGTTAAGATTTAGATCTACTTTGAGGTTCCTCCACGGTTTGACAAGTATCATATTCCCCATACCTGTTGTACAATTCATCCACATTGGCCAAACAAGAAAAATCTGTTTATCAAGATGTGATTCATCCTCAAACATCTAATTATGTTTACCAAGTAAAACTTTGTGTATGATAATTAATATCTCTAGACAGAGAACAGTGTGTGGGTGGGAGATCTCTTCTGTCGGATAATATCCAGTAATTTTTCCTTTTCTATGATATTTTTTTGTGCTGATGCCCCAGTGAGAATGTATTGTACGAGGTTACCGTAGTAACAGCATTGCCAATACATGGATGTACTATCGGTCCCTGTGAAGAGAGATCAGTTGGTGGGCGGTGAGCAGCCGTCATAAAAAGAAATACACATTAAAAAACAAAAAAAAAAAAAACACTTTTTAAAAAAAAAAAAACATCTTCAGTCCTTTTAAGCTGGAAACGAGCATCAATCTCAATCAGAACACTATTTTTAGTCAATGTCATTTGCAGAGCATATGGAGTTGTCAATTAAAAAAAAAAAAAATCTCAGGGAAAACAATATGACATGAAGAATAAAAAGATTACAATATAAAACTGAAAAGTTTTTCCACCGGAGCAGGAAATTTAAAGCAGACGCAAATGACATTTATCTTGATAAAGCACTGTAACTCATAAACTGACTTTTTTTAAATTTTTATTTATTTTTATTAACTGCTTGCCGACCACCCCACGTACATTTACTGCGGCGCAGCGGCTCCTACAGGCAGGATTGCGTATCTGTACGTCTTTTTCACTTCTGGGTTTGAGGCGCGCATGCACGCAATGGGCAACCAGCTCCCGCTGTGATTGGACAAAGCGGAAGCCAAGCAGCGGGTCCGGCGAACCCGATGTCCGCCGGGACCCTCTGTTTGTTCCCGACAGAGGCAGTACAACGCGGTCTGCCTATGTAAACAAGACAGACTGCCGTTCTGTGACAAGAGAAGACAGAGATCCTGTGTTTCTGCTAAGCAGGAACACAGATCTTTGTCTTCTCACAGTAAAAGCACCCCCCACACAGTTAGAAAGCACTTCCTGGGAACACATTTAACCCTTTGATCGCCCCTGATGTTAACCCCTTCCCTGACCGTTTCATTAGTAGTAGTGCAGTGACAGTGCATATTTTTTAGCATTGATCACTGTATTGGTGTCACTGGTCCCTAAAAAGTGTCCCTTAGTGTCTCATTTGTCCGCCGCAATGTCGCAGTCCTGCTATAAGTTGCTGATTGACGAAATTACTAGTATAAATAAAAAAATAAATAAAAAAATAAAAATTCTATAAAAATATCCCATAGTTTGTAGACGCTATAACTTTTGCGCAAACCAATCAACCAACCAATTGGGATCTTTTTGTAGCAAAAATATGTTGCAGAATATATATTGGCCTAAACTGATGAAGAAATTTGATTTTTTACATGTTTTTATTACGTATGTTTTACAGCAGAAAGTAAAAAATATTGGTTTTATTTTTCAAAATTGTTTTTTTTGTTTATAGCGAAAAAATAAAAACCGCAGAGGTGATCAAATACCACCAAAGAAAGCTCTATTTGTGGGGAAAAAAAGGATATCAAATTGTATTTGGGTACAGCGTCGCACAACCGCGCAATTGTCAGTTAAAGCAACGCAGTGCCGTGTCACAAAAAATGGCCTGGTCATGAAGGGGGGTAAACCTTCCGGAGCTGAAGTGATTAAATAAGGCTGGAGTCACTGTTGCATTGTGATGAGCACATTAACAGGCATGTTACTGCAACACGGGTCAATGCATCTTATGTGGGTTTGTGCGTTGGGATGCCAAAGACCTGAATGGTACCCTAACACACCTGCATTGCAGCACACAGAAACACATGGTAATGCACTACTATGCGTTGTGGTGCGCTGCAGCACTAAAAATGATGATTGCATGCCTTTTTGGTACATTAGGCAGCCCATTCAAATTAATGGGCTGCCTTAATCACGACATAACCTGCTTGCATAAAAATGTAGTGCACAGATGTAAATAGGTCCAAAATGGGCACTTAAATACTATTTTCAACATTTATTTTGCTCTTTGTTGCATCTCAGTGCTACTGATCTCCTGGGGCTTCTTTGTAGCCACTTCCTGTCTGCATTCACTTCAGCGATGGCTGAACCTCTGTTATAACACGTTACATGGAAATGCCATTGTGTACAATAATGTATTAATAAAGGCATATTATATATTAATAAAAGCAAAAAAAGATTTTTAAATTGCATTAGGGCACGACGGAAGCCCATTCCTTTTTAATGGGCTGTCTTACCACAATGCACATTAACAAATTACATAATGCAAAAAAATAAATGGGTTCTTAATCATTGTCATGCATATAGATGATCTGTAGGGAATGGACTGCAATCAAACTTTGCTTTTGTAAGAAAAGAGATAACTAAAATGATACAACCTCTACGCCACTACTTTATCCTGCAAGGCTAGGTTCACACTACCGCAGCCCATTTTGAGACGATTTTCACTGTGATTATGTAGTGCAACTTTGTTGCATTTTCAATGCGATTATGATACTACTGCGTTTTTGACTCACCGTGTGGTCAGACTGCAGGGATGAATTATTGGTTGTTAAGGAGCGGGCACCCGCCAGCATTCTAACAACCAGTGATCTCTGCTGTCATCAGGGGGATTCCTGTCTGACAGCAGAATGTAAACAAATGAGCTGTCAGTAAAAAACAATTAAAAACAAAGGCCTGGTATGGATTTTAGGAGGGACCCCACACCAAATTTTTCCCACCAAAATTCAATGCAGACCCTTATCCAAGCATGTAGCCTGGCAGGAAGAGGTCCGGAAAGGGGGAGGACGAGAGTGTGCCCTCCCCTCCTGATGAATGTTGACCACCCCCCAACCAGAACCATGTAGGCAATCAACAAGTGGGGGGGCTACCTGGTGACATCACTGGATGGCCCTGCCCTCTTGTTTACTTAAAGCAGAGTTCCACCCTAAAGTGGAACTTCCGCTCATCGGATTTCTCCCCCCCTCCGGTACCTCAATTGGCACCTTTCAGGGGGGAGGGGGGCGCAGATACCTGTATAATACAGGTATCTGCACCCACTTCCGGGAATAGCTAGCCGTAGCTAGCCGCAAATCTCCACCCCCCCCCCCCCCGTTGTGTTGTGGGAAACACACAGTTCCCACAACACAACGGGGACTAGTGTAGACGCGCAGCGTGACTCGCGCATGCGCAGTAGGGAACCGGGCAGTGAAGCCGCAACGCGGTGGGGGCAGCCGAGAGACGAGCGATCGATCGGCTGCCGACATCGCTGGACCCTGGGACAGGTAAGTGTCCATTTATTAAAAGTCAGCAGCTGCAGTATTTGTAGCTGCTGGCTTTTAATATTTTTTGTTTAAGGTGCAGCTCCTCTTTAAGCGGCAGTGATAAATCATTGGTTGTTAGGACGCTGGCGGGTGCAGGGACCTTTTCAAAATTTCATTGAAGTCGCGTTGCATTGATGTGTATAGGCACCATTGAGAATAATGTGATTTCCATTGTCATTTGATTCTATGCGACTGAAGTCGCATCAGAAATCACACCAGTGTGAATATAGCCTATTAGGTGGATGTCAAAGAAAAAAACATGTAAGAGGTATGGGGGATCCAGGAGGCTAAGGACTGCGGGGGATCCAGTTTCTGTGGAGTACATCAATAGATCTGAAGAAACGCTCGGCAGCACAAGCATTGCTTGCTTAAAGCCCGGGATATATGTACCTAAAGTCGGCTACTTAAACAGGTACCAGCCAACTTTCAGTGCATGTGTACCACTGTCTGTCCAACAAAAGCCGGCCTAATGACTGGCTTCTGTCAAACAGTCATGCTGGAAAACTAGCCAATGGCTGCAAGGGCTGAACAGCCAATTCTAGCAGGGGAGAGTTCTTGCTAAAATTCTTCTTTCTTCCTCCAAACACAGTGAGTCGAGTTAATGTCAAAGAGCTCAATTTTGGCCTCATTCGACCACAGCGCGTTCTCCCAATTCTTCTCTGAATCATTTAGATGTTCATTGGCATCAGTGTACATGTGCCTTCTTGAGGAGGGAGACTCCCTGTGTTTGGAGGAAGAAAAATGCTGACAATGACCCTAAGAACACCATCCCTACAGTCAGACACAGAGGTGGAAACATTATGCTTTGGGACTGTTTCTCTTCTTAAGGTACAGACCAACTTTGCCGCATTGAGGGGCCAAAGGATGGGGCCATGTATTGAGAAAATCTTGGATGAGAACTTTCTTCCTTCAGCCAAAAAACTGAAGATGGGTCGTGGATGGGTCTTCCAGCATGAATATGGCTCTAAACATACCGCAACAGGCATTACAGGCAACAAAGGAGTGGCTCAAGAAGAAGCATATTAAAGCCATAAAGTGGCATAGTCAGTCTCCAGACCTTAGTCCTATAGAAAATGTATGGAGGGAGCTGAAACTTTGTGTTGCCAAGCAACAGCCAAGAAACCTTAAAGTGAATGTAAACCCAAAATTTTTTATTTTTTTTTAATATCATACTGTAGAGTATAAGATTTGCTATCAGTTGAGCCCAGTCACACAGAGTTAATCCATCTCTGAGCAATCCCCTTTTATTGTTCAGTGAGACAATTCTTGACAAACTGAGAAAAACTTTGTCAAATCCTCCCCCTTGCTGTGAGTGACAAGTGATTTACACCTCGTGCACTAGCCTAAGAGACAGGCAGTGTTTTTAAATTCCCTCCCCCACTCCTTTCTTCAGCAGCTCTGCAAGGATTGGCTGTTCCACACCTCACCATGATTTGGCATGCTGAAGTCATGTGGTTACTTTCCTGTCTTTTCACTGGATGTTAGAGATCATAGCAGAAGTTCAGTGTAAGAAATACACAGGAGAAAATGCATATTGACAAGGGGAGTGTAGAGGTGGGCGGGGAATATACTGACATCACAGCTCCACCCACCGAGCTCCAGACAACAGACCCACCCACAGAATCTGCAGTTTTTCGGGTCTCATAACAGACAGAGGGGAGACATTTGACAGGTAAAGATACATGCAGGAGGCATGTATATCCTTATAGATAACCCCTATGGCAGTAGTTTAGAAAGGATGACATTGGGTTTACATCCACTTTAAGGATTTGGAGAAGATCTGTAAAGAAGAGTGGACCAAAATCCCTTCTGAGATGTGTGCAAACCTGGTCACCAACTACAAGAAAAAGCTTACCTCTGCTTGCCAACAAGGGTTTCTCCATCAAGTACTAAGTCATGTTTTGCTTGGGAATCAAATACTTATTTTACTTGCTGAACTGCAACACAATTTATAACATTTGCATCATGTGTTTTTTCTGGATTTTTTGTTGATATTCTGTCTGTCTATAATTTAAAATACACCTATGATAAAAATTATAGACCTTTCATTTTGCAAATTTTCAAAATCTGCAGGTTATCAAATAATTATTTTCCCTCACTGTATACGGAGCTTAAAGTGGATGTAAACCCAATGTCATCCTTTCTAAACTACTGCCATAGGGGTTATCTATAAGGATATACATGCCTCCTGCATGTATCTTTACCTGTCAAATGTCTCCCCTCTGTCTGTTATGAGCCCCGAAAAACTGCATATTCTGTGGGTGGGTCTGTTGTCTGGAGCTCGGTGGGTGGAGTCATGATGTCAGACTCCCCGCCCACCTCTACACTCCCCTTGTCAATATGGGCCCTTTCACACTGGGGCGGGGGGCGCGTCGGCGGTAAAGCGCTGCTTTTATAAGCGGCGCTTTACCGCCGGTATTCGGCTGCTAGCGGGGTGGTTTTACCCCCGCTAGCGGCCGAGAAAGGGTTAAATACCACCGCAAAAAGCCTCCGCTTTTGGGTAGGAGCGGTGAAGGAGCGGTATACACTCCGCTCCTTCACCGCTCCGAAGATGCTAGCAGGACTTCTTTTCCCGTCCTGCTAGCGCACCGCTCCAGTGTGGCTCAGGGCTTTCACACTGGAGACAAAGCAGCGGCACTTTCGGGTCGGTTTGCAGGCGCTATTATTAGCGCAATAGCGCCTGCAAACCGCCTCAGTGTGAAAGGGCCCTATGCATTTTCTCCTGTGTATTTCTAACACTGAACTTCTGCTATGATCTCTAACATCCAGTGAAAAGACAGGAAAGTAACCACATGACTTCAGCATGCCAAATCATGCTGAGGTGTGGAACAGCCAATCCTTGCAGAGCTGCCGAAGAAAGGAGTGGGGGAGGGAATTAAAAAATAATGCCTGTGTCTTAGGCTAGTGCACAAGATATGTAAATCACCTGTCACTCACAGCAAGGGGGAGGATTTGACAAAGTTTTTCTGTTTGTCAAGATTTATCTCACTGAACAATAAAAGAGGATTGCTCAGAGATGGATTAACTCTGTGTGGCAAGACTGGGCTCAAATGATAGGAAATCTTATACTCTACAGTATGATATCAAAAAAAAAATTAAAAAAAAATTCGGGTTTGCATCCACTTTAAAGCAGAGTTACACCCAAAAATGGAACTTTCGCTTTAAGGGAAGGTGACCCCCTGACATGCCACATTTGGCATGTCATTTGTTTTTTTTTGGGGGGGGGGTGGAAACCCTCAAAAATGAGGGTTCCAGCTCCCACTTCCTCCCAGGGCTCCGCGGAGCCGGAAGTCAGATCACTTCTCCCACCTCCCTCTCGGCAATCATCTGGGACACGTTACAGGTCCCAGATGATTGCCTGGCCAGTGACAGTGTGCCATGTGGCTTGCGCATGCGCAGTGCATACAGCCGGGTGCCCACAGTGACAATGCCGGTGCTGCAGAGAAGGGGGGGGGTGCTTCGTTCCCCCGCATCGCTGGACCCTGGGACAGTTAAGTGTCCGATTATTAAAAGTCAGCAGCTACAGTATTTGTAGCTGCTGACTTTTTTTTTTTTTTTAAGCGGAACTCCGCTTTAAGACATTCTGTATAGTGACAGGGTCACTTTAAGAGTGGTGATTCTTACAAATGGTTCTCTTTATTGTCACTACAAATCTTTCCATTTTACTATGTAACCAGCACGGAGTTTCTAAAACAGCCAAAACAATTAAAATGTCATGGGAGAAGTGGTCCTGTTCTGTGCAGTGTATGCATACTGAACTCCCCCAGAATTCTAATTTCCTGATCATGGTTAGCCTTCAAACCAGCACAGTGACAGGGGATCCTTAAATCAGGTGCCGCAAGGGACCACTGCATGATTTTCTATAACAAACATAGTGCTGAGCTCTTAATGAAAATAATGACAAATTTATGCATTTCCACACAGCAATCTACAGCTCAGATGGGAAGGCAAATCTGTGTACCCACAGCGAGCCATTTGCTGAATGATAAGGACATATTCTTTAAAGAAAAATGACGAACAATATATTTCATTTTAATTTGACATTAGCAGTGCCTGCACTCACCACAACACTTATAGGCAAGTTATCTAGTTAAAAGGTTAAAATGCATTTTAGGGGGATCTGAAAATTCTCCCTTGCAGTTGGGCTGCACCCAAAGAAAGGAAGCAAAGGGAAACCTTCCTAATACAGACCCAAAATCTACACTGGTGAGTACTAATTCCTCTACGTTAGACTAAAGCTGGTCCACAATAAGTTGGATGAAGAAGAGCATCCAATGTTATTGTGACAGAACCGCTTGGCACCCCAATTAGGTTCTTCTGCCAAACAGTGCCTCCTGCCCCCCAAACCGTTCCAGCAGACCGAGAGCTAATACAGCCCTGTTACTCCAAGAATCGTACATACACACAACTTAGAACTTAAAGCGGTTGTATACCTGCTTTTTAAACTTTTACCTACAGGTGAGCCTATAATAAGGCTTACCTGTAAGTAAACAAAATATATCCTAAACCTGTACGGTTTAGGAGATATTCCCCTCGCAATGAGCCGCTGACTGCAGCAGGGCATGCGCACAGGGGATTCTCGGTTGAAAGCCCGGCAGCCGCCGGACCTTGCCGGAAAAAAGTCTCCCGCGCGCAGGAGTGACGACATCGCGGCTCCGGCCACTCACAGCGCCGGAGCCGTGATACCCGGAAGACACGCCGAGGGGAAATGTCAGCTCCCTCGGCGTGGACTAGGTGAGATGCCGGCGCCTCGTTCTAAGGTAAGTATCTCATAATGAGCTAGTATGCGGTGCATACTAGCTCATTATGCCTTTTCCCTTACAGGTGTAGGGGGAAAAAAAAAAGAAAAAAAGTCAGCGGGTTTACTACCGCTTTAAAAGAATGACTGTTTTATTGAAACTCAGATACATACTTTATACCCCACAGGAGGACATTCCCCTCTTGAGGATATTAGCATGACAATGCAAACTTCGAACACCAAAACAGTAAATTAATTAAACAGCAAGGTAATCAACAAACATATAACATCCCACAATAATTTGGTAACAAGTTAAAGTGGTCACAAGATTAATCCCATCTCCAAGAGATGATCAGACAGACAGAAAAAAATAGAACAATGGCAAAGACCTACTTAAAGCGGATCTCCACCCGTTTTTAAAACAATAGATGAAGAGCATTACCGCAATGTCCCAATGACAAAACGGCACTTTTTTTTTTCTACTGTACCTTTGTTGCTGTTAGTATCTTTGTGTCTTCCAGGAAGTCCAGCCTACGGTTATGGGCGTGTTTACTGCGGCTAAATAGTCACTTCCTATTAGCCGCACTGGCTCCTGAGAGCTTGTGTCATTGCTCCCAGGAGTCAGTGCGGCGGCCTGGCGAAAGTTATCTCGAGATCATGCCATCACAACGGGCGGGACTTCACAACGGGCCGCTCGTTGTAATGGCAACTGGAGCTGTTGACGGCGCTCCAATGTCAGTCTACTGCGCATGCGCGAGATCGGAAATAGAACGGGCGGTGCATGCTGGTCGATCAGCAGCACCGTATCCCGGAAGAGGATGCCTGTGGTCTTCACATGCCCACAGGCAAGATGACAACCGTCTCTAGCAGAATTTATAACTTTCTTTATTAGGAGAAAATGGGCAGCACAGATTCTCAAAAACGGAACAAGTGGGTTCTGTATTCATAGATCCTAATCTTTGTCATTTTGCCAAAAAAAATAAATATCCGAGATAGTGGAACCCCGCTTTAACAATTAAGACAACAAACCCCACCTCAGATTATCCAGCAACAGTCTATGAGACAAACTCCTACAATATTCCAGCAGCCTGAAAAGGTGGAATTAAATTTACCTTCAAAGATTTCTTAATGGAGATGGTTGATAAATATTTCTGTCCCAAGTGAAGGAGCTTCTCCAACCCAGTCTGCAGGAGGGCCACCATATTCCCTCTGATCATTAACCTGTACAAGATTATTATTACACCTTTCCATCCACTCCAGAAGGGATGCTTTAGTCTACGTTTCCACTAGTGCGACTTGTCATGCGACTTGGGACTGCAAAATCGCATGACAAGTCTTGGGTTCATATCTGTGCGACTTCAAAAGTAGTCCCTGCACTACTTTGGTCCGACTTTGATGCAACTTGAGGTACACAATTCAAGAATACACAGGCATTGCTTCAAGTCTCATCAAAATCATGGCAAAATTGGGGCAAAAATCGCACGACTTTAGGGGCGCAATAGTGGAAACCTAGCCTAATTGTCTTTATTCAGATCAGTAATGCAAGCCTCGCTCTGAGCATCCATTAAGTGTGTTTCCATCATTATAGAATGATCTGCTTTCTCCATAATCAGTGGGTAGGAGGCTTGTCCCTAGTCCTCTCCAAAAGCTCTTGTCCTGGTTGGGTCTGTCACAGTTATTTCCACCTAGGCAGTATTCTCTCCAGGGTTGAAGCGCATTGCTTGGGGAATAATAGGTAGGGGTCAGGACATCTACCAAATGCCCCATCTCCATGGTAATGTGAAGAAGTTGTAGTAGACAGCTGTGCTGTCCTTTGCGTTGTGTGTCACACAGGGGCAGTCTGCAGCCCCCTATTCCCTCCAGAAGTACCTATTCAAATATCGGAGCTAATTTTGTATAGACAGGCCCCTTGTGTAACAGTGCAAACGTTTCCCAAAAAATGCTCAATCACTGAGAAAACCAATGTTGGAGGGGGAAGAATAAGAGGAAGTGGAAGCAGATGAGGAGGGCGTCAGGCTATGGTGGAATGTCACTCTTTGCTAAAGCTTGTTTAGCTTGGAATGATCCACTAATATTTTTCTACAGGTTCACTTTGAGGTGAATCTCTGCTTGTCTATGCATTGCTAGAGTTGTAGCTTACACGGGGCTATTGATTCTCTAATGCCTCGTTTCCACCGAGCGGATCGGTTCGGATCGGTTTGGACGGCCTAGAATGGTCCGGCCTATTCAGGCGAGCGTTTCCATTGCAAGTCGGACCGACAGGGGCCATACGTGGGTTTAGAAAAAATGCCGTCATGGCGTCACACGTCCACCAATCAGTGTAAAGTATCGTAGCTCCGCCCTAACCGAACCGTTCCATTTTCTATGGCCCCACATCTGAAGCAGGACCCTGAATGGAACAGTTCGGTTGTATAGACTGCCTTCATAATGGAAACACCCAAAATAGCGTACCGTACCGAACCGATCCGCTCGGTGAAAACGAGGCATAAGTGACCGCACTGATTGGTGCAGTTCTTTCATATGGATTAAAGTGGATGTAAACCCCTAAATACACACAGTGAAGGGACTAGCCTCAGGTGATACACAAAGATTAAACAAATTCCCTTACGTAAGTTGTATTTCTTTATCTGCAGTCTTCTCTACATCTGTTCAAAGTGCTGAATTTATAAGCTTGTCTGAGGTTCAGAAAAAAGGAGGCAGAGAGCTGAAGTTACACACTACAGAGCTCAGTGAGGAGAGCTCCGAGAGCTGATTGGAGGGAAGAGACACCCCCCCCCCCTCCCCCTCCACACAGCACACAGGAATAGAGCTGAGGCTGTCCATCCACTGGAGGACCCCCTCCCCACTCACCTTTTTTTCTCTTGGTGCCAGGAAGAATATTCAGAAATGATTCATGCTGATAGCAGAGGAAGGAAGCAGCAGACAATGACTTCCACTAACAGAAAAGACTGAAAACAAGGCCGTCTTTTGGATACATTGGTTATGTTGTTAATGGGGGGTTTTTTTCATCCTTTCATTGCAATTGTTCAACCAGCGCTCAAAATGCAAATATGCTGCTTTTTCCTCTTTAAATTTTTAATCAGTACCCTATGCATGTGTGACGTCAGCAAATCATTCTGAAGCATATGGCACATATTACCGTAAAAATAACCTTCCCAAGCAATGTTCTACCGCTAAAATCACATTGCCTTGAAAAAGCAAAGAACCAACATCTTCATTTACTGCCTGCTCTGTGGAGCTGTTCCTGTCCTGCTGACGTCAGGACATTTTCAGAGCGTCGAGGTGTTACAAAGTAATCTCTTGACATCACGTTGACTAATGTTGGCTGAATACGCACGTTCTAATTCTGGGGATGGAGATGAGTCATTCTCAGAGAAGCGTGGAATAACAATGCGGGAAACTGATAGCTTGCCCGCTATGAGCTACAGAAATCTGTAAAAATTGATGGAGAATACAAGCGTACCCCACAACACACACATCAAATATAGAAGGCAATTTTTAGGTACAGCTTAGTGCCAATTCACACCTAGATGTGAGAAATCTGTAGATCAGGGCTGGTGAGAAAGAATAGACAACCTGGTCTTATTTCAAGAAAAGATTGGACACAGAATGCTCATCAAAAGGCCGATTTAGGAACGATTTCCCTAAAGGAGCGTCTGCTGATATCCATAGACACCATGACTACTCTAATATGAGGATAGCTATATCAGGATGTGATCAGTCTACAATTGTGGACATCTTTAGGCTTGGTCTTCAGGCATACGCTTACAGTTGTGACTCTACAGCAGCGGTTCTCAACCCCTGTCCTTAGGACCCACTAACAGGCCAGGATTTTAAGTATTACCTTGGGGAGATGCAGACTAGAATACTGCAATCACTAGGGGTGCAACGGATCATCATCGATCCGTTATCCGATCCGCGGAGGTTGATCCGATCCGCGGAGGTTGATCCGTACAGGACACCCGCAATCCGCGGAGCGCTATGTGGCCTCGGCCATAGGAAAGGCCGCGGCTTTGGCCTAGCTCCGGAGCGGCGGCCATCTTGGTACACCCGGCGGCCGTTTAGCACGTGATTGCTCCGTCGAATGACGGAGCGATCACTTGTAACAAACCGGCGTCATGTCATGACTCTGCAACGCCATGCCAATACTCTGCAACGCCATGCCAATACTCTGCAACGCCATGCCAATACTCTGCAACGCCATGCTGCAATGCCCTGACAATACTCTGCCATGCCCTGCCAATACTCTGCCAATACTCTGCCAATACTCTGCCAATATACCCGCCAATACTCTGCCAATATACCCGCCAATACCCTGCCAATATACCCAATACCCTGCCAATATACCCGCCAATACTCTGCCAATACTCTGCCAATAGGGAGATTGTGGATATTACAGTGGGGGAGATATTTTTTTTGTTGATCCAAAAATGATCCGAACCGTGACTCCTGATCCGAGGAACGATCCGAACCGTGAGTTTTTTGATCCGTTGCACCCCTAGCAATCACTGAGCAGCAAAGGATATCACCTGTGATGTATTTCAGTTATCTTGCAAACCTGGCCTGTTAGTGGGTCCTGAGGACAGGAGTTGAGAACCACTGATCTACAGCTTCATGGCTGTTGGAGCTCTTGCCTGAAAATATTTGTTCATATAGGGAGAAGGTTTGCACGCCTCCAAACAATTGTGGAATTGCATATAATCTGTATATACTACTATAATATAGACAGGTCGGAAAGTGCTGGAAGAAACCTTGTCAAAAGAGAAACATGGAAGGCCCCATGGCCGATTTCTCCTTCTGAAATGGCTATCAAGTAGCCCCATTTGTTCCAACTTTATTTTTTAATACACAGACCATGAGAGAGTATGCAGATAAGGACTTCTCACTTTGACTTTTCTCTCTGTAAATTTTATTCCAGGTCGCAACTCAAAGTATTTATTCCAGAAGGTGAGCATACCAGCCTGGCAACAAAACAGCATTTTCAGAAGGAGGTCAGCAATAGCAACCTTTAGATTTCTCATGAGAAACAGTGCCGATAGGCTTACTAGCACATGCCAGAAGGTTCTGGCACATATTGGCAGTGTTCAGTGCTGGCCCCAGCCATATGGTCCCCAGAATTTTACTATTGGCCAATGAGGGAAAGGGGAGCAGAACCAACAATTGGCACTAAAAGGAATTTTTGAAAAATTGCCAGATGCAGTAGCCATCCATCTTCAGGCAGCCAGACTGCATGTACATCTAAATGTATGTGCCTACATTGTAGCTGATCATTACCAGTTGGGTACTCACAGGTCTAGTTTAACCACTTGCTGCCCACCCACCTGTCAAATGATGTAGGGACGGTGAGGCTCTCGTTCTTTGTGAACGTCATATGACGGCGCACCCGAACAGCCGCTCCTGCTGAAGTGGCTCTTTAACCATGTGATCAGCTGTGTCCAATCACAGCCGGTCACATGTGAATACAGGAAGTGCTAGTAATTGTCTCTCATCGCCTCACACTGACAAGAGTATGCTGCGAAGAGAGCCGATCAGCGGCATCTCCTTGCAGAGGAGAACAGGGCATGTAATCAGGGCACTGATCATCAGTGCCCTGATTACAGTAAAGCCCCAGAAGTACCATCAATCAACGCCCATGAGTGCCACCAATCAATGACCATCAGTGACACAAATCAGTGCCCATTACTGGTGCCAGTCAGTGCTGCCTTTCAGTGCCTGTTTATCAGTGCTGTCCATCAGTGCTGTCCATCAGTGCTGTCCATCAGTGCTGTCCATCAGTGCTGTCCATCAGTGCTGTCCATCAGTGCTGTCCATCAGTGGTGCCCATCAGTGGTGCCCATCAGTGGTGCCCATCAGTGGTGCCCATCAGTGCTGTCCATCAGTGGTGCCCATCAGTGGTGCCCATTCATGCCGCCTATCACGACCACACAATTGTCATTCAAAGTGCGACAAACGCTGAAAGCTTAAAAATGGCCTTAAAAATGAACCTCCCTAAGGTCACTGGTCTCCTGCCATCTCCCTCCGATGATGTCCTCCTCTTCTGGATCTTGAGAAAACCCCTCTGCAGCCTATACAATAAGAAGTGTCCATGACAGGCAGCAACTGATGTGGACAACTGAGGAAGGGGCTGGATTGGCTCTTTTTTTTATTATTATTTTGTAATCAGTTAGAATGAGTCTTTAACCACTTGAGGTCTGGGCCATAGCCGAATGACGGCCACAGCGCGGACTTCAATTTCCAGGAGGCCGTCATGGGACATCCTCCCCTGTGCACGCGCACCCTGCAGGGCGAGCGGTGCGCGCGCTGTGATCACCGAGTCACAGAGACTCGGATGATCACAGATCTGAGATCCGATCCCGGCCCCTTACCACGTGATCAGCTGTCAGCCAGTGACAGCTGATCACATGATGTAAACAAAAGCTCAGTGATCATTTTTTTTTCTCCTCACGCTGTCAGCGTGAGGAGAGAAAAAAGCTGATCACCGGCATATGTTAAAGGGACATCGGTCCCGAAGAGGAAGGAGGCACATATGCCTCATCTGTGCCTGCCAGTACCACCTGCCATTGCCACCTGCCAGTGCCCAGCAGTGCCACCTATCAATGCCTACAAGTGCCACCTATCAATGCCCACAAGTGGTGACAATCAGTGCCACCTAGCAGTGCTGCCATCAGTGTAAGCAATCAGTGCCCATCACTGCCACCCATCAGTGCCCATCACTGCCACCTCATCAGCGTACATCAATGAAGGAGAAAAATTACCTGTTTGCAAAATTTTATAACAAAATATAAAAAAAATAGAATTTTTTTTTTTTTTTTAACTCGGTCTTTTTCAATTTTTTAACAAAAACTAAAAACCGCAGAGGTGATTAAATACCACCAAAAGAAAGCTCTATTTGTGGGAAAAAAATGATAAAAAATTTCATTTGAGTACAGTGTTGTATGACCGCGCAATTGTGATTCAAAGTGCGACAGCGATAAAAGCTGAAAATTGGTCTGGACAGGAGGGGGGGTTTAAGTGCCCAGTAAGCAAGTGGTTAAAGTATAGGCAGTTTGGAATAGCGATTTCTGCCCACAATTCCAAATCACGGCAAAACGCACAATGCGCACAAACGTGGCGCCTTGTCAAGTGACAAACCATTAGAGAATCGCGGCAAATTGCAAGTGCAAAATTGCTCCTGGTTTAGGGCCAAAATTAGCTTCTTTGGAGCGAAAATAAATTGAATGGGCTGCCCTATGCATGACATGCGTTTCCACATGAGAATCACGCTAACAAAATCATGAGCAGGAAGTTCTCAGGACAAACCTTTCCTTTTTTTTTTCGGTTCTGTACAGAGTGGAGAGGGATTAGGACACCTGGCAGGTTTTTATTACTGTCTGTGGCCCCCCATTAGGGAATTTCACTCCTCTATTCATTCTGTTTACTATGATCACTTACAGTGTCCCCAAAGTGAACATACACTTTAAAGTGGACCTTTAGTCATTTTTTTAACATTCCATCTATTAAATCTTCTGCCCTTGTTGTTGTTTTAACTTTGGACAGTAAAACATTTTTTTTCTGCCAGTAAATATCTTATACAGCCTACTTCCTATTTCTTGTCTGGAAAAAAGCCTAGGCTTATGACATCATGCACAGCTCTCTCTCTCTCCCTCTCACTCTCGTGAGAGTGTGCCAGGAAGGGAGGGGGGGTGAGTCACAAGAGGGCAATGAGAGCTGCAGAGCTGGAGGTGTGCCTCTCTGTGAAAATCCAGGATGTGAACAGGCAGCAGCTTCAGCTGCCCACAGTTAAAATGGATGCATCCAGATTCAGTGGAGGGAGATTTCTGCAGCATATTTGGCAAGTACAAAATCACAGTATATATAAAATAATATGCAAAGTGGTTGGAGGGAAGCTTCAGAATGGCAAAGATGTTTTATTACAAATTATGTGGGCAGACTGCAATTCCTCTTTAAGGCAAGAGCACCTAGATAACAACCATTTCCTATGTGCCCTGTTCACACTATACAGTATATGCATGGTGGTGTGCGCTGTGTAAAACATGCAGGATGTCTACATTTTTACAGTGTGTCACAACATGCAGCACTGCATAGAGGTGAATGAAGTGACATTTTATTACAACATGCGCTGTAACATCCAAGTGGTTACATGTGAATCGAGCATCTGACCAGCTCACGATGCAGACGGTTTGCTTCCAGGGATGGCATTTCTGACTGCACACATACTGGTTTCAACTCAGCGGCCAGTTTGCATGTGGCCTTAGGCCAGAGTTCTGCTGTGTCCACAGGTGGCATTTAGTGGCATCTGCAGTACAGCCGCCTGTAGCCACCTATGCAAATGTAGCCCTAAAAAGTGTCTTGAGCAATACAAGCCTACAAAGTATGACGGGGCCAGGTTCCATCTCATTCATTATTAAATGGGTCACTGATACAAAAGTGATGTTCCAGCCGATAGATGGTTCTGGCACTCTGGTACCACGATCCTGAAGAGCAGAGCCATTGAACTGACAGGTGCCGTGCTACGGAGTGTGATTCTGGCTTGTAACATTTTGTATTTATTTCAGGTCTGGAAACGTCATGGTATAAATGTAGCTGTAAAAACTCAGCTAAGCAAAGCCGAAGGAGCAGAGTTATATAGCAATTAATCTGACATTCACCTCACATTCACTACAGATTAATCTTCCGGGTCCATGTAATTTAAGTGACAGTGATTGATTCAGCCCCAGTGAATGCTTGGTGAAAGTCACCTTGACTGCTATATAAATTTCCCTTAAAGTGGTTCTAAAGGCAAAAGGTTTTTTACCTGAGTGCATTTTATGCATAAAGGTAATGTGTGCAGCGCCCCCCCCCCCCCCCCCCAATCCTTACCTGAGCTCAGGGGCGTTGCTAGATCTGCAAAAGATCTGGGGCTAGAGCCCATAGCAGCGGTCACCAACCTTTTTGCATGCCCGCGGGGGGGGGGATTGGGGGGTGACCTAAGCAATTTTTCACGGGCGATGGCTGGTGTAGCGCTTCAATCATCATGGCACCATGGTTGATATGGTGTCAGGGTGATTAAAGTGCATTATTTCTATTGTTACATTCTAATATATAATGAAATGGTTCAACTCACCATACTGCAGAATCAGTGGGAGCCGTGGGCGTGTCACTTACCACATCTCCTGACACCATTTGCAGATTGTCTCTTGCCACATCTCTTGCCACCATTTGCAGATTGTCATTTGCCATGTCACCTGCCACCATTTGCAGATTGTCACTTGCCATGTCTCCTGGCTCAATTTTCAGATTGCCACATCTCCTGCCACCATTTGCAGATTGTCATTTGCCACCTGATGTGGATTGTAACTTGCCATGCCAGCCAGTGCTACCAAATGTGCATTGACGCTGCATTGATGGCAGGCTGACAGCACTGGTCCATTTAGTGAGAGCAGGAGAGCGGTGATGCAGGGCGGGCAGTGAGATATGATGTCATCTCACTGCTCCCCGCTGCACCTCAGACATTGAAGCAAGGGGGTCTGGCTGGAAAGTGGAGCTCCACGATGACAGGAAGCACGTGACCTCCACTCCACCGTGCTGTGAGGGCGGAAGAGCGCTGATGTGTGATGGGCAGTGAGAGATGATATCATCTCTCTGCTGCTCGCCGCACCTCGCTCCCAAATTGAAAAGGCCCGGCTGTGAAGAGCGCTGATGTGGAGCAGGCAGAGAGAGATGTCATCTCTGCTTGTCCGCCTGCTCGCTCCTCTCTTCTCCTCCAGCCTCTCTCATGCAGCCATCCTGCCCACCGCAGCAGCCGCAACCCGCTGGTTAGGCAGGGACCCTGCAGCAAGAGACTCGGGGCTATGGGCCCCCAGATCCGGGGCTTTAGCCCCAATAGCCACCCCCTAGCAACGCCCCTGCCTGAGCTCCATCTCATCCAGCAATGTTCACGATAGCCTTGATGTCCTGGGACTCTCCCTCCTCATTGGCTGAGACAGCAGCGGGAGTCCACTGCCAGTGAGCTAATGAGGACACAGCGGGGGCAGGGCCGAGTCACAGCTCTATGTGTCTTATGGACACATAGAACAGCGGCTCAGGAGCAAGCACGCAAAGGTGCTCCCATAGCAACGGCTTGCTCTGGGGGCATTGCCTGAGGGGGGAGGAGCCAGGAGCGCCGACGGGGACCCGAAAAGAGAATGGGATCGAAGCTGCTTAGTGCAAAACCACTGCACAAAGCAGGTAAGTATAACATGTTCGCTATTTTTTTTAGAGAAACACAAAGCTTTAGTATCACTTTAAGCCCGGGTTCACACTGCCCGCAACCTTGAAGTCAGACCCCATCATGACTTCGGCGTGACTTGCATGGGTTTTTTTAAACTGTGACAGAGAGTTGGGGGAGAAGATCCCTGACTTGCTGTCACTAGAGGTGGCAGATCAGGGAGAGGCTGCAGCAGTGGGAACTTGTTACATGTTCCACCCTAAAAATGGGAACGTTTAACATGTTCCCAAAGGTGGACTTATCCTTTAAAGGTAAAAAAAAAAAAACCCAGCCCCACCTTATACTTACCTGAGCCCAATCTATATCTACTGCTGAGCACTAGAGCAGCAGCTCTCTGCACTCTCCCTCCTTACAGGCTCAGAGACAGTAGCGCAGGCCACGAAGTCCCTTACCGGCATCTCCACCCTGCCTTCTTCTGAATGCCGTCCTGATTGGCCGGTGTGGGATGATGTCACTTCCATGTATGCACTCATTCCAGCACTTTGGCGCTATACCAAATAAACTGAGCTGTGCATGTGCAGATCTGTATACATTGTACAGATAGTTGTGAATAGGCAGGTAAGTTTATTTTACTGCAGAAGAGACCCTGCAGGAGAACACACATGTTTGAGGGGTTTGAAATGGAGAAAGAGCTCACTCCTGTGATGGTGGGAGTGAGAAACAACAGCTGGAAGCGTCTTAACAATGTAGCAACAAAGCAGAAAAGAGTGACACCATCTCTGGGAGCTTTTCAACCAGTCTTCAGGAGATACACAAGTGGCCGACATACTATTATTCAACTTTAGTCAAAGCTACACAACTCGATTTTATCTACAGGAATCTCTTTAGATATTGTGTACAGCCCCTGCTACATTATTTCTGTGGATGTAGAACCATAAAAGGATCCTTTTACTGGAATACAATCACTCATTATCTTTTTATATGGACCTCCATTGATGAGCACCCAGTTTTACTGCAGGTACAATGTACACTATATTACCAAAAGTATTGGGACGCCTGCCTTTACACGCACATGAACTTTAATGGCATCCCAGTCTTAGTCCGTAGGGTTCAATATTGAGTTGGCCCACCCTTTGCAGCTATAACAGCTTCAACTCTTCTGGGAAGGCTGTCCACAAGGTTTAGGAGTGTGTCTATGGGAATGTTTGACCATTCTTCCAGAAGTGCATTTGTGAGGTCAGGTTCTGATGTGGACGAGAAGGCCTGGCTCGCAGTCTCCGCTCTAATTCATTCCGAAGGTGTTCTATCGGGTTTGAGGTCAGGACTCTATTTAGGTCAGTCAAGTTCCTCCACCTCAAGCTCGCTCATCCACGTCTTTATGGACCTTGCTTTGCACACTGGTCCAAATCATTTGGTGGAGGGGGGGTTACGGTGTGGGGTCGTTTTTCAGGGGTTGGGCTTGGCCCCTTAGTTCCAGTGAAGGGAACTCTTAAGGTGTCGGCATACCAAGACATTTTGGACAATTTCATGCTCCCAACTTTGTGGGAACAGTTTGGGGATGGCCCCTTCCTGTTCTAATATGACTGCGCATGAAGCAAGGTCCATAAAGACATGGATGAGCGAGTTTGGGGTGGAGGAACTTGACTGGCCTGCACAGAGTCCTGACTTCAACCTGATAGATCACCTTTGGGATGCATTAGAGGGGAGACTGCGATCCAGGCCTTCTCATCCACATCAGTGCCTGACCTCACAAATACACTTCTGGAAGAAAGGTCAAACATTCCCATAGACACACTCCTAAACCTTGTGGACAGCCTTCCCAGAAGAGTTGAAGCTGTTATAGCTGCAATGGGTGGGCCAACTCAATATTGTACCCTATGGACTAAGACTGGGATGTCATTAAAGTTCATGTGCGTGTAAAGGCAGGCGTCCCAATACTTTTGGTTATGTAGTGTGTGTATATACCAACTCATTACAGGCCATATAAATATGAAGAATACTATGGCATATGTCATTCACTAGTACACTATGAAGCATGAAGAGATGCAGTGCTGGGGATAGGAGCAGATCATCCAGCAGAACAGGTCAGATTTATGATGGAATCACAAAGCATATAATACACTGGGAGGGACTATAATGTGAGGACAATATAGAGATCAGAACGTTGTATATGGTGGTGGATCTGTATGAAGTGCTCCAGTGTAGAGTATATGGAGGTGCAGCACCCTCTCTGTATACACTGATTTATATAGTGTCTGGTAGTACAGAGTACACACTGGGAAATGTATACAGAAGGGTATATAGTAAAGTCACAGAGAATATAGAAGATACATGAAGCAATACAGAATATATCATGTACAACACAGTAGAGCAGTGTGGAAACGCTATGCAAGAGCCCTTTCACACCGGGGCGGGGGGCGGCGTCGGCGGTAAAACGCTGCTATTATTAGCGGCGTTTTACCGTCGGTATGCGGCCGCTAGCGGGCCGGTTTTACCCCCCGCTAGCGGCCGAGAAAGGGTTAAATACCACCGCAAAGCGCCTCTGCAGAGGCGCATTGCCGGCGGTATAGCCGCGCCGTCCCATTGATTTCAATGGGCAGGAGCGGTAAAGGAGCGGTATACACTCCGCTCCTTCACCGCTCCGAAGATGCTGCTGGCAGGACTTTTTTTACCGTCCTGCCAGCGCACCGCTCCAGTGTGAAAGCAGCAGCACTTTCGGGGCGGTATGCAGGCGCTATTATTAGCGCAATAGCGCCTGCAAACCGCCCCAGTGTGCAAGGGCTCTTACTGCAATACACATACTGAGTGTACAGCACAGTGTCTACAGGGGTACAGCACTATATATCCAGCAACTCAATAATGAGAGTCTATAGTATACAGCACAGTGTATATACCAGAGCAGAGGTTGGCTAAGTGATGTTTAGTATCAAAATACAGCAGATGTACAGCGCAGTGTATATAGGGAGTAGTAGATGTACAGCACAGTGTATATAGGGAGTAGTAGATGTACAGCACAGTGTATATATGGGGTGCAGTAGATGTACAGCGCAGTGTATATATGGGGTGCAGTAGATGTACAGCGCAGTGTATATATGGGGTGCAGTAGATGTACAGCGCAGTGTATATATGGAGTGCAGTAGATGTACAGCGCAGTGTATACGGAGTGCAGTAGATGTACAGCGCAGTGTATACGGAGTGCAGTAGATGTACAGCGCAGTGTATACGGAGTGCAGTAGATGTACAGCGCAGTGTATATGGAGTGCAGTAGATGTACAGCGCAGTGTATATGGAGTGCAGTAGATGTACAGCGCAGTGTATATGGAGTGCAGTAGATGTACAGCACAGTGTATATAGAGTACGGTAGATGTACAGCACAGTGTATATGGAGTGCAGTAGATGTACAGCGCAGTGTATACAGGGTGCAGTAGATGTACAGCACAGTGTATATGGAGTGCAGTAGATGTACAGCACAGTGTATACGGAGTGCGGTAGATGTACAGCGCAGTGTATATATGGAGTGCAGTAGATGTACAGCACAGTGTATACGGAGTGCGGTAGATGTACAGCGCAGTGTATATATGGAGTGCAGTAGATGTACAGCACAGTGTATACAGAGTGTAGCAGATGTACAGCACAGTGTATATGGAGTGCAGCAGATGTACAGCACAGTGTATATGGAGTGCAGCAGATGTACAGCACAGTGTATATGGAGTGCAGTAGATGTACAGCACAGTGTATATGGAGTGCAGTAGATGTACAGCACAGTGTATATGGAGTGCAGTAGATGTACAGCACAGTGTATATGGAGTGCAGTAGATGTACAGCACAGTGTATATGGAGCAGATGTACAGCACAGTGTATATGGAGTGCAGTAGATGTAGAGCACAGTGTATATGGAGTGCAGTAGATGTACAGCACAGTGTATATGGAGTGCAGTAGATGTACAGCACAGTGTATACAGAGTGTAGCAGATGTACAGCACAGTGTATATGGAGTGCAGCAGATGTACAGCACAGTGTATATGGAGTGCAGCAGATGTACAGCACAGTGTATATGGAGTGCAGTAGATGTACAGCACAGTGTATATGGAGTGCAGTAGATGTACAGCACAGTGTATATGGAGTGCAGTAGATGTACAGCACAGTGTATATGGAGTGCAGTAGATGTACAGCACAGTGTATATGGAGCAGATGTACAGCACAGTGTATATGGAGTGCAGTAGATGTAGAGCACAGTGTATATGGAGTGCAGTAGATGTACAGCACAGTGTATATGGAGTGCAGTAGATGTACAGCACAGTGTATATGGAGCAGATGTACAGCCCCCTCCTCCTGTCAGTGAGCACTCACCGGTGGTGTTCCTCTTCTCCTCCCTGAGTTGGGGGAACAGGAAGTCCCGGACCGGGATGAGGTCCTGGAAGCGGCAGAACTCCAGCAGGGTACAGGCCATTCTTCAGGCTCCTGTCACCCTCCAGCTGCCGAACTGCAAACCCGGAACTGCGTCATTCTGGTGAGTTGTCAGAGAGAGCGGAGGAAGGTGCTGCGCATGCGCCTTCCCCAAACCTGCATCCCCGCTGTCCAGCCCGAGGCTTCCCTATTACCATGGCGATTGAAAAGGTCACATGATGGCTGAGAGAGACCTCCTGCAACCATCTTTGTTCCTGGAAAGCCCAGTCTGTGTGCACTGCAATTTACTGGAGCTACTTACAATAGATTTGTGTTTATTCACTGATTTCTTTTTATTTTTGATCAGGATTACAGTAAATAACAAGAAAACGATATCTATCCTTCTAGAATGTTCCTGGTACCCCAAATGTTCCCGGAAGTTTTTCTAGGAGGATGCCCACCATGCAAGCGTATCATTTTTGAAAATGTATGGTGTCAGACCCGTTCTTATGTCATGTGAGAGGAACAAAACGTCACTGAACGTCTTTAAATAAATATTTTCCCAGCCTGAGCCCATTGGGCCTGATTTACTATTAGATATGATTGTACGATGGGCACGTTGATAGAAACATAGAAAAACTACAGCAGAAAAAAGACAGAGTAGTCCATCAAATCTGCCCGTTTTTTTTTTTTTTCGATAACTTTTTTTAGCCTGACTGTAGATCTATGTTTGTCCCAAGCATGTTTGAAGCCATTTAATGTTGACTGTCTCACCACCACCTCTGCTGGTAGTTTATTTAAAGAATTAACTACCCTTTCCATAAAATAATACTTTCTATGATTAGTTTTGAACTTTCCTCCAGTTAGTTTGAGGTCGCCGTGTTCTTGATTTTGAGTTCATATTGAAAATCCTTCTCTACTAAACCTTATTCACGCCCTAGATATATTTGAGGCTGGGTTCAGACCTATACGAACTGGATGAGGGGAACTCGCATCCAATTGGCAATGGCAGGAGATTTTGACTGGATCTCTATGGAGCTGGTTCACATATCCCTGCTGCGGCTCCGGTGTGAATTTTGCACAGTACGTATTTTGGTCAGTTTCAGGTCCGAAATTCAGCAAAAAATTCAGACTGTAATCTAACCTGAAACGGTGAACGGGACACACCGGACCCCTGCTGTGAGCCGCATGCGGCAATGGTGTGAACCCAGCCTAAAGGTTTCATTCATGTCTCCCCTTTCCATTCTTTCCTCCAGACTGTAAATGTTAAAGCATAACTTTATCCATAACAACCTGATAAAAAATTATGTTCTTTAGCAGGGAATATACATTCCACATTAATAATTATGCTACCAAAATTAGTGTGAGCTGTAAATTGCCTGCATTGCTCCTGTTTCTTCTTTCAGGAGGCCGCCATTTTGCTGAAGCCCAGAGCCCCTGAAGAGCAGTAAATCACAAAGCGGAACTAAACCCATCAATTTAAAGGTTTCCAAAAACAGTTACATTCCTGAAATGCCGGCATTGCTAACCGTCACATTTGCTTATGTCTGCAACCAGACTGTCAAACCATCAAGTGGCTGGTGTCATAACTGACCACATGTGCAGCACCATGGTAGCTGAAGATCAAACAGAAGAACCTTCCTAGGCTGTAATAGGGTTTAATATCCGCCTTCAACCCCTTCACAACTGCGCTATAGCCAAATGATAGCTACAGCACAGTTGCACGCTTATCAGTGCAGACTAATCAGTGCCTCCTCATCAGTGCCCATCGAGAAAAATTACCTATTTACAATATTTTAACCACTTGAGCCCCGGACCATTATGCTGCCTAAGGACCAGAGGTCTTTTTCCAATTTGGCACTGCGTCGCTTTAACTGCTAATTGCGCGGTCATGCAATGCTGTACCCAAACGAAATTTGCGTCCTTTTCTTCCCACAAATAGAGCTTTCTTTTGATGGTATTTGATCACCTCTGCGGTTTTTATTTTTTGCGCTATAAACGGAAAAAGACCGAAAATTTTGAAAAAAAATGATATTTTCTACTTTTTGTTATAAAAAAAATCCAATAAACTAAATTTTAGTCATACATTTAGGCCAAAATGTATTCGGCCACATGTCTTTGGTAAAAAAAATGTCAATAAGCGTATATTTATTGGTTTGCGCAAAAGTTATAGCGTCTACAAACTAGGGTACATTTTCTGGAATTTACACAGCTTTTAGTTTATGACTGCCTATGTCATTTCTTGAGGTGCTAAAATGGCAGGGCAGTACAAAACCCCCCCAAATGACCCCATTTTGGAAAGTAGACACCCCAAGGAAATTGCTGAGAGGCATGTTGAACCCATTGAATATTTATTTTTTTTGTCCCAAGTGATTGAAAAATGACAAAAAAAAAAAAAAAAAAAATATTTACAAAAAGTCGTCACTAAATGATATATTGCTCACACAGGCCATGGGCCTATGTGGAATTGCACCCCAAAATACATTCTGCTGCTTCTCCTGAGTATGGGGATACCACATGTGTGGGACTTTTTGGGAGCCTAGCCGCGTACGGGGCCCCGAAAACCAATCACCGCCTTCAGGATTTCTAAGGGTGTAAATTTTTGCTTTCACTCTTCACTGCCTATCACAGTTTCGGAGGCCATGGAATGCCAAGATGGCACAAAACCCCCCAAAATGACCCCATTTTGGAAAGTAGACACCCCAAGCTATTTGCTGAGAGGCATATTGAGTCCATGGAATATTTTATATTTTGACACAAGTTGCGGGAAAGTGACACTTTTTTTTTTTTTTTTTTTTTTTTTTCATAAAGTTGTCACTAAATGATATATTGCTCACACAGGCCATGGGCATATGTGGAATTGCACCCCAAAATACATTTAGCTGCTTCTCCTGAGTATGGGGATACCACATGTGTGGGACTTTTTGGGAGCCTAGCCGCGTACTGGACCCCGAAAACCAATCACTGCCTTCAGGATTTCTAAGGGTAAAAATTTTTGATTTCACTCTTTACTGCCTATCACAGTTTCGGAGGCCATGGAATGCCCAGGTGGCACAAAACCCCCCCAAATGACCCCATTTTGGAAAGTAGACACCCCAAGCTATTTGCTGAGAGGCATGGTGAGTATTTTGCAGCTCTCATTTGTTTTTGAAAATGAAGAAAGACAAGAAAAAACATTTTTTTTTTTTCTTTTTTCAATTTTCAAAACTTTGTGACAAAAAGTGAGGTCTGCAAAATACTCACTATACCTCTCAGCAAATAGCTTGGGGTGTCTACTTTCCAAAATGGGGTCATTTGGGGGGGTTTTGTGCCACCTGGGCATTCCATGGCCTCCGAAACTGTGATAGGCAGTGAAGAGTGAAATCAAAAATTCACGCCCTTAGAAAGCCTGAAGGCGGTGCTTGGTTTTCGGGGTCCCGTACGCGGCTAGGCTCCCAAAAAGTCTCACACATGTGGTATCCCCGTACTCAGGAGAAGCAGCAGAATGTATTTTGGGGTGTAATTTCACATATTTCCATGGCATGTTTGAGCAATATATCATTTAGTGACAACTTTGTGCAAAAAAAAAAAAAAAAAAAAAAAAATTGTCTCTTTCCCGCAACTTGTGTCGCAATATAAAATATTCCATGGACTCGACATGCCTCTCAGCAAATAGCTTGGGGTGTCTACTTTCCAAAATGGGGTCATTTGGGGGGGTTTTGAACTGTCCTGGCATTTTATGCACAACATTTAGAAGCTTATGTCACACATCACCCACTCTTCTAACCACTTGAAGACAAAGCCCTTTCTGACACTTATTGTTTACATGAAAAAGTTTTTTTTTTTTGCAAAAAAATTACTTTGAACCCCCAAACATTATATATTTTTTTAAAGCAAATGCCCTACAGATTAAAATGGTGGGTGTTTCATTTTTTTTTTTCACACAGTAATTGCGCAGCGATTTTTCAAACGCATTTTTTGGGGAAAAAACACACTTTTTTTAATTTTAATGCACTAAAACACACTATATTGCCCAAATGTTTGATGAAATAAAAAAGATGATCTTAGGCCGAGTACATGGATACCAAACATGACATGCTTTAAAATTGCGCACAAACGTGCAGTGGCAACAAAATAAATACATGTTTAAAAGCCTTCAAAAGCCTTTACAGGTTACCACTTTAGATTTACAGAGGAGGTCTACTGGAAAAATTACTGCACTCGATCTGGCCTTCGCGGTGATACCTCACATGCATGGTGCAATTGCTGTTTACATTTGACGACAGACCGCCGCTTGCGTTTGCCTTAGCGCGAGAGCAGGGGGCGACAGGGGTGTTTTTTTTTTTTTTTTTTTTTCTTTATTATTTTTTTGCTTTTTTAATCTTACTTTTAAACTGTTCCTTTCATATTTTTTTTTTTAATCATTTTTATTGTTATCTCGGGGAATGTAAATATCCCCTATGATAGCAATAGGTAGTGACAGGTACTCTTTTTTGAAAAAATTGTGGTCTATTAGACCCTAGATCTCTCCTCTGCCCTCAAAGCATCTGACCACACCAAGATCGGTGTGATAAAATGCTTCCCCAATTTCCCAATGGCGCTATTTACATCCGGCGAAATCTAAGTCATGAAATACTCGTAGCTTCCGGTTTCTTAGGCCATAGAGATGTTTGGAGCCACTCTGGTCTCTGATCAGCTCTATGGTCAGCTGGCTGAATCACCGGCTGCATTCTCAGGTTCCCTGTTGAGACAGGAGAGCCAGAGAAAAACACGGAAGATGGTGGGGGGGGGGGGGGCATTCCCTCCCACGGCTTGTAAAAGCAGTCTAGAGGCTAATTAGCCGCTAGGATTGCTTTTATATGAAAGCCGACCGCTGGCTGAAAAGAATGATACCAAGATGATACCTAAACCTGCAGGCATCATTCTGGTATAACCACTCAAAGTCGTGAATGGCGTACCTGAAGACAAAAAAATGGTTAACAATGGTTAACAATAAAGCACAGTAAAGTGTAAATAATTACACACCTGAAAAACAAACATGATAAAACATAATAACAATAACAATAACAATAAAACATTGCAGAATAGAATACAGTAAAAAAGAGCAGAACAATAGAGAGAGAGAATAGAGAGAGAGAGAACAATAAAACAACAACTATTTTTTTTTATTTCATATATTTTTTTTTTTTTTTACACTTTTTTTGTAACTAACTTTTATAACGGTAACCGGTTCCAGGTTCGGGTCTCTCAAAATGCGATGGCATCTTGGGAGACACTTTGAAAGTGCGCCTAGCCTGTGCAATGCTGTACCCTACGCTAATACTCAACTAGTGCATGGTAGCGTTCAAAACATTCACCAATGCAAAGACCAGGATTGTCAGGACAGGAGGGACAATAATAGCGGGCGTCACGCCTATATCCGCGCTTGCTGCAGACACGACATCTTTTTTGGGGGGTTCGTTGGGTAGGGGTACTCGGGAGGACATAAAAATGCCTCTCATGCAGCCGACTGCATTTGGTTGGGGATGTGAATGGGGGAAGTACGGGCGCTGCAGAAGCGGTGGGTTCCCAATTAGGATTGGCGAATGCAGCAGGAAGGGCACTATGGGCACGACGGGCCTGTGTTTGTCTTTTTGGTGGCAGCGGGACACTACTTGTGCTTGCCACCTCACCAGCTTGAACTGCACTTATGGGACTCGCCACGTCACCAAGTGTTACTGCAGTGCTGGTTTGACTACGACCGGGGTGTACTAGGCCGCTGGCGCTTGCCAGTTCACCAAAACGCTACCAAAAAACTGTTAGCGATCGCAGGGATCAGGCCTGACTCTGCGAACGCTGCAGTTATGCGTTTAGTGTTTTGTAAGTGACAGTGATCGATCGATACTGCACTTGGGTGGGCTGGGCCGGGCCGGGCGGAGGGGCAAAACGCAGGTGCTAGCAGGTATCTGGGCTGATCCCGCTAACACTGCGTTTTTGGGAACCCTAAACTGCTGGTGACGCTAGTATAGATATGATCGGATCAGATATTGATGCGATCAGATACTATACCACTAAGGGAGGTGTACGGTGTGTGCGTGGGTGTTAGCGGTACTGGCGCTAATCTGACGCTGCCTGGGGCTGGTGCTTGCCAGTTCACCAAAATACTACCAAAAAAACTGTTAGCGATCGCAGGGATCAGGCCTGACTCTGCGAACGCTGCAGTTATGCGTTTAGTGTTTTGTAAGTGACAGTGATCGATCGATACTGCACTTGGGTGGGCTGGGCTGGGCCGGGCCGGGCGGAGAGGCAAAAAGCAGGTGCTAGCGGGTATCTGGGCTGATCCCGCTAACACTGCGTTTTTGGGAACCCTAAACTGCTGGGGACGCTAGTATAGATCTGATCGGATCAGATATTGATGCGTTCAGATACTATACCACTAAGGGAGGCGTATGCTGCGTGCGTGGGTGTTAGTGGTACTGGCGCTAACCTGACGCCTGGGGCTGGTGCTTGCCAGTTCACCAAAATGCTACCAAAAAAACTGTTAGCGATCGCAGGGATCAGGCCTGACTCTGCGAACGCTGCAGTTATGCGTTTAGTGTTTTGTAAGTGACAGTGATCGATCGATACTGCACTTGGGTGGGCTGGGCCGGGCCGGGCGGAGGGGCAAAACGCAGGTGCTAGCGGGTATCTGGGCTGATCCCGCTAACACTGCGTTTTTGGGAACCCTAAACTGCTGGGGACGCTAGTATAGATCTGATCGGATCAGATATTGATGCGTTCAGATACTATACCACTAAGGGAGGTGTACGGTGCGTGCGTGGGTGTTCGCGGTACTGGCGCTAATCTGACGCTGCCTGGGGCGACGCATAT
The DNA here is from genome assembly GCA_037952835.1 of Lithobates septentrionalis. Taxonomy (NCBI): domain Eukaryota; kingdom Metazoa; phylum Chordata; class Amphibia; order Anura; family Ranidae; genus Lithobates; species Lithobates septentrionalis. The sequence goes on along the minus strand of JBBDGP010001814.1, from coordinate 683,186 downwards.
CACCGCCGGGCGATCGGGGGGCTAAACCTTTATTCGGTAATAAACGGCGGGTGCCCTGACACTATAAAAAAATAAACAAACTAACCAGCGTCAACCGTAACGGTTATACGGTGATCAGTGGTGAAAGGGTTAACTAGGGGGCAATCAAGGGGTTAAAACATTTATTAGGTAGTATATGGGGGTCCCTGACAATATAAAACGCTGACGGCGAACCTAAATATTTACCTCACTAACTAGCGTCACCAGTGACACTAATACAGCGATCAGAAAAATGATCGCTTAGTGACACTGGTGACAGGGGGTGATCAAGGGGTTAAAACTTTATTAGGGGGGGGTTAGGGGGGTACCCTAGACCTAAAGGGGGGTAATACTAACTGCCCTAACACATTTACTGTCACAAACTGACAACTAGCAGTAATCAGAAAAAAAAAAAAAAAAAAAAAAAAACTGCTGGTGTCAGTTTGTGACAGGGGGGGGGGGGTGATTGGGGGGGGATCGGGGGGCGATCGGGGGGGGGATCGGGGTGATTTGTGTGCCTGGCATGTTCTACTGTGTGTGTGTGTGTTTGTGCACTCACATACTTGTCGTCTCTCCTCGGGCCGGAACGGAAAATACCGACCCGAGGGGAGATGACATCATTTCCTTTGCTGCTGTTTAGCATACAGCAGCAAAGGAAGATTCTCATTGGCCGGCGGCGATCGCGAGGGGGGGGCCACGAACGGATGGTCTCCCCCTCATCACCGATCGCCGCTGGACAAACGACGACCGCCTCGGGCACCGGGGGGGGGTCCGATCGGACCCCCCACCCGCGGAAGGCAAATCACGTACCCTGTACGTGATTTTGCCTGTCCGTGCCACTTTGCCGACGTACATCGGCGTGAGGCGGTCGTCAAGTGGTTAAACCAGAAACTAAGAAAAACATTTAGTTTTTTTAATATTTGGTCTTTTTTCGTTTGTTTAGCAAAAAAAGAAAGCTCTATCTGTTTAAAAAAAAAAAAAGATAAAAATTTAGTTTGGGAATAGTGTTGCATGACTGCGCAATTGTCATTCAAAGCGTGACAGCGCTGAAAGCTGAAAATTGGCCTGTGCAGAAAGGGGGAGAAAGTGGCCAGTAGGCAAGTGGTTAAGACTGTCAGAAGATCGGCCTCTACAAATTCGGCACAAGCCTAAAATTAGGGAGCAACTGAGCATGTGCAGAGCAGGGTGAGACAGTGTATTACTGGATTTTAATCTCTTGCCGACCAGCCGCCGCAGTTATACTGCGGCAGAATAGCTCGCCTGCGCAAATCGCCGTACCGGTTTGGCGGTCCCTTTAAAACCCATAGTAGGCGCGCGTGCCGCCCGCGTCATGTGGCTGAAGCCGATGCGTGTGGCCGGCGGCCACCCACGATCACTCCACAGAGAGCCAGAACGGGAATCCGTCAGTGTAAACAAACAGTGTCGCACGACTGCGCAATTGTCAGTTAAAGCGATGCAGTGCCGTATCGTAAAAAAGGGCCTGGTCTTTAGGGGGGTAAAGCCTTCCAAAGCTGAAGTGGTTAAACAGTATAGACATTTATTTCTAATGTTTTACATAGCTATACCTGTAGAAGGAGCCAGCCTGAAGTGATCTATCAGGACTTAATTTTCTGACTAAAGTTCCATTATAACCACTTGCCTACTGGGCACTTAAACCTGCCTCCTGCCCAGACCAATTTTCAGCTTTCAGTGCTCTCATACTTTGAATGACAAATACTCAGTCATATAACACTGTACCCAAATGAATTTTTTGTCCTTTTTTCCACACAAATAGAGCTTTCTTTTGGTGGTATTTGATCACCTCTAGGTTTTTATTTTTTGCGCTATAAATTAAAAAAGACGGAATATTTTGAAAAAAAAAAAAAAAACAAATTAGTGGATATTATTTAGTCTGCGTGAAAGTTAGAAAGTCTACAAACTGTGGTGCAAATCATAAAAAATTGATCTCACCTGATGTACTGGTGACCTATCGCATTTCTTGCAAACCGAACAAGCCAGGAAAGTACAAATACCCCCCAAATGACCCCTTTTTTGAAAGTAGACATTGCAAGGTATTTAGTAAGATGCATGGTGAGTTTTTTGAAGTTGTCATTTTTTCCCACAATTCTTTGCAAAATGAAGATTTTTTTTTTCCACAAAATTGTCATTGTAATAGGTTATTTCTCTCACATGGCATGTGCATACCACAAATGACACCCCAAAATACATTCTGCTACTCCTCCTAAGTATGGCGATACCACATGTGTGGGACTTTTTCACAGCCTAGCCACATAGAGAGGCCCAACATGCAGGGAGCACCATCAAGTGTTCTAGGAGCATAAATTACACATCTACCTTGTTGACTACCTATTACACTTTCGTGTAATAGGTCCCTGGAGCATCAGGACAATGGAAACGCCCACAGAATTACCCTATTTTGGAAAGCTAACACCCCAACGTATAATCTATGAGGCATAATGAGTCTTATGAACGGTTCATTTTTTCCAGAAGTTTTTGGAAAATGTGGAAAAAAATTTTTTTTACACAAAGTCGTCCATTTATAAGATATTTCCAACACATAGCATGTACATAGCAAAAATGACACCCCAAAAAATACATTCTGCTACTCCTCCTGAGTATGGCAATACCACATGTGTGAGACTTTTACACAGCCTGGCCACATACAGAGGTCCAACATTGAAATAGCACCCTCAGGCATTCTAAGAGGTATTTTATTTCTAAAAACTGGTAAACAAGTTTAAAAGTGATCACAAAAATGAAAACTGGGCAATGTGGAGGGCGATAAGCCAAAAAACCCTACGTGTTTCGACCAATTGGTCTTCGACAGGGACATATGCCACTGTTGAAGACCCATTGGTCGAAACGCATAGGTTTTTTTGGCCTATCGCTCTCCACATTGCCCAGCTTTTATTTTTGTGATCACTTTTAAGCTTGTTTGCTGGTTTTTAGAAATAAAATACCTCTTTTGATCTACACCATGTGGAAGCATTTTTCTTTCTCCACATAATACTTTGCTGAGAGTGGCTCCGGAGTCCTGTTGATCCTACCATCCAGATCCAGTTCGATGCACCAAGGATTGGAGGTCCATTTGGAGGTTTTTTGTTTCTTCTGCGAATTCCACCCTGGAGGTCCTGGACCCTGTTGAGTTCCACGCTTCAGCTATTTGTGGCACCATGTCTGTATGACTCAATGTCGTTGACATTGGAGTCCACCAGAGCCGGTAAGGGTACACGCACTTCTCTATTGTTGATGATGCAACATCTTTGATGTCCTCCATATCAGACAGTGTTTGGCTCTTTATCACTCCTCATTAGAAGATCAGCCTTTGTTGGACTATAACCTATACACCTATCAGACTTCTACGTACCTGACCGGCGAGTCCACTCTGGCAGAGGGTAGGCTCTCTCTTACGTGTCCGACTCGCGGCCCCTGGTAGAGTGGGAGCCTGGTAATAGAGTCCAGATGCTGGTAGGTAGACAGTCCTTAGCAGCAAGGTGCAAGCTGGAACACAGGCAAACAGGAGCTGAGCAGGGAGGTCCGGATACAGGCTGGGTTCGGCAACAGGCAGGCAACGAGGCACAAAGGAGCAGGCAGAAGAGTAGTCCAACAGGTCAGAGGTCAGGTGCGGGCAGAGTTCAGAGGAGTCCAAGAAGCAAGCCGGGTTTGTCAGGAGATCAAAGTACAGGCACAGGAAACAGGAACAAGGGCACGGAAGAGCTGTTGATCAGGCAGCACCGAGCTGAGAGTGCAGCCAGCCTAAATAGGCAGATTGGCACCAAACGGCGCACGTGCGCGCGTACCCGCACATGCCTACATGCGCGCACCCGCACACCAGCATCCACCGGATGATGCGAACCAGTGCCCAAAGGAACGCGCGTGCCAACGCGCACATGCGTCTGAACACCGGCGCGCACACCAGGGCCAGCCGAGTCGCACACACCAGTGCCTACAGGAGCGCGCAGAACAGGACGAACAGGAGCGCACCCCGGCGCACACCACGGCGAGCATCACCACATCCACCAAGGTAACCTCTCTGACAGTGCCCCCTCCTCAAGGGCAGCCTCCGGATGCCCAGTTGGGCCAATCTGGTTGCATGGGAGTTTTTGAATGTTTGCAACAGTTCCTTGGCATGAAGGTTACTCTCGGGCTCCCAGGAGTTATCTTCGGGTCCATACCCCTTCCATTTGATAAGTTATTGGGTTTGATTTCGCCTTTTTCTGCAATCCAGAATTGCTTCAACTTCAAATTCTTCCTCATTGTTAATCATGACAGGTTCGGGCGGGCCGGTACTACGGCCAGTAAAGGGATCAGAGGCAACTGGTTTCAGTAGAGACACATGGAAAACCGGGTGCACTTTAAAAGAATCAGGCAAATCAAGTTCATGTGTAACATCGTTAACCTTCCTCCTCACCAGAAAAGGACCCATGAATTTAGGCCCTAGTTTTCTAGAAGGGCAGGCCATCTTCAAGTTAGCTGTGGACAACCACACTTGGTTGCCAGGTTCCAAGATGAGTTCCCTACGTCTCTTTTTGTCAAACATCTTCTTGTAATAGGCCTGGGATTTTACCATGGTCTCTTGTAGAAGTTTGTTATTAGCAGAGCAGAACTCCAAAGTTTCGGAAACTGTAGGGATGGTGCATTCGGGTATTGAACTGGGGTTGATTGATGGCAGAATGCAGAGAGTTGTTGTAAGAGAACTCCGCAACAGGTAACAGAGAGATCCAGTCATTCTGGGAGAAGGCGGAAAAACAACGGAGATATTGCTCCAACGTTTGGTTGGTTCTCTCCGTTTGGCCGTTCATCTGGGGATGGTAAGCAGAAGAGAACGCCAGTTCTATTTCAGGGGAACCACACAGGGCCTTCCAAAACCTGGAGGTAAACTGGACACCTTGATCGGAGACAATATTTGAAGGAACCCCATGCAACCTTACGATCTCCTTAATGAACATCTTCGCCGTCTCCATGGCTGAGGGTGTACCCCTCATTGGAAGAAAATGTGCCATCTTGGAGAATCTGTCTATTACGACAAACATGGTAGAAAAACCTTCTGATGGGTGAGTTCCACGATGAAATCCATCGAGATCAATTTCCATGGTCTCTCAGGGTTTCAATAGGCACCAAGCTCTTGTCCGGCTGCTCTTACTTCGGGCACAAGTGTGACGGGAATCCACGTAGCTTTTACAATCATTGACCAGTTGTGGCCACCAGAAAGTACGCTGTACCAGCTCGGCTGTCTTCAGGGCCCCGAAATGACCAGCCAGCTTATGGTCATGGCAAAGCTCCAGTACCGGCACCCTTAGGTCCTTAGGAACCATAATCTTGCCTTTCTGCCACAGCAAACCGTCCTTCAGGTTGGTTTCAGCAGGCTGGGGTATTCCCATAGAGCCCTGTCTTATCCTAGAGATCGGATCCCCTTGAAGGAGCAAAAAATTTCCAGCAGGAAGGATAGTGTCCGGAGAAACAGTCTTCTTGGAATCATGGAACATGCGGAAAAGTGCATCCGGCTTGATGTTTTTAGAGCCGGGTCTGTAAGTAATGTGGAATTGAAAGCGGGAAAAGAAGAGGTGCTTGTCATGGTCTTAGTCTTTTGGCGGATCTCAGGTACTCCAAATTCTTGTGGTCGGTGTAAATTAGAATGGGATGTGCAGCACCCTCCAGTAGATAGCGCCACTCCTCCAGAGCCGTTTTGATGGCCAGAAGTTCCCGGTCCCCTACGTCATAGTTCCTTTCCGACATAGAGAGTTTGCGTGAGAAGAAGGCTATTGGAAATAGGAGAGCCTTGGCGCCTTGACGTTGGGAGTGTTTCAAAATGGAGGCCGAGGTAAATAGTTCTTTAAGTTTCTCAAAGGCCGATTGCGCCCTGGGAGTCCAGCAGAATCGGGTTCCCTGCTTCGTTAATTCTGTAATAGGAGCGATGATTTTAGAGAAGTCCTTGATGAATTTCCGATAAAAGTTGGAAAACCCGATGAAGCGCTGAATCCCCTTTTTGTCTGTGGGTGCAGGCCAGTTCAGGATGGCAGATACCTTTTGAGGGTCCATCCTAATGCCCTCGACTGAAATGATGAGACCCAAAAATTGAATGCATTGGAGTTCGAACTCGCATTTGTCGAGTTTAGCATACAGTCCATGTTGCCTGAGCCGAGCAAGGACATTCCGGACGTGCCTGCGATGGTCAGTCAATGAAGAGGAAAAAATGAGAGTATCGTCAAGGTAGACAATAACATACAGGTCCAGGTAATCACGAAAGATATCATTGACAAAGTGTTGGAACGTTGCTGGTGCATTGCAGAGACCGAAGGGCATAACAAGATACTCGAATTGCCCAAAGCGAGTACGGAAAGCGGTCTTCCACTCGTCCCCTTCTCGGATACGGATTAAATTATAAGCTCCGCAGAGGTCCAGTTTTGTGAAGACCGTTGCGGTTCCCAACCTTTGGAAACGTTCAGGCACCAGAGGTAGCGGATAACGGTTTTTAATCGTTATTTTATTCAACTCCTGATAATCAATGCACTGTCGAAGGGAGTGATCCTTCTTTTCCACGAAGAATATGCCGGAACCGGCCGAGGAGGTAGACGGGCGGATGAATCCTTTTTCCAAATTTTCATCAATATATTTCTTTAATGTGTCTAACTCCTGCTCAGTTAATGGGAAGATCCTCCCGAAGGGTACCTCAGTTCCGGGTAAAAGTTCTATTGGGCAGTCATAAGGTCTGTGCGGGGGAAGGATCTCCGCTCCTTTTTTGCTGAAAACATCCGAGAAGTCCTGGTTGGGTTCTAGGATAGATTGGCGTAGTTCTGTGTCTGAATCTAAGCAGAGAAGTTGAGAAGTCTTACTGATCGTTCCCTGCAGACAATGCTGTTGACAATACTCAGAGAGAAACTCGATTTTTCCTGTAGCCCAATTAATATGGGGATTATGGGTTTGTAGCCAAGGCATTACCAGGATGATAGGGAAGAGAGGAGAGGAGATGGCATCTAGGCAAAGGAGTTCTTGGTGCTGAGGGCCCATGGTAGCTAGTAAAGGAACAGTCTCTTGTATGACAGGACCGGAACTGAGGGTGGAACCATCTGCAAGGTGTACAGCAAGGCCTTGGGCTTTGGGTCGAAGTGGAATGCCGTGATCGGCTGCAAAAACGAGGTCAATGAAGCAGCTGCATGCTCTGGAGTCAATGATGACTGATGCTGGGATAGTCCTTCCTGGAAGCTGCAATGTGATAGAGATAGCAAGGTGAGTACTGGGTTTGGGCATGACAGTTGCACACATACGAGAAGTAGAATGGCACTTACAGTATGCGTCTTGTTGGGGCAGACGCTTGCGTAATGCCCGGATTCCCCACAGTACAGACACAGATTGTGAGCACGTCTGCGTAACTTCTCCTCGGAGGTCAGGGAAGGACGAAGCAGGCTAAGCTGCATGGGTTCTGGAGCATCTAGGACTGTAGCAGTTGATGTAGCGGAGGGCCGACTGGGGGGACTGGGAACTTGCGGGAGCATCCAGGTGGGGGGAAAAGCATTGGTAGACCTTTTCGGTGCGTCGCTCTCTCAGGTGATGGACAATTTGGATGGAGAGATTTATGAGCTCATCCAGGGACTGAGGCACTCCGACCCATGCCAGCTCATCCTTAAGTGGGTCAGATAATCCCATCTGAAACTGGTGACGCAAGGCGGCATCGTTCCAGTCCGTGTCAGAGCTCCAGCATCTGAACTCAACTGCATATTCTTCAGCCGCCCTGGGAATGCAATGCGGCTTTAGCAGTTGCAGTCAGCTGGGGGTCCTCGTAGAGCTGAGACATCGCCAGAAAGAAACCATCCAGACTTCCTAAAGAGTCTGACTTCAGCTCCAGGAGACAGTGGGCCCAGGTTTGAGGCTCACCGGACAACAGGGAAATGACAAAGCCCACCTTGGTTGCTTCTAGTGAGAAGGTACGGGGCTGCAAGGCAAAGTAGAGCTCACAGGCGTTTCGGAACGATATTTGCTACGAACTCCAGAGAACCTTTCAGGTATGGGTACTCTGGGCTCTGGAGGGAGCATAACTACGGAGGGTGCGGAATATAATCCGGCAGATGAAGCCCCCTGGGGACTGGTGGGTGAGGACAGAGCCTGGACTTGTTCCTCCAATCTTGAATAGCCCTCCTGTAGGCTTTTTACCGCTTGGGTCAGGCCCGCCAGATGTCTGCAGAGTTCATCCATGGGGGAAGCCCCCTGCCTGGACTCGGTCATGGCTGCCTGATACTATCAGACTTCTACGTACCTGACCGGCGAGTCCACTTGGGCAGAGGGTAGGCTCTCTTACGCGTCTGACTCGCGGCCCCTGGTAGAGTATACAGGAGGCACAGGAGTGCAGGGTGGTATGGGAGCCTGGTAATAGAGTCCAGATGCTGGTAGGTAGACAGTCCTTAGCAGCAAGGTGCAAGCTGGAACACAGGCAAACAGGAGCTGAGCAGGGAGGTCCGGATACAGGCTGGGTTCGGCAACAGGCAGGCAACTGGGCACAAAGGAGCAGGCAGAAGAGTAGTCAAATAGGCCAGAGGTCAGGTGCGGGCAGAGTTCAGAGGAGTCCAAGAAGCAAGCCGGGTTTGTCAAGAGATCAAAGTACAGGCACAGGAAACAGGAACAAGGGAACGGAAGAGCTGTTGATCAGGCAGCACCGAGCGGAGAGAGAGTGCAGCCAGACTAAATAGGCAGATTGGCGCCAAACAGCACACGTGCGCACGCACCGACGCGCACGGGCGCGTGCACCCGCACATGCCCACGCGCGCGTACCTACACACCGGCGTGCACACCAGCATCCACCAGATGATGCAAACCAGTGCCCAAAGGAATGCGCGCGCCAACGCACACCCGCGCACACGTCTGAACACTGGCACGCACACCAGGGCCAGCCGAGTCGCACACACCAGTACCTACAGGAGCGCGCAGAACAGAACGAACAGGATGGCACGCGCCAGCGCGCACCCTGGCGCACACCACGGCGAGCATCACCACATCCACCAAGGTAACCTCTCTGACAACACCTTTTTGCACTGTTTAGATTTTCACATTTTTACAGGGTCCCTTGGTGTTTGGTTACCCATTTATAGAGTTTTGTACATTTACTGGACATTTTGTACATCTGATTTGTTCATCATTTTCATTCCCCTTTTTTTTCACTTATTTATTTGTGTTTATTGGTTAGCGCTGCAGCATTTATCACTTATCCCCTGGTTGGGAAGGACACTGGGGACAATAATAAGTGGTGTCTCTTCTAACTCCTCCTCTGGAGCATGCCCAGCATTTTTTCTGACGTTTTTGGCCTGTTGGTCTGGGAGGGATTTTATTGGGAAAGTGGCAATTAGAGAGTCTGCTAATCACATCGGATCAAATGTTTTCTGGTGCGGCATTCAGGAATATAAGGGCAGTGATGATTTCCTCCTGGTAGCTAAGGAAGGGTTGGGGGCTTTCAGTGGCGTTGCGGTAGATTATATAGGTGTTGTATATGGCCAAATGAAGCAAATAAATTGATACTTTTTTATACCACTGGTATGTTCGTCTTGTGGCAAGGTAGGGTTGTTGAAGTGGTCGTTGAAGTTGACAACCCCCATGAAAATATTGTATTTGTGGATACATGTTGGCTTTTGGATTGGGCCATTCCTCCTGGTGAATAGCCCAATCCAAACCTGCCAGTAAATTTGATAAGTGACTCATCCACGCATATGTGTTGGTCTGGGATAAACAACTGGGGGAAGATTTCAGAAAAATAATTTAGTAGTGGCCGAATTTTATAAAGCTTATCATAATTTGGGTAATTTCGGGGAGGGCACTGGGTATTATCATTATAGTGTAGGAACCTCATAATCATGAGATATCTGGTTCTGGGCATTACTGAGGAAAAGATGGGCATGTGGTAGATGGGGAGGGTTGACCAATATGAACATAATAAATTTTTGTTTGGTTATTCCCATACAGAATGTGAGGCCCAAAGAAATCTTAAATTCCTCCACTGTTAGGGCTCTCCACTTGTAGGGACGGGCATAAAAGGACGTTGGGTTGCTTGCTATGGATTGTTGTGCATACAGGTTGCACTGGGCTACAATTGATGCTAGCCCTCAGTAAAAAATTAAGTGGAAAAAATCTATCAGGGAAAAATTTTCTGTGTCCACCTGGACTCCTGGCTGGGTAGTGAAAGGGGGAATGTTAACTTCTCCTGAACTAGGAGGAAGCCACAAGGGGTTCTGAAGGGAATAGGGAAGGTGGCATGGGACCTAAGCCTTTGCGACTGAGGTGACACCCCAATGGTACTTGGCCTTTCTTGCCCAGGTACTGCGGTTCTGGTGGATGCCACTGCCTTCTCACCGGAACGCCTTCGTCTGGCGGGCAGACTATCATCCTCCTCTGAGGCTGTCAGTGTTCCACTGCTTAGGACAGGCTCGTAGTTAACGTCAGACTCAGAATCTGAATTTGAGAAGGAATTCGAAGCAGAGAGCTCCCCGTTGCTCTCATCGGCCGCAAGAATATTGTACACCTCCTCAGCTGAAAATTAATTTCTAGACATTGTTGGTGGGCACTTATGGCACTGATGATATGTAACACTGATGACAGAAGGCACTGATGACACGTGACACTGATGACTGATGACATGTGACACTGATGACAAATGGCAATGATTACAAATTACACTGATGACAGATGGCACTGATGACACGTGACACTGATGACAGATGGCACTGATTACACATGACACTGATGAAAATGGCACTGATGACACATGACACTGACGTGACACTGATGACAGATGGCACTGATGACACGTGAAATTGATGTGGCACTGATGACAGATGGCACTGATGACAAGTGGTACTGATGACAGATGGCACTGATGACAGGTGACACTGATGACAGATGGCATTGATGACACGTGACACTGACAGGTGGCACTGATAGACTGCACTGATGACAGATGGCACTAATAGATGGCACTGATGACAGTGATGGGCACTGTGCCACTAACAGTGATGAGCACTGTGATACCAATGGGCACAATTACACTGATGAGCACTGTGACACCAATGGGCACTATTTGGGCACTGTATTTACTGTGTATTTACTGTAAATTGACAGATAATAGTTGGCACTCACAGATCTGCAGCACAAAAGCTCTCCCTCCTCACACGCAGTCTCTGTGTGAGGAGGGAGAGCCATCAATGAGAGATGATCTCATATGTTTACATTGGACACGCCAAACGCGTGGTAAATGGCCGCTGTGATTGGCCATTTACCACGATCTGTGATTGGCTGTGTCCAAGGGACATGGCAAACACAGACTTTCCCTGGTGTGCGCCCGTGGCTGCGCATGGGGAACAGGTAATCGGGAGGACGGCCATGGACACCGTCCCGACAATTAAGCCCCGCGCTGTAGCCGTCTTTCGGCTATAGGGTGAGCGGGGAGTGGATAAGTTCCTGAAGTCGCTCCTGATATGTTTAATCCCTCAGACCTTTCACCATTTTTGTTACCCATCCCTGGACTCATTCTGTCTTATCAATATCTTTTTGTAAGTGAGGTCTCCAGAACTGGACACAGTATTCTACATGAGGTCTCACTAAAGATTTATATAGAGGAATCAGGACCTCCTTCCACTGCTGGTGGTCCCTCTAGTGATGCATCCTAGAATTCTGTTTCAATCTGTTTATGCAGTTTTTGAATAACAATACAAACATTATAATGTAAAAAAAAAGTGAGTGCAGAATGGCACTGTCATCATCATAGTATAATGTTGACTTTCAATATTTTTTTTTATTTTTCAAATAACAAGACAATATTATAAAAAGTACATTCAATAAACAACATAACCTGTAAATGTAAGATTAAGCATAAGTGTCTCAATGTCCTTCCATCAGGATATGCAAAGATACAATACCTCAAAACTTTAAACTGAGAAATAAAGTATAATTGGTGGAAATATTGGTGAGTTTGACATGGTGAACTAACATAGAAGGATATAATTTGTTAGTGGCCAGGTCGTGAGATATGTTTCCAATTCTTTAGGGATTAGTTATGTAGAATCCCAACGAGGCACTTATGCCGCGTACACACGGTCGGACTTTCTAGAAAGCTAGGTCCGACGTACTTGCCGCCAGACTTCCGGCGGACTACCGCCGGACTTTCTGAACGGCCGGACTTGCCTACACACGGCCGGACTTTCCGGAATCCGGTCTTCCCGACGGACTTTCAGAATGAACGGACTTTCCCACACACGGACAAGTCCGTTCATTTTGAACGTGACTCGGGTACGACGGGACTAGAAAAGGAATTCAATCTCGCCGCTTTTTTTGGCGAGATTGAAACCTTGCGAGCCCCGTCGCAGGCCCTTAGGTCTGGTATGGAACTTTAAGGGGAACCCCCTACGCCGAAAAACCGGCGTGGGGGTCCCCCCCAAAATCCATACCAGACCCCGATCCGAGCACGCAGCCCGGCCGGTCAGGAAAGGGGGTGGGGACGAGCGAGCGCCCCCCCCCTCCTGAACCGTACCAGGCCGCATGCCCTCAACATGGGGGGGTGCTTTGGGGGAGGGGGCGCCTTACGGTGCCCCCCCCACCACAAAGCACCTTGTCCCCATGTTGATGAGGACAAGGGCCTCTTCCCGACAACCCTGGCCGTTGGTTGTCGGGGTCTGCGGGCGGGGGGCTTATCGGAATCCGGGAGCCCCCTATAATAAGAGGGCCCCCAGATCCCGGCCCCCCCACCCTATGTGAATGAATATGGGGTAAAAAGTGTTAATAATAAAACACAACACAGGTTTTTAAAATAATTTATTAAACTGCTCCGGGGGGGGTCTTCTTCCGTCTTCGGGGGTCCCTCCGCTTCATCTTCTCCCGGGGTCCGGTTGGTTCTTCTCCGCACTCTTCTCCCGGTGTTCCAGTTCTTCAGCCGGCTCCTCTGCTGTGTTCAGGTAGCTCTCTTGCCAGCAGAGGTCCGGACTTCTGAGCTGCTGGGCTTCTTGTCTTCTCTTCTCTTCTCTTCCCCCAGATGTTGACACGACGCTCTCTCCGGCTGGACTGGTCTCTGAGGGCTGCGTTGTGACTTATATAGGCGGAGACCCCGCCCCCATATGATGTCACAGTCCCTGGGCATGCTGGGACTGTGACGTTTTAGGGGGCGTGGTCGACCACGCCCCCTAAAACGTCACAGTCCCAGCATGCCCAGGGACTGTGACATCAAAAGGGGGCGGGGTCTCCGCCTATATAAGTCACAACGCAGCCCTCGGAGACCAGTCCAGCCGGAGAGAGCGTCGTGTCAACATCTGGGGGAAGAGAAGACAAGAAGCCCAGCAGCTCAGAAGTCCGGACCTCTGCTGGCAAGAGAGCTACCTGAACACAGCAGAGGAGCCGGCCGAAGAACTGGAACACCGGGTGAAGAGAGCGGAGAAGAACCAACCGGACGCCGGGAGAAGATGAAGCGGAGGGACCCCCGAAGACGGAAGAAGACCCCCCCCGGAGCAGTTTAATAAATTATTTTAAAAACCTGTGTTGTGTTTTATTATTAACACTTTTTACCTAGGTGAATGGGTAGGGGTACCATGTACCCCATATTCATTCACATAGGGTGGGGGGGCCGGGATCTGGGGGCCCTCTTATTATAGGGGGCTCCCGGATTCCGATAAGCCCCCCGCCCGCAGACCCCGACAACCAACGGCCAGGGTTGTCGGGAAGAGGCCCTTGTCCTCATCAACATGGGGACAAGGTGCTTTGTGGTGGGGGGGCACCGTAAGGCGCCCCCTCCCCCAAAGCACCCCCCCATGTTGAGGGCATGCGGCCTGGTACGGTTCAGGAGGGGGGGGGCGCTCGCTCGTCCCCACCCCCTTTCCTGACCGGCCGGGCTGCGTGCTCGGATCGGGGTCTGGTATGGATTTTGGGGGGACCCCCACGCCGGTTTTTCGGCGTAGGGGGGTTCTCCTTAAAGTTCCATACCAGACCTAAGGGCCTGGGATGCCCCCCGCGCTCGCCGCAATGGGAAAATTTGTTTTTCCTATTGCAGCGAGCGCGAGATGCAGTAACCTGCTCCTCCGTCGTATCTGGTCCTTCGGACCAGCATACAGACGAACGGGCTTTCCGTCAGGAACTGAGTCCGGCGGAGGTACGACGTAAAGATTTGAAGCAGGCTTCAAATCTAAAGTACGTCGGATTTCCGCCCGAAACGGTCCGTCGGAAGTCCGATGGAGACCACACACGGTCGGATTTTCCGCCGGACTCGGTCCGGCGGCGTCCGTCGGACTTTTGCAGGTGAAAAGTCCGACCGTGTGTACGCGGCATTAGACCTGTGTTGTTGGGAATGATTATAACACAGGGAAAAGGTATAGCGTAGGATCCAAAGGAGGGGGATAGGGAAGGGGTTCCCTTGTGCTCCTTTCCGTAAGTATTAACAACATGGAATTATATGTACTATCATGTCATCCTGCACTTCTAAGAATATCTGATACACAGTAAGTAGTAAAGAGAGGAGTAAGTAAAAGAAGAAGAAGAAAGAGGGGAAAAAAAGGGGGGGAAGGGTCAGCCAGAAGTCATAGTATGATGTTGGTAGTAGTATGATGCTGCAGTATCTCCCAGGGTTACCTGTTGGTAGCATGGACTGGCCGTGTTCAGTCTGAAGGGACATATACCCTCTCCTATGTAAGCAACTTTTAGACCTGATATCGTCCTGCCTATTATAGTGCCTGCTGTTTCCCTGATATTTTGAGAAGTATGTATGTATATCTTGATGGTGTTCTAAGTTATATGCCATCTGGATAGGTGGTGGAAGATTCCTCTTATACAACCCCTGGCAAAAATTATGGAATCACCAGTCCCTGAGGATGTTCCTTCAGTTGTTTATTGTTGTAGAAAAAAAGCAGATCACAGACATGGCCAAAAACTAAAGGCATTTCAAATGGCAACTTTCTGGCTTTAAGAAACACTAAAAGAAATCAAGAAAAATAATTGTGGTGGCCAGTAACAGTTAGATTTATAGAACAAGCAAAGGGAATAAATTATGGAATCACTCAACTCTGAGGAAAAAATTATGGAATCATGAAAAACAAACAAAATAACACTCCAACACATTGTTAGTACTTTGTTGCACCACCTCTGGCTTTTATAACTGCTTGCAGTCTCTGAGGCATTGACTTAACCACTTGCTTACTGGGCACTTAAACCCCCCTCCTGCCCAGACTAATTTTCAGCTTTCAGTGCTCTCACACTTTGAATGACAATTACTCAGTCATGCAACACTGTACCCAAACAATTTTTTTGTCCTTTTTTTCATACAAATAGAGCTTTCATTTGGTGGTATTTGATCACCTCTGGGTTTTTTAATTTTTGCGCTATAAATGAAAAAAGACCGAAAATTTTGAAAAAAAATGCTTTTTTCTTCGTTTCTGTGATAAAATTTTGCAAATTAGCAATTTTTATTCATAAATGTTGGCCACAATTTATACTGCTACATATCTTTGGTAAAAATAACCCAAATTAGTGGATATTATGTGGTCTGTGTGAAATTTATAGAGTCTACAAGCTATGGTACAAATCATAAAAAAATGATCACATCTGATCACACCTGATGTACTGAGGCCCATCTCCTTTCTTGAGACCATAACAAGCCAGGAAAGTACAAATGCCCCCCAAATGACCCCTTTTTGGAAAGTAGACATTCCAGGGTATTTAGTAAGAGGCATGGTGAGTTATTTGAAGTTGTCATTTTTTCCCACAATTCTTTGCAAATTAAGGGTTTTTTTTATTTTTTATATTTTTTTCAGAAAATTGTCATTGTAATAGCTTATTTCTCTCACATGGAATGTGCATACCACAAATGACACCACAAAATACATTCGGCTACTCCTCCTGAGTATTACAATACCACATGTGTGGGACTTTTTCACTAACTGGCCACATACAGAGGCCCAACATGCAGGGAGCATCATCAGGTGTTCAAGGAGCATAAATTACCCATCTAACTTGTTGACTACCTATTACACTTTTGAAGGCCCTAGAGCACCAGGACAATGGAAACGCCCACAAAATGACCCCATTTTGGAAAGCTAACACCCCAACGTATAATCTATGAGGCATAATGAGTCTTTTGAACGGTTCATTTTTTTCCAGAAGTTTTTGGAAAATGTGGAAAAAAATGAAAACGCATTTTTTTTTACACAAAGTTGTCCGTTTATAAGATATTTCCAAAACATAGCATTTACATAGCAAAAATAACACCCCGAAATACATTCTGCTACTCCTCCTGAGTAAAACGATACCACATGTGTGAGACTTTTACACAGCCTGACCACATACAGAGGCCTAACATTGAAGTAGCACCTTCAGGTGTTCTAGGAGCATAAATTACACATCTCGATTCGCACCCACCTATTACACTTTTGAAGGTCCTAGAGCACCAGGACAATGGAAACGCCCACAAAATGACCCCATTTTGGAAAGCTAACACCCCAACGTATAATCTATGAGGCATAATGAGTCTTTTGAATGGTTCATTTTTTTCCAGAAGTTTTTGGAAAATGTGGAAAAAAATGAAAACGCATTTTTTTTTACACAAAGTTGTCCGTTTATAAGATATTTCCAACACATAGAATTTACATAGCAAAAATAACACCCCGAAATACATTCTGCTACTCCTCCTGAGTAAAACGATACCACATGTGTGAGACTTTTACACAGCCTGACCACATACAGAGGCCTAACATTGAAGTAGCACCTTCAGGTGTTCTAGGAGCATAAATTACACATCTCGATTCTCACCCACCTATTACATTTTTGAAGGTCCTGGAGCACCAGGACAATGGAAACGCCCACAAAATGACCCCATTTTGGAAAGCTAACACCCCAACGTATAATCTATGAGGCATAATGAGTCTTTTGAACGGTTCATTTTTTTCCAGAAGTTTTTGGAAAATGTGGAAAAAAATGAAAACGCATTTTTTTTTTACACAAAGTTGTCTGTTTATAAGATATTTCCAACACATAGCATTTACATAGCAAAAATAACACCCCGAAATACATTCTGCTACTCCTCCTGAGTAAAACGATACCACATGTGTGAGACTTTTACACAGCCTGACCACATACAGAGGCCTAACATTGAAGTAGCACCTTCAGGTGTTCTAGGAGCATAAATTACACATCTCATTTCTCACCCACCTATTACACTGTTGAAGGCCCTGGAGCACCAGGACAATGGAAACGCCCACAAAATGACCCCATTTTGGAAAGCTAACACCCCAACATATAATCTATGAAGCATAATGAGTCTTTTGAATGGTTCATTTTTTTCCAGAAGTTTTTGTAATATGTGGAAAAAAAATGAAAACGCATTTTTTTTACACAAAGTTGTCCGTTTATAGGATATTTCCAACACATAGCATTTACATAGCAAAAATTACACCCCAAAATACATTGTGCCACTCCTTCTGAGTATGGCAATACCACATGTGTGAGACCTTTACACAGCCTGGCCACATACAGAGATCCAACATGCAAGGAACACCATCAGGTGTTCCAGGGACACATAGCATGCATATACCAAGAATTACACCCCAAAATACATTATGCTGAGCAAAGAGAAACAAAAGATTACCTGTGGTTTTAGTAGTATAGTTGTCCATAGGAGGGTAGCACTGGTCCAGGCAGCAGGCAGGGACTTGGTCAGCAACAGCGAACACAATTTTTCAGGCAGCAGGCAGAAATACTGTCCATGGTCAGTACAGGCAGCAGGCAGGGATACTGTCCATAGGTCAGTGCAGTGCAGGGTCAGTGCAGGCAGAGATTGTCAGCAGTGCCAAAATATTGGTCTTGGTAGTAGGCAGGAACAAGGTCCATGTGCTGTGGTCAGTGCGACAAACAGAGGCATGACAGCAGTAACTCCTACAGGCAGCAGGCAGAAGTAGGGCCTCGTTCAGGACAGAATGGGGACAGGGGTAGAGGCTTCTCCCACCCAAATCTCTTTGAAGCCTCCGAGTCTCCAGACCCTAATCTAGGAATGAGAAAACAAAGAAAATTGTTTTCTTCATCCAGAAAAACTATTCTGGAGCCCCTCACATATGTGAGACCCCTGTGTTGAATCCCACTAGTCCAGTTGCAGGGTACAAGATCAGTCCAAGAGGCAGGCAAGAGGCATGGTCAAACAGTCCAAGGTCAGTTCCAGATCAGGCAAAGGTATGTACAGAATCGTTAGGCAGAAGCATGGTCGAATAACAGTCCAGGGTCAGTTCCATATCAGGCAGAGGTATGTACAGAATCGTTAGGCAGAAGCATGGTCGAAAAAACAGTCCAGGGTCAGTTCCAGATGAGGCAGCGATATGTACAAAATCGGCAGGCAGAAGCGTGGTCAAATAACAAGCCAGGGTCAGTTACAGAGCAGACAGTGGCATAAGGGGTGTGAAGGCAGGAACTGAGGATTACGGTTACCATACTTCACTAATAATTTAGTGAAGTATGGTAACGGCGGAAGCATTCACCTATACAGAGGCCTGGTTCGGAAGGACATTCTGCACAATAATAAGATGTGTCTCTTCTGACTCCTGCTCTGGTACACACCTTACATCTTTTTTGGCGTCTTTGGCCTGTTGGTCTGGGAGGGAGTTTATCTGGAAAGTGGCGCTCGGAGAGTCGACTAACAACATCTGATCGGATGTTTACTGGTGGGCCGTTCGGGAATATAAGGGCAGTGTAAATTTCCTCCAGGTAGCCAAGGAAGCGTTGGGGGTTTTGGGTGGATTTGCGGTAAATGATATAGGAGTTGTATATGGCCAATTGAAAAAAATAAATCGCTACTTTTTTGTACCAGTGGTATGTCCTTCTTTAGGCAAGATATGTTTCCAACATTTGATCGTTAAAGTCGACTCCCCCCATAAACAAATTGTATTGATGGATGCATGTGGGTTTCTGGATGGGGCTATTCCTTCTGGGGATTTCCACATACAGTGGCTTGCGAAAGTATTCGGCCCCATGAACTTTTCAACCTTTTGCCACATTTCAGGCTTCAAACATAAAGATATAAAATTTTTATTTTTTGTGAAGAATCACCAACAAGTGGGACACAATTGTGAAGTGGAACGAAATCTTTTGGATTTTTGAAACTTTTTTAACTAATAAAAAAATGAAAAGTGGGGCGTGCAAAATTATTCGGCCCCCTTGTGTTAATACTTTGTAGAGCCACCTTTTGCTGCGATTACAGCTGCAAGTCGCTTGGGGTATGTCTCTATCAGTTTTGCACATCGAGAGACTAAAATTCTTGCCCATTCTTCCTTGCAAAACAGCTCGAGCTCAGTGAGGTTGGATGGAGAGCGTTTGTGAACAGCAGTTTTCAGCTCTTTCCACAGATTCTCGATTGGATTCAGGTCTGGACTTTGACTTGGCCATTCTAACACCTGGATATGTTTATTTGTGAACCATTCCTTTGTAGATTTTGCTGTATGTTTGTGATCATTGTCTTGTTGGAAGATAAATCTCCGTCCCAGTTTCAGGTCTTTTGCAGACTCCAACAGGTTTTCATCCAGAATGGTCCTGTATTTGGCTGCATCCATCTTCCCCTCAATTTTAACCATCTTCCCTGTCCCTGCTGAAGAAAAGCAGGCCCAAACCATGATGCTGCCACCACCATGTTTCACGGTGGGGATGGTGTGTTGAGTGTGATGAGCTGTGTTGCTTTTACGCCAAACATATCGTTTTGCATTGTGGCCAAAAAGTTCGATTTTGGTTTCATCAGACCAGAGCACCTTCTTCCACATGTTTGGTGTGTCTCCCAGGTGGCTTGTGGCAAACTTTAGACGAGACTTTTTATGGATATCTTTGAGAAATGGCTTTCTTCTTGCCACTCTTCCATAAAGGCCAGATTTGTGCAGTGTACGACTGATTGTTGTCCTATGGACAGACTCTCCCACCTCAGCTGTAGTTCTCTGCAGTTCATCCAGAGTGATCATGGGCCTCTTGGCTGCATCTCTGATCAGTCTTCTCCTTGTCTGAGCTGAAAGTTTAGAGGGACAGCCAGGTCTTGGTAGATTTGCAGTGGTCTGATACTCCTTCCATTCCAAAATGATCGCTTGCACAGTGCTCCTTGGGATGTTTAAAGCTTGGGAAATCTTTTTGTATCCAAATCCGGCTTTAAACTTCTCCACAACAGTATTACGGACCTGCCTGGTGTGTTCCTTGGTCTTCATGATGCTCTCTGCGCTTTCAACAGAACCCTGAGACTATCACAGAGCAGGTGCATTTATACAGAGACTTGATTACACACAGGTGGATTCTATTTATCACCATCAGTCATTTAGGACAACATTGGATCATTCAGAGATCCTCGCTGAACTTCTGGAGTGAGTTTGCTGCACTGAAAGTAAAGGGGCCAAATAATTTTGCACGCACCACTTTTCAGTTTTTTAATTGCTAAAAAAGTTTAAAATATCCAATAGATTTCGTTCCACTTCACAATTGTGTCCCACTTGTTGGTGATTCTTCACAAAAAATTAAAATTTTATATCTTTATGTTTGAAGCCTGAAATGTGGCAAAAGGTTGAAAAGTTCAAGGGGGCCGAATACTTTTGCAAGCCACTGTAGGTGTTGTTGTGGATGGAAGACAACATATACACATCCCTTCTGTCCCTCCACTTCACTGCCAGAATCTCTTTGTTACGCAGACATGCCGTTTCTCCTTTTCTCAACTTCTTATTAACAAGACTTTGAGGAAAGCCCTTCCGATTTTTTTTCACGGTGCCACATGCTGGCGTCTTCTTCCGATGAAGGTTGTGGAACAGGGGCAGAGAAGTGTAGAAGTTATCTACATACAGGTGGTATCCTTTGTCGAGTAGGGGGTATATGAGGTCCCAAACAACTTTCCCGCTGGTTCCCAAGTAGTCCGGGCAATTAGGAGGCTGCAGCTGGGTGTCCTTCCCTTCGTACACTATGAAGGAATATGTGTACCCTGTGGCTCGGTCACATAGTTTGTACACCTTCACCCCATAGCGGGCCCTTTTGCTGGGGATATATTGCTTAATTTTAAGCCTGCCGCTAAATTTCACAAGGGACTCATCTACACATATTTGTTGGTCCGGGGTGAACAGCTGGGGGAATACTTCGGAAAAATAATTTAATATTGGGCGAATTTTGTAAAGCCTGTCAAAATTTGGATCAGTTCGGGGAGGGCACTGGGTATTGTCGCTGAAATGTAGGAACCTCATTATCATCAGATACCTGGTTCTGGGCATTACCGCGGAGAAGAGCGGCATGTGGTGGAGGGGGTGGGTTGACCAATAGGAACGGAATTCGTTTTTTTGGGTGAGCCCCATATTCAATGTGAGGCCCAAAAAAACCTTGAACTCCTCCACTGTCAGGTCTCTCCACTCATAGGGACGGGCATAATATGATGTGGGATTTTGCAAAATAAATTGCTGTGCATACAGTTTGCACTGGGCCACAATTGACGCCAACATGTCCTCCGTAAAAATTAAATTAAAATAATTAATTGGGGTGAAATTCCCTGTATCCACCTGGACTCCTGGCTGGGCCGTGAAAGGGGGAACGCTAGCTTCTCCTGAATTGGGAGGAAGCCACAAGTGGTTCTGAAGTGCAAAGGGAAGGCTGGCATGGGACCTAACCCTTTGGGGCTGGGGTGACACCCCACTGGTACTTGGCCTTTCTTGCCGAGGCACTGCGGTGCTAGTGGATGGCACTGCAGTGCTAGTGGATGCCACTGCGGTGCTGGCGGATGCCACTGCGGTGCTGGCGGATGCCACTGCCTCCTCACTAGAACGCCTTCGTTTGGCGGGCCGAGTTTCTTCCTCCTCTGAGTCTGTAAGTGTTTCACTACTGAGGACCGGCTCGTAATTTACGTCAGAATCCGAATTGGAAAGGGAATCTGAAAAAGAGAGCTCCGCGTTGCTCTCGTCGGCCGTAGAAAGAATTTGGTATGCCTCCTCGGCGGAAAAGCTTTTTTTGGACATGGCTGCTGGTGGTTTATGAGATTGCACAGCTGTGTGCTAAGCCTGCACTGATGAGGTGGCACTAATTGATGGCACAGATGTGCACTGATGAGGCGGCACAGGTGGGCACTGATCGCACAGATAGGCACTGATGAGGCGGCACAGATGGGCACTGATGGGCACTGATGAGGCGGCACAAATGGGCACTGAGGCAGCAGATGGGCACTGAGGAAGCAGCACAGATGTGCACAGATTCACACTAATGAGGCGGCACAGGTGGGCACAGATATGCACTGATGTGGCACAGGTGAGGTGGCACAGATGGGCACTGATGAAGCGGCACAGATGGGCACTGATGAAGCGGCACAGATGGGCACTGATAAGGCAGCACAGATGGGCACTGATAAGGCAGCACAGATGTGCACTGAAGCGACAGATGGGCACTGATTGGCACAGATGGGCACTGATGAGGTGGCACAGATGGGCACTGATGAGATGGCACAGATGGGCACTGATGAGGTGGCACAGATGCGCACTGATTGCACAGATGCGCACTGATTGCACAGATGCGCACTGCACAGACGGGCACTGATGGGCACAGACGGGCACTGATGGGCACAGACGGGCACTGATGGGCACAGACGGGCACTGATGGGCACTGATGGGCACTTTTTGGGCACACTTTGCTGTTTTACTACTCACAGAATCTCTCTCTCCTCACACGCTGTCTCTGTGTGAGGAGAGAGAGAGCCGGCAATGAGAGATGATCTCAATTGTTTACCTTTTAGATCATCTCTCATTGGAGGCGGCGATCGCGCTGTAAACGGCCGCTGTGATTGGCCGTTTACAGCGATCTGTGATTGGCTGTGTCCAAGGGACACGGCCAACACAGATTTTCCCCGAGGCGCGCTCACGAGAGCGCGCTGGCAATGAGGAAAGGGGACGACGTCAATGGACGTAGTCCCGGTATTTCAGATCCGCGCTGTTGCCGTCATTTGGCAATGGCCCGGATCTGAGAAGGTTAATGAGTGATAAACAGTACTCTTCATCAATCTGGCTCCAGCCTTCTCTGATTGCTGTTGCCAAATCATCTTTGCAGGTTGGAGCCTTGTCATGGACCATTTTCTTTAACTTCCACCACAGATTTTCAATTGGATTGAGATCCGGACTGTTTGTAGGCCATGACATTGACCTTATGTGTCTTTCTTCAATGAGTTTTTTCACAGTTTTTGCTCTATGGCAAGATGCATTATCATCTTGATAAATGATTTCATCATCCCCAAACATCCTTTCAATAGATGGGCTAAGAAAAGTGTCCAAAATTTCAATGTAAACCTGTGCATTTATTGAAGGTTTAATGACAGCCATCTCCCCAGTGCCTTTACCTGACATGCAGCCCCATATCATAATTGGCTGTGGAAATTTGCATGTTTTCTTCAGACAGTCGTCTGCATAAATCTCATTGGAACGGCACCAAACAAAAGTTCCAGCATCATCACCTTGCCCAATGCAGATTCGAGATTCATCACTGAACATGACTTTCATCCAATCATCCACAGTCCACGATTGCCTTTCCTTAGCCCATTGTAACCTTGTTTTTTTGTGTTTAGGTGTTAGAGATGGCTTTCTTTTAGCTTTTCTGTATGTAAATCCCATTTCCTTTAGGTGGTTTCTTACAGTTCGGTCACAGATGTTGACTCCAGTTTCCTCCCATTTGTTCCTCATTTGTTTTCTTGTACATTTTCTGTTTTCAAGGCATATTGCTTTAAGTTTTCTGTCTTGACGCTTTGATGTCTTCCTTGGTCTACCAGTATGCTTGCCTTTAACCACCTTCCCATGTTGTTTGTATTTGGTCCATGTTTTAGACACAGCCGACTGTGAACAACCAACATCTTGTGCAACACTGGGTGATGATTTACCCTCTTTACCTACATACTAACAAACAGATTTAATCTGATGCAGGTGTTAGTGTTTGTAATGAAAATTTACAGGGTAATTCCATAATTTTTTCCTCAGAATTGAGTGATTCCATAATTTATTCCCCGTGTTTGTTCTATAAATCTAACTGTCACTGGCCACCACAATTATTTTTCTTGATTTCTTTTAGTGTTTCTTAAAGCCAGAAAGTTGCCATTTGAAATGCCTTTAGTTTTTTGGCCATGTCTGTGATTTGCTTTTTTTCTACAACAATAAACAACTGAAGGAACATCCTCAGGGACTGGTGATTCCATCATTTTTGCAAGGGGTTGTATATAGAATTTTGGAATATCAACTTTATGCTCATATTAACCACTTACAGACCGGAAGATTTGGCTGGTTAATGACCAGGCCATTTTTTGCGATACGGCGCTGCGTCAATTTAACTGCGCGGTCGTGCGACCCTGTACCCAAACAAAATTGACGTCCTTTTTTTCCCACAAATAGAGCTTTCTTTTGGTGGTATTTGATCACCTCTGCGATTTTTAATTTTTGCGCTATAAACAAAAAAAAAACATCAATTTAAAAAAACAAAGCAATATTTTTTACTTTTTGCTATAATAAATATCCCCAAAAATGTTTTTAAAAAACACATTTCTTCCTCAGTTTAGGCCAATATATATTCTTCTACATATTTTTGGTAAAAAAAATCGCAATACGCGTATATTGATTGGTTTGCGCAAAAGTTATAGCATCTACAATCTATGGGAACGATTTATGGCATTTTTATGGCATTTTTATTATTATTATTATTATTTTTTTTACTAATGGTGGTGATCTGCGATTTTTAGCGGTACTGCGACATTGCGGGGGACAGATCGGACACTTTTGACACATTTTTGGGACCATTGACATTTATACAGTGATCACTGCTATAAAAATGCACTGATTACTGTGTAAATGTCACTGGCAGGGAAGGGGTTAACACTAGGAGGCGATCAAGGGGTTAAATGTGTGTTCCCTAGGTGTGTTCTAGTTGTGATGGTATAGGACTGACTGGAGGAGGAGACATATCATTGTTCCTACTTAGTGACTGTTCCTGCTCTTGTGGACACGATCGCGTGTAACCAGCGGCGATCGCGCCCGCTGGCCACGCGCATCTGGTTCCCCGCCTACTATTACCCTTAAAGGTACAGATGTACCCATACGGCAATTCATAGGAACGAACCACTTTGCCGCTGTATAACGGCGTGAGCCGGTCGGCAACTGGTTAAACTACGTGGGGTTTTAGATCATTTGGCTTACTCTGATGCTCCGGTGCCCGTCCAGGGAGATCCATTTTGTATGCATGTGTATTCACATTCAGGCAAGTGAGACCTGTCTTTACTTACATCATCCCCTCGTGTGTCCTGATGAAGCCAACCAGCGAAAGGCGTTGACGCACAGGGGCTCACTCATCTGATACGGTGTAACAAACATCTTACAGAATACTTGTCCATTGTGGCCCAGATTCTACGCATATGTGATTACATGTTTTTAGCTTCTGTGTTTTGCTTTTGCAAGCTTTTATGTATGTACAAATAAAATATATATTTTTATAAAATGTATGTGGTCCAATTAGCCTTTAAAGTCAGAATCCCTAGTTGTTTTCTTTCTGCCCTTAAAATTACGGATGTGGCAATGGAGTGACTTCAATATTTATGAACTAACTATAAGAGGGTTTTCTCTAAATAGGGAGCTAATGCCTAATTACAACTTTCCCTTTACTATACCATAATAGGAAGAGAGATATCTTTTGGCAGGCAAGCTAACTGCACCTGCCCACATGCCCATCATTAAAGTGGTTGTAAATCTAGTTACACCACTTTTACCTACAGGTAAGCCTATAATAAGGCTTACCTGTAGGTACTGAAAATATCTATTAAACCTGCACGGTTTAGGAGATATTTACCATATACACTTGCACTGACGTCATCGGTGCATGCGCACTGAAGAAAGGGCACGATCGTGCCGTTTCTAAAGGGCCAGTCAGTCTGGCCAGTCGCAGAGCCGGAGTCCAGTCACAGAGCCGGAGTCCGTGGCCCCGGAAGTAAGAGAGGTGAAGATGGATGCGACCACCAGCGGGGACATTGCTGGCTTCATTTGCAGGTAAGTGCAACATAATGGGCTAGTATGCATTGCATACTAGCCCATTATGTTGCAGGTAAGTGCAACATAATGGGCTAGTATGCAATGCATACTAGCCCATTATGCTTTTGCTTTGCAGAGGGGAAAAAAGAAAAAAAAATACATCATGTTTACTTCCTCTTTAATACTCCCCTCCCCCAGATTAACAATGCTGCTGTCCAAAGGTGACTTTGTTGCTCCCTCATCAGTAGTGGATGCACTCTAATACAGGAGCATAGGCGTGCGCACAGGGTGTGCCAGGTGTGCCTGGGAACACCCTAATCTCCCCATGCACATTAGCATTATCACTCTGCGTGTTGGCAGGAAGATGAGAAAGATCTCCCTCTTACTGGCTCTTACTGGCTCTGTCATAAGATAAGTGTTTACACCCTTCTCTTTCAATGTCCTGGCAGGGAGATCAATGTGTCAGGTCATGTATATGTAGACACGTGTGTTTGAGCTTTAGGGTGCACATCCTAATTCAATAGGCTGCGCACAGCTATGTACAGAAGGCATGTAACTGGCCAGATCACCAGGAAAAAAAAAAAACTGAGGGAAAAAATTCTTAAAAAAGAAAACTCATGCAAACACCACATCTAATGATAAGAAAGCTGCAGTATATTACATATTTGGTTTGGGTTTAAAACAATCGCAGCTGGTGAAGTTTTAGGATAGGGGGGCTCCAGACCTCGCCCTTCCTTTTTGACCCCTCACACTTCTCATAAGCCCCACCCCTTATATAATCTACCCACTCCGTCCCCTGAATTCCACTTGCTTCCACCCATAGTGCCAGGAGTATACAGCTCAGCATCACAGGACAGAGTATACAGCTCAGCCTCATAGATCAGGGTTAATAGCTCAGCATTACAGATCAGGGTATACAGCTCAGCTTCACAGATCAGGGTATAAAGCTCAGCCTCACAGATCAGGGTATACAGCTCAGCCTCACAGATCAGGGTATACAGCTCAGCCTCACAGATCAGGGTATACAGCTCATCCTCACAGATCAGGGTATATAGTAGAGTCACACAGATCAGGGTATATAGCTCAACATCATAGATCAGAGTATATAGCTCAGCCTCACAGATCAGGGTATATAGCTCAACATCATAGATCAGGGTATATAGCTCAGCCTCACAGATCAGGGTATATAGCTCAACATCACAGATCAGGGTATATAGCTCAGCCTCATAGATCAGGGTACATAGCTCAACATCACAGATCAGGGTTTATAACTCAGCATTACAGATCTGGGTATATAGCTCAACATCACAGATCAGGGTATATAGCTCAACATCACAGATCAGGGTATATAGCTCAGCATTACAGATCAGGGTATATAGCTCAACATCACAGATCAGGGTATATAGCTCAACATCACAGATCAGGGTATACAGCTCAGCATTACAGATCAGGGTATATAGCTCAGCATTACAGATCAGGCTATATAGCTCAGCCTCAGAGAGCAGCGTATGCAGGTATACATCATTTGTGCTGTATACAGCTACAGTATCTCAAAAAAGTGAGTACACGCGTGGGTGTCAGGTATCCCTCTCAGAGACGCCATCGATGCCACGTTACACACGCTGTGAGTGTGACGCTCTTTAGAGCGTCATCACGTTGGTGTTGTTTTCCCATCTACGGTCTCTGAGAGGGATACCTGACGCCCACGCCATATGACGTATGGTCTTGGCAACGGTGCCGCCCTCTTCCGACAAGTTCACGTGGCGTTAGGCGGGGTTGTGCTTGCGGGCCCCTATTAATGGCTCCATCTGTGGTGTTCTGTCCACACTGTTGGCTCCATTCTCATTTTTTGCACCATATGCACATTCTGGCTACTTCAAGTCGAACATCAGGTAATCAAGGCAGCTAAATGCTTATAATTGCATTATTCTGTTCCCATTCAAGTACAGATGCTGCCTACTGATGACCATACTATATATTTATTTATCTATATTTTTTCATATATTTTTAAATTTTAGAAACCATTCAAGACTTATGTAGCCACGAGTGTTCGGGCAGCTCTCCTCAGGCCATGGGGCCACTTTTGGGAGGCTCACTTGTACTATACTTTGCTACAGCTCCCGGACAAGACATCCCTTGGGGAGCCTCCAGCTCTCAAGACTACATCTCCACATGGTGGCTGTGAGTACTGCTTACAGCATCTTTTCTACTACATTTTTTCCCTTGGTGTATCCTCCCCCCAAGGCAGTGACTAAGACACTTTTCATTATCTCTTTCTCAGATCAAAGACATTGCTGCTCCTGATGAGTGGATCAATATACTTCACGAAACGCGTAGAGCCTTAGTACATGCAATGCTTTAGCCTACTGTTTGTTTTCATGTATTTTTCATTTGTACGGACATTTGCATTGTTATTACAAAGTTCAAGCTAATAGGAAGTTTCTCAGTGAATGTAGCATAAGGGTCTACACACTGTCATGTAATTCATGTTCCTATTTGTATATATATATGAATTTTGTTATTTTATCATGTATCTCACTGTACAAATTTTTAATCATGATTTATATTAAATATACTGCTCTTTGCACCCACCACTGTTGACTGCATGTCTCATTTAAAGTCCCGCCCTGTTCTTCCCCTCTTTTTTATAAGAAACCGGGATGGAGGCATCCGCCTCATTTAAAGTCCCAAATGTTCCTTTTTCCTGCTTAATTGAGACAGACGGCCTAGGCCGCTCTCCGCGTGGCACATGCTCTGACTCTGCCTTCCGACACAGGCCTGAATCCAGACACCGGTCTCCAGCTTCGTCTGCCGGCTTGTCAGGAAAGGATTTATTCGCTGGTAAGATATATTGTTTGGCATGCAGTACTGGGGTCCACCAGCAGGTGTCTCCTGGCAGTGTTGAACTGTCAGGAGAATATTTCCCTGCTGGTGTCATTTCATCTTTTGGCCGCAGTACTGACGTCCACCAGCGGATGGATCCTGGCAGTATGGAGCAGACAACACTCCCTGCGCTCAGGTGTGACTTGAAGACAATCATAGCCAGTCCTATAAATACCCGGCAAGCCCTCATATGCTTGCCTTGGTATCTCTCTCCTTGAGCCCTGACCTTGTTCGCCTGTTACCCGATCCTGAGCCTGCATCTGACCTTGTGCCCGAGCTTATCCTGACTCTATCCCTTCTGTGTTCCTGTACCCTTCAGCCTGATCCATCCCCTCTCTGTCCTGTTGGTTACCTGTCCCTCATTTACTGATCTTCCTGTGTATGACCTTGGCTTGGCTAAACGTTTATGTCTCTGGTATATCCCTTGTTCTTGCTGACCTGCTGTGTATGACCCTGGCCTGGCTGACATCTGTCATTCCGGTATTGCCCCTTGCTGTAGATATTGTTGTTTGTAGTGGGTTTGTTGGGTTGGTTGTTCACTGTTTGTATTTTCTAATTATCACCTATTTTAATAAATATCACTATTCACTTACATGTGTTTTGGGTTATCTCTGTGCAGTCCACACAGTCTGGTCTACTAGTCTCCTGACAGTATACCAAGGCCATCCCTGACCAGACGTGGCTGCATTGAGAAACCATCCTGGTTTGTTAGGTCTGCTAATATGGATTGCAGTGAAATAATTTATTATTCTCTGCTAGCGGAAGAGGATGGTGAATATTGTGGCAAGATTTTAAAAGGGTGGACTAGTGACCAGCTGATGGAAACTATCTGATTAGCTCATTCCCTAGTGGATCAGGGGTGTATGTCATTTGAAGATGCTCAGCCCCTGATCCAGTTATGTGCTAAACTAGCCCTGTCATGCATTCCCAAGGGAAGTGATGATTTTTCTCCCCCCTTCAATTATGGCCAAGTTGAATCCCTGGTTTGGTTGTTAGAGGATGATCCAGCCTATTTCATGGAACACTATTCCTCCTGTTCACAGTAGGTGTTGTTTAGTTGCATCCAGTCGGTGCAATCCTTGATTAGTCAGGCTGTGTGTGAATCAGCATTTGTTCAACCTGTGCTGCAGGCATGGTCAGATCTCCTGTCTTTAGCTAAGCCACAATATTCCAGCCCTACCATTAATCACCTGCCTTCCCAAAAATCTATCTCCCCGTCGCCTATGGCAACCTCAGCTACAGCCCAGTTTACTCAACCCCCTACCAAATACTACTACCCAGTCTCCAAGTGTAGCACCTATCCCGCCTTCAATCCACCTGTCTCTTCTCCTCCACCTGTAACAGTCCCACAAAACCCCTCTCTAGCTACAGTTCCTTGGTCTTCCTTCGATCCAGCTACTTTCTTTTCTTACAGCCCTGCACCTACATACAAAACTGCACGGGCTAAACCAAAAAAGAAGAAACAAAAATTCTTTCCTACCCACACGATCCTGCCAGTAACCCAACTTGCTTCCACACCAACTAACCCACCTGATTCTGCCAAACCAGTGCCTGCTACCCAGTCTGACGTTCCAGTGCCAGCTACCCAGTCTGACGTTCCAGTGCCTGCTACCCAGTCTGACACTCCAGTGCCTGCTACCCAGTCTGACGTTCCAGTGCCTGCTACCCAGTATGACGTTCCAGTGCCTGCTACCCAGTCTGACGTTCCAGTGCCTGCTACCCAGTCTGACGTTCCAGTGCCTGCTACCCAGTCTGACGTTCCAGTGCCTGCTACCCAGTCTGACGTTCCAGTGCCAGCTACCCAGCCTGACGGTCCAGTGCCTGCTACCCAGCCTGACGGTCCAGTGCCTGCTACCCAGCCTGACGGTCCAGTGCCTGCTACCCAGCCTGACGGTCCAGTGCCTGCTACCCAGCCTGACGGTCCAGTGCCTGTTACCCAGCCTGACGGTCCAGTGCCTGCTACCCAGCCTGACGGTCCAGTGCCTGCTACCCAGCCTGACGGTCCAGTGCCTGCTACCCAGCCTGACGGTCCAGTGCCTGCTACCCAGCCTGATGGTCCAGTGCCTGCTGACCGGTCTGATGACCTTGTGTCCATGTTCCAGCCTAAAGTTTTGCTACCAGTGTTCCAGTCTGACGCTTCAGTGACTACTGTCCAGTCCGATGTACCTATTGTTCAGCCTGGTATGCCAGCACCTGCTGTTCTGCCCAATGTGCCAGCGCCTGTGTCTGCTGCCCAGTCTAAAGTTCCAGTACCCGCTGCCTGGTCTGATGTCTCGGTGCCGGGTTTCCAGTCCGCTTTCCAGCCTGATGTGCCAGTGTCTGCTACTCAGCCAGTTGTGCCAATGCCTGTGTCCGCTGCCCAGTTTGAGGTCCCAGTGCCTGCTGCTCAGCCCGAAATCCCAGTGTCCATGTTCCAGTCTGACACTCCAGTGACTACTGACCAGTCCGATGTACCTGTTCAGTCTGTTGTGCCAGTATCTGCTGTTCTGCCTGATGTGCCAGCGCCTGTCTTTGCTGTCCAGCCTGAAGTTCCAGCACCTGCTGCCCGGTCTGATGTCTCGGTACCCACTTTCTAGCCTGATGTGCCCACTGTCCAGCCTGATATCCTGGTACCTGTCTTCCAGCCTGATGTCGTGATGTTGGTATCTCAGCCTGAGGTTTCGATGTCCGTGTCTCAGCCTGAAGTTTCGGTGCCCGTGTTTCAGCCTGGAGTTTCGGTGCCCGTGTCTCAGCCTGCTGAATCGGTGCCCATTACCCAGTCTGTTGAATCGGTGCCCGTTACCCGGTCTGCTGAACGGGTGCCCGTTACCCAGTCTGCTAAACCGAAGTCCGTCACTTTGCCTGTCAAGCCAGTATCCGTTATCCGGCTTGCCGAACCAGTGCCCGGTGTCCAGCTTGCTGAGTCGGGGCCTGTTACCCAGCCCACTGGGCCGGGGTCCGTTACCCAGCTTGCTGAGCCGGTGCCTGTAATCCGGCCTGCCCTTACGGTGCTCGCTGTTCGGCCTAATGTTCCAGAGCCTGCTGTCCATCTCGATGACCCGGAGCCTGCTGTCCAGCTCGATGACCCGGAGCCTGCTGCCCAGCTCGATGACCCGAAGCCTGCTACCCAGCTCGATGACCCGGAGCCTGCTGCCCAGCTCGATGACCCAGAGCCTGCTGCCCAGCTCGATGACCCGGAGCCTGCTGCACAGCTCGATGACCCGGAGCCTGCTGCCCAGCTCGATGACCCGGAGCCTGCTGCCCAGCTCGATGACCCAGAGCCTGCTGCCCAGCTCGATGACCCGGAGCCTGCTGCCCAGCTCGATGACCCGGAGCCGGCTGCCCAGCTCGATGACCCGGAGCCTGCTGCCCAGCCTGGTTTGTTCCTGTCTGCTGCCCAGCTTGGTTTGTTCCTGTCTGCTGCCCAGCTTTGTTTGTTCCTGTCTGCTGCCCAGCTTGGTTTGTTCCTGTCTGCTGCCCAGCTTGGTTTGTTCCTGTCTGCTGCCCAGCTTGGTTTGTTCCTGTCTGCTGCCCAGCTTGGTTTGTTCCTGTCTGCTGCCCAGCTTGGTTTGTTCCTGTCTGCTGCCCAGCTTGGTTTGTTCCTGTCCGCTGCCCAGCTCAATGACTCTGATGTGCCAGCTGTCTGCCTGGATGGGCCTGATGACCAGCCTTCTTCCACCATTCTGCCTGATGCCATAGACTATGGACAATTAAGACTAGTCGAAGCGTCCGGAGGCCGCTCCTTTAGGGGGGTACTGTCAGGAAAGGATTCATCCGCTGGTAAGATATATTGTTTGGCATGCAGTACTGGGGTCCACTAGCAGGTGTCTCCTGGCAGTGTTGAACTGTCAGGAGAATATTTCCCTGCTGGTGTCATTTCATCTTTTGGCCGCAGTACTGACGTCCACCAGCGGATGGATCCTGGCAGTATGGAGCAGACAACACTCCCTGCGCTCAGGTGTGACTTGAAGTCAATCATAGTCAGTCCTATAAATACCCGGCAAGCCCTCATATGCTTGCCTTGGTATCTCTCTCCTTGAGCCCTGACCTTGTTCGCCTGTTACCCGATCCTGAGCCTGCATCTGACCTTGTGCCCGAGCTTATCCTGACTCGATCCCTTCTGTGTTCCTGTACCCTTCAGCCCGATCCATCCCCTCTCTGTCCTGTTGGTTCCCTGTCCCTCATTTACTGATCTTCCTGTGTATGACCTTGGCTTGGCTAAACGTTTATGTCTCTGGTATATCCCTTGTTCTTGCTGACCTGCTGTGTATGACCCTGGCCTGGCTGACATCTGTGATTCCGGTATTGCCCCTTGCTGTAGATATTGTTGTTTGTAGTGGGTTTGTTGGGTTGGTTGCTCACTGTTTGTATTTTCTAATTATCACCTATCTTAATAAATATCACTATTCACTTACATGTGTTTTGGGTTATCTCTGTGCAGTCCACACAGTCTGGTCTACTAGTCTCCTGACACGGCTTGGACGGAGATAGGAGCTTGCCCAGGCACTCAGAAGTTACAGCGCTAGTAAGCGGACTTCCTACCAAGTCGGAGCTAGTCTCCAGCCTTGAGAGGGCCATAAAGAAAGAGGTCACCATGGTCCGATCTGACCTATCACAAGTACTGGTGCGAGTGGAGGAATGGCCCTGTACAAAACTGAAGATCAGGAGAATTGCAACAGGCAGAAAAATATACGGATCAGATGCCTCCCTGAGGCGACCAGAGATGATGATCTCCCCGCCTCTATTCGTGGCATCTTTAACAGCCTGCTGGGCAACCTGGCAGACCATCCTTTGAAACTGGATAGAGTCCACCGGGCCCTGCACCCCCGCAACATGTCTTCCGACACCCCAAGAGACATCATCTGCAGGGTCCACTACTTCGAGGAGAAGGAGCTCATCATGCGGAAGGCAAGAGAGGCAGCCACCCTAGAATTTGATGGAGTTACCCTGTCTTTCTTCGCTGATCTGGCCAGGGAAACCCTGGAGCGTTGTAGGGCCCTTAAACCCCTGACAGAAAAGCTGCACTCTGCTTCTATCAACTACCGATGGGGCTGCCCTCATAGCGAAGAGGGATGGCAAAACCACTGTCCTTCATTTTCCAGAGGACTTAGACAAGTTCTGCATGGATTTCAACATCAATCCTCTGGAACACCCTGCTACCTCTAAGGCACACTGGCAGAAAGTGGCCCGGAAACTGCTCTGCCACTCTGGACTCTTCACCACAGATGGGGTAAATCCCCTATGATGCTGTCTCGTGGCCCTTGTGCAGGGGTCTCACCCCTGATTACCACACGCAAGTACCAGATCGGTAGATATGTCTGTTTTTTCTGTCCCTACTGTTAGGTTGGACATTATAATCACTGCCCACCAGTGGTTTGGTTATGACTTTTTTACTGTTTACTAAGAGGTATACGCTTTAGTTACTATGCCTAGTTATATTTTATGAACATATAATTGTTTTATGCACAGTGCCTGCGCCAAAGCACTCAGATGGTGCACACTTCCGTTTGGTACGTGCTGTCTGATGTCTGGGGCTGCACAACCCCCCCCCTTACTGGGCACCATGTGATCCCATGCCCACGTGTCGTTGCCCTTCACTGGGTGACGTGCTCGGGGGTGTTGGGTCCCACGCCTGCCCTGTCTACGCACCGCAAGTTTTTGCGTGCAAATCCTAGACAATTATATATATTGGTTGACGTTTTCAACTTGCTCTTTCTGGAACCTTAATTGGTATTTTCTTTTTTCTCTCTGCCGCTCTTACTTCTCTGCTCCCTCTCCCCCTCCCCCGCCTCATCTCCAGAAACTTTGGTAGACTGTGTATCAAGACACTCCATGATGGTTTCAATGGCTATGGTAAATCTGATCTCCCTCAATGTGCGGGGACTCTATGCCCCTGGTAAGCGACATAACCTCTATAAAGAACGTAATCGCCTGCAAGGGGAAATTGTTTTCTTGCAGGAAACTCACCTTACCCACACTACTTCTGTTAAGCTTTTTTCCCAACACTACCCAACGTGGCACTACAGCCTATCAGATGTCAATAAGGCAAAAAGAGTGGCCATTGGACTCTGTAGGGGAACCTCTTTTACGTCCGAAACAGCACTGAGTGATCCCTCTGGAAGATACTTATTCTTGAGTGGCAGCCTGGGTAATGTGCCGTGCACTTTAGCAAATACAGTATATACGCCCCTAACCATGATCAAGCAGGATTCATAGTTGTCACTCTTACCAAATTGAGGGATTTTGTATGCGGGTGCATTCTCTGGCAGGGGATTTTAACACTCCCCTGGAACCTGCCATAGACACATCACAGGGCAGATCTAGTATCTCCCACAAACGTTTGACTTACATCTGCAAACAATTCCACAATGCTCAACTCATGGATGTTTGGAGGGTGATGCATCCGTGAGCAAAAGACTATACGCACTACTCACTACTTAGTCTTGTCACTCCGTTCTGACATTGAAACCTCAACAACATCAGATCATGCCCTGATCAGTCTCAAATTGAAAATTCCCTCCTTACTCTTAAAAACTACAAACTGGAAACTAAATGATACCCTTTTTTCCAAAGACATTGATAAAAAAGAGATTGGAGATGACCTCTCTATTTTAAAGACAATACAACCTCAGATGTTTTACCTGGCGAACTCTGGGAGGCCCACAAAGCACACATTAGTGGGAAGCTCATAGAACTTGGTTCTAGGAAAAAAAGTGAGAGAGCACATCTACAATCAAAGCTAATCTGGGAAATAGGATCCTTAGAGAGAAATCACAGAACATTACAATCCCAATGGGGTAATAAACCCAGTCGGTTCCTTGCTTGCTCGCTACAACAGAAAAAATCTGCCTCATTTATAGCTAAAATTCAGACACCCTTCGATACCCTGGTATATGAGACTTCTGCCATAGCTAAAGAATTCCGCTCCTTCTATCAGCAACTCTATCACGTGCACCATACTACAGTAGATAAGGGGACTAGAGAAGCCCTTATCCAAGAGTATCTTGCACAAGCTAACCTACCAAAACTACCCACCGCCGCTCTTGAAGCACTGGAAGGGGATCTCACTACCTCGGAATTACGAGTAGCGCTTAAGACCATGGCTAATAGCAAAGCCCCATTGACCAGATGGTCTAACAATAGCGTATTACCACACCTTCGTGGATACATTACTTCCTCGTTTAACGTCATATGCTAACTCAGTTTCTGAAGGTAGTGCCAGAGGTAGGACCAGAAACTCTTCACGCTCATATCACTATTCTCCCTAAACCTGGTAAAGACCCCAGCATCTGCGGCAGTTGTAGACCAATTTCCTTATTGAACTTAGATGCCAAACTGTATGCTAAAGACATCGCGAATAGGCTCCTTCCCCTGATACCTCAATGGATATCTAGAGACCAAACTGGATTCATCCTGGGGAGAGAGGCCCATGACAACTCCCTAA
The DNA here is from genome assembly GCA_037952835.1 of Lithobates septentrionalis. Lineage (NCBI taxonomy): Eukaryota > Metazoa > Chordata > Amphibia > Anura > Ranidae > Lithobates > Lithobates septentrionalis. The sequence goes on along the minus strand of JBBDGP010001814.1, from coordinate 646,886 downwards.
GAACCTTATCCCTGAACTCTTACGTTCGTAGATCTTCCCAGCCCTCCCTTCTCCTATCCACAGATGCTGAGAAAGCGTTCGATAGTGGACTGGGAATATCTGATGTCGACATTATCCCACCTGGGCATTTGCCCGTCCATGTTATCCCTACAGCACAACTACGAATTAACGGCACCTTAAACGAACCTTTCACTTGGCACCCGTCAAGGCTGTCCCCTTTCCCCTATCTTATTTGTCCTTTCGTTAGAACCTTTCCTCTTGATGATACGGAACAACGCCAACATCCACGGAATTAAAATAGGCACCACAGAGGATAAATATGCGGCATACACAGACGACATATTATTTTATGTTCAACGGCCCATTATTTCACTCCCTAACCTGATGTTGACCTTTACAGTGTCCTTTAATGGCATTTTGGCCTATGTTTACTGAATGGTCCTAAGCATCTATGGACCCCTTGTCTATGTCTAATGCTATCTTGCGTGTTCCCTAAACCAGTTGGCATCCTGTGTTTGTTTAGTTTGCCACCAGTGGAAACACACTGCGATTTCATTTCATTGTAAACTGTATTTCACAAAATTTGTTGAAAAAAAAAATGAATGAATGAATGAATACTAAAAGTTATTAGAGTGTAAGCTCCATGTAATTGTTCTGTCTCCCTTTATATTGTAAAGCATTGCGCAAACTGTTGGTGCAAGCCCCTATGTCAAGTAGGTGTATGTTATTTCACTGGTCTGGGTTCAGAGTACTGCTGCATAAAATTGTGCTCACATGTTACTACATAAACACCCTTCTGTGCTGTGATAGGGAGCACACACTGATGAGGAAATTATGACTATATGTTGATTAAAGGGGTTGTAAACTCTCAAGGTTTTTCATCTTAATGCATTCTATGCATTAAAGTTAAAAAACCTCCTGGGATGCAGCAGTCCCCCAGAGCCCCCCTTTTACTTACCTGAACCCGTTTTTTCTAGCGACGGGGACGAGCACACCAGCTCCAGCTGGTGTCTTGGGTTCTGATTGAATAGATTTATAGCAGCACAGCCATTGGCTTCCGCTGCTGTCATTCAAGTCCAATGACGTGGGAGCCGGGGGGCGGGGCCAAGTCCTGCTGTCTGTGTCAATAGACTCAGCAGCAGGACACGGGAGCGCGCCCGCACGGGTGCCCCGAGGGAAAGCGGCTCTCCAATGGGGCACGGAGAAGAGGAGGAGCCAAGAGTACCGCTGATGGACCCCAGAAGAGGAGGATTGGGGCCACTCTGTGCAAAATCAACTGCGCAGAGGAGGTAAGTATGAAATGTTTGTTTGTTTTTTTTAAAAAAGGAACCTTTAGATATCCTTTGAGGCTATAAAAGATTATGTTAAAGATGGTTGTATCTAATATTGTATTGTATAAAATTGCCCCTTTAACTAGAACCTTTCACCTAGGAACATCCGCTCAGCTATATATGTATTTCCTATAAATAAATATGATGAACAAGATGTCTTTGTTAAGAGCAATATGACTTACTTATTAGACTCTTTTGTAATGTAAATGATAGTATGACTGACCTTGGACTATTTATAAATTCACTTAGTACAGGCTTATTCATAAACTCACTCTATTGACTTATTATTCTGTATTGTTGTAATGTAAAGGACGTGACTAACATATGATAATGCATATGTAAATAACATGACTGACATGATTTGCATAATCTTATACAGTATACTTTTATTGTAAATGTCTTATGATTTGCATATGGCTTTCATTCATCCACATTGCCTCATGCTTATGTAACTTTGTTCTTATATAATTGGGCCCGTGGAATCAATCAAGTTACTACAACATATGGACACCATCGGTTGCATGCAGTCTGTACACATATGATATCATATAATTGGGTCCTGCTAACCAGACAATATCCATGACACACACTACCAAGACTACAAGAGAACCTAAAGACAGAAGAAAGGTGTAGATACACTATAATGTTTGGGATGTTTGGCGTTTGGGGTGAAGGAACCTGACTAGCCTGCACAGAGTCCTGACCTCAACCCAATAGAACACCTTTGGGATGAATTAGAGCAGTGCCTGACCTCACAAATGCGCTTCTGGAAGAATGGTCAAACATTCCCATAGACACACTCCTAAACCTTATGGACAGCCTTGCCAGAAGAGTTGAAGCTGTTATAGCTGCAAAAGGTGGGCCAACTCAATATTGAACCCTATGGACTAAGACTGGAATGCCATTAAAGTTCATGTGCGTGTAAAGGCGATGGTCCCAGTACTTTTGGTAATATAATGTATATACAGTATATATAATATAAATAAACTTTTTTCTTATTTATTTGCGGGGAGGCTAAAGGAAGGAGGAATGGGGTCCATGAAGAGTGTTTTGCCCAATGCAGTTAGGATTTCAGGCTACAGCTTAACTAGCTCAGCTCTTTGGACATACGTACGTAGTATATCCAAAGGGTGAACCATTAAAGCAATATTAAACCCAAAGTCAAAAATGTAATATTGCAGTTTACCAATCATTAAGCGTTTTGCAACACCACACTACACTGTATTATATACTGTGTACACGACCTGAAGTGTATTAGAGCCTGTACACTCTGTATTAGATACTGTGTACACCACCAGAAATGTAGTAGAAACTGTACACACTATATGTACACACCTGCACTGTATTAGAAACTGTACAACGGCTGCACTGTATTGTATACTGTGTACACCACCAGAAGTGTAGTAGAAACTGTACACACTGTATTAGATATTGTGTACACCGCCTGCACTGTATTAGAAACCGTACTACGGCTGCACTGTATTGTGTACTGTGTACACCACCAGAAGTGTAGTTGTCAGGAACTCGCTGGCCATAGCAGAGCAGATGGGCAGAGACAGAGGCCAGTGCGCATGCGTTCTCACAATACCAATGTTGTCCCTTCTGACTGGCAGATCCGTTGGCTCAGGCGAACGCCTATGTGTACACGTGTGCATGCAAGTGCGTGCCCGGGTGCACGAGGACATGCCCCCCATTAGTTTTGGCGCCCTTTTGTAGTATACAGTCGTATGCAAAAGTTTAGGAACCCCTGACAATTTCCATGATTGTCATTTATAAATATTTGGGTGTTTGGATCAGGAATTTCATTTTGATCTATCAAATAACTGAAGGACACAGTAATATTTCAGTAGTGAAATGAGGTTTATTGGATTAACAGAAAATGCGCAATATGCATCAAAACAAAATTAGACAGGTGCATAAATTTGGGCACCCCAACAGAAAAATCACATCAATATTTAGTAGAGCCTCCTTTAGCAGAAATAACAGCCTCTAGGCGCTTCCTATAGCCTGTAATAAGTGTCTGGATTCTGGATGAATGTATTTTGGACCATTCCTCCCTACAAAACATCTCCAGTTCAGTTAGGTTTGTTGGTTGCCGAGCATGGACAGCCCGCTTCAAATCACCCCACAGATGTTCAATGATATTCAGGTCTGGGGAATGGGATGGCTATTCCAGAACATTCCTCTGCATAAATGCCCAAGTAGATTTTGAGCAGTGTTTTGGGTCGTTGTCTTGCTGAAATATCCAGCCACGGCGTAACTTCAACTTTGTGACTGATTCCCCAACATTATTCTCAAGAATCTGCTGATATTGAGTGGAATCCATGTGGCCCTCAACTTTAACCAGATTCCCAGTACCGGCACTGGCCACACAGCCCCACAGCATGATGTAACCTCCACCAAATTTTACTGTGGGTAGCAAGTGTTTTTCTTGGAATGCTGTGTTCTTTTGCCGCCATGCATAACGCTACTTGTTATGACCAAATAACTCAATCTTTGTTTCATCAGCCCACAGCACCTTACTCCAAAATGAAGCTGGCTTGTCCAACTGTGCGTTTGCATACCTCAAGCAACTCCGTTTGTGGCATGTGTGCACAAAAGGCTTCTTTCGCATCGCTCTCCCATACAGCTTCTCCCTGTGCAAAGTGCGCTGAATTGTTGAAGGATACACAGTGACACCATCTGCAGCAAGTTGATGTTGTAGGTCTTTGGAGGTGGTCCTTGGGCTGTTTTTGACCGTTCTCACCATCCTTTGCCTTTGCCTCTCCAATATTTTATGTGGCCTGCCACTTCTGGCCTTAACAAGAACTGTGCCTGCAGTCTTCCATTTTCTCACTATGTTCCTCACAGTGGACACTGACAGCTTATATCTCTGCGATAACTTTTTGTAGCCTTCTCCTAAACCATAATGTAGAACAATCTTTGTTTTCAGGTCATTTGAGAGTTGTTTTGAGGCCCCCATGTTGCCACTCTTCAGAGGAGAGTCAAAGAGAACAACTACTTGCAACTTGCAAACCGTTTCTCATAATTGGATGCACCTGTCTATGAAGTTCAAGGCTTAATGAGCTCACCAAACCAATTGTGTGTTCCAATTAATCAGTGCTAAGTAGTTCCAGGTATTCAAATCAACAAAATGACAAGGGTGCCCAAATTTATGCACCTGTCTAATTTCGTTTTGATGCATATTGCACATTTTCTGTTAATCCAATAAACCTCATTTTACTACTGAAATATTACTGTGTCCTTCAGGTTTTTGATAGATCAAAATTAAATTGCTGATCCAAACACCCAAAAATTTATAAATGATAATCATGGAAATTGTCAGGGATTCCTAAACTATAAGGATGTTCCTATAAGGATGGCAGATTTACTAGGGCCTTTGCTGTCTGATCTGCAGTTCCCACCTGTATCCTGTTCCGCTACCCTCCTGTGATCTGATTGTTACTTGGCTTCCTGACTACTCTGACTCTCTCCATTCCTCACCTCGGCTTGCTTGACCATTCTTCTGTCTTACTCTCGGATTCCTCTGTTGCCAAACCTCTGCCTGAACTTGACCATTCTAAAAGTATTACCTTTGATGTACCTTGTTCCCTCTGTGTCTGACCTGGCTTGTCTCACTCTGCACCTTGCTTCAGCCTCCACGTACCTGCTTCCACGGTACCCAGCACCAGCAACCTCCCTGCAACCACAGCATCTCTGTATCCACAAGTGCCTGCACCCACAGCCATCAACCGTAGATATACTACTGCTGCGGGCTGCTATGCACCTCCTCCTGCTACCGAAACATCACATGCACTCCTACACCACCGTGCTCTCGCGGCCGCTGTTTGCTACCTCAGTGGCCCGTGAACCGGAGTTGTACAAGAGGCTTCCTCTGCTTGTCAGACTCTACCTTAAGGTATGTGACAGTATCAAACAGCCATGACAGAGCCTGCAAGAGGACCCTCTCTGATGGAGATTTGCCAGCACCTTGATGCCCTTACACAGGCCGTCAAATCTTTGCAAGAGGGTTATACTAAACTGGACGTACGGGTACAATCCCTGGCTACTCCACCTGGATCTCTGACCGGTCCGGCTCCAGCACAGGCAGGTACTCCACCTACCGTGATGATGCTACCACCAGAATCGCGGGTTCCCACACCTGATTGGATCGGAACAAGTTCCGGGCCTTCCGTACCGCCTGCCAACTATTCTTCGCACTCCAAACCCGAACCTTTTCCTTGGAGGCCACAAGGGTTGGTTTCATCCTCGCTCTCCTGCAAGGGGAGCCTCAGGCATGGGCCCACCAGTTATTGGAGAAGGAGGATCCACAGGTGCAGGAGATGTTATCCTTTTTCAATGCTATGGCCCAGCTATACGACGACCCCCAACGTACCGTCACGTCCGAAACAGCTCTTCATGCCCTACAGCAGGGTCGACGAGCGGCCGAGGATTATGTCTCAGATTTCAGACGTTGGAGTGGGGATACCCAATGGAATGACACAGCCTTGCGACACCAGTTCCGTCTGGGACTTTCGAAGAACCTCAAGGACGAGCTTGCCCGGGTTGGGGTACCTAATACCCTGGAGGCTTTGATTATGTTGGCGATTCAAATCAACCGGCGACTCCGTGAGCGCCGAGCCGAGAGGTTCGCCCCATCCAACCAGCCAGTTTGGATGATGCCAAGGGCCCCACTTCTGGCTTATCATGCCCAGTCTAACCCAACCATGGTGCATGCACGTTCGGCCCCCAATGAGCCTGAACCCATGCAAATTGGATTACTACGCCCGGTATTATGTCCTGAGGAGCGCCTGTGGCATTGGCAGAGGAACTTATGAACTTATACTGCGGGGAAGCCGGCCATTACGTACGTGCCTGCCCAGCGAAACTACGAAAGTGCTTCCCGATACCTCTAGCCCATCTGTCTGTGGTGTCACAATGCCACAGACAGATGGCCTCATTCTTCTGTCTTACCCCCCGGATTCCTCTGTTATCAAACCTCTGCCTGAACTTGACCATTCTAAAAGTATTACCTTTGATGTACCTTGTACCTTGTCTGACCCGGCTTGTCTCACTCTGCACCTTGCTTCAGCCTCCACGTACCTGCTTCCACGGTACCCAGCACCAGCAACCTCCCTGCATCCGCAGCATCCCTGCATCCGCAAGTGCCTGCACCCACAGCCATTAACTGCAACTTCACTACTGCTGCTGGCTGCTACACATCTCCTCCTGCTACCAGAACATCACAGGCACTCCTACCCCACCGTGCTCTCACGGCCGCTGTTTGCAACCTCAGTGGCCCATGAACCGGCTTCCTCTGCTCGTCAGGCTCTACCTTAAGGTACGTGACAGTAGTAGAATCTGTACACACTGTATTGGATACTGTGTACACCGCCTGAAGTGTATTAGAAACTGTACACACTGTATTAAATCCTGAGTACACCGCCTGCACTGTATTAGAAACTGTACAACGGCTGAACTGTATTTTATATTGTGAACACCACCAGAAGTGTAGTAGAAACCATACACACTGTATTAGATACTGTGTACACCGCCTGCACTGTATTAGAAACTGTACAATGGCTGCACTATATTTTATACTGTGTACACCACCAGAAGTGTAGTAGAAACTGTACACGCTGTATTAGATACTGTGTACACCGCCTGCACTGTATTAGAAACTGTACAATGGCTGCACTGTATTGTATACTGTGTACACCACCAGAAGTGTAGTGGAAACTGTACACACTGTATTAGATACTGAGTACACCACCAGAAAAGTAGTAGAAACTGTATGCACTGTATTAGATACTGTGTTGACCGCCTGCACTGTATTAGAAACTGTACTACGGCTGCACTGTATTGTGTACTGTGTACACCATCAGAAGTGTAGTAGAAACAGTACACACTGTATTAGATACTGTGCACACCACCAGAAAAGTAGTAGAAACTGTACACACTGTATTAGATACGGTGTACACCGCCTGAAGTGTATTAGAAACTGTACACACTGTATTAGATACTGTGTACATTGCCTGCACTGTATTAGAAACTGTACAACGGCTGCACTGTATTTTATACTGTGTACACCTGTCAGAAACCATGAATCAGACTGAAGCAGAAGTACAGTTAAATGACACTTGTTTAATAATAATAAAAAAAGGTAAACAGAGTAAACGTAGTCAAAACAGCCAGAATTCAGGAACCTGAACGGATAGTCAACAAGCCAAAACGTAAGGGAGCCAAAGATGAGCGTAGTAGAACAGCAAGCAGGATCTGGAGCCAGAAGGAATGTCAGCCAAGCAAGTCTTTAACAGGAACACAGGAGAGCGTCTCTAGAGATGTGACCAAGGCGAAGGCAGAGATAATCTGTACTGGACGGCTTAAGTAGGCAGGACTGACAAGCAGGATATCATCAACAGGTGAGTCACTATGGAGAGATAGGAGCTGGCAATTAGCCGACAGCTGAGCGGCCAGCTTTGAGAAGGAAGGGCTGAGACCAGCCCTGAAAAAAAAAAAAAAAAAAAAAATATATATATATATATATATATCAAATACACTGCCACTAAATGAATAACCTGCCTGCTTAACCACTTACGGACCGAACGCCGTCGTTATACGTCGGCTGTTTGAAGAGGGCTATCATTGTTATGGCAGCAGCTAGCTGCCATAACCGCGGTAATCTCTTCTTCAGCGGGCAGTAGGCTTTCAGATAAAAGTGGTCTCTGCGGCAGATTCGCCACGAGATCACTTTTATTGGCAACTGGAGAGGGCCCCCCGTCACGCTCCGGTGCCCTCCGCCGCTTACCAGGGCCGCCGGCAGAAGGGATCGCATCTGTGGTATGGAGCTGAGTGAGGGGAAGATGGCCCCCACCTGTCTCCATACTATTGCAGGACGGAAGTGACGTCAAAACGTCACTTCCGCCCATAGCTCTTAAAGAGAAATGTTTTATTTTTTTTTTCAAACTACATTTTTTTTTTTTTTTTAAATTGCATTTTAGTGTAAATATGAGATCTGAGGTCTTTTTGACCCCAGATCTCATATTTAAGAGGTCCTGTCATGCTTTTTTTCTATTACAAGGGATGTTTACATTTTAAAAGAACAGTGTAAAATAAAAAAATAAAAGGTAAAATAAATAAGAAGAAAAAATGTTTTTTAAACGTGCCCCGTTCCTCCGAGCTTGCGTGCAGAAGCGAACGCATACGTGAGTAGCGGCCGCATATATAAGCGGTGTTCAAACCACACATGTGAGGTATCGCCACAATCGGTAGAGCGAGAGCAATAATTCTAGCCCTAGACCTCCTCTATAACTCAAAACATGCGTTCTGTAGAATTTTTTAAACGTTGCATATGGAGATTTTTAAGGGTAAAAATTTGTCGCCATTCCACGAGCGGGCTCAACTTTGAAGTGTGACATGTTGGGTATCAATTTACTCTGCGTGACATCATCTTTCACAATATAAAAAAATTGGGCTAACTTTACTGTTGTCTTATTTTTTAATTTAAAAAAAGTGTATTTTTTCCAAAAAAAAGTGTGCTTGTAAGACACAGCTGCGCAAATACGGTGTGACAAAAAATATTGCAACAACCTCCATTTTATTCTCTAGGGTGTTAGAAAAAATATATAATGTTTGGGGGTTCTAAGTAATTTTCTAGCAAAAAAAAACAGATTTTAACCTGTAAACAACAAGTCTGAAAAATGGGCCCGGTCTTAAAGTGGTTAATCTAACTCAAGGTATCTCTCTGTCCACGCCAACAACACTACACATGGCCGCCGTGTAAGCAGCCTTATATAGTGTGGGATGTGGACTTAGTCCCCCTGAGCCATGATTGGCCAAAGGCACCCTGCCTTTGGCCAATTATGGCTCTCTCAGCAGAGCGCTCTGTGATTGGCCAAAGCATGCAGGTCAGCTGCATGCTTTGGCCAATCATCATACAGCAATGCACTGCAAGATCACAGTGCATTATGGGGCGTTCCGCGGCACTTGAATTTCCCGCTAACGCCCCATAATGTTCGCTGTTCGGCGAACGGGCAAACACCCGACCTGAACATCAAGCTCATTTCTATCTGTAACTAATAAATCCCATTGGAGAGCTTACTCTTTTGAAACATACATTTACTGGCTGGATCACCAGATGAAAAGAGAAGAAAGAAAGCTTAAAAAAGAAAATGAATGCAGCCATCACTTCTAAGAAATGGTAAGCTGCAATATACTAAATGTTTGCATTTGGGTTTAATACTCTTTAAAGCAGAACTCCACCCCCGCCCCCTCCCCCACCTATTCCACTGGCATATTTGGCACTTTTTTGCGGGGTAGGGGAAGCGAGTACCCGGTTTTGAAAGGTACCTGCCCCCACTTCAGGGTAAGATCGTTGCGGCAATCTACAGGGCAGTTTGGCTTCTCCTCCTTCACCTCCAGGTCCCAGAAGACTGCGGTACCATGCACAGTGTGACTCGCACATGCACAGTAGGAGACCAGTTATGAAGCCAGAGGCTTCAGTGCCAGTTTTCCTTAGTGAAGATGCTGGAGCTTGCACCCAAAGCCGACTGAAGAATCGACTGGAGTGCTGACATCGCTGGATCCATCGGCTGGTAATTGTCCTTATATTAAAAGTCAGCAGCTACAGTATTTGTTGACTTTTTTTTTTTGAGGGAGAGACGGGAGCTCCTCTTTAGGCACATACAGTAATACAGTAGCAGACATCAGCTTGTGCTGGTGAAAGTGATCTGGCGGCATCTGGTGATCTGGTTCCCACGCCCTCCCCATCCTTGATTGATGGGCGCTCTTAGTAGGAGCCCAGAACCATATCCAACTGCTTCAGGATCAACATCTGTTCCTCGATTTCCTCTTCACTGAATGAAACCGGAAGCGACAAGTATTTCATCACTTTATATGGAGGGCAGGGGAGACATTGGGGTCTATTAGACCCCTAATGTCTATATAAAGAGTACCTGTCACCTGCCCAATACTATCACATGGGGATTGTTAACCCCTTGTGATAGCAATAAAGTTAAATTTTAAAAAAAGGAAAAAATATGTAAGATGATATTAAAATCTATTAAAACCAAACACATGCCCAGGGTGTGCAGATATATGTAAACCGTGATTGCACCACACATATGAGATATCACCACGAATGTTGGAGTAAGAGCAATAATTCCAGTGCCAGAGCTCACAGTTATTTCTAAACTGATGAGCAGTAAAAGCTTTTAAAGTGCCATCTATGGAGATTTTTGGGTACCATAGCTTTTTGCAATGTCACAGGTACATGCAATTTTAAGCTTTGGCTTGCTTGGTATCTGTTTACTCGATGCAACCCCATCTTTTATATTTTACCAAAATAAATTGGTATTATATTGTGTGTGTTTGCACTAAAAATATTTTTTCTTATTTTTTCCTGAAAATTTGCATTTGATAAACAGCTGCGCAAATATAATGGTGCATAAATAAATGCAACTATAACATTTTTATTCTTCAAGGTCTTTGCTTTTCGGAAATATACAGTGCCTTTAAAAGTATTCACACCCCTTGAAATTTTCCAAATTTTATCATGTTACAACCTAAAAACGTAAATGTATTGTATTGGGATTTTATGTGATAGACCAACACAAAGTGGCACATAATCGTGAAGTGGAAGTAAAATGATAAATGGTTTTCCAAATTTTTTACAACTAAATATGTGCAAAGTGTGGCGTGCATTTGTATTCAGCCCCCTTTACTCTGATGCCCCTACCTAAAATATAACGGAACCAATTGCCTTACGAATTCACCTAATTAGTAAATAGAGTCCACCTGTGTGTGATTTAATCTCAGTATAAATACAGCTGTTCTGTGAAGCCCTCAGAGGATTGTCAGAGAACCTTAGTGAACAAACAGCATCATGAAGGCCAAGGAACACACCAGACAGACAGGTCAGGGATAAAGTTATGGAGAAGTTTAAAGCAGGGTTAGGTTATAAAACAAATATCCCAAGCTTTGAACATCTCACGGAGCACTGTTCAATCCATCATCCGAAAATGGAAAGAGTATGGCACAACTGCAAAACTACCAAGACATTGCCGCCCACCTAAACTGACAGGCTGGGCAAGGAGAGAATTAATAAGAGAAGCAGCCAAGAGGCCCATGGTAACTCTGGAGGAGCTGCAGAGATCCACAGCTCAGGTGGGAGAATCTGTCCACAGAACAACTATTAGCTGTGCTCGCCACAAATCTGGCCTTTATGGAAGAGTGACAAGAAGAAAGCCATTGTTGAAAGAAAGCCAAAAGAAGTCCCATTTGCAGTTTGCAAGAAGCCATATGGGGGACACAGCAAACATGTGGAAGAAGGTGCTCTGGTCAGATTTAAAATTGAAAAATTTAACTTTTTGGCCTAAAAGCAAAATGCTATATATGGCGGAAAATTAACATTGTACATCACCCCTAAGACACCATCCCCACCATGAAACATGTGGTGGTACCATCATGTTGTGGTGATGCTTTTCTTCAGCAGGGACAGGGAAGCTGGTCAGAATTGATGGAAAGATGGATGGAGCCAAATAAAGGGCAATCTTAAAAGAAAACCTGTTATGCCCCGTACACACGATTGGACATTGATCGGACATTCCGACAACAAAATCCATGGATTTTTTCAGACGGATGTTGGCTCCAACTTGTTTTGCATACACACGGTCACACAAAGTTGTCAGAATTTCCAATCGCCAAGAACGCGGTGACACCACGTACGACGAGACTAGAAAAGGGCAGGTCCGAACCAAGCACGGCACCCTTTGGGCTCCTTTTGCTAATCTCGTGTTAGTAAAAGTTTGGTGACTTTCGTTTGTTACTGTTTTTCAGGTCGCTCTTCACAGGCTTCACAGGCTTTGCTGTTCTTCAGTGCGTTCTGTTACTTCGTTCTGAGCAGCCGACCGTTTTCTAGCCATGTTGCGTATACGTACTGCTCGTAGAGTTTGTGCTGTGTGGGGGCTTGGTGTTGGGGTCCTGAACTTGACACAAGTCCAGTCCATGAACAGGGTGGGGAGGAGTTTATGGACCAAGAATTAATTGCTTCAGCGTGACCAGTTCTGTCACATGCCTTTGCTCCTTGAGATCCGTGAGAATAATCCTGATGATTTCAGCAACTTTCTCCGGATGACGGACCCCGTATTTCACCGTTTGTTGGCTTTGCTGACCCCTTATATTAGCAGGCAAGATACCTGCATGAGGCAAGCCATCACTCCGGAGCAGAGGCTAGTCGCCACCATGTGGTACTTGGTGACGGGGAGAAGCCTGCAGGACCTCAAGTTCTCGACAGGCATCTCCCCCCAGGCTCTGGGGATCATTATCCCAGAGACCTGTTCTGCCATCATTCAGGTCCTGCAGAAGGAGTATATTAAGGTAAGATTTATCCTTTAACATCACATTTTATTGTATTTAATGTTTGATAATATATTGTATTTCTTTCCTCATTCCCTAATTACCATGATTGGAATATGCTGTGAATGTCCCCTTTGTTCTCATGCATGCTGGATTTTTATGTAATTATTTTTTTTTCTCCTTCATACATATTTGCCTTCACTTCCCTCCCCAGCATGGTCTCCTGGCCCTATATTCACCTCATGTAGTCACTTAACAATGTATTTTATCAGCTCCATAGTAGTGCTTTACCCTAAAAACCCCCTACAATGTTTTAAAATGTGATTTGTGCTTTAAATTCAGGCAGAGTGCCAGAGGCTTTTTTTTGGGTGTCCCCAAATCATTTGGAACCCTCCCTCCCTCCCCCCAACTGCTAAGCCAGCTGATACCAATTCTCTATCTATCCTCAATCATCTATCTGCTGACTTTGCCAACCCCTTCCTCACAGCTACTTTATTATTGAGGAAGGGGTTGCACCCCCAAAACGCGTCCATTGCTCTCCCGTGATGGCAGATAGCACATGTTGACACACTGCGTGCATCCTCAAAATTTGGCTTTTCGCAAATATGTCAAAAAATGGTAAAAAATTTTAGCACACAAAAAACCCAAGGGATTTGGAGGGGTTTTAAACTCTCCCTAAAACATCAATGATGTTCTTCATTTTTTGTTGAACATCATTGATGTTTTTAAGGATGTTTTCCAAGTCCCTATTACACCCCATGATCTCCCCGATCAGGATCTGTGCACTTTCCGAGGTGAAATGCCCTGGATCCACAACATCACGATCACCTAAAAAGATAGAAACAAAAATACACCATGTTTTTTAAAATATGCCGGCATCCATCTCCTACCTGAGCCTGTGGTCGCGGACACTCACCTGTTGTGGTGACAATTTCCACCACGTCTTCCTCCTCCTGCTCTGCTTGGCTTGGGTGGATTTCCCCTTCTTCCAGAGGTGGGGGGGTCAGTGGTCTCCTCGGATGAGGGGTGTCCTCCGAGTCTTTTCTCCCCTATGTAAAAACAAATAGGTATACTTAGCACAAAGATATTTGATGGCAGAAATAGGAATATGAAACATTGCATGGAAGTGGGGTACAATTGTCTATTTTGGCAGAGTTCCAAGATGTAGAATTTTTATTGTCCTTTGTCAAGCTGCAATACTTTACCTGTTTAGTACAAGCTTCACAGATGGAGACACCCCTATAGTATACACTGGAGCACCTGTGTGGGGCCCCTAATAAAAAGAGTGTTCTTGTGTCCCACACTAGTGCTCCAGAGTCCAGATGTGAAAAATGCTGAGTGTCCTCTCCTTACACAGAATCTAGTTTGCATTTCATTCTAGTTATAAACCCATCTACACAACCAAATTATTTTCAAACAAGTTGGCCATAAAAAATGTGGGCAAATGCATATGGCAAAAACAATGGTGTTTTCTAGGCCGAACGAACAATGTTTTCTACGAACGAATGTGCCCATGAACATGAAAGTTGCCATTTTAAACTGGATAACAGTTAAGAAAAGCACATGGAGCAGCACGAACGTAATAAACATAAAGAATAGGAACACAGCACAACTACTTACTTTTTTGCAGCACTCTCCGGATCTTTCTGTACTGCTCATGCTCTCTTAATTTGAGGTCCGACCACCGCTTCCTGAGCTGATCTTTTGATCGTCGTACCCCGAAATTCCGGTGCAGACTCTTGACCACCTTCGCCATGATCTTGGCCTTTCTGGGGTTGGGGTAAGGTCCATACTTCCCATCATAATCGGCCTTCTTCAGGATATCCACCATCTCCAACATCTCCCCAAAGGACATATTTGATGCCTTAAATCGTCTTCTTCTGGATCGTGACGTCAGAATTGACGCGATCGGATTTTGTTGTCGGAAAATTTTATAGCCTGCTCTCAAACTTTGTGTGTCGGAAAATCCGATGGAAAAAGTCTGATGGAGCCCACACACAGTCGGAATTTCCGACAACACGCTCCGATCGCACATTTTCTGTCGGAAAATCCGACCGTGTGTACGGGGCATTAGAGTCTGCAAAAGACTTGAGACTGGGGTGGAGGTTCACCTTCCAGCAGGACAACAACCCTAAACATACAGCTAGAGCTACAATGGAATGGTTTAGATCAAAGCATATTCATATGTTAGAATGGACCAGTCAAAGTCCAGACCTAAATCCAATCGACAATTTGTGGCAAGACTTGAAAATTGCTGTTCACAGACCCTCTCCATCCAATCTGACAAAGCTTGAGCTATTTTTCAAAGAAGAATGGGCAAAAATGTCACTCTCTAGATGTGCAAAGCTGGTAGAGACATCCTTAAAAAAGACTTGCAGCTGTAACTGCAGTGAAAGGTGGTTCTACAAAGTATTGACTCAGGGGGGCTGAATACAAATGCACTCCACACTTTGCACATATTTATTTGTAAGAAATTTAAAAAAAAAACACATTTATCATTTTCCTTCCACTTCACAATTATGTGCCACTTTGTGTTGGTCTATCATGTAAAATCCCAATAAAATACATTTATGTTTTGGGTTGTAACATGACAAAATGTGTGAACATTTCAAGGGGTATGAATACTTATTCAAGGCACTGTATAATGTTCCTGCAGTTTAAGTAATTTTATGGCCAAAAATGCTGATTTTTACATTTGTCCAAAAAATGAAAAAGTTGCTCTAGTGCCGAAGTCATTAATCTGTTTATATTTTGCCCTCCCTTGCTCTTCCTTCGCCCTACATCAACATGCTATGCTAATAATATTTTGAATAAACCATTTCTGTTTTACTCCCATACCTTTTCTAGATCCAATGATGTCATCACTGGGTATCTTCTTCTATGCAATGCAGGCAGGGTGCTGTACATAGCTTCCTGAAAACACTGCAGCACCCTACCTCAGTACTCCTCTCATGAGCCCTCAGCCCGGATGCAAGCAATAGGCTGGCTCTTAGGTGTAGTCAAGCAAATATTAAAATGCCTTGCTATGTGGATGTCACTTTGGAGGAGCGGGATTTCCTACCTAAGCAAACTGTAGTTGCATGCACACTGCTTTAGGTAATACCTATATATGGCACTGACTGAGCCTCCATGTTCTAAATAACTAAAATCCAAGAATGAAAGGGGACAGTCAGGCTTGAGAGGAAAGAGCTAGATCAGGGATCTACAAACTTTCTAAACCAAGGGCCAGTTTACTGACCTTTAGCCTTTAGGCTCCATTCACACTAGCGCGTTTTTTGATGCATTTTGCATTTTGCAGAAATGCACGGGAATTTTTTAACATGGGTTCCTATGGAACATGTTCACATCAATGCCTTTTTGTATCTCTGCATTTTTGGAAAGGGTCAGGGACTTTTTTTTTCATGCAAAATGCAGCGTTTTGCATGTAATAGAATTCAATGGACAGTCATCAAAAACGCAAGTGCAGCGTTTTTGATGCGTTTTTCATGCGTTTTTGCCGGGTTTTTTTTTTCCAATTTTTTTTTGACTGTATACAGTCAAAAAAAACTGCAAAAAATAAAAATAAAAACGCAAAACGCGGCAAAAACACGGCAAAAACGCTGCTCAAAAACATGGCAAGCATGACAAAAAAAACTCCAAAAACGCTCAAAAGCAACATG
Organism: Lithobates septentrionalis; assembly: GCA_037952835.1. Taxonomy (NCBI): domain Eukaryota; kingdom Metazoa; phylum Chordata; class Amphibia; order Anura; family Ranidae; genus Lithobates; species Lithobates septentrionalis. The sequence continues at coordinate 630,562 of JBBDGP010001814.1, read as the reverse complement.
CATAGGTGTGAATCGAGCCTAAGACCCCTTTCACACTGGGGCGGTTTGCAGGTGGTATTGCGCTAAAAATACCGCCTGCAAACCGCCCCTAAACAGCCTCCGCTGTTTGTTCAGTGTGAAAGCCTGAGGGCTTTCACACTGAAGCGGTGCGCTGACAGGATGGTGAAAAAAGTCCTGCAAACCGCTTCTTTGGAGCGGGGAAGGAGCGGTGTATTCACCGCTCCTTTCCCGCTCCTGCCCATTGAAATCAATGGGACAGCGCGGCTATACCGCGGCAATACCGCGGCTATAGCCGCGCTGTACGAGGGATTTTAACCCTTTTTCGCCCACCAGCGGGGGTTAAAACCGCACCGCTAGCGGCCGAATACAGCTGCAAGAACGACGGTACAGCAGCGCTAAAAATAGCGCTGTTGTACCGCCGACGCCCCCACCGCCCCAGTGTGAAAGGGGCCTAAGGGGGCATGGACTGTAGCTTTTGGGAGTAGACAAGGTCCCGATTTTAGTAGGGAAAAAAATAATGCTTGTTTCCGTGGGAGTAATTGTGCCCCATCGTTGGTGTCATTGGGATAAATTGTGCCCCATTATTGGTGTCATTGGGAAGAATTGTGCCCCATCGTTGGTGTCACTGTTAAGAATTGTGCCCCATCGTTGGTGTCATTGGGATAAATTGTGCCCCATTATTGGTGTCATTGGGAAGAATTGTGCCCCATCGTTGGTGTCATTGGGAAGAATTGTGCCCCATCATTGGTGTCATTGGGAAGTTTTGTGCCCCATTGTTGGTGTCATTGGGATAAATAGTGCCCCATCATTGGTGTCATTGGGAGGATTTGTGCCCCATCGTTAGTGTCATTGGGATAAATCGTGCCCCATTATTGGTGTCATTGGGAAGAATTGTGCCCCATCGTTGGTGTCACTGTTAAGAATTATGCCCCATTGTTGGTGTCATTGGGATAAATTGTGCCCCATTATTGGTGTCATTGGGAAGAATTGTGCTCCATCGTTGGTGTCATTGGGAAGAATTGTGCCCCATCATTGGTGTCATTGGGAAGTTTTGTGCCCCATTGTTGGTGTCATTGGGATAAATAGTGCCCCATCATTGGTGTCATTGGGAGGATTTGTGCCCCATCGTTAGTGTCATTGGGATAAATTGCGCCCCATCACTGGTGTCATTGGGAAGATTTGTGCCCCATCGTTGGTGTCATTGGGAGGAATTGTGCTCCATTGTTGGTGTCATTGGGAGGAATAGTGCCTCATCGTTGATGTCATTGGGAGGAATTGTGTCCTATCGTTGGTGTCATTGGGAGGAATTGTGCCCCATTGTTGGTATCAGTAGATGGAATAGTGCCCCAAGGGCCAGATAAAAGCAAGCAAAGGACCGCATCTGGCCCCCGGGCCGCAGTTTGGGGACCACTAATCTAGCGGATTCACAGTGTGCCGTGAAATCACAGTAAGCAGTTTCATTACAGAAGAGGAGCCTATACAACTTAGCAAGACTGAAGGTAAGGCTGGAGCTCAACTTTAAAATAAAAATATCTCCCCCATAAAACCTTGTTAAGCTGTCCCTGTGCTGCTGAGTGCCAATAAATCCAGTCCTGCCCAGTAGATGGCATATAAATGATATCAATTGTAACTGTCTGATAGTATAACAACGTTATTATGTAACAGAATCCGATGACACACTGTTTTGAAACGTATAACTACATTTTTCCTGAAATTATTATTTATTGGGTGCTTTCATGACATCCAGCCTTCTTCCTGAGATCATAAATAATTAAATGTGACCCAGAATTGTGATCAAAGCACAAGACATGCAAATATATATATATTTTGTTTATTTTGTTACATAAGACGTTATTGCTTCTTCACAAATAAAATTCTATCTGCAGCTGTCATTAGAAATTACAAAAGGATTATGTTTATAGTTTTTTTTTTTTTTGTAGAATTTTGTAAAACAAAAGTGTGAAAAAAGTTTTTTACTAAAAAGTGCAACAATCTGACCTTATTTATCCCCCCTCCTCCATGCCAAAATGGTGCGCTCAATTCAAATGAAAAAAAAAAAAAAGCTCTGGGGGAAAAAATTCATACAAGGGTAAGTTCACCTCCGGTAATATGTTACCTTCCACCCATATTTAGGGTGTAACACGTAACATGTTACTTTTGAGCTCCCCACCATGCCCCCCATGACAGCAGGCAGGGGATCCTCTCACATTTATAAATCGGAGTGGCTGTGTGGGGCTCCTCCTGCACATCCGCGTCATTTATTTGCAGAGATCTGTAAAGAAATGAACTAAACATCCTGTCTGCCACCGCGGCAGATGGACTTGTAGTTTCAATGACTGCAAGTGCCCAGATCAGCACACTGACTCTGGTATGTCTTTTACCTGAATATTACATGTGTAAATGATGATAGGCAACCTGTCCCTGTGGGTTCTCCAGAGGCTATACAAGTGAAGGAGTGGGGAGCCTAATAGTGGAAAAGAGTGGGGGCTCACACCGCAGGACTTACTAAAGGAGAAATTCTAATTATCACTTGTAGACATGTGCGCTGCCGAAAAATTTGTTAGTTTTCGTTTCATTCAGGTTTTTTTCCGTTTTTCGGGTCACTTGTTATAATCGAAATTTGTAAATTAGAAGATTTGTAAATCAGAAAATCCAAAATTCCAGAAATTTAGAAAATTTGAAAATCCGAAATCCGGAAATTCAAAAATTCGAAAATTTGGAAATTCGAAAATCAGAAATCCTCAAATTCTAAAATTTTTAAATTCGAAAATCCGAAATCCGGAAATTCTAAATAATAACTAACTAATAATAACTAACTATTAAATTATAGGTATTGGAAATTCGAAAATTTGGAAATTCAAAAATTGTAAATTACAAAATCCGAAATCCGGAAATTTGAAATTTCGTAAATTCGAAAATTCATAAATTTGTAAACTTGAAAATCCGAAATCTGATAATTCGGAAATTTGTACATTTCGAAAATTCTAAAATTCGAAAATCCGGAAATTGGAAAATTTGAACATTCGGAAATTTGAAAATTAGAAAATCCGAAATCCGGAAAATTTAAAATAATAACTAACAATTAAATTATAGGTATTCCTTTCAAATTTTGCTGTTAGTAAACATAATGATGACAAATTTATCCGAAGTTGCGAACTATCCGAAATAACGAATGCCGCATCTAAACAAATGGAGCAGAACAAATTAATAATTAATAATAATAATAATAATAAAATGTTTTTATTATTATTTTTTAATTATTAATTCATTACGTTCCATTAGTTTAGATACGCCATTCGTTATTTCGGAAAACTTGTAACTTTGGATAAATTTGTATCCGTTGCGCTCACTAACAGCCAAATTTGAAAGGAAATTCCAATACCTATAATTTAATAGTTAGTAATAGTTAGGTTAATATTAGTTACTCAGCGACAATCAGCGACATATTCCCCGCTGAGCGGATGGAATCCCGTGAAAGAGCCTTAAAGGAGAAGTACAGCCAAAGCTCATTTGGCTGTACTTCTCCTATGGATCACAGGAGTGCATTTAGTTTTATCAGTTTTCTGACGTCACCAATGTCAGTCCAGGCACCGCGTCATTCCAACAATGGGAGTCTGGATCCTGGACTGACACCAAGCTCAGCCTCTCAGCGAGCTGCTGAGAGCCTGAGACGGCCGCTCCACCCCCTCCACAGCTCAGCGCTCCAATGAGCGAGGAGGGAAAAGAGCAGAGAGCTGTGACGGGCAGCCTACAGCTCTCTGCTCATGGAGCTCTGAAAACTGAGTGATCTGCGGTGTTCGATCGCTTGGTTCTCAGTGTAGAAGCCCCAGGAGACAGATGTAGCATCGGACCCATGCTGCATCCACCTAGGTAAGTATTAATAATAAAAAAAATCCTTTATGTCTCTTTTAAGGCTGCAATCATAGGTGTGCACAGTCTATTGCATTAGGGTGTGCATGTGTATATATACTGATGGGCAGGGGCGTTGCTAGGTCTACAAAAGATCTGGGGCTAGAGCCCATAGCAGCATAGTAAAGAAAGTCATAAGCTTGGGCGGGCATACACATATATATACAGTAATATACGTGTGTGTGTACATATATATATAGAGAGCCCCCCACTTACATCAGGGTCCCCAGAGAGCCCCCTTACATCAGGGTCCCCAGAGAGTCCCCCCTTACATCAGGGTCCCTAGAGAGCCTCCTCCTCACATCAGAGTCCTCAGAGAGCCTCCCCCTGTCATCAGGGTACCCAGAGGGCCCCCCATTTACATCAGGGTTCCCAGAGAGCCCCCCTTACATTAGGGTCCCCTAAGAGCCTCCCCCTTAAATCTGGGTTCTTAGAGAGCCTCTGCCTTAAAATCAGGGTCCCCAGAGAGCCTCTCCCTTGCATCAGGGTCCCCAGAGAGCCCCCACTTACATAAGGGTCCCCAGAGAGCCTCCCCTCCCCTTTGGGGACCCCTGCAGAGACTCTGGGCTATTGTCCCTAGATTCGGGGCTATAGCCCCAAAAGCCACCCCCTAGCAACGCCCCTGCTGACGGTGTCAGCAGAGCAATGGATGGTGTCAGTAGGAATGTAATTGCTTGCAGTAGTTTTTATTTTTTTTTTTTTTTTACTTTATCTTATAAATTTTTTAGGAGCCTCCAGGGGTCTTTGGTGAAATATTACAGGTCTGAACAGGGGGAATTTGCACCACACAGGGTGATTAGGGTGTGCCCAGGCACACCTGGCACACCCTGTGCGCACGCCTATGGCTGCAATAAAGTCCCAAGGGGAAATTCAGGGATATGTAGGAGTTGGATACTGGCATAAATTGACCAGCTGATGACAAATAAGGGATCAATACCTGTTAGTGGGCGAGCACCCCCTTAGGGGGCACATGGAGGAGCACTAGTGGATCATAGTAAGTGAAGAAGGGTCATGCAGAGCACAAGACACTTTATGGACTGATTTAGCACTTTATATTTATATGGTTGCACTGTTTAGCACTTTTAAACACGTTTTATAAATAATTGCACATGTGATTTGGGTTTGTATATTTGATCTGCTGTATATAAGTGACACACATTTGCTGCGGCCCTTTGGTTTTTCTGCATTACCAGTAATGGTAATAGGTCTGCTTTTTTAATTTATGATTTAGTCACTATAGAGTACAAGGGTTACACATTTTGAGCATCAACTGATTGGCAATTCACGGATTAAGCATATAAGATTATCATTTGTATCATATTATGTTTTGCATTTTAAGTGTATTTCATACACAGCAAGGGTGTTAGAATTTTGGCAAATTTACCCTGCCATGCTATGATGTCAATAAGACCATGCTGCAACTGTGAGCCAACTAACTGGCTCATGGTTGAAGCACGGATTTCACTGCAAATTCCCTCTTTAGCTGAGAAAAAGAAACAGCCAAGAAAAAGGCATTCAGGTGGCAGCAGTATCACTGAAAGGCATGGAAGCTGCTGATCTACTCTAAAAAGCAATCCACCACTGATCACTTTTGAGAGAGGTGGTAGAGACTGCTGCAGGTGTAAACGAGGCCTTAAAGCTGAAGCTTAGTGATTTTTCTTTTTTTTAATCAGCACCAAGGACAGTACTTACATGAATAATGAATGTCTGGTGTCCTGGTGGCTTCTCTGTTCCTTGAAATCTTCTGCCCTCTGCCCCCTGGATACCCCTTAACATGGGGGTCCGGATGCAGACCCTTCATTCATTCATCTGTCCTCCACTTAGTGCTTTTTATTGTGGGAACCATTAGTACAGCATCTATGAATGGAGGGGGGATGGTTGGAAAAGGTGGGCATAGTTGGCACTTTTGACGAGTGCCTGTGACGGGTAGAACCACTCATATTAAAGTGGCACTTAACTCTAATTAATTTTTTTATATTTAGAGCAAACTTACCCCTCCATCTATGACTCCTTGCTGAGAAAGCACAATGACCCCCCACCCCCTAGCATTTCTAGCCACAGCTATCTTGAGTATGGGCAAATGACTCATGTAGCACTTACTTCCTGGAATCCATCTGCCCTTAGCTCAGGCATGCATGCAGGAAGGGCTGCTTAGCTGAGAAAGCCCCTCCTCCCATGAAAACTCCTATAAATTAAGGCCAATATGTAATCTGCTACATATTTTTGGTAAAACAAATCCCAATAAGCATATATTGATTGTGTAGCACCCTCTAATGTGTGCTAGATGTAGGATAGGCATTGTAGTATAGGTTCTTTTAGTATAGGCAAATTTAGTTAGCTCAGGGCTAAGCCTGAGCTGTGAATCTGGGTCAAGGTTCAGTGAGTCAGGACTAGATGACTCATTCTGACGGCTCCTCTGGTGCCTCCCCCCTGGTCTAGAATGATGTAGAAACTTCTAGAGCTAGAGGGTGGAGGTTAGGAGGTGCTGCCTGGAATATTTATGAGGGCCTCAGCTGATCCCCAGTAAAGGACTAGTAGTGGGCAAGGCTTACTACTACAAACCTACTACAACACTCTCATCAAAACCCCCACATCCAAACCTCGTCAACTCTTTTCTACCCTTAATTCCTTACTTCACCCCCCACCGCCCCCACCCACCAACTTGCTTATCGCTCAACAGATTGCCAACCATTTCAAAAGCAAAATCGACACCATTCGCAAGGAGATATCCAGCATTCAACTTCCCCCCCTACCCAACACATCAGGTCCAACACCACACTCAATACTCTCCTCCTTCTGCCCAGTTACCGCCGATGAAGTTGATAAACTCCTCTCCATGGCCTACCTCACCACCTATCCCCTGGACCCTGTCCCCTCACAATTACTGCGACCACCTTCCCACTCTATCCTCAACTCCCTAACCCACATCTTCAACCTCTCCCTCTCCTCTGGCACCTTTCCTTCCCTGCTCAAACATGCACTGGTTACCACTATACTTAAAAAACCCTCACTAGACCCCATCTGTTTGAATAACTTAAGACCCATCTTCCTGCTCCCATTTGCCTCCAAGCTCATCGAACGCCTTGTCCATGACCGATTGAGTCGCTACCTCACGGACAACAACCTTCTCGACCCCCTACAGTCTGGCTTCCGTCCACAACATTCTACTGAAACTGCCCTACTAAAACTCACCAATGACCTACTAACTGCTAAAACCAATGGCCACTACTCCATACTCATTCTCTTAGACCTCTCTGCTTCCTTTGACACAGTTGACCACCTGTTCCTCCTCAGCAAACTACACTCCCTTTGCCTCTGTGATTCTGCTTTATCCTGGTTCTCCTCCTACCTATCTCAGCGCACTTTCAGTGTAACTTACTCCATCTCCACTGCTCCTCTTCCTCTCTCTGTTGGGGTAACCCAAGGCTCTGTCCTTGGTCCCCTCCTATTCTCGTTCTATACCGCTTCCCTGGGCCAGTTGATAATCTTCCATGGCTTCCAATACCACCTCTACGCCGATGACACCCAGATCTATCTCTCCACTCCTCAACTCACCCCTTCAATCTCCTCTCACATCTCAAACTTACTGAATGACATATCGGTATGGATGTCACACCACTTTCTCAAACTCAATCTTTCTAAACCTGAGCTTGTAATATTTCCTCCTTCCTGGTCCCCCCCATCATAACTTTACCATTAAGATCAACAGCACAACCATTGGTCTTTCCACACATGCCAGGGTGCTGGGTGTAATCCTTGACTCTGACCTCTCCTTCAGCCTGCACATCCAATCACTGGCTAAATCCTGCCACCTTAACCCCCGCAACATCTCCAGAATTTGACCCTTCCTGACTAATGACACCATAAAGCAAATTATTCACTCCTTAATTATTTCCCGCCTTGACTACTGCAACTCTCTCCTTAATGGCCTACTCTTATGCAGGCTATCCCCCCTTCAGTCTATTATGAATGCTCCTGCTAGACTAATACACCTCACTAATCGATCTGTAACTGCTGCCCCTCTCTGCCAATCCCTTCACTGGCTTCCCCTACCCCACCGCATAAAATTCAAAATGCTAACCACAACATACAAGGCCATCCACAACATCGCACCCAGCTACATCACCAACCTCATCTGCAGATATCGCCTAAATTGTCCCCTCCGCTCCTCCTAGGACTTCCTGCTCTCTAGCTCCCTTGTTACCTCCTCTCATGCTCGCCTTCAGGACTTCTCCAGAGCCTCTCCCATCCTCTGGAATTCCCTGCCTCGGTATATCCGATCAGCCCCTAACCTGTCCACCTTTAGGAGATCCCTGAAAACTCACTTATTCAGGGAAGCCTATCCCACACCCACCTAACAACTGTCCCTGAGCCACCCCCCATCAAATTATTTCCTGCATCTATTACCTTTTGTACCACCACCCCCCCTTTAGAATGTAAGCTCTATGAGCAGGGCCCTCCTGTCCCTTCTGTATTGAACTGTACTGTAATTGTGCTGTCCCCCCTCTACATTGTAAAGCGCTACGTAAACTGTTGGTGCTATATAAGTCGTGAATAATAATAATACCTCATAAATAGGCATGAGCCATGCCAGCAGGAGTAGTCGGGTGGAAGATGGAGATATAGTGCTGAGAAGGTTGTCGGTTACCCTCTAGGGTACCCCTAGTCTGGGGGGGGGGTGACCTTAGGCCAGGACTCGGTTGCTGGAAGGATCATGTGACAATACACAAAGAAAGTCCTTCCTTGAGGAACGGGACCAAGAGAGAGGACATGGGTGAGTAGAGCAGCAATAATGCAAACTAACAAGGGGGGAGACTGCCACATGTAGTCAGTTCTCCTTGAAGACAGAGGTGGGCTAAGTCTTCACCCCTTTCCTGGGAGATCTCCTGAGAGTCAGCCGAGTGGGCTGGTGAGAGTCAGTCTGGAGGACTGTAGAGGAAAGTTAGCCTGGAGGGCTAGTGAAAGGGACAGCTGCAGCCAGGTGGACTGAGAGTGCCTGAAAAGGTAGTGCTGGGACCAGTAGCCACAGGAGGAAAAGTACAAGCTGATCACTGTATTCCAGTGGCGACTGGTGCCCACAATTTTTGGGGGGTGCAAACAAACTGAAAAATTCTGAAAAACACTGAAAAAAAACCCATTGCAGCCTCACTGTACCATCAATTGCAGCCACTGTGCACATAAAATGCAGCCACTATGCCCACCATATGCAGCCACTGTGCCCACCATATGCAGCCTCTGTGCCCATCATATGCAGCCATTGTGCCCATCATATGCAACCTCTGTGCCCATCATATGCAGCCTCTTTGCCCATCATATGCAACCTCTGTGCCCATCATATGCAGCCTCTTTGCCCATCATATGCAGCCTCTTTGCCCATCATATGCAGCTTCTGTGCCCACCATATGCAGCTTCTGTATATTTAAGTTATACGGTCGGCAAGCTGATAATATACTTTCCCTTCTATTTCCTAATGCTAACAGCATAAGGATTAAAAATAATTATTGTTGATTGAGAGAGTTTAGTTCCGCTTTAAACCCCGCAGTACTAGAGGATCACAGCTTGCGTGGGTATCTGAGGCGAAGAGGAATGAAGATGTCAAAAAAAAGTCTATAGAAGCCACCAGTGCAAGGGACACTAGTCATTCAGGTAAATACCTTGTGCTGATATAGAGAGATCTTTAGTGTAGCCATAGCCTAATCGCAGGGGTAGGCAACCTTAAAGTGGTGGAGATCTACCTGAACAAGACGGGAGATTAAAGTGGTGGAGATCTACCTGAACAAGACGGGAGATATCAATGATCACCGGGCACAGTGTCACCTCCTCACACCTGATTTAACCACTTGCCGACCAGCTGTCGTCATTATACTGCAGCAGGTCGGCACGATCCCGCGAGCCGGCGAAGCTGTACGTCGGCTCCTTTAAGCGGGATAGCAGGCACACAGGCGCGTCCTCTGTGCTGCGGGGGTGCCGATGCTCATGGCCGGCGGTTGCGACGACCGCCAGCCATGCACGATTGCGGGCACGAGAGGCAGAACAGGGACATGTGTATGTAAACACACAAATCCCTGTTCTGTGAGGACAGGCAGATTGTGAGTTCCTAATAGCTAGGAACCATGATCTGTCATCTCCTATAGTCAGTCCCCTCCCCCCACAGTTAGAACACACACTAGGGAACACAGTTAACCTCTTGATCGCCTCTTTTTTGTTTATAGCACAAAAAATAAAAACCGCAGAGATGATCAAATACCACCAAAAGAAAGCTCTGATTCGTGGGAAAAAAAGGATGTCAATTTTGTTTGGGTACAGCATTGCACGACCGCGCAATTGTCAGTTAAAATGACACAGTGCCGCAGTGCAAAAAATAGCCTGGTCATTGAGCAGCCAAATCTTCTGGGGTTGAAGTGATTAAACCTTTACTGCAGTACTACTATGTTGCAAACATGTTGCATGGCAATCATGGGTTTAAACATATCTCCACCTCACCATCTATCAACACACACTCGGATCGCTTTTCAAAGGAGCAGCACTTGAATGAGCCCTTAGCTGCATTCAGCAGCTGCACCTTAGGGCTCGGTCACACGTAAAGTTGGGGGTGGTAAAACAGCAGGATATAATATAAGTCTATGGCTAAGCGCAGCAAACCCACAGGAAAGCTGCAGGTACACTGCACTGCAACCACAGTGTGGGTAAACTGCAGAACATTAGTGTGAAAGCAGCCCTATACTAATATTCCCAGTGTATTGCTTCACACTGACCTGAAGATCTTTTCTTTCCTGGTGCTGGCACCACTCAGTTGGTATCACTCCACATGGGAAAGGAGGCGGCACTACAGAGGAGGCATCGGCTTATGTGGCTCCTGCTCCCTTCTACAGCTCAAACCTTACATGTAGTCCCTCTGCATTGCACTCTGTGTGATGCTCTGGGATAGCGGGTCAGCAAACCCAGACCGAGATCTACCAGTCACCTGTCCGCGATCTACTGGTAGGTCCTGATCTACAGATTGCTGACCACCAGCCTAATGCCACCTACTATGGCATAATCCAGTATGTGTGGAGCTAATGCATCTTTGAAAGGTGTCCATCTTGTTGATTTGAAAGTTAGTGATAATAATACAAAAATGCAATAAAAAGTTGTTCTAAGCAGCCGCCAAAGGCATTAAAGATTTAAAAGCATCCCACAAAATGACTGTGCAGAACTAAATTTGACTCATTCTCTGGACATGAGTAATCATGGAAAGTAGATCAATGCAATTAAAACGTTTAATATCGTATGAAGGATTGATTTACTTAGCTTGCAAACTCCTTTAGATTGATGTACATTTCCAGACAGGAATGGCATTCAGGCTGTTAAGGTGGGGCTCAGCTCAAAGTCACTCAGCTACGTCGTGTATGGCTGCCAGTTGTATTCCGAGCATTGCTATACAGTGATGCAGAATTAAAGGAGAAGTCCCGTCTGAGCTTGTTTGGCTGGGCTTCTCCTATGGATCACAGGAGTGCAATTCGTTTTGCACTCCTGTGACCAGTTTTCAGCAGAGAGCGGTCTGAAGTCCGCCCTCTGCTGACATCACAGATATCAGTTCAGGCACCGCCTCATTCCGTCAATAAAGTCTGGATCCGTCAGGTGCCTGGACTGATACCCATCTCAGCCTCTCAGTGTCCACCTAGGTTAGTATGATGGGGAAAAAAAACCCCATCCATTTTAAAGAAGACTAATGCCGTGTACACACGAGCAGACTTTACGGGAGACTTGGTCTGGCGGACCGGACTCCGTCGGACAATTAGATCGTGTTGTGGGCTCCAGCTGACTTTTTTTCCCGAAAGTCCGACGGACCTAGAAATAAAACATGTTTCAAATCTTTCTGACGGACTCGAGTCCGGTCGAAAAATCCGCTTGTCTGTATGCTAGTCCGACTAAAACCGACGCTAGGGCAGCTATTGGCTACTGGCTATCAACTTCCTCATTTTAGTCCGGTCGTACGTCATCATGTACAAATCCGTCGGACTTTGGTGTGATCGTGTGTAGGCAAGTTCGTTCATTAGGAAAGTCCGTCGGAAGTCCGCCGAAAGTCCGTCGGATAGACCTTCGGACCAGTCAGGTCGAAAAGGCCTGTCCATACACTACCCTAGCCTGTCCATACACTACCCTAGCCTGTCCATACACTACCCTAGCCTGTCCATACACTACCCTAGCCTGTCTATATACTACCCTAACCTGTCCATATACTACCCTAACCTGTCCATATACTACCCTAGCTTGTCCATATACCTGCGGACCATGGCTGACGTAAGAAAGCGAGCCGGTGCCGCCATTATTTGTCTTCAGGCTGGGTCCAGAGGCGCAGGTGCGATCACGGCTGAAGAAATAGGTTGAGAGGTGCCGCAAAACAACCGTATACATGGACAGGGAAAAGGGGGTGGAGTCAGGGGAATGGCAAAATGGGTGTCAAAAATCCTTGCACCAGCCCTGTCCTAGAGCAGCAATTTTCTCCAGGCACTGTAAGCATTTTGTGCCTTCTGCTACCATTTCTTAATTAATAGCAGAACTCCAGACAAAAATAAGAAAACCTTCTTTTGCAGCAATATTTACAAAAAATACAGGGATTTCCCTCACAATACTTTGTTTTGCCACTAGAAGTCCTCAGTCTGATGGCTAGCATCATTCAACCCACTTCCTCTAAGCCCAGGCTGTCATGGACCCACCCCCAGCCTGTGACTAAACAGTGAAAGCAGAAGAAGCACAGTTATGCGCTCATTTCTCTGTCATTCTACTCCACTGGTGGTCCATCCATTAGGGGCACATGGTGCCGCCCCCCCATTCATGTGTCTGGCCCCCTAATCTACATGCGGGGTGCAGGACGCATGGATTCAAATCAGTCTTTCTTTTTTTTTTATGCACGTGATTAGAGCCAGAGGCTCTAAAAGGGTTCAAAAAAGGGTGGCGCAGTGAGCCCACCTAGTTGTGTGACAATGGTGAATGAATATTCGCTATTGTCGCACTGATTCTCCTCCCGGCAAATCAGAAAAGCGAGTCCTGAGATTGGCTAAAAGGACAGGCGATCCTATTGGCCGCTTAGGAGGAGGAGGAAGGAGATGCATGGCGGCCGAGAGGAGACACACGAGAAGCTACCACACGTCGCCTGGAGCGAACTGATGCCCGCTTGATGGGGTAAGTGCGGGGCCAACCAACTTACCGACAGGGGAGGATCCAATTGACCCGATTGACCCACAGGGGGGTTTCATGTGTGACCCGACCAACCGACCCACGGGGGGAGGATGCGGGAGACTTGAAAGACCGGGGGGGTGGCTATGGGTGCATTGTTTGCCCCCCCAAAAAAAAACACCGATCGCCACTGCTCCAATCTTTCCTACTGTTCGCTCTTTGTGCTGCTGCTTCCTTTTACACTCCAGCCCAACTGTAAAGAGACAGAAAAAGGCTGATTCAGGTGCTTTAAATGTTTGCACTTAAAAATAAATGTAAAGATGTATTAATGATTAAAAAGCCACAGTAATGTGTGTCTTTTTTTATGTACACAGTGTTCAGTTTTAAATGTGTGTAGTAAGGAAAGGGGGGAGACAGAGTGAGAGAGCGAGAAATATACTATACTAACCTATGTTGTATATATACATTCATTTTATTCCAAAATATATAGCAGTTGCAAATCTTGCTTTGATAATGTAGTATGCCATTTGACTGCACTGGACCCCACATTGTTGGGATGGACAGCAGTCAGGTGGCCTTCTAAATGCAGCACTCCCCCGAAGGGACAGGTTGGAGAACGTTTCTCGATCAGCAGCTGCAGCCTCTGATCAATGTATTCTGACAACAGTGGGTGCTGCTGTCAGAATAGTGTTCTGGCAGGGGATTCCCCCAACCACCTTGTTTGTCCTGCCCTCTGGCTGAATAAAAAAAAATAACACTGTATAGCCAGCTTTAGTTTGCTAACGCACTGTGTTTCATAAACAATTGCTTTGTTTGTTTAGTAAATAGTTGTTTAATCCTTTGTTGCATGCTGATCTCCTGCAGCCTCTTTGTAGCCACTTCAAGTTTACATGTCCTCCAGCAATGGCTGCATGGTATTTCTCATTGTGGGGTTCCTGATGGTGACAACAGCGGACCTTGTTTGTGCAATGAGTGTCAGCATGGCTGCTTGTAGATTCCATTGCAAGTGCATGTGACAGGGTGACAACACAGGAATTGGGGGACTGGGATAGAACATTGTCACCCTAAAGCAGGAAGGTCTTGATCAAGGACCTTCATAACAGCATCACCAGTTTCCACATTAAATCTGAATCCAGGTATGGATATTTTTGCATAGTTCCATTAATTCAGCTTGGACCAATGTAACTATACAAACATATCTATACCTGGAATTCAGCGTTACTGAAATTGAATTAAAACTAAAAGCTGAAATTGAATTTTAAATGGCATTAACATGTTAAAGATGTTAACAAACATATACTTACCTCCACTGTGCAGCTTGTTTTGCACATAGTGGCCCCGAACCTCATCTTCTGGGGTCCCCCGGCGGCTCTCGTGGCTCCTCCCCACAACAGATAACTCCCCTAGGAGAAGCGCTCTCCCGGGGGGTTATCTTGCGGGCACGCTCCCGAGTCCATCATTCGGCGTCCATAGCCGCCGAATGTATTACTGGGCCCCGCCCCCCCGGTGCCCGCGTCATTGGATTTGATTGACAGCAGCGAGAGCCAATGGCTGCGCTGCTATCAATCTATCCAATCAAGAGCCGAATACCCCGGACAGAGGGACAGCGCGTCCCCGCCGGGTGAAGTTCCAGAGCTCAGGTAAGTAAAAAGGGGGGTGGGCTGGTGGGGCAGTCACTGCCAGGTCTTTTTTCACCTTAATGCATAGGATGCATTAGGGTGAATAAACACGAGGGTTTACAACCCCTTAAAGGTTTTTTACCTTAATGCATTCTATGCAATAAGGTGAAAAACCTGTGCTGCAGCTCCCCCCAGAACACCCCTTTTTCTTACCTGAGCCCAATCTAATTCAGCGATGGGCACGAGCACAGCAGCTCCAGCCAATGTCGCTCTCCTCATTGGACAGATTGATAGCAGCACGAAATATCCATTTTGAAGTATCCATTTTGGGCAGACTGCCTCTTATGCCGTGTACACACGAGCAGACTTTAGACGGTCTGAACTCCGAAGGACTTTTTGACGGACTTTCGACGGATTTCCGACGGAGTTCCAACGCAACGGACTTGCCTACACACAATCACACCAAAGTCCGATCGTTTTGAACGTGATGACGTACGACCGAACTAAAATAAGGAAGTTCATAGCCAGTAGCCAATAGCTGCCCTAGCGTCGGTTTTAGTCCGTCGGACTAGCATACAGACGAGCGGATTTTTTGACCGGACTCGAGTCCGTCGGAAAGATTTGAAACATGTTCCAAATCTAAAGTCCGTCTGATTTTCGACAGAAAAGGTCCGCTGAAGGTCCGATGAAGCCCACACACAGTCGGATTGTCCAACGGTTGCGTTCCGTCGGACCAGTTAGGTCGAAAAGTCCGGTCGTGTGTACGCGGCATTAGAGATCTCAGATTACATAAGTGTGATGACCAGACTGTAATGAGCTTGTGTATACTGCAGGCCACTATGCACTTTAAATTGATCTGGGGACATTAAATAGTAAAGAGCCTCAGAGTACATTAGTCTGACCCCTCCAGCTGATGCTGTAATAGACATCATCCGGCAGAGACAGTACTGCCCCTAGGTGGCATCAGAGGCCTGTCAGTGTCACCCTGTGCAGTCATGGAGTTCTCCTAGGAATGGTAGCTCAGAGTTACATTCAGAGATGCTGCAGTGTGATGTAAACACATCAGATTCCTCTTACTGTAGCCATCTCTGATACAGGTAGTGGGATTTCCCAAAAATTGCCTCCTAATGGGCCATTTTAACCATAATGCAAAAGTATTTCCCTTGTACGCTGAGAAGTATTGCATGCTTTGCTTATGTAATAAAGACCAAGAGTGTCCGTTTTGGGAGTGCGTTAGTCTGTGATTTAAAGGGACAGAACAGTTATGCTTTGCTTTGTCTAAAGAGCACTTTATAACATTAAGGCTTCATGCACATGGCCATACAGCGCAAGCAATCTCCCCGGACCCACAGCTGCCGCCTACAGCCGCCCATTGAGATGAATTCAAAGATGTCGCTGTCCGTGGCTATGCTCCAGGGGTTTCGTAAAGCACCCACATGGGTGTCTGCCCTGAACGCACATTATCTGCACTTGGAGGATATGACCTCGAACATACTTATGATTTACACAACCCTTGGTGCATAACTGCATACAGCTACATCTTCTAAATGAATCTCAATGGGCAGCTGTAGGTCCCGAGAGAGCAATTATGCAGGCGCTGCACGCTGTACGGTCCCTATGGCCATGTGCATGAAGCCTTACAGATATATCCATAGCTTCAGTGCAGTAAAGATAGATCACAGAGGTTAAAAAAAAAACAGGCCCCGTGATCCTGGGGGGTCCGGACCAGTTGCGGCAGCAGAGCACTGCGCCCCGAGCCCACCGAAATAATATTTGCTAATGTCTTCCTACTGCTCCCCCCAGCCAATCAGAAAGCGAGGCTTGAGACCTGGCTGCCTGGGAGTCCTAAGACCCGATTGGCCGGGAGTCCTGAGACCCAATTGGCCGGGAGGATAAGTGACCACCGGGACTCAGGAGGAGAGGCAGGGGGGAAGCCGCCGAAGCCGCGACCTGGATGGGGTAAGTGCGGAGCTGGTGGGCGGACAAGGGAAGCGGCGATCGCTCACCCGACAGTGCACGTTTAGGAGATATTTACTGTGCCTATAGGTAAGCCTTATTATAGGCTTACCTATAGGTAGAAATCATACAAGGGAGTTTACTCCCACTTTAACCAGGAACGAAATTTTGGACATTTTTTTTTTCGGGGAAAGTTCCCTAAGACCGGGGACGTCTGGTAACTAATAGGCTAAGGCTGTTTTTTGGTGGCTTTAAATGCAACCTGAAACATGGTCGAATTCCCCAACCCCTTTACAAGCTTCAATACAAAAATGTGATAAATACACATTTGATTATCTTATTAATGTGGATACATTTACTATATTATTGCAAAAGATGGACTAGGCCTTTAAGGTATAAATGGACCCTAAAAGGCTTCTGAAGGTTTCAGAAACTATTTAACCATCCCAGACCTGTTCTTGTGCCAAAAAAACAATGGTCCTCATTAGTATTAGTACATTCATATTTCAAATACACAAAAAAGGAAAAAAACAGGTACAGATGGAACAAGAAAGGGGTGTATTCATAAAGAAAAAACAAAACTTGCACAGCAGTTTGTCTAATGAAAGTGCACTAAGAATTAATTTGATACTTTGAGCCATCTAGTGGCAAAAAGCAATATCTTCCATTTCAAATCAATAAAAAGCATTTGTGTAGCACAGGAAATAGAAGAGCAATTGTTTTTGCCCCATTCGCACAGAACAAATGTACATACACATTCACTGGACAAATTGCTATGCATTTTCTTTTTTTAAATATACATGTAAATGAAATAAACTATCCAAAATTAAACCAAAAAACCCCCCTAAACAAAAAACAAAAAACAAAAAAATGTTTTAAACAGTTTCATTTTTTAAACAAATTTACTCCTAAGCAACCTAATGAGCAAAACGAAGGGTTTTCACATGTTGACCATGGGGTGACTGCCCTGCTGTGTCCACTGTGTTCTCTGCAAGATACGGGAGCAGATTGCCCAACTATAGAAGAAATTCAGGCCAGTGAAGGCAGATAAAGGCTAAATGGTCTTCCCCTGCAGAGGGGATCTTTTAGTTATAGGTGAAGCTGGTGACTTCAGTCAGTCGCAGGGTATTATGTGTATTTGATTCTCTAACGGTAAGTAATCCTTGCCATAGTTTACAACTCAAACTCACCGCAGAGATCTTACCAATAGGGACCCAGTGAATAGAAGAGATTGTATGGTGGTTTAAAGTGTTAATAAGAGATACTTTTAATTGTTGTTTAACCACTTCAGTACCCGCGTATAGTCAAATGACGGCCGTAGATGGGATCTCCCATCCTGGGCGGCCGTCATATGACGTCCTGGGCTTCCCGGCCGTCTAGGGGGCGCGCGCATGTGCCGCATTGCTCGGGACCCAGTGCGTGTGCCCGACGGCCGCGATGTCCGCCAGGCACCCGCGATTGCCCGTTAACCGAGCAGGACCGTGGATCTGTGTATGTAAACACACAGATCCACGTCCTGTCAGGTGAGAGGAGACCGATCTGTGTTCCCAGTACAGAGGAACACCGATTGGTCTCCTCCCCTTGTGCGTCCTCTCCAGTTAGAATCACTCCCCTAGGAAACACATTTAACCCTTCGTCTCCCCCTAGTGGTTAACCCTTTCCCTGCCTGTCACATTTATACAGTAATCAATGCAATTTTATAGCATTGATCGCTGTATAAATGTGAATGGTCCCAAAAATGTGTCAAAAGTGTCCGATGTGTCCACCATAATGTCGCTGTCACGAAAAAAAAAAAATCGCAGATCGCCGTTATTACTAGTAAAAAAAATTAATAAATAAAACATTTTTTAAAAATGCCATAAATCTATCCCGTATTTTGTAGACGCTATAACTTTTGTGCAAACCAATCAATATACTCTTATTGCGATTTTTTTTACCAAAAATATGTAGAAGAATAATTATCGGCCTAAACTGAGGAAAAAATTAGTTTTTTTTAAAAAAAATTGGGATATTTATTATGGCAAAAAGTAAAAAATAATGTGTTTTTTTTCAAAATTGTCGCTCTTCTTTTGTTTATAGCGCAAAAAATAAAAACCGCAGAGGTGATCAAATACCCCCAAAAGAAAGCTCTATTTGTGGGGAATAAAAGGACGTCAATTTTGTTTGGGTACAGGGTCGCACGAACGCGCAATTGTCGTTTAAAGTGCGACAGCGCTGAAAACTAAAAATTGGTCTGGGAAGGAAGGGGGTGAAAATGCCCTGTATTGAACCGGTTAAATAAAAAAGATGTTATACTTACCCGCTCTGTACAATAATATTGCACAGAAAGGTCCCTTAATTCCTTGTTTGACAGTCCCCCGCTGTCTGCTCATCCAACCTCCGGGTGCCTCCTTAGCAAACCAGGTGCTAAGACGGCCCCTGTGTGCATGCACTCCCAAGCTGGGCTGTGCATGTTCATAGACACACACAGCGCCAGTAAGCTATGCCCCCACTCACTCCTCACAGGAGTTTGACTGACAGCAACAGGAGCCTATGGCTCTGCTGCCCCCAGTGTCTCCTGTGAGACCAGGAAGTTAAGAGAGCGGTGCTGCAGCCAAGAGAGTGCTGGAGTGATGACAGTAGACAGGAAAGTGTTTAGGGATGAGGTGGGTAGAACAGGTAGTGGGGCTTTTTTCTTTTTTTTTAGCTTAATGAAGGGAATGCATTAAAGTGATTGTAAAGCTATGTTTTGGTTTTTTTTTTAAATAACAAACATGTCATACTTACCTCCACTGTGCAGTTCGTTTTGCATAGAGTGGCCCCGATCCTCCTCTTCTGGGGTCTCTTGGCGGTGCTATCAGCTCCTCCCTGCATTGTATAACCCCATAGGAGAAGCGCTCTCCCAGGGGGTTACCTTGTGGGCACTCTCCCGAGTCCACCATTTGCATCCAAAGATGCAGAATGCCAAGCTCGGCCCCGCCCCCCCGGCGCCTGGTTTATTGGATTTGATTGACAGCAGCAGGAGCCAATGGCTGCGCTGCTATCAATCTATCCAATCAAGAGCCGAGAACCCCGGGCAGAGAGGAAGAGCATGTCTCTGGGAATTACAGGGCTCAGGTGAGTAAAACTGGGGGGCTGGGGGAACGATCACTGTCAGAATTTTTTCACCTTAATGCATAGGATGCATTAAGGTAAAAAAACATGAGGGTTTACAACCCCTTTAAAAATGTTTTGACTTTAGAACCACTTAAACTCCCCAGCATTTATCAAATACCGCATTCTGGCCACTAGACGGTGCTAAGTATCACAGGAAATTCATATGTTACCTAGCACCAGCTAGTGGCCAAATGCAATCATTTCCATTTTAAATTAAATAAAATCAGTTGACTGGTGCAGAAAATAGCACTACACTGTTTTTAGTGACATTTGCACAGAACACATGTACATGCACTTTCACTGGGCAAATTGCTAGGCACATTTTTTTATAAATACATCGCTAAATTAAAAAAATACTCTAAATACACCCAACAAATGCCCCTTAGGGATAATGGGAACCCATTATATTGTGCACAATATGTATGCAGATTCAAACTCACCGCAGAGATCTCACTAATAGTGACCCAGAGAGACAGAAAAGACTGTCAGGTGGTATAACTCTCTAACAACTGGAAATTTTTGATGCAATAACCCTTTAATCCACCTGTATGTTTTTGGGAGACAGCTGAAAGGTCCACAGGAAACCCATGCAAGTACAGTCAGGATATACAAACTCCACGTACATAATGTCCCTAGTGGGATAGTTTCTCTAGCTAAGGATCTCAGTGCTACAATAGAAAATCACTAGTCACGTAGTCACCATGCTTCCCTAAGTAAAAGCCCTGCATTCCTCAATGCTGTTACGCACGATGACATATATGCCTGTGGTTCTGAATTGGAAATTCCTGTTTTCCACTTGAATTGGCTTGTTTCCAGCCTGTTACTGGCACAGTGGTATGACACTACTGCTAGCCGTGCTAATGTAATTTTTCATACTGCTTGAGCAGAACAGCCAGCCCAGTGTAACAGTGGTGACGCATTACCCAGGGGACCTCAAACCATTATGTCACGTGACCTGTCATATCTAATGTTTCTGTAGAATCCTTTTATGCATATACAGAACATCTCTTCTCTCCTGGTTACCAAAAATTTTGATGAGTGAAGACAGGTGAATAACAACCATGTGCACCTGTCCTAGAGGTCCCATCTCCTATACCTGTGTATGTATCAGTGGGCGGCTGGTGCTCAAATTTTTTTTTGGGGGGGGGGCACAAACTGAAAAAAACCCCATCAATTGCAGCCACTGTGCCATCAAACGCAGCTACTGTGCCCATCAATTGCCACCACTGTGCCCATCAAGCGCAGCCACTGTGCCCATCAAATGCAGCCACTGTGCCCATCAAACGCAGCCACTGTGCCCATCAAACGCAGCCACTGTGCCATCAAATGCAGCCACTGTGCCCATCAAGCACAGCTACTGTGCCCATCAATTTCTTCCACTGTGCCCATCAATTGCCGCCACTGTGCCCATCAATTTCTGCCACTGTGCCCATCAAACGCAGCCACTGTGCCCATCAAGCACAGCCACTGTGCCATCAAACGCAGCCACTGTGCCCATCAAGTGCAGCCACTGTGCCCATCAAACACAGCCACTGTGCCCATCAAGTGCGGCCGCTGTGCCCATCAAGTGCAGCCACTGTGCCATCAGATGCAGCTACTGTACCCATCAATTGCTGCCAGTGTGCCCTATCAATTTTCGCCACTGTGCCCATCAAACGCATCCACTGTGCCTATCAAGCACAGCCACTGTGCCATCAAACGCAGCCACTGTGCCCATCAAGTGCAGCCACTGTGCCCATCAAACGCAGCCACTGTGCCCATCAAGTGCGGCCACTGTGCCCATCAAGTGCAGCCACTGTGCCATCAAACGCAGCTACTGTACCCATCAATTGCTGCCAGTGTGCCCATCAATTGCCCCTACTGTGCCCCATCAAATGCTGCCAGTGTGCATCGCCCGGCACTTACCTGTCTCGCAGCGGGTCAGTGGCGGTGTCCGGCACGCTCCTCGATGTCTTCTTCCATCCTCTCTATCAGGCGTCCAATCACAGTGCCTGACGTTTCAGCCAATCAGGAGACAGGTAACAGACCCGAGCACCTGGTTAGCTGAGAGGCGGTTCAGTGTTAGCAAAGCGAATTCCTTTGCCTTGCTAACACACAGCTGAGTGAACAGTGAATGCACAGCATTGCACCCGCTGTTCACCTTTTTGGGTGCCTATTAGAGCCTATGGCTCTAATTAGGTGCTTCCAAAAAACACCCCCGAGTTCAGGCGCCCCGAAAAGGGGGCAGACACCTGAATAGGGGGTGTCTGCGGCGACCATAGATAGATTCATGCAATGCATGAATCTATCTATGGTGATAGAGTGGTGCCAGGCGAGAGGGGGCGGCTGGGTAACTTAAAGGTTTGGCAGTGGTTGGATTGTTTGGGAGTAATTCATATATTACTATAATGATCTTTTATTTATACAGCCTCAGAATCTTCTGTAGAATGTGTTGGAAAAATGTGCAATAAACTTAACCAATTCCAGTCAACAGATGCAACGTGTCAGTAAGTTACCAATGCAAACAGTTAATTACTGCTACAATGAGAAATCTCACTCAGTTTACCTTAATCTGGGTTATCTGTGATCTACTACAACCAGAATTCCAACAGTAACTCACAGGGTCAATGTAGCCAGTTGCTGGGCTACAGCAATATGGAGAAGGAAACAGTCTTCTCTCCCTCTACAGAGATACTGATGATATGTTGCACCATTCTCCTCCAGCCAGAAGAGAGAGAGCTAAAGCCAAGCAAGCCCATAGACTCCTATGCAGTAAAAAAATGGGGCCAATAGACTCCTTACACTGCAGATCCCAATATTCACTTGCAGTTGAAGGAGTGGAGAGATGATTTTTTTTTTTAAGTGCCCAGGAAATGTTTTCCTCTTGATGCTGAGGTAATTAGAAAGAGAGCACCTCTGTTTGATTATTTGCCTGGCAGCTGGAGACCATACCAGGGGAGTTCTGAGACTGGGAGTGAAGACACCCAGGGGCAGTGCAGCATCGTCCACACCTGCACCACTGTCACAGGGAAACAGGAGCGTCTTCTCACCCTCTGCTTCCCACCGCTGATCACTGGAGGCCTTTGGGTTGAGACCGAGGGGCCCCCCTTCTACAGCAAGAGGTCACCGCAGCATCCCGGTGTCTAGTGAGAGGGTTATTCGCCTATTGCTGATAATGCTAGCAAGAACTGAGCCACTGAGAGCAGGACACAAAGTGTACCCAACCCATACTGCATTCTAATGAGTAGGGCCCTCTGATTCCTCCTGTATTGAATTGTATTGTAACTGTACTGTCTGCCCTCACGTTGTAAAGTGCTGCGCAAACTGTTGGCGCTATATAAATCCTGTATAATAATAATAATATACCACACCTATTCCAAACCTAGACTGTACCTATACCAACCCTATATCGCATTGTACCGAACATTTACCGAATCTGGGCCGCATGTACCGTGCACTTGTGCTGAAACTATACTGTACTTATACTGTGTGCAGGTTAACTGGGACTGTCGTTAACACTCTTAAAGGGCCCTAGCAATAGCCAGCAGAAGAACAATCCAAAGGACTATCTCCCCTGTAATAATTATTATGCAAGTCCCCTTTGTTCCCCTGCCCCCCTCCTCTACCTCCTCTACCACCTTCGTTTTCTTTTGGACAGTGCATAACCAGTCAGTCTAGGACTAGCATCGCTACCACCATGCACCATACATGCGCTCTAGCAGTACACTTCCACCTTGGAGATATTATTATAGGAATGTTTGATTTCATCACTTACATCTAAATGGACTTGATTGATGCCTATTTGGAGCTGTTTTACAATTTTTCACTTATTTAACCCATTTTAGTTTATGGGCTGTTGTTCACAAATATATACTTGTATATGTCATTAATATTATCACTTTGTATGCTATTTCTGGTGTACACTCTTTAGGTAATCAGCGCTGCTACTTATTGTTATTAGTACACTTCCAGTACCCAGTAGATTAAAACTTACTACTGGCCACTACTGCACTTGAGGTGGCCTTGCTACTGTTTATGCTGATTTGGATGTCAATTATAATCTTATGCCTAGTCCTTACTGTTAATCACTTTGTATGCTAAATTGTGTTATTACCATTGTCAATCCATTTTATGCTTGCCTAGTTACCAGCTCTATTGGCTGACAATTTATTAAGCTGGTCTTTACTACCTGGTTTGGTGTCTGTTTCCTTTGATATAACACTACCGCTGGGTACCAAGTATTATGCCGCGTACACACGGTCGTACTTTTCGTCTACAAAAGTCCAACGGACGCTGACGGACTAAAGCTGGCTGGTAATCCGATCGTGTGTGGGCTTCTCCGGACTTTCAACTGACTTTTTTAGCCTCAAATCCGACGTACTTTAGATTTGAAACATGCTTCAAAACTTTACTTCGTAACTACGACGGACCCCGAAATCCGCTCGTCTGTGTGCTAGTCCGACGGACAAAAAGCCACGCTAGGGCACCTATTGGCTACTGGCTATGAACTTCCTTATTTTAGTCCGGTGTACGTCATCACGTACGAATCCGACCGACTTTTGTGTGGTCGTGTGTAGGCAAGTCCGTTCGTTAGAAAGTAGGCCGCAAGTCCGCCGCAAGTCCACCGAAAGTCTGCCGGAAGTCTGTCGGACAGGCTGTCTGACTTTTGTAGACGAAAAGTACGACCGTGTGTACGCGGCATTACTTTTAGGTATTTCCTGTGATATTATAGGTTTGTACACACAACCTGGTATGTACGGGGGCTGAGATTTTTTGGAAAAGGTCAAGGCAAAGAACAGGGGACTCATCCTAATCAGCGGCTCCTAGGGGCGTAGAGCCACATCAGCCTACTTCTTAAAGCTGAACTCCAACCTTACCTTCAGTCTTGCACAGTTGTACCGGCTCCTCCCCTGTACTGAAATTCTTTACTGTGATGTCACTGCACACTATGGGCTTTCCATAGTGAACTCCACAAAATTTTTTAGGCTTTCTGGAACTGGGTTTGAAATCAGATTGGTGGTTGTGAGACAGCAAGAAGCCTGTAGTGGGTGTGTTTGGAAACACTCCTCCCGCATCACAAGCTGGGGATCTCAGATCATTTACAGAAAAATGGGAATGGAGTAGTCTGGTACCCAATAGTCATACCTGAATGATAAACTAAAGTTGTTGGCAAATAGGTTGTTCAGCACAAAGGTTAATTTTGGGCTTTGAATGGAGTGTAGCTTAAAGCTGAGTTCCGGCCGCAAAATTTTTTTTTTTTAAGTCAGCAGCTACAAACACTGTAGCTGCTGACTTTAAATAAGTAGACTTACCTGTCCTGGGTGCCCGCGATGTCGGCCGTCCCTCAGCTCTCGGGTCCCAGCACCCCCATCCTAAGTAAGGGAAACAGGCAGTGGAGCCTTGCGGCTTCACTGACAGTTTCTTACTGCGCACACGCGAGCGGTGCGGCGCTCTGTGAATGGCCCCGTGGTTTTCTGGGAACACACATAGTTCCCAGAAGGCAACGGGGCCGCTCACTGAGGAGCAGGACACGCCGCGGAATAGGAAGAGGCAGATTAGGAAGACTGCCTAGCAACAAGGGTTTCAGGTAAGTACATTTTTTTTTTTCACTTTTTTTTTTAAATTTTTTGCAGATTTTTGGTGCAATTTTTTTTTTTTAGGGTGGCCCTCCACTTTAAAGTATTATTAAACCCTCAGCGTTTTTTTAGTTTAACACATTGCGTGCAATAAAATAAACATTTTAAAACACCTACAGTATAAACATCAGTGCTAAATGCCTACACTCAACAACAAAAAATTGTCACCTTGTTGATGCTAAAAATGTTTTTTTTTTTTATCAATGTTCCTATGCTAAAAGCTAACTTTCAGGAGCTGGTTGTGGTGCTTGGCCATACATAAAGGAAAAATATCTCAGTGCCTGTGATTTACAGATATCTGCCGTCTATGGGCAGCCTACAGAATGCACATGTCATGAGATCATACTATCTGCAGCCCATATTCTAATCTGCCTGTCACATTGTTAGCAGAGGATTTCCTCTCTTGAGCCTGGAATACACATAAGAGTTTAATCAGGGCTTCAGAAGCAGAGCTCAGTGATCACATCCCTGACCTTCACTCGACTCAACTCAATTCCACTGCCTGTGGCAGATCTGAGTTAATGTGAGCTGCCAGAATATATCTATATAAATATATATAGATATAGATATCTATATCTAGATATAGATATCTATATCTAGATATAGATATCTATATCTATTTACAGTATATCATAATTTTACCATAAACCGGCCACGACCAGGTGCTCCTCGCAAGATTTCTGACAGAGGCGTGAAAAGAATTATCAGAAGAATTGTCCAAGAGCCAAGGACCACTTGTGGAGAGCTTCAGAAAGACCTGGAATTAGCAGGTACAAATGTATCAAAGAAAACAATAAGGCTACTTTCACACTGGGGCGGGGGTGTGTTAGCAGTAAAGCGCTGCTAGTTTTAGCGGGGCTTTTCGGCCACTAGCGGGGCGTATTTAACCCCAGCTATCGGCCGAAGAAAGGTTTAAAAACGTCCGTGTTGTGGCACTGCCGAAACGCTTTGCAGGGCAACCCAGGTATTCTTATGGTGGTTGACCGGTTCTCGAAAATGTCTTATTGTATTCCACTTAAGAAGTTGCCCACATCTAAAGAACTGGCTTCCATTTTTGCTCGGGAGATCTTTCGCTTACATGGGATACCCAAGGTGATCGTCTCGGACAGGGGTAGCCAGTTTGTGTCCCGGTTCTGGCGAGCCTTTTGTGCACATTTGGGAATTCAGCTTTCCTTCTCCTCTGCGTATCACCCGCAGTCCAATGGGGCAGCAGAACGAGCCAACCAGTCCTTGGAACAGTTTTTATGTTGCTACATTTCTGACCACCATAACAACTGGTCAGACCTCTTACCTTGGGTGGAGTTTGCTCACAATAGTGCTGTCAATACCGCTTCCTGAATGTCTCCATTCATGGCGAATTATGGTTTCTACCCATCCATGTTGCCTGACTCATTAGTTCCTCAGAGCATTCCTGCATTGGAGGAGAATCTCCGTGGTCTTCATTTCACTTGGGTACAAGTCCAAGAGTCCTTGCGACGTGCCAATGATAGGCACAGACTCCATTCTGACCGCAGATTTCTACCTGCACCTTCCTACTGTAACGTACTTTGGGTGTGAGCCTGACGTGAGGAGGGAGACCTCCCGTACCACACCAGGTTGGAGACCACTGGAGTGGGAACAGTGGTAGTCAGAGCACGGTGAGGTAAGGGTGCCTGTTGGGTCCTCACTGCTTGGAGTTGTGTAGCCAAGTGGAAGCTGGAATAGCGGGTGCAGGTCAGCAGATGCAGGTTTGCAGATCAGCGGATGCAGGTCAGCAAGTGCAGGTTTGCAGAGCAGCGGATGCAGGTCAGCAAGTGCATGTTTGCAGTGCAGCGGATGCAGGTCAGCAAGTGCAGGTTTGCAGTGCAGCGGATGCAGGTCAGCAAGTGCAGGTTTGAAGATCAGCGGATGTAGGTTAGCAGATGCAAGTTTGCAGAGCAGCGGATGCAGGTCAGCAAGTGCAGGTTTGCAGAGCAACGGATGCAGGTCAGCAGACAGAAGCGGAGTCAGAATAGCTGGGTCATACACATCAGGGTACACAGCATAAACGGCAGGCAGAGAATAGTCCAGGCTGGGTCTTGGCAACAAGCAATCAGGCAGGTAACTAAGCAGGGTCAAACAAGCCGAGGTCAGGATTGGAGACAGAAGCAAGGTCAGGAAGCTGGCACAGAATCAGGAGCACAGGGAACAGAAGCAGATCAAACCGCAAGGGGGAGCATTACTGAAGCGTCTTTTATAGACCGTTGGGCACCAAAGCGCGTCTAACGCGCGCGCATGCGCACATTCATGCGTGAAGTCTGTGATTCGCGCGTGCTCGTAGGCGCACGCCTTCTGGAGCGGGCAGTATGTCCCTGACACCTCCCAAGTTGGGGACAGGGTCTGGTTGTCATCTCGCAACCTCAGACTCTGTGTTCCCTCATTAAAACTAACAAGATATTTGTGGGGCACACCCTAAAAGATGCATTAAAGATGGTGCAGCCATAAGACCATACAATAGAAGAAAATATTACAGCGCACACATGCAAAAAAGACATTTACCTCCAGCAAGGCTAGTTTAAAAACACCTAAACATTTTCAAAAAGCATTATCAAAAATATGGGGATTTGGTCACACCATATTGCTATATGGTGCTAAGCCCACTTACTGCGTCAAAGTACCCCATAATCAGTGGGTCCTACACTATCCATAGACTGGGAGATCCTGCATCTCTAAACCATGAGAGCAATACACTCTTCTAAATGGGAGAATCATGAGGTCTCCACCCATGACACAAGTGGACACTAATGAGAGGTACTTGATGAGGGAGTGGGGTGCTCCTCACCCAAAGGGATTTGGTCAGAATCCATACAATATACAAACAAGATATTTGGGGGGCACACCCTAAAAGATGCATTAAAGATGGTGCAGCCATAAGACCATACAATAAAAGAAAATATTACAGCGCACACATGCAAAAAAGACATTTACCTCCAGCAAGGCTAGTTTAAAAACACCTAAACAGTAGGACCCACTGATTATGGGGTACTTTGTCGCAGTAGGTGGGCTTAGCACCATATAGCAATATGGTGTGACCAAATACCCATATTTTTTGATAATGTTTTTTTGAAAATGTTTAGGTGTTTTTAAACTAGCCTTGCTGGAGGTAAATGTCTTTTTTGCATGTGTGCGCTGTAATATTTTCTTCTACTGTATGGTCTTATGGCTGCACCATCTTTAATGCATCTTTTAGGGTGTGCCCCCCAAATATCTTGTTTGTATATTGTATGGATTCTGACCAAATCCCTTTGGGGGAGGAGCACCCCACTCCCTCACTAAGTACCTCTCATTAGTGTCCACTTGTGTCATGGGTGGAGACCTTAAGATTCTCCCATTTAGAAGAGTGTAATGCTCTCATGGTTCAGAGATGCAGGATCTCCCAGTCCATGGATAGTGAAGGACCCACTGATTATGGGGTACTTTGTCGCAGTAAGTGGGCTTAGCACCATATAGCAATATGATGTGACCAAATCCCCATATTTTTTGATAATGTTTTTTTGAAAATGTTTAAGTGTTTTTAAACTAGCCTTGCTGGAGGTAAATGTCTTTTTTGCATGTGTGCGCTGTAATATTTTCTTCCCTCATTAAAACTGGCACCACAGTTTATTGGGCCTTTCCATATTCTCTGTAGGATCAACCCAGTGGCTTACGCTTTAGACCTTCCTTCTAATATGCGTATTTCAAATGTATTTCATGTCTCCTTATTAAAACCTTTGGTATGCAACCATTTCACCACTTCGGTACCACGTCCTCACCCAGTTCAGGTTGAGAACCATGAGGAATATGAGATACAATCTATAATTGATTCCCGTAACTTCCAGGGGCGCATACAGTAGATGGCTCATTGGAAGGGGTACGGTCCGGAGGAAAGCTCTTGGGTCTCATCCTCAGACGTACATGCTTCTTTCCTCCCCCATGCCTTCCATATATGTTTTCCCCTCAAATCTGGTGGTCCGTTGAGGAGGAGGTAATGTCACGGCTGGCCTCAGCCCTTCCTTCTCAGAGCTCTGTGCTCTGCTGTCGGTTAATTGCCAAAGACTCTTCATTCCACAGTCACCTGGTCTTCATTTCCTGCTCATCAGCTAGAGCTGCTGGTTATATAAACTCCCTGGGTCAGATCATCTGTGCCTTTGCCTTGGTCAACAAATCCGGACTCTCTCTTCTGTGTTTTCCTGTTATAGACTTTTGCTCGGCTGACTTCCCTTCTGGTTTCTGATCCTGTTTGCTGTACCCAACTATGCTGATCTCTGGACCCCTGTTTCTCTGGCTTGTTCTGACTTCCCGTCCTGGTTACCGAACTATGGCTATGTTTTGAATACATTTGCTCTGTTTATACCATTTTATTAAATATTGTGATTTTTACTGCACTTCTGTCTCAGTCTGATTCATGGTTCCTGACAGCAAGCCCCCTTTTGTTACCCTGTCCCCTCTGCTACCATCCTCATTTTCTTTTGGACACGGCATGCCAAGTCGGTCTAGGACTAGTATCGCCGCCATAAATGTGCTCTGGCAGTGTAGTTCCTACACTCAATAGATTAATCTTTATTACTGCTCATTTCTGCACTTGAGGTGGCCTCGCTACTGTTTATACTGATTTGTATTCCAAATGTCATCTTATGCCCAGTCTTTACTGTTAATCACTTTGTATGCTAAATTGTGTCATTATGATTGCTTATCCATTTTATGCTTGCCTAGTTACTAACCATATTGGGTGACAATTTATTATGTTTGCCTTTGCTACCTGGTTTGGTGCCGGTTTTCTTTGATATAGCACTACTACTGGGAACTACTTGATTGATTTCCTGTGGTATTGTACACTCAACCTAGTGTGTTAGAGGGGCTGACTTTTTTTGTTTTTTTTTAATGATCGAAGCAAAGAACAGGGGGCCCATCCTAATCATAGGCTTCTATTGGGGTAGCGCTACAGTTGTGTGATGCAAGAGGTACTCTTCCTCTGCTTCTGACCCTGGCAGTGGGCAAATCATGAATGGTGTTGAGCAGGGGTAGTCGTACCTGGACAAAATCAATGTCACTGTAAAAATATAAACTTAATATAGCCTACCTTAAAAGTTAGCTTCAGTGAGAAACTTGGCAATTTACTTTCATTCACAATTTTTTTCATGTCTGGGGAGTAATTGGTCACCCCCGAGTCTGATGTTGAGTTCATCATGAAAGCAGAACATCTGGTACTGCAGGCAGATCTACTTGACTAATTTCAGGCCTGGCTATCTGCTCTGATTTCTGTCCAGTGCAAGTAGTATGTAGGGCAGTGTCCAAGGCTCAGTACTATGTAGGGCAGTGTACAGAGGTCAGTAGTAGGTAGGGCAGTGTACAGAAATCAGTAGTAGGTAGGGCAGCCTCCAGGGCTCAGTAGTATGTAGGGCAGTGTACAGAGGTCAGTAATTTGTAGGGAAGTGTACAGAGATCAGTAGTATGTAGGGCAGTGTACGGAGGACAGTAGTATGTAGGGCAGTGTACAGGGGTCAGTAGTATGTAGGGCAGTGTACAGGGGTCAGTAGTATGTAGGGCAGTGTACCAAGGTCAGTAGTACGTAGGGCAGTATACAGAGGTCTGTAGGATGTAGGGCAGTGTACAGAGGTCAGTAGTATGTAGGGCAGCTTCCAGGGCTCAGTAGTATGTACGGCAATGTGCAGAGGTCAGTAGTAGGTAGGGCAGGCTACATAGGTCAGTAAGATGTAGGGCAGTGTACAGAGGTCAGTAGTATGTAGGGCAGTGTACAGAGGTCAGTAGTATGTAGGGCAGTGTACAGAGTTCAGTAGTATGTAGGGCAGTGCACAGAAGGTCAGTAGGATGTGGGGCAGTGTACAGAAGTCAGTAGTATGTAGGGTCAGTAGTATGTAGGGCAGTGTATAGAGATCAGTAGGATGTAGGGCTGTGTACAGAGGTCAGTAGTATGTAGGGTCAGTAGTATGTAGGGCAGTGTACAGAGATCAGTAGGATGTAGGGCAGTGTACAGAGGTCATTAAAATGTAGGGTGGCGTACAGAGGTTAGTAGGATGTAGAGTGGCGAACAGAGGTCAGTAGTATGTAGGGAGGTGTACGGGGGTCAGTAGGATGTAAGGCGGCGTACAGAGGTCAGAGGGATGTTGGGCGGTGTACAGAGGTCAGTAAGATGTAGGGCAGCGTACGGTGGTCAGTAGCATGTAGGGCGGCATACAGAGGTCAGTAGTATGTATGGTAGGGGTTGGGAGCACATGCTACAGGAAGATCCAGAAGGCAAGGTATGGGGGGGTCAGTAGGGCACAGTGCAGGGGAGTCAGGAGAGCACGGTACTGGGGGGTCAGGATTGTATGGTACTGGCAGATATGGAGGGCACACGGTGATCAGGAGGCCTGGGGTCTCAAGAGAGCATGGCACTTGGGGGACAGGAGGGTTTGGTATTGGGGGGATTAGTAGGGCTGGGGTGTCAGGGGAGCATAATACTGGGGGGTTAGAAGGGCATGGTACTGGAGGGTCAGTAGGGCTGGGGTGTCAGGAAGGTATGGTATTGGGGGGGGGGGGGTCAGAAGGAAATGATACTGTGATGTCAGGAGGGTATGGTGCTGAGACATCAGGGGTGGGGGCTGCCTCTGCAGCCTGGGATTGGGTAAGCGTGTGTATGTGCTGCTCTGGAGCAAAGGGTTGGCAACAGTGGGACGTCTTCGTGGTCTACGTGGTGCCCCATTGTTGGTGTCAGTGGGAGATAAAGTCCCTCATCATTGGTATTAGTGGGAGGAATTGTGTTCCATTGTTTATATCAGTAGGATTTATTCCTCATTGCGGGCTTCGGTTGAAGAAATATTGCCCCATTGTTGGTGTCAGAGGAAGGAATTATGCCATGCTGTTGGTGTCAGTGAAAAGGAATAGTGCCTTGTATCAGGATAGTGCCCCAAGGGCTGGATAAAGGAAAGGAAAGGCCTGCATGCAGCCTGTGGGCTGCAGTTTGGAGACCATTGTTCAGTATGGAAAAAATAGCAGCTATTGTAGATGCTGATTCTCAGTGCTGAAAATCTTTATCTGAAAATAGCAGTCTTCCAACACTGAAAACAGGTCTGGATAAATCTGTAAGTAAACTTGAAAACTTCTTCAAATGAATATAAAATAGATGAGATTAACCTTAATTCTACACAAGCAGTGACAAAAATGTTTTTTTTTTTGTTTTTTGTTTTTTTAGATTGGTGCATATAGTTTATTTATAGTTTTGTCCATACAATTTTTATAATTCCTTTAAGAACCCCACATACTTTATTTACATCCGTCATATATTATTAAACAAGAGCATGGTAGATCTAATTTTCAGTTCCTTGTAGTTATGGCACAATACCATTGCAGTGGTCTCCAAGCAACAATGGTGACAATCTCAAACAATAACCCAATATTTTTGAAAACTCAACAAGTATACTCGTTTACACTTTATAGAAAGATTTTTGTTGTTCTAAGTCAAATATCCTATCAGCTGTAAAGCAGCTTACAAATAATGCTTATTACTGCATTCTAAGTAGAACTGTCTCCAGACAAAAGTGTCTGCTTTACCACCACCAGCCTATGCTAGACAGATAGGTCATCAGTCAGTGAATCATGTTATTGCTGTGTTAGTGTTGCAAGCTAGCTACTATGCTTATGGATAGTCAACTGATTACAGCATATCTACACCTATGAACATAAATGCAATAAATCGCAGCCTATTAGTCCTTAGATGTGGTTACTGAATACATTTATTTTTCAGACTTTATTGCAGCAACCTGCAGCACAGCACAACCTTTTCTGTGCAGCAGACGCCACGTCTATGTAAACGATCTTCCATAAACCTGAAGATATCTACTCGGGTGGACTTCTATCCATATTTGACCCGACTCACTATCTGAGAGGGTGTCCTGACCAGCTGGCCTCTTCTCAGATCCTCATAGCCTTCTACTAGTATCTATCAATTTTCTTATACTACACCAATATCAATTAAGCTTCTTGTTTTATTGCCTTGATGGGAGGTCTCAGTGGGTGGGCCCCTGTGGCTTTTGCCTCCCTCTGTTAGCGGAATTGTTTATGGTGGTGCACCTATCCCTGGTTTTATATACAGCAGTTGATATCCTTTCATATACAGTATCTCCGTTGTTAGGCAGTGTTTTTCTGCTACAGACACTTCTGAAGAAGAGTCCTCAAAATGCGTCAGTTATCTTCATCTATATCCCTTTGGGGATGTTCCCCTAGTAATCGCTGTTCTTTTATTACATTTCTGTATTATGTGTATATATATATTGTGGCAGAGTGTTGCCCTGCCAGGGTCTAGAAGGAGGATGTGACCCAGAATTCTCAACCAGACGGGTTGAGGGGCTCCAGGGAGCATGTAACTTGAAGAGGAAACTGGCCTTTCAGTTTCCTCAGTGTTTTGTAAAGTCCACTTTGGGACCTGGAGCTTGGGGATTTCTGAGAGATCCGGGTGGGATGAAATCCCTAGTCCTGGGTCCTGATTTTGAGAACAGCCAGCATACTGATTGGTCAGGTGTGTGCTGGGCTTTTAGTAGTAACATGGCCATGGTTCTGGGCTCCAACTGGCAGATAGGAAGTCTGAGTACCAGGAGTCAGGAGGGCTCCACATGGGAGCCAGTGCAGCAAGAGGCTGTTAGCTGTGTGTGTCCAGGGAGCCAGAAGCTGTGTGCGTTGAAGGGCTTCATAGCTGTGTGCACCAAGGTGGTCGGTGAAACAGTCTGTATTAGACCTGGAGTGTAAGGCCAGAGCTGCAGTGCTACAAGTGAGAGCCAACTAGGCTGAATGTAATTTTGTTGATGAAAAGGAATGCTGAAACCCTTGTGAGGGAAACATATCTTTGTTGAACTTTCTTTTAATAAAAATGGGCAAACAAAGCCCTTAAAAAGAAGAACCAGCGAGTGGCGGTGTTCTTCAAGCTCTACATTTGATGTTAATCCTTTACAATATATATATATATATATATATATATATATATATATATATATATATATATATATATATATATACATATATATATATCAGTCATTGTGAACAATATGTATTCTAGGATGCTTTTTAACTTTTTGTACCAATAAATGACCAAAACCTTTTATTGTTGATACTCTTTAGTTTGTGCCTGTATAGTCCCATTCCCAAGAGGGGTATCTGTTCTATGTATGTATTTAATGGAAGACAGCACACAGCAACATTTAGCCAGATCTATATACTTATCTGTCTTTGGGTCTTGTAAGTACAGACATTGCTGGATCTTGGGGACCTTGTTCTCTAACTACCCCTCTGGTACCTAGCTATAGTCAGCTGTGGGTCTGTTAAAGGGGACACTGGCTGGTGCCCTGAAGAGCTCAGTCCAGACACTTTACTGCGTAAAGGGACTTTGCTCTACTGGTTCTACTACTACTACTACTACTACTACTTAAACTACAGGAAGATTGGGTCCTCAGTATACATAGTTCATATTCTTGGAGGATCTCACCACTTCCCTCATCCCTATCCAAGTTCTCCGAAAATAAAAACAACATCCCCTAGATTGGTCTTTGGAGAAAGAAAATGAAGAATGAGCCTGTTGTGTGCTTGGCTGTGGGGCTGAAGTTGGGAAGACCTGGACAAGTGATTTCTGCAGCTTCTACAAGAGTAGCGCTACATAAAAAAAAAAATCAGCAGAAGTGACATTACTTACATTTAGGCCTCATGCACACTGGACGTTAAAATAACGTTATAAATTTTTTTTGTGCGGCCCTTTGGTGATGTTGTGTTGCACTTGACCTTGCTAAGTAATTTGCAGGATAGTGTTGGCAGAGATCTGAGAAATGGCAAAGCAAGATACAGGTAAGTACCCAGCACAGGTTAGGTGGGGTGTGGGTTTTACCAAATTTTACATGAACCCTAAAATTACGGAAAATGCTATGTATTAATTTTCCAAAATCACATTCAGCCACTCTGAATTTTGTGTGGAGATTTCCTCATGAGAGGAAGGATGACAGATTTTTATGGTCCCAGTTTTCCATTTCAGGAAAATATAAATGGGTAATGAATGATGTCTATTTGGCCTTCCCAGAAAAATACAACATTGCTTGTGATTTATTGATTTTATAATGTAATGCTGACATATCCAGAGATGATGATGATGAGTGATTAGTTGGTTGACCAGAATCTACTGACATATCGGTGACGTCAGCAATGGTTACTAAATAATAAGAGCATCCCTTTCAGTGTCGGTTATCACTACGGTGCAATGGTAGAGATCACGTTTCTCTAATCAAGGTGCTAAATATATTTGAAAAAGAACTCCAAATACAATAGAGGGTCAAATACACTATATTTTCAAAAGTATTGGGACACCTGCCTTTACACGCATGAACTTTAATGGCATACCAGTCTTAGTCTGTAGGGTTCAATATTGATTTGGCCCACCCTTTTCAGCTCTAACAGCTTCAACTCTTCTGGGAAGGCTGTCCAACTCTTCTGGGAAGGCTGTTTAGGAGTGTGTCTATGGGAATGTTTGACCATTCTTTCAGAAGCGCATTTGTGAGGTCAGGCACTGATGTTGGAGGAGAAGGCCTGGCTCACAGTCTCTAATTCATCCCAAAGGTGTTCTGTCGGGTTGAGGGCAGGACTCTGTGGCTGCCAGTCAAATTCCTCCACCCCAATAATCACAATTCTCATCTGCCAACATGGCAAAGGGACTAGTAGATCTAAATGGAGCACAAATATGTTGACATCACTGCATTGTAAGTCCATTGAATAGTTCCTCCAGCCCGCTAACTGAAGGCCTGTACTTCCATATGGACTTGGGGCTGGGGGAAGAGTAGGAGGCAGATGAACTGATCATGGTTGCAGTCAGGGCCGGATTAGGAACATCATGGGCCTGGTGCTGAATATTTTGGTGGGGCTTTTTAGAAAAAAAAAAAAAAAACTAAATATGTGTAGCGGTCACATATTTGCTTAATAATATTATGTTATAGCTTAGTATCTTGTGCCATCTAGCGGCCTAAATACTAAAGGACTGCATCTTTATTTTTCATCATTTAAGAAGTTGACATGGAAGTGTTTTGCTTGTTTACATTTGGACATTAACTTGACCTACCCACAATGCCCATTGACTCCCATGAACATCAGGAGAACTGAACTGCATTGTGGGAAGATTATAAAAGGGCTGGGCGCGGCCATCTTAGGTCTCTTGGACATGCATGGCCAGCCTGGGAGGATCTGTGTCAGGTCTCCAGCACAGCGTGGCCTACCTCCATGGAAGAGTGATCCGAGCAGCAATACTGTGACACTCCAGAGAGCTGGACTGACGGCGGAGCAAGACTGGGAAGGAGCCAGAGGAGTCTGTCTGAGCCATCTGAGGGTGTCGAAGCATCCTGTTGTGTGGAGCGGAGCAGCGCAGCAGTGCCGGCCGGCCGGAGACGGAACCCTGTACATCAGAGTGGAACCTTCTGACAACACCATCCTGTTTGGGTGAGAGGGCTGTTGCCCAAAAGCTTCTTGATGCACTTTTACACATTCATCTGTACAATACAGAGTTGCTGGAACCCATAGTCCTACAAGCAAAGTCAAGAGGATTAGACTGAGCTAAGATTAGGCTTTGGGCCTGTACCTTATTGAGGATTCAGTCCTGTGTCATTGGCATCAGAGATAGTTGCAGTGCTTCTTCACCAGAACTTTGATTCTATATTCAGCCTACTTTATCTGGAGTCATTAAACCCTTGGATTACAAATTCAGTTTATTATTTGCTAGCAGAAGAAAGAAGAAAAGAAGGACTGTCCAATAAAACACAAGGCTTTGTGTTTCTTTGCCATATTGAGGGTACTGTGATATTAAATATGGGAGCTCCCTAGATATTGTACTGTATTTCAATTAAATTAGTCTATGATTTAATTATAGTTACAAAGTGTGCACAGAATAGGATATTGCTCATAGTGAGATCAAGTTACTCTGTCATTTATCCTATGTTCTTCCAGCACATTATTAACCGGTTCAATACAGGGCAATTTCACCCCCTTCCTTCCCAGGCCAATTTTTAGTTTTCAGCGCTGTCGCAATTTAAACGTCAATTGCTCGGTCGTGCAACGTTGTACCCAAAAAAAATTGACGTCCTTTTTTCCCCACAAATAGAGCTTTCTTTTGGTGGTATTTGATCGCCTCTGCGGTTTTAATTTTTTGCGCTATAAACAAAAGAAGAGCGACAATTTTGAAAAAAACACAATATTTTTTACTTTTTGCTATAATAAATATCCCAATTTTTTTTTTAAAAAACTAATATTTTCCTCAGTTTCGGCCGATACGTATTCTTCTACATATTTTTGGTAAAAAAAATCGCAATAAGCGTATATTGATTGGTTTGCGCAAAAGTTATAGCGTCTACAAAATACGGGATAGATTTATGGCGTTTTTAAAAAAAAAATATTTATTTCTTTTTTTAGCGCCGATCGCGATTTTTTTTCGTGACTGCGACATTATGGCGGACACATCGGACACTTTTGACACATTTTTGGGACCATTCACATTTATACAGCGATCAATGCTATAAAATTGCATTGATTACTGTGTAAATGTGACAGGCAGTGAAGGGGTTAACCACTAGGGGGCGGGGAGGGGTTAATATGTTTCCTAGGGAGTGATTACTAACTGTAGGGGGAGGGGACGCACTAGGGGAGGAGACCGATCAGTGTTCCTCCGTTCTGGGAACACAGATCGCTCTCCTCAGAGCTGACAGGCTGTGGATCTGTGTGTTTACACACACAGATCCACATGCCGGTCCGGTTAACCGGCAATCGCGGGTGCCCGGCGGACATCGCGGCCGCCGGGCACATGCACTGGGTCCCGAGGAACGCGGCGGGCGCGCGCCCCCTAGGCGGCCGGGAATCCCGGGACGTCATATGACGCCCACCCAGGATGGGAGATCCCATCCCAGGACGTCATATGACTATGGGCGGGTATTGAAGTGGTTAACAAGTTATTTCAAACACTTTACATCTGTATAATATTTTTGTAAGTAAAGTCAGTTGACTGTCGGACTACGTTGGTCTGACAGTGCAACCATTGTAGTGTCTTACTTTAAAGCAATTACAGTAAACAAAGTTCCTATTTAAGTACAACTGTGTGAGTGTTGTTTTCCTTTGCATCATCAAGCAAGTGGAGGCCAAGGTAAAGGCAAACAGGTATATTACATTGTGTACTGTGAACTTGCCATTAAGGTTTTGTCTTGACTGCACACTATTACAAAGGGGAAATAAAGCAAAGTACAGGCCCAAATAAATCAGCAGCTCCTTCGGGGGTAAGTGCTACATATGCAAACAATTTTATAACAAATTAAATTTAATAGAGAGAGAGGGAGGATGAGAGAGAGAAAGGGGGTGAGAGAGGGGTGAGGGGTAAGGGAGGGAGGATGAGAGAGGATGTGCATGAGCATGCATGGGAGTGACATCAACGTAGCCTGTCCAAGGCAAGTGACCGAAGGCACAGAACCCGGAAGGAAGACCGGGTCCAAGATGGAAGTGCCTGGGACCCGCCGGATCAAAGCGTAGCGCCGGAGGCCTCAGTCTGTCAAATAAGTGTACCCTAATGTGTTAATATGCTGTGCATACTAGTACATTATGGCATAACCCACCTCAGGACCTCTAAAAAGTAGTAATGTTAGCGAAATTTACTACCACTTTAATATCACAGGATCCCAGAAGCCTCTCATGGGGCCCCCTACTGACCCGGTGGCCCTTGGGCAATGCCCAAGTGCAAAGTTGCCAACATTTAAAAAATATTTTCAGGGACACTTTTTTTTACCAGTGGTATATTTAAAGTCAAATATGTTTTTATTGTCATTAACAAAATAAGGTAACATGAGTAGCAGTCAGATGTCAATATCATAGGTAGTAAAAAGTATGTCACATTTCCAGTATACAACACGAAACCGCGCAAATGAGAGCATCAATATCCCACCCACCATCAAGAGCAGACGGTAACAACCTGTTCAAGGAATCTTGAGGGCTAATCTAGTTGAAGGGTATAACATCTGACTGTGGGGTGAGAGGTCATAATCGTAAGAAGAGAGGAGGGAGACGAAAAGTAG
Organism: Lithobates septentrionalis; assembly: GCA_037952835.1. Taxonomy (NCBI): domain Eukaryota; kingdom Metazoa; phylum Chordata; class Amphibia; order Anura; family Ranidae; genus Lithobates; species Lithobates septentrionalis. The sequence continues at coordinate 591,103 of JBBDGP010001814.1, read as the reverse complement.
AGGGGAGAAGGGGGAGGGAAAGGAAGGGCAGAGGTAAAGGTGAAGGGGGCTTGAGCAGACCTCGGCACGACAAACCTGTATGGTGTAATCAGGATGGGTGTCCGGGTTGACCTTGGGGTGTCAACAAAGTTTTCAGGGAGTCCGAGGTAGAGTAGTCGATCCATATGAGCCATAGGATCTTACATTTTTTAAAGGTATCATTATCAAGGGCTTACATCTCCTCCATGCGCATGATGTCATTGACTGTGGAGACCCATAAGGCCAAGGGGGGGCTAGTGGTAGTTTATAAAAATAGGGGTATAAACCCCAAAATAGGGGTATAAGCTGTCTGGCGGCTGATAGGAAGAAGCGCAATAAGGTACGTTTCTGGAAAGCTATGGAGCCAGGGAGCATAGATAGTAGAGCTATTTCTGCTGTATGTGTCAAAGACCTGTGACCAGAGGGGCTGAATGGATTGACAGTCCCACCATATGTGTAAATAACTTCCATCTGTCGACACGCATCTCCAGCACAAGGGAGGTACGGATGGGAATATTTTGTGGAGAGATTGAGGGTCCCTGTACCATCAGGAGAGAAGTTTGTTACCAGTGGTATATTTAGAGTAGAGGACATCCCCTATGCTCCTCTATACATCACAGTAGTAATCACAAAATTAAATGAGTACTAATAATGGGCAGAACAAATATGAGGACTGAGTAGATTTCCTTTAGTTGAACTAACAAAAGTGTGCTCATTCTAGAGCTGGTAACATTGAGAATATTCAATATAATTTGAAAGAAATGTTTTTGTGGGTAAGAGGCATAGGGAAGGAGTATGGATGGTATAAAAGTGGGAAGTATGTGCAAGGGGAGGAATAGGAATGTGGAAGGTATAACAGTGGGCACTATGTACAGGAGCGGAGTGAGGAGGGTATGGCAGTGGGCAGTATGTACAGGAGAGAAGTGTAGAGGGTATGACAGTGGGCAGTATGCACAGCAGAGGAGTGTGGAGGGTTGAAAGTAGGTGGTATGTACAGGAGAGGAGTGTGGACAGTATGATAGTGAGCAGTATGCACAGGAGAGGAGTGTGGAGGGTATGACAGCTGGCACTATGTACAGTAGAGGAGTTTATGAAAGTGGGCAGTATGTACAGGAGAGGAGTGTGCACGGTATGATACTGAGCGGTATGTACAGGAGACGAGTGTGGTGGGTAAAACAGTGAGCAGTATGTGCAGGAGATGAGTGTGGAGGGTAAGACAGTGAGCAGTATGTACAGGAGACGAGTGTGGAGTATATGACAGTTGGCAGTATGTACAGGAGAGGAGTGTGGACAGTATGATAGTGGGCAGTATGCACAGGAGAGGAGTGTGGAGGGAATGACAGCTGGTACTATGTACAGTAGAGGAGTTTATAAAAGTGGGCAGTATGTACAGGAGAGGAGTGTGAAGGGTATGATACTGAGCAGTATGTACAGGAGACGATTGTGGAGGGTAATACAGTGAGCAGTATGTACAGGAGACGAGTGTGGAGTGTAAGACAGTAGACAGTATGTACAGGAGAGGAGTGTGGAGGGTATGACAGTAGTGGGCACTATGAACAGAAGAGGAGTGTGGAGGGTCTGACAGCATGCACTATGTACAGGTGAGGAGGGTGAAGGAATCTGGGAAGGAAAAATGTAAAGGTTTGTGGAAGGATGTTTAGGGACTGCATAGTGGTTAAGCGGGCCATACATGGATTGAAATTAAGCCAATTAAGCAGAGACCAGCCATAGTCAATCGATGTATGGGCTAGCTGGTTGTACACAAGTCAATCTATTAATTGACTTGGGTACAACCAGCCTATCAGGTTTTTCCCAAAATCAATCAGTACTGCCAGCTATAGTTAGCAACACTGATCATTGTAATTCTGTGGGTTGGGAAGGCTCCCCACTGGCAGAACACAATAACACTGCAGGAGTGATCCCTCCATCCACAGGTCAGCAGGGGAGAGGGTGTGTGAGGACAGGCTGGGGAAAGAGGTCTGTCAGCAGGGGAGTGTGAGGTGGTCATGGAGGGATATCAATCAGCGGGTGGGGGGAGTAACTGGGAGTGATATCTTTTGGAGTAGGGTCTGTCATCTGCAGGTTGGAAATGGTCACCTGTGATATAAGTTGAAGGGAGGTGGCTAACATGGGAAGTGGCTGGGGAGTGACCTGGTTGGTGGGAGTGTGAAATGGATGATGTCTTTCAAGTTTCTTTCACCTTTGCGGTAATGCTTACTGCCCTCTGAAAACTAATCTGTGGTTGATTGATTTTCAACAAGTGTTATAGCAGCAGCTGACAGACATTCATGAGGTGCTACTGCCGCCTCCTTGTTTTTTTTTTACATTGCTAAATGGTAGTTTTACATTGTTGGACTATGCTGCTACTGCAAGCGAGTTTGGCTTGCAGTTGCAGAGTGGCCCCATTGAAATCAATAGGCGAGTTTGACAGGCGGTGCTGCCTGTCAAACTCTGCAGGCACTAAGCTGTCCATTGAGCTCAGTGCCTCTGACAAGAAGTGAGGAGAGGCTCTGTGAGCTCATCCTCTCAGTCTGCTGCAAACAGAGCGTGCCAGCTTGTATTTAAATTGGCCGCGCTGTATGTAGCCGGAACCATAGATGATAGGAGCCCCAAATTGACCAATGGCGGGGTAGGTCTTCAGCTACCTACCCCCCAAATTTGGGGTCTCTGTGACCCCTGGTCGCCGAACCACGACCCTCGAAGTTGATCTTTTTTTTTTATTTTTGGCAAATGGGCCTATCCTAAGGTAAGGGGGCTTGGAGCTGCAGCTCCAATAGCCCCTATGTTAATCCGACCCTGGTTGCAATGCTCTGTGGTCTCTGCAAACATTTAATACATGCATAGTTTTTTTTATTATTTTGGTTGCATTTTTTAATATTTTGCAAAAGCTAGTAAGCAATTTACCTCTATTTTTGTTGCTTAACCACTTCAGCCCCGGAAGGATTTACCCCCTTCCTGACCAGAGCACTTTTTACAATTTGGCACTGCGTCGTTTTAACTGCTAATTGCGCGGTCATGCAATGCTGTACCCAAACGAAATTTGCGTCCTTTTCTTCCCACAAATAGAGCTTTCTTTTGATGGTATTTGCTCACCTCCGCGGTTTTTATTTTTTGCGCTATAAACAGAAAAAGACCGAAAATTTTGAAAATAAATGATATTTTCTACTTTTTGTTATAAAAAAAATCCAATAAACTCAATTTTAGTCATACATTTAGGCAAAAATGTATTCGGCCACATGTCTTTGGTAAAAAAAAATGTCAATAAGCGTATATTTATTGGTTTGCGCAAAAGTTATAGAGTCTACAAACTAGGGTACATTTTCTGGAATTTACACAGCTTTTAGTTTATGACTGCCTATGTCATTTCTTGAGGTGCTAAAATGGCAGGGCAGTACAAAACCCCCCCCAAATGACCCCATTTTGGAAAGTAGACACCCCAAGGAAATTTCTGAGAGGCATGTTGAGCCCATTGAATATTAATTTATTTTGTCCCAAGTGATTGAATAATGACAAAAAAAAAAAAAAATTACAAAAAGTTGTCACTAAATGATATATTGCTCACACAGGCCATGGGCATATGTGGAATTGCACCCCAAAATACATTTAGCTGCTTCTCCTGAGTACAGAGATACCACATGTGTGGGACTTTTTGGGAGCCTAGCCGCGTACGGGGCCCCGAAAACCAATCACCGCCTTCAGGATTTCTAAGGGTGGAAATTTTCACTCTTCACTGCCTATCACAGTTTCGGAGGCCATGGAATGCCCAGGTGGCACAAAACCCCACCAAATGAACCCATTTTGGAAAGTAGACACCCCAAGCTATTTGCTGAGAGGCATGGTGAGTATTTTGCAGCTCTCATTTGTTTTTGAAAATGAAGAAAGACAAGTAAAAATTTTTTTTTTTCTTTTTTCAATTTTCAAAACTTTGTGACAAAAAGTGAGGTCTGCAAAATACTCACTATACCTCTCAGCGAATAGCTTGGGGTTTCTACTTTCCAAAATGGGGTCATTTGGGGGGGGGGGGGGGGTTTGTGCCACCTGGGCATTCCATGGCCTCCGAGACTGTGATAGGCAGTAAAGAGTGAAATCAAAAATTTACGCCCTTAGAAAGCCTGAAGGCGGTGCTTGGTTTTTGGGGTCCCGTACACGGCTAGGCTCCCAAAAAGTCTCACACATGTGGTATCCCCGTACTCAGGAGAAGCAACAGAATGTATTTTGGGGTGTAATTTCACATATTCCAATGGCATGTTTGAGCAATATATCATTTAGTGACAACTTTGTGCAAAAAAAAAAAAAAATTTTCACTTTCCCGCAACTTGTGTCACAATATAAAATATTCCATGGACTCGACATGCCTCTCAGCAAATAGCTTGGGGTGTCTACTTTCCAAAATTGGGTTATTTGGGGGGGGGGGGGGTTTGAACTGTCTTGGCATTTTATGCACAACATTTAGAAGCTTATGTCACACATCACCCACTCTTCTAACCACTTGAAGACAAAGCCCTTTCTGACACTTTTTGTTTACATGAAAAAATTATTTTTTTTTGCAAGAAAATTACTTTGAACCCCCAAACATTATATATATTTTTTAAAGCAAATGTCCTACAGATTAGAATGGTGGGTGTTTCATTTTTTTTTTTCACACAGTATTTGGGCAGCGATTTTTCAAACGCATTTTTTGTGGAAAAAAACACACTTTTTAAAATTTTTATGCACTAAAACACACTATATTGCCCAAATGTTTGATGAAATAAAAAAGATGATCTTAGGCCGAGTACATGGATACCAAACATGACATGCTTTAAAACTGCGCACAAACGTGCAGTGGCAACAAAATAAATACATTTTTAAAAGCCTTTAAAAGCCTTTACAGGTTACCACTTTAGATTTACAGAGGAGGTCTACTGCTAAAATTACTGCCCTCGATCTGACCTTTGCGGTGATACCCAACATGCATGGTGCAAATGCTGTTTACCTTTGACGCCAGGCCGACGCTTGCGTTTGCCTTAGCGCGAGAGCAGGGGGGGACAGGGGTGCTTTTTTTTTTTTCTTTATTATTTTATTATTTTTTTAGTTTTTTATCTTATTTTTAAACTCTTCCTTTCATTTTTTTTTTTTTTTATCATTTTTATTGTTATCTCAGGGAATGTAAATATCCCCTATGATAGCAATTGGTAGTGACTCTTTTTTGAAAAAATTGGGGTCTATTAGACCCTAGATCTCTCCTCTGCCCTAAAGCATCTGACCACACCAAGATCGGTGTGATAAAATGCTTTCCCAATTTCCCAATGGCGCTGTTTACATCCGGCGAAATCTAAGTCATAAAATGCTCGTAGCTTCCGGTTTCTTAGGCCATAGAGATGTTTGGAGCCACTCTGGTCTCTCATCAGCTCTATGGTCAGCTGGCTGAATCACCGGCTGCATTCTCAGGTTCCCTGTTGAGACAGGAGAGCCAGAGAAAAACACGGAAGACGGTGGGGGGGGGGCAGTCTAGAGGCTAATTAGCCGCTAAGATTGCTTTTACATGAAAGCTGACCACTGGCTCAAAAGAATGATACCAAGATGATACCTAAACCTGCAGGCATCATTCTGGTATAACCACTCAAAGTCGTGAATGGCGTACCTGAAGACAAAAAAATGGTTAACAATAAAACACAGTAAATGGTAAAGTATAAAAAAATTGCATACCTGAAAAGCAAACATGATAAAACACAATAACAATAAAACATTGCAGAATAGAATACAGTAAAAAAGAGCAGAACAATAGAGAGAGAATAGAGAGAGAGAGAGAACAATAAAACGACAACTATTTTTTTTTTTTTTATATATTTTTTTGTGTTTTTTACACTTTTTTTTGTAACTAACTTTTATAACTGTAACCGGTTCCAGGTTCAGGTCTCTCAAAATGCGATGGCATCTTGGGAGACCCTGTGAAAGTGTGTCCTAGTCTGTGCAATGCTGTACCCTACGCTAATACTCAACTTGTGTATGGTAGCGTTCAAAACATTCACCAATGCAAAGACCAGGATTGTCAGGACAGGAGGGACAATAATAGCGGGTGTCACGCCTATATCCGCGCTTGCTGCAGACACAACATCTTTTTCGGGGGGGTTCGTTCGGTAGGGGTACTCAGGAGGACATAAAGAAAATGCCTCTCATGCAGCCGACTGCATTTGGTTGGGGATGTGAATGGGGGAAGTACGGGCGCTGCAGAAGTGGTGGGTTCCCAATTAGGATTGGCGAATGCAGCAGGAAGGGCACTATGGGCACGACGGGCTTGTGTTTGTCTTCTTCTTGGTGGCAGCGGGACACTACTTGTGCTTGCCACCTCACCAGCTTGAACTGCACTTATGGGACTCGCCACGTCACCAAGTGTTACTGCAGTGCTGGTTTGACTATGACCGGGGTGTACTAGGCCGCTGGTGCTTGCCAGTTCCCCAAAACGCTACCAAAAAAACTGTTAGCGATCGCAGGGATAAGGCCTGACTGATCAGGCGAACGCTGCAGTTATGCGTTTAGTGTTTTGTAAGTGACAGTGATCGATCGATACTGCACTTGGGTGGGCTGGGCTGGGCCAGGCCGGGCGGAGGGGCAAAACGCAGGTACTAGCAGGTATCTGGGCTGATCCCGCTAACACTGCGTTTTTGGGAACCCTAAACTGCTGGGGACGCTAGTATAGATCTGATCGGATCAGATATTGATCCGTTCAGATACTATACTTCTAAGGGAGGTGTACGGTGCATGCGTGGGTGTTAGCGGTACTGGCGCTAACCTGACGCTGCCTGGGGCGACGCATATCACCGCCGGGCGATCAGGGGGCTAAACCTTTATTCAGTAATAAACGGCGGGTGCCCTGACACTATAAAAAATAAACTAACTAACCAGCATCACCCGTAACAGTTATACGGTGATCACTGGTGAAAGGGTTAACTAGGGGGCAATCAAGGGGTTAAAACATTTATTAGGTAGTATATGGGGGTCCCGGACGCTATAAAACGCTGACGGCGAACCTAAATATTTACCTCCCTAACTAGTGTCACCAGTGACACTAATACAGCGATCAGAAAAATGATCGCTTAATAACACTGGCGATAGGGGGTGATCAAGGGGTTAAAACTTTATTAGGGGGGCTTAGGAGGGTACCCTAGACCTAAAGGGGGCTAACACTAACTGCCCTACCACACTAACTGTCACAAACTGACACCAATGCAGTAATAAAACTGCTTGGTGTCAGTGTGACGGGGGGGGGGGAATTAGGGGGGGATCGGGGGTGATCAGGGGTGTATTGTGTGCCTGGCATGTTCTACTGTGTGTGTAGTGTTTGTGCACTCACATCGATGTCTTCTCTCCTCAGCGCCAGAACGGAAAATACCGAGCCGAGGAGAGATGACATCATTTCCTCTGCTGCTGTTTACCATACAGCAGCAGAGGAATAATCCCATTGGCTGGGAGCGATCGGGAGGGGGGGGGGCACGAATGGATGGCCTCACCTCCGATCGCCGGGGGACAAATGCCGACCGCCTCGGGCAACGGGGGGGTCCAAACGGACCCCCCCCCCGCCCGCGGGAGGCAGATCACGTACAGGTACGTGATTCTGCCTGCCCGTGCCATTCTGCCGCAGTATATCGTCGTGAGGCGGTCGGCAAGTGGTTAAAGTGGAACTTTATTCAGAAAATTAAGTCCTGCTAGATCATTAGATGCCAGCCCCTTTTCGGGTATAGTTATGCAAAACATTAAAAATAAGTGTCTATACTGTTTAAAATTCAGTAATTCACTGTCTCACCCTGCTCTGCACATGCTCTGTTGCTCTCTATTTTTGGCACTGCCTAAAATTTTGAGGCCAGTCTGCTGACAGCCTACAGATTTACTGCTGCTCAGGGGCTCTGGGCTTCTACAAAATGGTGGTCTCTAGCAAGAAGAAAGAGGAACAATGCTGGAGGCAGTTTACAGCACACACTACTTTTGGTAGCATAATTATTAATGTGGAATGAATTTTCCTTGCTAAAGGACATTATTTTGTATCAAGTTTTTGTAGGTAAAATGCTGCTTAAATGTTGTTTTTAGAAAAACTGAACATTTCCCTAACATTTTCTACCTACAGCAGAAAATTAAGCCTTTTTTATCTTTAACCTGTGTTGTTACAACATACGAGAGGCTATGTACAGTGCCTTGAAAAAGTATTCACACCCCTTGAAATTTTCCACATTTTGCATACCCCCCAACTTTCTGAAATGGAAACGGGGGACACCTATAAGAAAAAGTATGTAGGCATAGGACACACCCCTATTATGCCCCCTTAAGGGAGAATTAAACAAAAAAAAACATTAGTTAAACCCAAAAGTGCTTTTTCATACCACAACTTTTCCTTCATACTGGCTTTTGAAATGTACAAATGCAGCAATTTAGAAATTGGATAAAAGGTTTAGCACTAGGAAACACTTTTTGAAAGATATATAGTGCATTTTATATACAACAACTATATAGATCAGACCAAAATGAGGGACAAATGAGGAGGGAGGGGGGGCAGAGGGACTTTGTTCCAAATCAGGGACAGTCCCTCGAAATCAAGGACAGTTGGGAGCTATGCATTTTGTCATGTTACAACCAAAAATGTAAATGTATTTTAAATATGTGAAAAATGTGGTGTGCATTTGTATTCAGTCCCCTCTACTCTGATACCCCTAACTAAAATCTAGTGGAACCAATTGCCTTCAGAAGTCACATAATTAGTAAATAGAGTCCACCTGTGCATAATTTAATCTCATTATAAATACACCTGTTCTGTGAAGCCCTCAGAGGTTTCTTAGAGAACAAACAACATCATGAAGGCCAAGGAACACACCGGACAGGTCAGGGATAAAGTTGTGGAGAGGTTAAAAGCAGGGTTAGGTTATAAAAAAAATCCCAAGCTTTAAACATCTCATAGAGCACTGTTCAATCCATCATCTGAAAATTGAAAGAGTATGGCACAACTGCAAACCTACCAAGACAGTGCCGTCCACCTAAACTGACTGGCCGGGCAAGGAGAGCATTAATCAGAGAAGTAGCCAAGAGGCCCATGGTAACTCTGGAGGATTTGCAGAGATCCACAGCTCAGGTGGGAGAATCTGTCCACAGGACAACTATTAGCCATGCTCTCCACAAATCTGGCCTTTATGGAAGAATGGCAAGAAGAAAGCCATTGTTGAAAGAAAGCCATAAGAAGTCCCATTTGCAGTCTGCGAGAAGCCATGTGGGGGGACACAGCAAACATGTGGAAGAAGGTGCTCTGGTCAGATGGGACCAAAATTGAACTTTTTGACCTAAAAGCAAAACGCTATGTGTGGCGGAAAACTAACACTGCACATCACCCTGAGCACACCATCCTACCCATGAAACATAGTGGTGGCAGCATGATGTTGTGGGGATGCTTTTCTTCAGCAGGGACAGGGAAGCTGGTCAGAGTTGATGGCAACATGGATGGAGCCAAATACAGGGCAATCTTAGAAGAAAATCTGTTATGCCACATACACACGACCGGTTTTGCCGCTGGACCAACTAAACTCCGAACGTTTCTCAGACGGAACTCCGACGGAATTCCATTCAAACGGTCTTGCCTACACACAGTCAAACCAAAGTCCGACCAAAGTCCGACCGTCCAGAACGAGGTGACATACACCACTTATGACGGCACTAGAAAAAGTAAGTGCAATAGCCATCCCGCCACCCTTTGGGCTCCTTTTGCTAATCTTGTGTTAGTAGAAGTTTGGTGAGAGACGATTCAGCTTTCGTGCTTTTCTGTCCATTACTGCTCTTCAGTTTGTGCTTGTTGGGTTTGTATCTGCTTTTCAGTGCGTGTAGTCCATTCGTATCTGGTTATCAGTGCATTCTTGTCCGCTCGTTTCTGATTTGCAGCTCGCTCCTCACAGGCCTTGCTGTTCTTCAGTGCGTTCTGTTAGTTTGTTCTAACCAGCCGACCGTTTTGAAGCCATGTGCCGGGTACGTACTCGTCGTAGAGTTCGTGCTGTGTGTAGGCTTAGTGTTGGGGTGCATTCTTTGACCCAAGCCCAGTCCATGAACAGGGTGGGGAGGAGTTCATGGACCGAGAATTGGTTACTCCAGCGTGACCAATTCTCTCATATGCCTTTGCTTCGTGAGATCCAGGAGAAGAATCCTGATGATTTCAGGAACTTTCGCAGGATGACGGACCCCGTTTTTCACCGTCTGTTGGCTTTGCTGACCCCTTATATTATGAAGCAGGACACCTGCATGCGGCAAGCCATCACTCCGGAGCAGAGACTAGTCGCCACCTTGCGGTACTTGGCGACTGGGAGAAGTCTACAGGACCTCAAGTTCTCTACAGGCATCTCCCCCCAGGCTCTGGGGATCATTATCCTAGAGACCTGTTCTGCTATTATTTAGGTCCTGCAGAAGGACTATATTAAGGTAAGTTTTGTCCTTTAAAATCACATTCTATTGTATTTAATGTTTGCTAATGTTTTGTATTTCTTTCATCATTCCATAATTACCATGATTGTAATATGTTGTGAATGTCCTCTTTGTCCTCATGCATGCTGTAATCTTTGAATGCTCCTTTTTTGGCCTACATGCATATTTGCCTTCACTAACCTCCCCAGCATGCTATCCTGGGCCCATATACACCTGTAGCCTAGTCACTTAACAATGTATTTTGTCAGCTCCATAGTAGTGCTTTACCCTAAACCCCCCCATGAAATGTCTACAAATTTTATTGTTGTCTTGAAATTCAGGCAGAGTGCCAGAGGCTTTTTTTGTGGGGCCCAAACTCATCTCGAACCCTACCCCCCCTAAAATTTTTACAATGGTCCATCAGAGGGGGGGGGGATTAATCTGATAAGTGGGCCTTATATTTTGGTGTTTAAATACTCCTTGAAATAAAAGTTATACTGATGTTGGCCAAGAATGTTTGTGTCTAATCTGCTTGCAATGTTATGTGCAAAAGTACTCATATTTTTTTTTCTGTTTTGACTCCACAGTTTCCTTCAACGCCACAGGAATGGCAGACTGTTGCCTCCCATTTTGCCGACCGTTGGGACTTTCCCAACTGTGGAGGGGCTATAGATGGGAAGCACGTCCATATTGTGCCACCACCTCATTCGGGGTCATACTATTCTAACTATAAGGGGTTTCATAGTATAGTGTTAGTGCACAATATAAGTTCCTCTATGTGGACGTGGGGAAGAATGGCCGGATGTTGGATGGAGGAGTCTTTGCCCAGACAGAGTTTTGCCAACGGCTCCAGAGTGGTGGCCTGGGATTACCATCTGATGCGGACAACGTTGATGGACTCCCGTCAGTCTTCCTTGCTGATGAAGCGTTCGATCTGGACGAGCACCTGATGAGGCCATTCCCCCAGAGGACCCTCACCCCGGAGAGGAGGGTTTTTAACTACCGGCTGGCCAGAGCCAGAAGAGTCGTGGAGAATGCCTTCGGCATAATGGCCAGCCAGTTCCGCCTGTTTCTGACAGCCATACACATGGCGGAGTATAAACTCAACCACATAATCTTATGCTGCTGCATATTGCACAACTTTTTAAAAATTCACATAATTATTTAGCCTCAGTTGGGCCTGAGGCTGGACTTATTACTTCCAATCCTCTGATGGGCCTGGATACTGGCCATCCTGGCTTGGCACCCCAAAGCGCCCGTGCAGTTTTGGAGAAATATGTTACTTATTTTACGGGTAGGGGGGCCATTGCAATGCCAGACAATGTCTAAATATTTTTTTACAAATAAACAAATTAGATCTGATATAATCTTGCATTTTCTTTATTGCTTGTGTTTCTTTTTGGCTGTCTCCTATAGAATCTCCTAGTGCACTTGTAGTGCCAAGTGGATTTTCCTTTAGTAAATAAGCCCCATTGTCACTGTAAACACAAAATTACTTCCAAAACTGGTATTGAGCATTGAAAGAAGAAGCCACACATTGTTGATTATAACATTTTTTTTTACTCTGTTCACATTCACATGTGCGTTTAGAATTTTTTTTTTTTCTACATTTTTTTTTTTTAGAAACAGGCATGTTTTAAAACATAACCTACACAACTCTGGAACTTACAAAGTTCAACGTATAGCAACTGAAGGCAATATCAGACATTAGAGTGTCAAAAAAATATCTTGATATTGCCTTCATCAGATGGGGTGATGTCAACCCTGTAAAAGTCAAATTTTGAAGATGCACACAAAATGTGAGTCCAAATGGGTATTTCCCTCCTGATCCCATGCCTAATGTCAACATGTGCTATCTCCCATCATGGGGGATCAATGGACGTGTTTTGGGGGTGCAACCCCTTCCTCTCACCTACTAGAGTTACGAGGAAGGGGTTGCACCCACAAAACGCGTACATTGAGATCCCCTGATGACAGATAGCACATGTTGACACACCGTGTGCATCTTCAAAATTTGGCTTTTAAAATGTCAAAAAAGAAAATTGTTTGAAGTCCAACAAATGGGAAAATGTCTTTGATTTTCAGAAAAATTAGATTCTCCCCAACACATCTATCATGTTCTTCATTTATTGTTCTATAACATTCAGTTTCTTCCTTATACTGTCTATTTCCCCATTCCACATCATGATGTCGTGGATCAGCCTTTGGGCGCTGTCACTTGTAAAAGCTTCAGCTTGGGGTTTAACAACCAGCACATCACCTAAAAATTGTTTAAAAAACATGTATTATAAATATGCAGGCATACATATATTACGTGAAGCTGGGGTGTCAGACACTCGCCTGTTTGGGTGTCAAGCTCGCCCACTTCCTCCACCTCTCCTTCCTCAAGATCCTCGGGGGTCAAGGGCTGATTTCCCCTTCTTCATGATGTGGGGGGTCCCTGGTCTCCTCTGATGAGGGGTGTCCTCCGAGTCTTTTCTCCCCTATGAGAATGAAACAAAAGGTATACTTAGCACACAGATATTTCAGTGTAGAAATAGGAATATGAAACATTGCTGGGAAGTGGGGTACAATTGTCTGTTTTGGGCAGAGTTCCAAGCTGAAGACATGTGTGGGACACCTTTAAAGGTTTGTTCTTGTGTCCCATACTAGTGTTCCTGAGTCCAGATGTGTAAACAGATGCTGAGTGTCCTCTCCTTACATTACATGAATCAAGCTTGAATTTCATTCAAGTTACAAACACATCTAGACAGCAATGTACAAAACTTAATTTTAGACAAATAGGCATGACCAAATGTATTTAACCTGAATCTGCTCAAAACATTGTATTTAATGGGCAAACGATGTCTGCCCAAAACATCGTATTTAATGAACAAACTATGTTTCCTACAACTGATTACTGTGCCCACGAACATGAAAGTTGCCATTTTAAACTGTACAACAGTAAAGAAAAGCACATGGCGCAACATGCAAGTAAACAGAAAACAAAAACTCCTGCGCACAGGTGGATCACCATATAGAGATGCGTCAACACAGGCCTTGCTGCCCTCAAGGATGGGGAACCCTAGTGCAAACCGAGACAAAAGAAAAACAGGGGCGCACCAGCCTAGTGTATTAACTTTTATGAAATGATTTATTTAAAAATGATTAAAAGAAACAACTCACAAGCAATGGGTGGAAGAGGCACAACACGAAGTGTACCGACAGCCAACATGCGACTATAGGATGAGCGATGCCTTCCAAAAATCGTAGAGACATGCATACATATCACAACAGCTTACGCGTTTCGAAGGGAAAATCCCTTCTTCATCAGAGCTATGCAAAGATCCTTTGCATAGCTCTGATGAAGAAGGGATTTTCCCTTCGAAACGCGTAAGCTGTTGTGATATGTATGCATTTCTCTACGATTTTTGGAAGGCATCGCTCATCCTATAGTCGCATGTTGGCTGTCGGTACACTTCGTGTTGTGCCTCTTCCACCCATTGCTTGTGAGTTGTTTCTTTTAATCATTTTTAAATAAATCTTTTTATAAAAGTTAATACACTAGGCTGGTGCGCCCCTGTTTTTCTTTTGTCTCGGTTCGCAGCATGCAAGTACTAGTGATATGGACACACGACAAGTACTTACTTTTTTGAAGAACTTTCTTTATTATTCTATACTGATCCAGCTCCCTTAGTTTAAGGTCTGACCAGCGTTTCCTTAATTGGTTCTTTAACCGTCGTACCCCAAAATTTTGCTGCAGAGTCTTCACAACTTTTGTCAGGATCTTCGCCTTGCGCAAATTCGGGTTGGTGTACGGTCCATGCTTCCCGTCATAGTCGTTCCTCCGCAATATCTCCACCATCTCCACCATTTCTTCAAAGGCCATATTGGAGGCCTTAAATCTCCCCCTATGGGATTGGCTCGTTTCGGGCTACGGGCTTTCCTCGTTACTGCTATTAGCAGACACTTGCTGTCTCCACCATGTTGCTACTACTGCGCACCGAAGAGAGAAGGGGCGGGGAATATTCGCGAAAAAGGTAAGATAATGAGAGTTTAGGCTGACATTAGTGTTTCTGTCTTGTGTATTGTTTTACAGCAAAGATGAATCACTTTAAGGACCCAGAATTCATGGGCAGTTTCATAGACAAATACAGGGAGATGAGGAATTTGTGGGAGGTGAAACACAGCTTATATTATAATAAACAAGCTAGGAGGACAACGCTGGAGACACTTCTGGAATTTGTGAAGACTCAGGTCCCCAATGCAAACATCAAGTTTGTGGAAAATAAAATTGGGATCTTGAGGAACATGTATAAGAGGGAGCATAAAAAAATCAAGAAATCCCTCAGATCAGGAGCACAAGTCTATGTCCCCAGGCTGTGGTACTTCAACAAACTGCGGTTTCTAGATGACCAGACTGAAGGCAGGGAATCACTTTCTACCCTTCCCTGCAGCCTTCCCTCCACCCTTCCCTCAACCCCAGCAGAGGCTGACGAGGAACAACCTGAGCCTTCCATCCAGAAAGAAGTGGATGCACCCAGCTGGATCCAAGTATATTATTTGTAGACATATTTATTGTCCTGATATTAATGATGTTAACTAGATGTTATAATTGATAACTAATTAATCATTTTAAACAAAGTGATTTACATATGAATAGACAGTAGTGGCCAAAATGTTTGGGACAAAAATGAAAAATGCTGGGGTCAGAATGATAGTCTTTTCTATTTATGAACATTTAATTTGCAAGTCATGAGCTACAAATTGTGTGTGATTTATGAAGCAAAAACTCAAACTATGTCTCTTTTCTATACACAGGATGAGCTCAGCCAGGAGAAGGGGCTGGAAAGTGGCAGGCAGGAGGTGTCTGTGCCAAGTGACAGCCAGGAGGAGGCTGTGCCCAGTGACAGCCAGGAGGTGTCTGTGCCCAGTGACAGCCAGGAGGTGTCCGTGCCCAGTGACAGCCAGGAGGTGGCTGGCCCCAGCAGGAGCCTCACCCAACCCCAGGTGCCTCCCCTTCGCCTTCAAACCAAAAGGCCCAGGAAGGTGACGATTACGGATGAGGCAGCACTGGGCCTTATTAGGGAAGCAAGCGATGTGCTCAGAGACCCCCCTGGTGCTGAAGAGGCCTATGGCTGCTATCTAGCCACAAGATTACTGGTATTGGAGGAGGGCCAAAGCTTACTCTGTGAGCAAAATTTATTTTGACTCCCTTCAGAAGGGGTTGAGGGGCCAGCTGACAGAGAACAGCCATATATCTGAGCTCCCTCCTCCTCCTCCTGCCACAAATCCACCACCAGAGCCACAGCCTCCAAGGAAGGCTGCAGGGAAGGGTGCAGGGAAGGCTGCAGGGAAGGCTGCAGCGAAGAGAAGAAATTGATGGCCTGTGTTCAGTCTGGTCTGACAGAAGACGCAGGCTGGTGTAGTACCACAGCCTGGGGACATATATGTCATCTGCTGCTGGTCCTGATCTCTGGGAGTCCTTGACCAGATTGGCCTCAAAATTATATGGACTCCTCAAGATAACAATTTTTTGTTCCACAGACTTGATGTGTGCCCTGGGACCAAAAGGCTTTGCAAATTCCTAAACTTTATCCAGCCTTGCCTTCCTCTTTATTTTGTTAACCAGAATAAATGGATATTTTATTTTGAAAAGATACTTGCCTAGATGTGTTTTTCTAAAAATAGAACAGATTGTTTGTGAGTAGGCAGGTACATTTCAAAAATACAATGTCAAATTAACAAGGGACCCCAACCAACCTCCTTGAGGTTATAAAATACAAGATAATAATGTTATTGTGGTAACTTGACACACCAAAAAAATAAATATATATTATGGAGATCACTATAAAATAATTTTGCAATAATCCAAAACAAAGGAGATCTTGATGAAATAAAAAATTCTAAAAAAAATTTCTATAAAAAAATAATTGTAAACATTATTCTGCAGATGTGGCTTAAAAAAAAAGATTATTCATGAGATCACAAGAAATAATATATAAATCAGTTTGTGAGAACTCTGTGTGAATATAAGCAGCAAAACAAGTTCATTCTTCTAGCATTATAAAGCAAAAAAGAATGCGCTGCATTAAAAGATCACAGAATTTTCAGCGTGAGGAATGTGCTATCTCCATTACGAATGCTAGTTTTACCAGACCAAACGCTTCCGTCTCGTACTTGCTTTAGAGCGGTAGTGTCGTTTTAGGTCCGTCGGAACAGCATAAAGACGAACGTTTTTCCCGATAGTAATTAGTTCCAGTGGGAAAATTTAAAACAAGTTCTATATCTAATGCTGGCCATACACTATACAGAAAATCGGCCGAACCCCTTTTCGAAAAACGAACGTTCGACCGTGACCGCAAACGATCTTGCCATCATATAAGGACCGATAATCTGTTCAGTGGACATGAATAAATAATTTTGTGTTCGTTTTTTTACATAAACCTAGTGCAGAAAGTTCGGACGGGAAACACATTAACCTTGCAATTTATCGTACGTTCAGCAGAAATTTTCCAAACATGCCGTTCGTTTTTTTTCCACAAAAACGTCACAAACGATTATCGATTTGTACCCACTAACTTGCCGAAAAACGAACGAAGTGTCCATTCGAACGATTTTTCGGCCGGTTTTTCGTATAGTGTATGGCCAGCATAAGTCTGTCTGAATTTTCGACAGGAAAAGTCCGATGGGGCGTACACACAAGCGATTATACAATGAAAAGCTCCCATCGGACTCTTTCTGTCGGGAATTCCGCTCGTGTGTACACGACATTAGAGTCTGCACAAGACTTGAGACTGGGGTGGAGGTTCACCTTCCAGCAGGACAATGACCCTAAACATACAGCCAGAGCTACAATGGAATGGTTTAGATCAAAGCATATTCATGTGTTAGAATGACCCAAATTCCAGACCTAAATCCAACTGAGAATCTGTGGACAGAATTGAAAATGGCTGTTCACAGACGCTCTCTATCCAATCTGACAGAGCTTGAGCTATTTTACAAAGAAGAACGGGCAATAATGTCACTCGCTAGATGTGCAAAGATGGTAGAGACATCCCTAAAAAGATTTGCAGCTGTAATTGCAGTGAAAGGCGGTTCTACAAAGTAATGACTCCGGGGGGCTGAATACAAATGCACACCACACTTTTCAGATTTTTTTTGTAAAAAAAAAATTTTTTAAAAACCATTTATCATTTTCCTTCCACTTCACAATTATGTGCCACTTTGTGTTGGTCTATCACATAAAATCCCAATAAAATACATTTATGTTTTTGGTTGTAACATGAAAAAATGTGAAAAATTTAAAGGGGTATGAATACTTTTTCAAGGCACTGTACAATGCAGTTTAATCCTGAATGAACAAAGCACAAACTCTTCTTACATTGCCTTTTTATGCTGACTGTACAGTCGGCAATTTTGTAAAATAACATTTTGATCCCTTTGTGGTTTTGAGCGACAGAATGATGAAAACTAATGGAAATTGGGAAATCATCTTTTCACTGGAATTGCATTCATTTTGATTAATTTCCATCAGAGTTTCGATTGTTGGGTTCATTGACACCAGGAAACAACTGCAACAGTAGGTGACAGACTGCTATGATTGAAAGCCGATGGAAAGCTTCCAAAATTGGCTTGTATGTTTCCTAAGGGAGTGAGTATCTACAATTCTGCATATGTTATTACTTTAGCGGAAGTATGCTAGAGCAAGAAAGTAATATGTGAAAGTTGTATTAAAATGTACTTTACAGTAAACATTACAATACTGCTCAAGGAAATATAGTATAGCTTTACTCTAAAAGGATTTAATTCCAAACGCACATTGCCTACCAGAAGGCAGATATAGTGGGGATCTTTATATCCTTCACATAATGGTACTGCTGTCTCAAGCAATGATTCTGCAGCATTATCTGGAAAAGGATTGGATGCTGCATTCAATATCCTCACCTCCAGCCCAGAGTACACTGCAGTCCCTGGACAATAGTAAAGAGAGAGACTTTTAGTGCTATTGATTCTGTCCATCTGTCCCTCACTGTAACCGATCCTAATTCCACCCCAAAGTCTTGCCAACATGTCATGTATTCCTAAACGTCAGCTTAACCCTCACTGTACTGTAAGATTCTACACCCGGAGGAAATATGGCAAAGTCTAAAGCAGATCTACATCCAATCACTATAATCACATATACGTCATAGCATGGTAATGACATTTCAAAATGTCTTCAGTATTTTAAATCTGCCACACAGCATATCCATTCTCCAGTAAAAAGCCTGACTGCTCGAAAAACTTTTTTCCAAATACTTTTTTAACCACTTGACCACTGGGCACTTAAACCCCCTTCCTAACCAGACCAATTTTCAACTTTCGGTGCTCTCACACTTTGAATGACAATTACTCAGTCATACAACACTGTACCCATATGAAATTTTTGTCCTTTTTTTTTCACACAAATAGAGCTTTCTTTTGGTGGTATTTAATCACCGCTGGGTTTTTTATTTTTTGCGCTATAAATCAAAAAAGACTGAAAGTTCGATAAAAAGAAAAAAAAAATCTTTGTTTCTGTTAAAATTTATTGCAGAGTATTGGCGAGTATGGTAGAGTATTGGCAAGTATTGGCAGAGTTTTGCAGAGTATTGGCAGAGTATTGCAGTGCTGCAGAGTATTGCACAGTGCTGCAGAGTATTGCACAGTGTTGCAGATTATTTTCACAGTGTTGCAGAGTATTGGCAGAGTATTGCACAGTGTTGCAGAGTATTGCAGATTATTGACACTGAGCAGCGCTGTGGGCACTAAACATCCAGCCCACAGCGCTGCTGCAATCTCTCCCCCTCTCCCCTCGAACTGTACCGATCGGTACACAGAGGGGAGGGAGGAACCGGCGTCATGTCGTGATGCCGATTTGTTTACAAGTGATCGCTCCATCATTTGACGGAACGATCACGTGGTAAACGGCCGCGATTAGCAGCTATTCACCGTGATCCGTGATGCGCCGGGTCTGGAGGACCCGGCGGTCACGGATGATCCGGGTGCGCGCCCCTGGGGGCGCGCGGGAGCAACATTCTGGAATGACGTCCCACGGACGTCCACCCAGAATAAGCCGACCGCGCTGTAGCCGTCTTTCGGCTATGGCCCGGTCGGCAAGTGGTTTTTAAACCAGTATTAAACCCAAAGCAAACATTTATCATATTGTAGCTTATCAATTCTTAGATGTGGTGGCTGCATTAGTTATCTTTTCTAGGCTTTCTTTCCTTTATTTTGACCTGGTGATCTGGCCAGCAAGTCTATTGTTTTTTTATTATTTTTTATAACAGAACAAGCTGTCCTGCAGATGTAGCAGTTAGAGGATTTAACCGCTTGCCGACCAGTGCATGACGCAATATGCACAATGGCACGGCTGCGCAAATGGGCGTACAGGTAGGTCCCCTTTAAGACGTGGCATTGTGGGCGCGCGCGCGCACCCGCCGTGTGCTTCGTGACCGTGCCCGCGGGTCCGGCGGACTCACTGACCGCCAGTGTCCCGCGATTGTGTGATGGAGCAGCAGAACGGGGAGATGCCTATGTAAACAAGGCATTTCCCCGTTCTGCCTAGTGACATGACAGAGAACTACTGCTCCCTGTCATCGGGAGCGGTGATCGCTGTCATGTCAGTGGTAGCCCACTCCCCCCACAGTTAGAATCACTCCCTAGGACACACTTAACCCCTTGATCGCCTCCTAGTGTATAACCCCTTCCCTGCCAGTGTCATTTATACAGAAATCAGTGCATTTTTAAAGCACTGATCGCTTTATAAATGACAATGGTCCCAAAATAGTGTCAAAAGTGTCCGATGTGTCCGCCATAATGTCGCAGTCATGATAAAAATCGCAGATCGCCGCCATTACTAATAAAAAAAATCAGTAATAAAAATGCCATAAATCTATCCCCTATTTTGTAGACGCTATAACTTTTGCGCAAACCAATCAATATACGCTTATTGCGATTTTTTTTTTTAACCAAAAATATGTAGAAGAATACATATCGGCCTAAACTGAGGAAAAAATTAGTTTTTTTATATATTTTTGGGGATATTTATTATAGCAAAAAGTAAAAAATATTGCTTTTTTATCAAAATTGACGCTCTTTTTTTGTTTATAGCGCAAAAAATAAAATCTCAGAGGTGATAAAATACCACCAAAAGAAAGCTCTATTTGTGGGAAAAAAAGGACGTCAATTTTGTTTGTGTGCAACGTCGCGGCGCAATTGTCAGTTAAAACGACGCAGTGCCGTATCGCAAAAGACGCTCTGGTCAGAAAGGGGGTAAATTCTTCCGGGGCTGAAGTGGTTAAGCAAATAATTTACAACTTACAAGGGGTGCTTACAATGATCAGCTTTTATTTATTTATGTGAAACCTTTATCCTAAAAGGAACAAAACTGTTGCTGTAACTGTGTATAAAATATTAGCTGGAGTTTGGCTTCAATTTGTTAGTGTATTTAAAGTGGTTGTAAAGGCACAAGGTTTTTTATCTTCATGCATTCTATTCATGAAGGTAAAAATACCTTCTGTGTGCAGGAGCCCCCAGACCCCCCTATTACTTACCTGAGCCCCATCTCGATCTAGCAATGTCTACGAGAACCTTGCCTCTCCAGGGACTCACACTCAATCACAGCCAGTGAGCCAATCAGGAGATGGAGGGGACGGGGCCGAACCGCGGATCTGTGTGTAAATAGACAGAGGAGCACGCCTGCTTGGGTGTCCCCTGAGCAAGCTGCTTGCTGTGGGGGCTAGGAGCGCCAGCGAAGGACCCGAGAAGAGGAGGATCTGGGCTGCTCTGTGTAAAGCCATTACACAGAGCAGGTAAGTATAACAGGTTTGTTATTTAACCACTTAAGGACCGAGCCTCTTTCTGAGATTTGGTGTTTGTAAATTAAAAACAGTTTTTTTTGCTAGAAAATTACTTAGAACCCCCAAACATTGTATATTTTTTTCTAACACCCTAGAGAATAAAATGGCGATCGTTGCAATACTTTCTGTCACACCGTATTTGCGCAGCGGTCTTACAAGCGCACTTTTTTTGGAAAAAATAATTTTTTTTTAATTAAAAATAAGACAACAGTAAAGTTAGCCCAATTTGTTTTATATCGTGAAAGATAATGTTACGCCGAGTAAAGTGATACTCAACATGTCACGCTTTCAAAATTGCGCCAGCTCGTGGAACGGCGACAAACATTTACCCTTAAAAATCTCCATAGGTGACGTTTAAAAAATTCTACAGGTTGCATGTTTTGAGTTACAGAGGAGGTCTAGGGCTATAATTATTGCTCTCGCTCTAACAATTGCAGCGATACCTCACATGTGTGGTTTGAACACCGTTTTCATATGCAGGCGCTGCTCACATATGCGTTCACTTCTGCACGCGAACTCGGCAGGACCATTTATTTGTTATTTTTACACTGTTCTTTTAAAAAAAAATGTGTCGCTTTTATTCCTATTACAAGGAATGTAAAACATCCCTTGTAATATAAAAAAGCATGACAGGACCTCTTAAATATGAGATCTGGGGTCAAAAAGACCTCCGATCTCATATTTACACTAAAATGCAATAAAAAAAAATAAAAAAATTAAATGTCATTTAAAAAAACAAAATGTTACTTTAAGAGCTATGGGCAGAAGTGACGTTTTGATGTCGCTTCCGCCCTGCAATGGTATGGAGATGGGTGGGGGCCATCTTCCCCTCACTCGTTTCCATACCAAGCCAGGGAGAGGACCCGATCGCCTCGACCGCTACCAAAGGCTAGCTGCTGCCATAACAACAATATCCCTCTTCAAAGTGTCGATGTATATCGGCGTGATTTGGTCCGGAAGTGGTTTAAAAAAAAACAACAAGGCTTTAGTATCACTTTAAATCTGATAATCCATCTAAACCTCCCTCCTTCCAAACTGACAATGCTACTGGTCCAATGATGCCTCTGTTGCTCCTTCATCCAGAGTGTGGGCACTCTAATACAGGAGGGGTGTTACTGGCCAGTTCACCAGGTGAGAACAGAGAAAAGAAAACTAATACAGCCACCACATCTGAGTAAAATGTGGGCCTCTAACAGATCAGGTGGGCTGAAGGGTATGGGGGTACCATCACCCTTGCAATAGTGGTATTAGAGAACTGGGGGCACTCCCCATTATGTTTCGCTACCCAAACATTTACAATAATGTAGTAAAAAATTAAATTTTGATGATACAAAATATTAAAAATCAAATCATGTGTTATTGAACTGGTAAGATCAATTTATGCTAGTAATGTAATATCCTCAGACATCAACTGAGGGCACAAGATGTAATCAATCCTCAATGTACAATAAATCCTCTACATGTTTCGCGGAAACAACTGCTTCTTCAGGAGTAATAATATAAATTACCATCTGTAACAGAAGCATAATGACATAGTGACATATTTAATAGTATAAACAATAATAACAGTACTGGAGGGGAAATGGTCACTGAGTTGCCTACCCCCCAAGAGTACACACTCAACCACATCTAATTATTGGTAAGTTACAATATATTATAGAAGGAGAGAGAGAGAGAGAGAGAGAGAGAGAGAGAGAGGGGGGGGGGGGAGTGAGGGGAGGAGAGAAAAAGAAAGAAAGAGAGAGAGTGTGTGTGTGAGAGAGAGTGAGAGGGGGTGTGGGGGGGGGGGACAAAAAGAAAATGAGAGAGAGAGAGAGAGAGAAATACGAAGGGGCAGAGAGAGAACAGGGGGGTGAGAGAAAAAGAGAGAGAGGGAGAGAGAAAGAAAGAAACAAACAAGGAAAGAAAGAAAGAAAGAAAGAAAGAAAGAAAGAAAGAAAGAAAGAAAGAAAGAAAGAAAGAAAGAAAGAAAGAAAGAAAGAAAGAAAGAAAGAAAGAAAGAAAGAAGGAAAGGAATGTCTTGAAGATGGATGTTCTCCCTCGATTCTTATACCTTTTCCAGACCATTCCTATCTATATCCCCACCTCGTTCTTCAAAAGGCTCCGTCAGATCTTCTCTAAATTTATATGGCAGGGACGTCGCCCCAGGATAAAACATGACACAATGATTCTCCCGAAAGTCAGGGGGGGTGCGGGGGTCCCAGATGCCTCTATATACCATAAGGCAGCGGTACTCGTGCGTATAGTGGATTGGTTCCACCACTCTTCCTCCAAACTTTGGGTTCAACTAGAGAAATATCTTAATGAGGCTGATCTTTGCGCCCTGCCGTGGACCCCTATGGCTGGGCGTGGGGACGGCTTATTCTCCACTGCTCTTACTCGCCAAACTCTCCAGATTTGGGACCGCATGATCTCAGCGAGTAAATTGTCTAAAATCCAGGGCCCAATGACCCCTCTCTTCGGGACTCCGGCTTTCCCCCCAGCAGCGAACAAGTTAAGATTTGGACCCTGGAGTAGGGATAGCCATAGACGTTTAGCACAGGTCTTACGCGCTGACCCATCCTTAAGAACGGACATACCCTCTCGGACGGAATTAGGGACCTCAACAATGTGGTTACAAAGGGGTCAAATAACGTCATACATACGCACTTTCTCATCCATCTCAGAGATACTGGCCGACCCATCAGACTTTGACGAACTGCTTTTACAACCAGACCCACCAATACATGTAGTATCACTGTTGTATTCCCTACTACTGAACGAATATGCCCCTGACCTTCCAACATATACACAGAAATGGGAAGCGGAGCTGCAACACTCCATCTCCCCCACTGATTGGCAAAAAAGCTTTATCCTAACGCATAGGATTTCCCTGGCAACCAAGAACCAAGAAAAAGGGTTTAAATTATTAACGAGGTGGTACAGATGCCCAGTAGATATTAAAAAGTTTAACCCCTCTTTGACAGACGTGTGTTGGAGATGCCTGTCCTCTAGCGGGACAATGCTTCACATCTGGTGGGCTTGCCCTCCAATCTGGAAACTATGGCAAAAGGTCTTTGATCTTTACAGCAGGCTGATGGCGACATCAATCAAACCCACACCAGAGATAGCCCTATTATCTATACTCCCAGGCCCCCTCAAGTCGATTAAAAAAGATGTACTGCGCCACTTTCTGGCAGCAGTTAGGACAGTGATCCCCCGACATTGGAAAACGACAGATGTGCCTTCCTTGGGAGAATGGGTGGTTGAAGTGGACCAGATAAGAGATCTGGAGTGCCTGTTGGCGGAGGAAGTGGGAAAGGAGGAGCAGTTTACCGCCACCTGGACCTCATGGTCCATGTTTCGCTATTCTGATGAGTTTTCCCTTTGGGTCAGAGATACCCCACCCTTACCCGCCGATTAGCCATGCTGGAGTGCCTGGTGCCTCAGGTACCATCCCACACTTCTACTCACGTTCTTATTTCTGACTTTTTCTGTCTCCTCTTTGTTAAGTACTGAACCGACCACTCACATATATAGTTAAAGATCATATCTTTGGACTAGCTAAATGACTTGATTATCTATAATAGGTGAATAAAAGACTTCTACAGCAGTCTAATTCGTTGAGAGGGAACCCTCAGATAACACCAACCCGCGAAACTACAAGGTTCATTATATGTTGGCCCCCACCCGCATATTATTCCTCTCTTAGAATAAAGATTTCAATATACAATATGATATACCAGTAGTTCACCGAAAGCTGTATGTTAAAATGATCACTCCTGTTTATACATGGGTAAAGTACACCTCACTATTCTATGTATACTATACACTACCGTTCAAAAGTTTGGGGTCACATTGAAATGTCCTTATTTTTGAAGGAAAAGCACTGTACTTTTAAATGAAGCTAACTTTAAACTAGTCCTAACTTTAAACAAATATACTCTATACATTGCTAATGTGGTAAATGACTATTCTAACTGCAAATGTCTAGTTTTTGGTGCAATATCTACATAGGTGTATAGAGGCCCATTTCCAGCAACTATCACTCCAGTGTTCTAATGGTACAATGTGTTTGCTCATTGGCTCAGAAGGCTAATTGATGATTAGCAAACCCTTGTGCAATCATGTTCACACATCTAAAAACAGTCTAGCTCCTTCCAGAAGCTACAAAACTGACCTTCCTGTGAGCAGATTGAGTTTCTGGAGCATCACATTTGTGGGGTCAATTAAACGCTCAAAATGGCCAGAAAAAGAGAACTTTCATCTGAAACTCGACAGTCTATTCTTGTTCTTAGAAATGAAGGCTATTCCATGCGAGAAATTGCAAAGAAATTGAAGATTTCCTACAACGGTGTGTACTACTCCCTTCAGAGGACAGCACAAACAGGCTCTAACCAGAGTAGAAAAAGAAGTGGGAGGCCGCGTTGCACAACTAAGCAAGAAGATAAGCACATTAGAGTCTCTAGTTTGAGAAACAGACGCCTCACAGGTCCCCAACTGGCATCTTCATTAAATAGTACCCGCAAAACACCAGTGTCAACATCTACAGTGAAGAGGCGGCTGCGGGATTTTGGGCTTCAGGGCAGAGTGGCAAAGAAAAAGCCATATCTGAGACTGGCCAATAAAAGAAAAAGATTAAGATGGGCAAAAGAACACAGACATTGGACAGAGGAAGACTGGAAAAAAGTGTTGTGGACAGATGAATCCAAGTTTGAGGTGTTTGGATCACAAAGAAGAATGTTTGTGAGACGCAGAACAAATGAAAAGATGCTGGAAGAATGCCTGACGCCATCTGTTAAGCATGGTGGAGGTAATGTGATGGTCTGGGGTTGCTTTGGTGCTGGTAAGGTGGGAGCTTTGTACAGGGTAAAAGGGATTCTGAATAAGGAAGGCTATCACTCCATTTTGCAACGCCATGCCATACCCAGTGGACAGCGCTTGATTGGAGCCAATTTCATCCTACAACAGGACAATGACCCTAAACACACCTCCAAATTGTGCAAGAACTATTTACAGCAGAAGCAGGCAGCTGGTATTCTATCGGTAATGGAGTGGCCAGCACAGTCACCAGATCTGAACCCCATTGAGCTGTTGTGGGAGCAGCTTGACCGTATGGTACGCCAGAAGTGCCCATCCAACCAATCCAACTTGTGCGAGCTGCTTCTAGAAGCGTGGGGTGCAATTTCTCCAGCTTACCTCAATAAATTAACAGCTAGAATGCCAAAGGTGTGCAATGCTGTAATTGCTGCAAAAGGAGGATTCTTTGATGAAAGCAAAGTTTGATGTAAAAACAATGTTATTTCAAATACAAATCATTATTTCTAACCTTGTCAATGTCTTGACTCTATTTTCTATTCATTTCACAACGTATGGTGGTGAATAAGTGTGACTTTTCATGGAAAACACAAAATTGTTTGGGTGACCCCAAACTTTTGAACGGTAGTGTATGTGTTGCCAAACTGTAAAGAATGGTATTTTTCTGTTATATTCTTTGTGTTCTTACTTTTGAAAATAAACTAAGATTGAAAACAAAGAAAGAAGGAAAGAAACAAAATCCCCAAAGCATACACAAGGTATAATTCTAATTTTGTCTAGGGAGATCTAATAGAAGGTGATGTGATGTACTGCACTCTCAGCCCCACCCTGCACAGAGAATTTCCAACTTAATGAACAGCAATCTAAGCTCAAGCCCATTGAGAGCCTCTTCCCAATGCTGTCTTCTTTCTCGCCGCTGGATACCAGCTAAAAAAATAACAAAAGCCGCTCTTGTTCTGTTGATGTCTTCATCTGTTTTGTTGTCGCACACTCTCTGCTGACTCTTATATAGCAATGGGGCGTGGCTATCGGATGGCATCACCCTCAGAGCCCGCCCCTTGTCCCTTGTCCCAATGGGCGGGCTCTCCGGGTGATGTCATCGGATGGCCACGCCCCATTGCTATATAAGAGTCGGCAGAGAGCGGGCGACAACAAAACAGATGAAGACATCAGCAGAACAAGAGCGGCTATTTAAAAAATTTTAGCGGGTAATCGGTAGCAAGAAAGAAGACAGCAGCGGGAACAGGCGGTAGCGGCGGGAAGAGACAGCTTGAGGAGAAGACGGCGGGAAGAGACGGCGGGAAGGAAAAGACAGCGGGAAGAGACAGCTTGAGGAGTTAGCCAGGTAAGTATTTAGGTTCACCGTCAGCTTTTTATAGCGTCAGGTACCCCCATATACTACCTAATAAAGGTTTTAACCCCCTGATTGCCCCCTAGTTAACCCTTTCACCAGTGATCACCGTATAACTGTTAAGGGTGATGCTGGTTAGTTTATTTTTATACCCGCCGTTTATTACCCAATAAAGGTTTAACCACCTGATCGCCCGGCGGGTGATATAAGTTAGGTTTTAGTGTCAGATAGGGTCTGTGTCGCCCCAGGCAGCGTCAGATTAGTGCCACCCACGCACGCAGCATACAACTACCTTAGTGGTATAGTATCTGAGTGGATCGATATCTGATCAGATCTATACTAGTATCCCCAGGAGTTTAGGGTTCCCAAAAATGCAGTGTTAGCGGGATCAGCCCAGATACCTGCTAGCACCTGCGTTTTGCCCCTTTGCCCAGCCCAGCCCACCCAAGTGCAGTATCGATCGATCACTGTCACTTACAAAACACTAAACACACATAACTGCAGCGTTCGCAGAGTCAGGCCTGATCCCTGCGATCGCTAACAGTTTTTTTGGTAGAATTTGCTGACAGTCTAGGAGCTTTTTTACCTGTGAGTCTCACTACTGTACCAGTAAATTTTGAGCCCAAAATGGCGAATCGAAGTCAGTGGTGTGTCTTGGCCTAGGCCAACAAGGCCCAGGCCTAGAGCGGCACTTTGTGGGGGGGCGGCAGGAAAGCCACCCCCGCACGAAATAAGCCCCCCACTGAGTCCCGACAGCCGCATAAATACAGCGGCATAAAGTGAATGGCTGTGTTCTCTGCTCGGCTGGCATCGGGCAGGGGGAGTGGTCCCCGCTCAGCTGGGCTCGACTCTGCTTGAGTAGAGGGGCGGTCCCAGCTCACCTCGGCTGTGCTCGTCCCCCCTTGGCTGGGCTCGAGCAGAGGGGCGGTCCCAGCTCACCTCGGCTGTGCTGGGCTCGGCTGTGCTCGGGCATGAGGGCGGTCCCAGCTCACCCCGCCTGTGCTGGGCTCGGCTGTGCTCGGGCAGGGGGGTGGTCCCAGCTCACCTCAGCTGTGCTGGGCTCGGCTGTGCTCGGGCAGGGGGCGGTCCCAGCTCACCTCGGCTGTGCTGGGCTCGGCTGTGCTCGGGCAGGGGGGCGGTCCCAGCTCAGCTCACCTCGGCTGTGCTCGGGCAGGGGGGCGGTCCCAGCTCAGCTCACCTCGGCTGTGCTCAGGCAGGGGGGCGGTCCCAGCTCAGCTCACCTCGGCTGTGCTCGAGCAGGTGTTCACGTCTGCTTGGCTAGGCTCGGCGAGTCGGTGGAGGGGAGGGTCACAGTGATGGATCTATCATGTAAGTAATGATAAACGGCAAATCTATTAGAAGAAGGATGCTGACTATGTCCGCAGCACCTGGCCGTGTCCGCAGCACCTGACCATGTCCGCAGCACCTGACCGTGTTCGCAGCCCCTGACCGTGTCCGCAGCCCCTGACCGTGTCCGCAGCACCAGACCGTGTCCGCAGCCCCTGACCGCGTCCGCAGCACCTGACCGCGTCCGCAGCACCTGACCGTGTCCGCAGCCCCTGACCGTGTCTGCAGCACCAGACAGTGTCTGCAGCACCAGACCGTGTCCGCAGCCCCTGCCCGTGTCCACAGCACCAGACCGTGTCCGCAGCACCAGACCGTGTCCGCAGCACCTGACCGTGTCTGCAGCCCCTAACCGTGTCTGCAGCACCTGACCGTGTCCGCAGCCCCTGACCGTGTCCGCAGCACCAGACCGTGTCCACAGCACCTGACCATGTCCGCAGCCCCTGACTGTGTCCGCAGCTCCTGACCGTGTCCGCAGCACCAGACTGTGTCCGCAGCCCCTGACCGTGTCCGCAGCACCAGACCTTGTCCGCAGCACCAGACCGTGTCCGCAGCACCTGACCGTGTCCGCAGCACCTGACTGTGTCCGCAGCACCTGACCATGTCCGCAGCACCAGACCGTGTCCACAGGCCCTGACCGTGTCCGCAGCACTTGACCATGTCCGCAGCCCCTGACCGTGTCCGCAGCCCCTGACCGTGTCCGCAGCACCAGACCATGTCCGCAGCCCCTGACAGTGTCCGCAGCACCAGACTGCGTCAGCAGCATCTGACCGTGCCCGCAGCCCCTGACCGTGTCCGCAGCCCCTGACCGTGTCAGCAGTACTTGACCGTGTCTGCAGCCCCTGACCGTGTCCGCAGCACCTGACCGTTTCCGCAGCCCCTGAACTGTGTCCGCAGCCCCTGACCATGTCTGCAGTCTCTGATCATGTCCCCAGCCTCTAACCTTCTCCTGTATCATGTCCGCAGTCTCTGACCATCTCTTGTATCATGTCTGCAGTCTCTGACCATCTCCTGGGGTGGAGCCTACAGAGGAAGGGGTGGAGTTTACAGATGAAGGGGTGAGACTTAAACAGGAAGGGGTGTGGCAAATTCAGATGGGGGGGGGCGTCCGATTTTAGTCTGGCCTAGGGCAGCACAAAACCAAAATACACCAGCATTGGTGAATGTTTTGAACGCTACCATACACTAGTTGAGTATTAGCGTAGCATTGCACAGATTAGGCACACTTTCACAGGGTCTCCCAAGATGCCATCGCATTTTGAGAGACCCGAACCTGGAACCGAACAGTTACAGTTAAAGTTACAAATAAAATTGTAAAAAAAAAAGTAAACAATAAAAAAAATATAAAATAAAAAAAACAAAAATAGTTCTCGTTTTATTGTTCTCTCTCTCTCTATTCTCTCTGTATTGTTCTGCTCTTTTTTACTGTATTCTGTTCTGCAATGTTTTATTGTGTTTTATTGTTAAGCCTTTTTTTTGTTTTCAGGTACGCCATTCAGCTGCAGCGCGGATTTATTTATCTTGACAGCAACAGCATTTGCTCCCACGATACATAAAGCCGTGACTCCAGCGCTGTCGGAGGTGATTTCACCACCACAGTTAAAAAAAAGAGCATATATGCCGAAGCATGGGGGCAGCAGGGGTGGAGGAGCGATTTGCTCCCAACTTTTGGGGCGTATGCCCCCATGCTTCGGGATATATATATTTTAGGCACAGGTTGCGTTAAAAAATGTTTTATTTTTTACTGGGTTTTTTTGTATTTGCTTTGCAGGTATGGTAAGTCTTACTGTTATACTGTAATGTTACTTTGTTTTATTATTAACCATCAATTGCTTAGCAGGTACGCCATACGGCTGCAGTGCGGATTCATTTATGTTGACAGCAACAGCGTTTGCTCCCACAATACATAAAGCTGCGACTGCAGCGCTGTAGGAGGTGATTTCACCACCACAAAATGGTGCATGTATGCCCATCATTAGAAGTGGGTGGATGAAGGGAGGTATTCTAATGGTAGGCATACCCACCAATCAATCTCTTTTATTCGTTCAGCCAACAGGCTGCATGAAAAAAAAGATTACAATATATGCCCAACAAGGACCAGCAACGTACTGGTATGTTGCTGGAATTTGAGTGGTTATACCAGAATGATGCCTGCGGGTTTAGGTATCATTCTTTTCAGCCAGCGGTCAGCTTTCATGTAAAAGCAATCCTAGCAGCTAATTAGCCTCTAGACTGCTTTTACAAGCAGTGGGAGGGAATGTCCCCCCCCTCCCACCGTCTTCCATGGTTCTCTTTGGCTCTCCTGTCCCAACAGGCAGTGGCGTTGTTAGGTGGGTGCGGGGGGTGCGGGCCGCACCCGGGTGACACCCGCCAGAGGGGTGACACCCGTAGGTAGCGGCACGCACTGCTAACACCGCCGGCTGCCCTGATCTGCGCCTCAGGTCTTGCGCTGTGTCCCTCAGCACAGCGGACTGAAGCCGCCTCCCCCTCCTCTCTGTTTACATCCACACAGGAGGAGCCCGAGGGACACACACTGCTGTGTGTATCTGTCCGCGCTGTTCTGAGGTCTGTAAACTTTATGTATATGAGGGTGGACATGTGCAGGGGGTGTCTATACTAATGGGGGGTCTGCACTGAGAGGGGATTCTATACTAATGGGGGGTCTGCACCGAGAGGGGATCTATACTAATGGGGGGTCTGCACTGAGGGGGAATTCTATACTAATGGGGGGTCTGCACTGAGAGGGGATTCTATACTAATGGGGGGTCTGCACTGAGGGGCGATTCTATACTAGTGTGGGGTCTGCACTGAGGGGGATATCTATACTAATGGGCGGTCTGCACTGAGGGGGGATTCTATACTAATGGGGGGTCTGCACTAAGGGGCGATTCTATACTAATGGGGGATCTGCACTGAGGGGGGATTCTATACTAATGGGGATTGGCACTGAGGGGGGATTTTATACTGATGGGGGTCTGCACTGAGGGGGGATTCTATACTAATGGGGGGTCTGCACTGAGGGGGGTTCTATACTAATGGGGGTTGGCACTGAGGGGGGATTTTATACTGATGGGGGTCTGCACTGAGGGGGGATTCTATACTGATGGGGGAGTCTGCACTGAGCGGGGACTCTATACTAATGGGGGGGTCTGCACTGAGAGGGGGATTCCATACTGATGGGGGTCAGCACTGAGGGGGGTGTCTGTACTGATGGGGGGGTCTGCAATAAGGGAGTGGAGTCTGTACTGAGGGAGGGGGTCAGTACTTAGTTGGGGTCTATACTGAGGAAAGGGGGTCTGCACACTGAGCGGGGGTCTGTACTGATGGAGGGGGGTCTGTACTGAGGGAGGGGGGCTATATTGATGGAGTAGGGTCTGTAGTTAGTGGAGGGGGGGCCTGTACTGAGGTAGTTGGTGGAGGAGGGGGTGACACCAATTTTTTCGGCACTGGGTGACACCAACCCTAGTGACGCCACTGCCAACAGGGAACCTGAGAATGCAGCCGGTGGTTCTGACAGCTGACCATAGAGCTGATCAGAGACCAGAACGGCTTGAATCAGCTCTATGGCCTAAGAAACCGGAAGCTACGAGCATTTCATGACTTAGATTTCGCCAGATATGAACAGCGTTATTGAGAAATTAGGAAAGCACTAAATGATATATTGTTCACACATGCCATGGGCATATGTGAAATTACACCCCAAAATACATTCTGTTTCTTCTCCTGAGTACAGGGATACCACATGTGTGAGACTTTTTGGGAGCCTAGCCATGTACGGGACCCCGAAAACCAAGCACCGCCTTTAGCCTTTCTAAGGGTGTAAATTTTTGATTTCACTCCTCACTGCCTATCACAGTTTCAGAGGCCATGGAATGCCCAGATGGCACAAACCCCCCCCCCCCCCCCCCCAAATGACCCCATTTTGGAAAGTAGACACCCCAAGCTATTTGCTGAGAGGTATGGTGAGTATTTTGTAGATCTCGCTTTTTGTCACAAAGTTTTGAAAATTGAAAAAAGAAAAAAAATATATTTTTCTTGTCTTTCTTCATTTTCAAAAACAAATGAGAGCTGCAAAATTCTCACCATGCCTCTCAGCAAATAGCTTGGGGTGTCTACTTTCCAAAATAGGGTCATTGGGGGGGGTTGAGCTATCTTTTGTACTAGAATGTATTTTGAGGTGTTATTCCACATATGCCCATGGCATGTTTGAGCAATATATCATTTAGTGACAAAAAAAAAAAAAGTTTGTCATTTTCCCGCAACTTGTGGCAAAATATAAAATATTCCATGGACTCAACATGCCTCTCAGCAAATATCTTGGGGTGTCTACTTTCCAAAATGGGGTAATTTGGCTGGGTTTTGTGCCATCTTGGCATTTTATGGCCTACAAAACTGTGATAGGTAGTGAGGAGTGAAATCAAAAATTTACGCCCTTAGAAATCCTGAAGGCAGTGTTTGGTTTTCGGGGCCCGTACGCGGCTAGGCTACCTACACATGTGGTATCCCCGTACTCAGATGAAGCAGCAAAATGTATTTTTGGGGTGCAATTCCACATATGCCCATGGCATGTGTGAGTATTATATCATTTAGTGACAACTTTTTGTAATTTTTTTTTTGTCATCATTCAATCATTTGGGGCAAAAAAATAAAATATTCAATGGGCTCAACATGCCTCTTAGCAAATTCCTTAGGGTGTCTACTTTCCAAAATGGGGTCATTTGGGGGGTTTTGTACTGCCCTGCCATTTTAGCACCTCAAGAAACAAGATAGGCAGTCATAAACTAAAA
Source organism: Lithobates septentrionalis (assembly GCA_037952835.1). NCBI lineage: Eukaryota > Metazoa > Chordata > Amphibia > Anura > Ranidae > Lithobates > Lithobates septentrionalis. The sequence continues at coordinate 557,537 of JBBDGP010001814.1, read as the reverse complement.
GCTGCGTAAATTCCAGAAAATGTACCATAGTTTGTAGATGCTATAACTTTTGCGCAAACCAATAAATATACGCTTATTGACATTTGTTTTACCAAAGACATGTGGCTGAATACATTTTGGCCTAAATGTGACTAAAATCGAGTTTGTTGGATTTTTCTGATAACAAAAAGTAGAAAATATCATTTTTTTTCAAAATTTTCGGTCTTTTTCCATTTATATCGCAAAAAATAAAAATCGCAGAGGCAATCAAATACCATCAAAAGAAAGCTCTATTTGTGGGAAAAAAAGGACGCAAATTTCGTTTGGGTACAACATTGCATGACCGCGCAATTAATTACCAGTTAAAGCAGCGCAGTGCCAAATTGTAAAAAGTCCTCTGGTCTTTGACCAGCCAAATGGTCCGGGGCTGAAGTGGTTAAAGGGGTGGCTTCCAGATTCCTATAAGCCCCCCGCCCGCAGACTCCTACAACCACCAGCTAGGGTTGTCGGGAAGAGGCCCTTGTCCTCATCAACATGGGGCAAACTGATTTGGGGTGGGGGGCGCAAAGCACCCACCCCCCCATGTTTAGGGCATGCGGCATCCCCTCCCTTTCCTGACCTGCCGGGCGGCATGCTCGGATAAGGGTTTGGTATGGATTTTAGGGGGAACCCGATGCCTTTTTTTCTTAAATGCTGGCGTGGGGGTCCCCTCTGAATCCATACTACACCTGAACGGCCTGGTATGGACCTGGGGGGAACCCCATTTCGTTTTTTTTGCAAATTTTTTTTCCGGCAATTTTTTGATTTTTTTTTTCAAACTCAGCTTTCTGCGGATGCGGTGGCAGGCTTCCCAGCCCCCTGCATAGCAACCAGCTATATACAGTGGTAAAATAGGAACCGCAAAACGCAAAACACATTAAAAATCACATCAAAAATGCACCACTTGCGTTTCTGATGCAGCTCCATTGAAGTCTATTAGCCGCAAATCGCGGGAAAAAAGTCCCCGACCCTTTCCAAAAACGCACCAGCCACAAAACGCATAGTTGTGAACTAGTACCGTAGGAAACCATGTTAAGTGGACTGTAGTGAGTTTCTGCAAAATGCACTAAAAAATGCATAGCTATGAACATAGGGTAACTCACATTCATACATACTAGGGCCAATTTAGACAGGAGCCAATTAACCTTCCAGTATGTCTTTGGAGTGTGGGAGGAAACCGGAGAACCCAGGGGAAACCCACACAGGCACAGGGAGAACATGCAGGCAGGTAGTGTTGTGGTTGGGATTCCAACAAACGACCTCCTGCTGCCAGGCGGAAGGGCTAACTACTTAGCCATTGAGCTGACCTTTAGGAAATGTCTGTGACGCTCCCTGACACACCAGACAGGAATGTAGCAGTGTTTAAAATATAGTCGTTTTCTTCATAGAGGCAAGGATTCTTTAAAGACTGATCGGTAATTAGAGCATTTAGAGGTTTAACAATTTTTAAATGATCGTTTTCAGCTACATGCACAATTAGTTTATGAATAAATGCTCCAAATGTGCTGCCAGAAGTTGGCAGAAAAAATGCCTGTAAAGTTGTGTTTTTACGCACATTTACACACATATGTACAAGCGACTAAGCATGTATTGCGTTTAGATGCATAAACCCTTTATGTTGACTAGAATACTAATTTATTCTAGCCACTAGAACAAATTTACACTCATATGCACGTGTTTAGGCGCGTTTGCGTACTTACGAGCCTAAATTACACAGAGAAACTCCACTCTGAATGCAGGTTTGGGGCATTTCTTTTTACGCTCTTGACCACTGCTCTAAAATACACCTGTAAGCGACACAACATGCATATGAACATTGGATAACCTAGAGTTGCTTTCAGAGGTGTAAAAAAATGTCAGGTGTCTCTAACAGAGGCTTTATTTTCTGCCTGGATGCATGAGACCTAAATGAAAAGAACAGTGGTGTAAGCAAATATTTACAGAAAAGATATTACAAGATAGACAGTACGCGAAAGTGAAATAAAAGGGATAAAAGGGATTAAAAGTAAAAAGCAATTATCAAAGTTTTCCTGGTCTTTAGGTTTTGCGCAGGGTAATTATTTTGTAGAATATTCTAATCTGTTGAGTCACCAACTCTCATGAATGTCATTTAGCATTCCTTCTTAGTTCTGATGGTAATAACAATCCTAAAAGCCACAATCCTGTGTCCATTTATAAATTAGAACCAAAGATATGTCGCCAGCACACCAAGAATCTCCAAAAAGTCCAAAAGCTTTATTAAACAATCACATCACAGCGTAAAACAGCAAAGTTTCGGGCCTCGCAGGACCCCTTCGTTAGGGATCCGAACGTACAAGCATACCTTCCAACCATCCCGGATTCCATGGGACCGTCCCAAGAAATAAAGTAAGTCCCAGGGTCCCACAGATCTGGGCTGGAGAGCCCGGAGCCCAGTGCCAAAGGATTCGGCTCAGTGCTGAGGATTCAAAGAAAAGCTGTCATATCTCTCTCTCTCTCTCTCTCTCTCTCTCTCTCTCTCTCTCTCTCTCTCTCTCTCTCTCTCTCTCTCTCTATATATATATATATATATATATATATATACCTACTGTGTATTGTAAAGATATGGGGTGATTAAACTCTAGTAGTGGTGCATATATATATATATACCTACTGTGTATTGTAAAGATATGGGGTGATTAAACTCTAGTAGTGGTGCATATATATATATATATACCTACTGTGTATTGTAAAGATATGGGGTGATTAAACTCTAGTAGTGGTGCATGCATTTCCAAGAAATCGTGGCAGTCCAGACTGCATTTTTAAGGGTATGGCAGCCCACTTTTATTTAAAGGAACAGAAAGTTCAAAAAAAGACAACAGCAATTTCCCTCACAGGGGGTTACTGTAACTTGCTTGTTCAGCCTCCTGGCTTACTCACTTGCTACACAGCTGCTTCAGGCCTCACGCCTAGGCCTTAGGTCTGCTCTTCAAACCAACACAAGTACCCTTCAGTCATCTCTCTTGTAGCTCTTGTAGCTTACTCAGGATCTGCTTCGTGCTGAATTTGTTGCGGTCTACATCTGCCTCCTGCAGACATGTATGCTCAAGCTGCCACGTGCAGCCTCTGTCTCTTAGAAAAGATGGGAGCCCTCCTGACTCCCATGCACAGACCTCGTGTCTATGGGGTGCAGTCCTTCTGACTCCTGGGCCAGACCCCGTGTCTGCCCAGGTGGAGCCGTCTCCAAGTGGGAGCCCTGAGCTCTAACCCTGGGAAGATTATGAACCCAGCCCACAGGTGTGCAATCAGCACGCCTGCCGCCTGCTGCTCTAAAAATCTGTGTGAAACTGCTAAAAAACACAGTGACATACGGTCACCTCTCTACAGTGTATATATATATATATATATATATATATATATATATATATATATATTGGGTAAAATAAGGATTGAACACGTCACCATTTTTCTAGGTAAATATATTTCTAAAGGTGCTATTGACATGACATTTTTACCACATTTTTATCACATCTCAGTAACAACCCATGCAATTCATACTAACAAAGAAGCCAAAACAAATAAGTTAAAAAAATGAAGTTATGTGTAATGGAATGACACAGGGAAAATGTATTGAACACACGAAAAATTGAGGTGCAAAAAGGCATGGAAAGCCAAAACACCAGCTAAAATCTATAAGTAATTAGAAAGCAATCCTGCTTTCAGTGCAAATTAATATCAGCTGGTTCAGTCTCAACTAATGGTCTTTAACCACTTGCTGCCCGCCCGCCGTCATATGACGGCGGGACGGTGCAGCTGTTATCCTGGGCCGCCGTCATATGACGGCGCAGCCTTCCAGGCAGCCCAGGGGGCGCGCGCGCGCACTCCGCATCGCTCTGGTCCCGGTGCGCGTGCCCGGCGGCCGCGATGTCCGCCGGGCACCCGCGATTTCCCGGTAACCGAGCAGGACCGTGGATCTGTGTGTGTAAACACACAGATCTACGTCCTGTCAGATGGGAGGAGACCAATGGTGTGTTCCTTGTACAGAGGAACACCGATCGGTCTCCTCCCCTTGTGAATCCCCTCCCCACACAGTTAGAATCACTCCCTAGCAACACATTAACCCCTACAGCGCCCCCTCCTGGTTAACCCCTTCATTGCCAGTCACATTTATACAGTAATCAATGCATTTTTATAGCACGGATCGCTGTATAAATGTGAATGGTCCCAAAAATGTGTCAAAATTGTCCGATGTGTCCGCCGCAATATCGCAGTCACAATAAAAATCGCAGATCGCCGCCATTACTAGTAAAAAAATAATAATAATAAAAATGCTATAAATCTATCCCCTTATTTTGTAGACGCTATAACTTTTGCGCAAACCAATAAATATACGCTTATTGCGATATTTTTTACATAAAATATGTAGAAGAATACGTATCGGCCTAAAATGAGGAAAAAATTTGTTTTAAAAAAAAAAAAATTGGATATTTATTATAGCAAAAAGTAAAAAATATTGTTTTTTTTCAAACTTGTCACTCTTTTTTGTTTATAGCACAAGAAATAAAAACCGCAGGGGTGATCAAATACCACCAAAAGAAAGCTCTATTAGTGGGGAAAAAATGATAAAAATTTCATTTAGGTACAGTGTAGTATGACCGCGCAATTGTTATTCAAAATGCGACAGCGCTGAAAGCTGAAAATTGGCTTGGGCAGGAAGGGGGTGAAAATGCCCTGTATGGAAGTAGTTAAAAAGGTGTCTAATTACCAAGGTGTCACACAAGACACATCCCATAATGGATAAAAGCAAAGAGCTTTCTCAAGACCTTCGCAACCTTATTGTTGCAAAACATACTGATGGCATTGGTTACAGAAGGATTTTAAAACTTCTGAATGTACCAGTGAGCACTGTTGGAGCCATAATCCTGAAGTCACCATAAACCGGCCATGACCAGGTGCTACTCGGAGGACTTCTTCCAGAGGAGTAAAAAGAGATATCAGAAGAGTTGTCCAAGAGCCAAGGACCACTTATGGAGAACTTCAGAAAGACCTGGAATTAGAAGGTACAATTGTTCAAAGAAAACAATGGTTAATGCACTCAACTGCCATGCCCTGTATGCATGCTCACCACACAAGACTCCATTGCTCAAGAAAAAGCATGTTGAAGCTTGTTTAAAGTTTGCTGCACAACATTTAGACAAGCCTGTGAAATATTTGGAGAATATAGTCTGGTTAGATGAGACCAAAATTGAACTCTTTGGATGCCATAATACACATCATGTTTGGAGGTCACCTGACATTGAACATCACCCCAAAAACACCTCCATACCAACAGTGAAGTGTGGAGGTGGGAACATCATGGTGTGAGGCTGTTTTTCAGCATACAGTACTGGCAAACTTTATGTCATTGAAGGAAGGATGAATGGAAAAATGTACCAAGACATTCTTGATAAAAATCTGCTGCCATCTACCAGGATAATGAAGATGAAATGAGGGTGGACATTTCAGCAAGACAATGATCCCAAACACAAAACCAAGGAAACTCTCAATTGGTTTCAAAGAAAGAAAATAAAGCTACTAGAATGACCCAGCCAATTACCTGAATCCAATACAAAATCTATAGAAAGAACTAAAGATCAGAGTTCATAGAAGAGGCCCACAGAACCTTCAAGATTTGAAGACTGTGTGGAAGAATGGGCCAAAATCTCACCTGAGCAATGCATGCAACTAGTTTCTCCATACAGGAGGCATCTTGAAGCTGTCATTACCAACAAAGGATTTTGTATCAAGTATTAAATAACTTTCAGTAATGCCCTGTACACACGTTAGGATTTTCTGATGGAAAATGTGTGATAGGACCTGGTTGTCAGAAATTCCGACCGTGTGTGGGCTCCATCACACATTTTCCATAGGAATTTCTGACACACAAAGTTTGAGAGCTTGCTATAAAATTTTCCGACAACAAAATCTGTTGTCGGAAATTCCAATCGTGTGTACACAAATACAAAGTGCCACGCATGCTCAGAATAAATTAGGAGACAAAAGCTATTGGCTACTGCCCTGTTTATAGTCCCGACGTACGTGTTTTACGTCACCGCGTTCAGAATGATCGGATTTTCCGACAACTTTATGCGACCGTGTGTATGCAAGGCAAGTTTGAGCCAACATCCGTCGGAAAAAATCCATGGATTTTGTTGTCGGAATGTCCGTTCAATGTCCGACCGTGTGTACGGGGCATTAGAGTGTTACTTTTTCCCTGTGTCATTCAATTTTATTACACATAACTTTATTTCTGAGATTATTTGTTTTGGTTTCTTTGTATGTATGAATTGCGTGGGTTGTTGCCGACATGTGGTGAAGTTTCATGTCAATAGCATCTATAGAAATATATTTACCTAGAAAAATGGTGACGTGTTTAATACTTATTTTACCCGCTGTATATATACATATATATATACATGTATATATACAGTATCTCACAAAAGTGGGTACACCCCTCACATTTTTGTAACTATTTTATTATGTGTTTTCATGTGACAACACTGAAGAAATGACACTTTGCTACAATGTAAAGTAGTGAGTATACAGCTTGTATTAAAGTGTAAATTTGCACTCAAAATAACTTAACACACAGCCATTAATGTCTAAATCGCTGGCATCAAAAGTGAGTACACCCCTAAGTGAAAATAGCCAAATTGGGCCCAATTAGCCATTTTCCCTCCCCGGTGTCATATGGCTTGTTAGTGTTACAAGGTCTCAGGTGTGAATGGGGAGCAGGTGTGTTAAATTTGGTGTTATCACTCTCACTCTCTCATACTGGTCACTGGAAGTTCAACATGGCACCTCATGGCAAAAAACTCACTGAGGAGCTGAAAAAAAGAATTGTTGCTCTACATAAAGATGGCCTAGGCTAATAGAAGATTGCCACGACCCTGAAACTGAGTTGCAGCACGGTGGCCAAGACCATACAGCTGCTTAACAGGGCAGGTTCCACTCAGAACAGGCCTCGCCATGGTCGACCAAAGAGGTTGAGTGCACGTGCTCAGCGCCATATCCAGAGGTTGTCTTTGGGAAATAGATGTATAAGTGCTACCAGCTTTGCTGCAGAGGTTGAAGGGGTGGGGTATGGGGTCAGCCTGTCAGTGCTCAGACCATTTGTCGCACACTGCATCAAATTGGTCTGCATGGCTGTCGTCCCAGAAGGAAGCCTCTTCTAAAGTTGATGCACAAGAAAGCATGCAAACAGTTTGCTGAAGACAAGCAGACTAAGAACATGGATTACTTGAACCATGTCCTGTGGTCTGATGAGACCAAAATAAACGTATTTGGTTCAGATGTTGTCAAGCGTGTGGCGGCAACCAGGTGAGGAGTACAAAGACAAGTTTGTCTTGCCTACAGTCAAGCATGGTGGTGGGAGTGTCATGGTCTTGGGCTGCATGAGTGCTGCCGGTGTCTTGTCGAATACAGTCCCCTATCCAAAAGTGTCCGCCCTGTACTGCGCAGGCGCAGTACGGAGGACAAACGAGACGCCGAAAGTCTCCGAAGTTCAACAGCTGATCGTCAGCTATACACGGCGCCTGCGCATTTATTCTTACCCTATGTCCAGGATCATTCCCTACTATCCAAGTGGACATAGAGTTAGAATAAATAGTTGCCGAGCGCAGCGAGGCCGTGCCCGAAGCGTGGCGAGCGGAGCGAGCCCGCGAGGGGCCCTCTTGCAAAGCCATCACTAACAAGTGCCGAGCGCCGTGTACAGCTGATGGTCAGCTGATCAACTTCGGACATTTTCGGCATCTCCTTCCCCTCCGTACTGCGCAGGCGCTGCGCCTGCGCAGTACGGGGCGGACACTATATGATAGGAGGACAGTATATGTCAGAACACCGGCACTGGGGAGCTACAGTTCATTGAGGGAAACATGAATGCCAACATGTACTGTGACATACTGAAGCAGAGCAGGATCTCTACCCTTTGGAGACTGGCCTGCAGGGCAGTATTCCAACATGATAACAACCCCAAACACACCTCCAAGATGACCACTGCCTTGCTAAAGAAGCTGAGGGTAAAGGTGATGGACTGGCCAAGCATGTCTCCAGACCTAAACCCTATTGAGCATCTGTGGGGCATTCTCAAACAGAAGGTGGAGGAGCGCAAGGTCTCTAACATTCACCAGCTCCGTGATATCGACATGGAGGAGTGGAAGAGGACTCCAGTGGCAACCTGTGAAGCTCTGGTGAACTCCATGCCCAAGAGGGTTAAGGCAGTGCTGGAAAATAATGGTGGCCACACAAAATATTGACACTTTGGGCCCAATTTGGTCATTTTCACTTAGGGGTGTACTCACTGTTGTTGCCAGCGGTTTAGACATTATTGGCTGTGTGTTGAGTTATTTTGAGGGGACAGAAAATTTACACCGTTATACAAGCTGTACACTCACTACTTTACATTGTAGCAAAGTGTCATTTCTTCAGAGTTGTCACATGAAAATTTATAATAAAATATTTACAAAAATGTGAGGGGTGTACTCACCTTTGTGAGATACTGTATATATATATATATATATATATATATATATATATATATATATATATATATACAGTACATAAAAAAAAATACACATGGCAAGAAAACTAAGCATGTCTTCCAGCATAATAATCCAAGCACATTTTTCAGCACATTTTGCTAAGGTAACTACAGACAAAAATTTCAAAGTTTATGTTTAGCATCTATTTCTGAAAATTGCAATCATTATAGCTTGTTGAATTAAGCCTGTATGTGTTTTTTTTTTTTTTTGTGGCTTGTGGAGTATGCCAGTGGTTTCATGATAATGACATGTCATTCATGTTTAAATTGATGTGGTTTGTTATTTTATTTTACATCTAGAGATGAAAGCAAGTAGTAAAAGTAAAGGATCTGTGTCCCGCTATTGTTTATTAATCTGTCAAATCCAAATCGATTTTTAGTTAAAGCTATTATTTTGCTAGCTATTTTGTTTAAATAATAAAAAAAGCAGCCCATGCTGCAGTACTTACCTTAATCCAGCCCCCCACCCTCGCAGTACTTCTTTTTCTCCATAAGGTGTCCTTAGTGCCCTGGTTTGAATAATTACCAGCCTGGAATACCTAAAAAGGTACTGGCAGGGTGTCATGGGCCTACCAGCTGAGGGGTCACCATGGTGCCCTTCATTCACAGTACAGTGATGCAGTGCTGACTTCTTCATTTTCTGTCCACAAGTACTTTCTTAGGGAGGGTTACTTGATGGTGACAACAGTTGATCATACTTATGTAATAGATATGGAGAATGGGCAAAGAGATATCGGACTGTACAGGCCAAGACAAGGAGCAAAAAATGTTATGAAACCATACAATTTATTAGTAGCAAAAATAAAAAGAGTTCATATAAACATGTATGTCTCACTACATTAAAACGATAATGGATAATGGAATGCTGATGCAAAAAGGTCTTCACCTACCGACGTGTTTTGACAACTTTTGCTTCATCAGGGTTCAAGAAAACCACACAGCACTCGTCTCAACACAGAATAGCACCGGCGCAGTGGCTCCCTGGGCGGGCGCTGGAGCATAGAGGGGAACCCTCCTCAATGTGAAATGAACTGCAACAGATTCCCAACTTGTGTAGACCCACTAGCAGTTAACATACTATCCATCCACTTGATTTGGAAGATTGAGAACAATTCAGGCTACAGTTGCATAATCAATAGATAAGAAAGCCTGCAACATATATCATAATAGAGAGTCACTAGATAACTTCACAGCCATCCAAACTGGAGGTAATTATCCCATGGACACTTCACATGAATAGGTGGGGTTGCATCCATATATATATATAGTTTTCTAATTTTACTTCACCAACTTAGACTATTGTGTTCTGATCCATCACATATAATTTCGATTAAAAAAACATTGAACTAAAGTCTGTAATGTAACAAAATAGGTAAAAAGCCAAGGGGGTGAATACTTTTACAAGGCACTATAAGCCAGACCACAAGAACAGACCTGAACATGTGAACCAACTCACCTTGCGGGTTTAAAAAACTATTTTTCAGAAATAAAAAACTGATAATTGGCATGTGCGTATGTATTCACCCCCTTTGTTATGAAGCCCATAAAAAGCTCTGGCACAACCAATTACCTTCAGAAGTCACATAATTAGTGAAATGATGTCCACCTGTGTGTAATCTAAGTGTCACATGATCTGTCATTACATATACATAACTTTTTGAAAGGCCCCCGAGGCTGCAACACCTAAGCAAGAGTCACCACTAACCAAACACTGCCATGAAGACCAAGGAACTCTCCAAACAAGTAAGGGACAATGTTGTTGAGAAGTACAAGTCAGGGTTAGGTTATAAAAAAAATATCCAAATCTTTGATGATCCCTAGGAGCACCATCAAATCTATCATAACCAAATGGAAAGAGCATGGCACAACAGCAAACCTTTCAAGAGACGGCTGCACACCAAAATTCACAAACTGGGCAAGGAGGGCATTAATCAGAGAGGCAGCACAGAGACCTAAGGTGGCCCTGGAGGAGCTACAGAGTTCCACAGCAGAGACTGGAGTATCTGTACATAGGACGACAATAAGCCCTACGCTCCTTATGCCCTGTACACACGGTCAGATTTTCCGACGGAAAATGTTTGATAGAACCTTGTTGTCGGAAATTCCGACCGTGTGTGGGCTCCATCACACATTTTCCATCAGAATTTCCGACACACAAAGTTTGAGAGCTTGCTATTAAACAAAATCCGTTGTCGGAAATTCCGAACGTGTGTACACAAATTCGATGCACAAAGTGCCACGCATGCTCAGAATAAATTAAGAGATGAAAGCTATTGGCTACTGCTCCGTTTAGAGTCCCGACGTACGTGTTTTACGTCACCGTGTTCAGAACGATCGGATTTTCCGACAACTTTGTGTGACCGTGTGTATGCAAGACAAGTTTAAGCCAACATCCGTCTGAAAAAATCCATGGATTTTGTTGTCGGAATGTCCGATCAATGTCCGACCGTGTGTACAGGGCAATAGAGTTGTGCTTTATGGTAGAGTGGCCAGAAGAAAGCCATTACTTTCAGCAAAAAACAAAATGACACAGACCTCAATCGAACAGAAAATCTGTGGTCAGACTTAAAGATTGCTGTTCACAATCGCAAACCATCCAACTTGAAGGAGCTGGAGCAGTTTTGCAAGGAGGAATGGGCAAAAATCCCAGTGGTAAGATGTGGCAAGCTCATAGAGACTTATCCAAAGCGACTTGGAGCTGTGATAGCTGCAAAAGGTGGCTCTAAAAAGTATTGACTTCAGAGGGGTTAATAGTTATGCACATTTACTTTTTCTGTTATTTTGTCCTATCTGTTTGCTTCACAATAAAAAATAAAAAAAACATCTTCAAAGTTGTGGGCATGTTCTGTAAATTAAATGATGCAAATCCTCAAACAATCCATGTTAATTCCAGGTTGTGAGGCAACAAAACACGAACTATGCCAAGGGGGGTGAATACATTTGCAAAGCACTGTATGTAATGTGTGTTGAAGCAGCCACTTGTAGTCCCCATTGGAAGCTGTGACAGGATGACAACATAGGAGCTCAGTTGAAAGACAGGGATGGGTGTTGTCACCCTGTAACAGAAAGGGTTTGAATGAAGACCTTAATGGCAAGATCCACATGGATCATTTTAAATGAAAGTTGCTGATTTAAAGATGTTTGAAAATCACTTTTGAAATTACATTGCTTTCTAAAGCTTGTACGTGATTTTAGTAATTGGATTAACATTGCAGTAACCCTTGGCTGGGCTTGAACCTCTTAGGTGTGCGCCCCTTATTTGAATGGTTGGTTAACATGCACTTTAATGCACATTTTTACTATTTAGATCATTTTAGTTACTATTTTTTTATTTGTTTATATTTCCAAAAAAAAAATCCGAAATTGCATCTTGGTGGTGACTATTTAAAGTCATACAAATATCATCTTACAAGAGTTACACCTGTTACTACATCTGTTTGGGCATTGGGCTGCTTTTATAATTGTCTTACCCTGACATCACCTGCTGTCCGCACATAACATATCATATGCAGCCCTGTCATATTAAACTTTACGACGTCTGGTCCGGATTGGGAAACAGTTACGTCTAAAAGTGAGGAAATTGTTATGCTGAACTGTTTGCTTTTCCAGTTCTGCAAGTTAGAAAAACTAACAAAGATGTCATAAAGCAATCATTGTGTCCAAACTGCTCATATAATATCTTGTTTATACTGTTAAGAAAAGTACAGTTTTTTTTTTACCTCTGGCCAGTGTATGAAGATCAATAAAATGTTATCTTCCAGTATGTGGCCAGTCCTCCTCTTAATTATGTCATGGCAAACTAGAGGAATACTTACATAATGCTGTGCTGACATTAAACATGGTTTTGTAAGTGGCGTGAGCGTAAATAGATATAGTGTACATTTTGTATTACTGAGTTTCCTGAAATTTTTGATCATTTGTTTACGCTTTATGGTGAGGTCAAATGACCACTTATTGCAATAATTCTGACAACTAGTCAGCCTATGAAGACATGCAGTGTGTGTGTATGTGTATATATATATATATATATATATATACAGTGGCTTGCGAAAGTATTCGGCCCCCTTGAACTTTTCAACCTTTTGCCACATTTCAGGCTTCAAACATAAAGATATACAATTTTAATTTTTTGTGAAGAATCACCAACAAGTGGGACACAATTGTGAAGTGGAACGAAATCTATTGGATATTTTAAACTTTTTTAGCAATTAAAAAACTGAAAAGTGGTGCGTGCAAAATTATTCGGCCCCTTTACTTTCAGTGCAGAAAACTCACTCCAGAAGTTCAGCGAGGATCTCTGAATGATCCAATGTTGTCCTAAATGACTGATGGTGATAAATAGAATCCACCTGTGTGTAATCAAGTCTCTGTATAAATGCACCTGCTCTGTGATAGTCTCAGGGTTCTGTTGAAAGCGCAGAGAGCATCATGAAGACCAAGGAACACACCAGGCAGGTCCGTAATACTGTTGTGGAGAAGTTTAAAGCCGGATTTGGATACAAAAAGATTTCCCAAGCTTTAAACATCCCAAGGAGCACTGTGCAAGCGATCATTTTGAAATGGAAGGAGTATCAGACCACTGCAAATCTACCAAAACCTGGCTGTCCCTCTAAACTTTCAGCTCAGACAAGGAGAAGACTGATCAGAGATGCAGCCAAGAGGTCCATGATCACTCTGGATGAACTGCAGAGAACTACAGCTGAGGTGGGAGAGTCTGTCCATAGGACAACAATCAGTCGTACACTGCACAAATCTGGCCTTTATGGAAGAGTGGCAAGAAGAAAGCCATTTCTCAAAGATATCCATAAAAAGTCTCGTCTAAAGTTTGCCACAAGCCACCTGGGAGACACACCAAACATGTGGAAGAAGGTGCTCTGGTCCAATGAAACCAAAATCGAACTTTTTGGCCACAATGCAAAACGATATGTTTGGCGTAAAAGCAACACAGCTCATCACACTCAACACACCATCCCCACCGTGAAACATGGTGGTGGCAGCATCATAGTTTGGGCCTGCTTTTCTTCAGCAGGGACAGGAAAGATGGTTAAAATTGAGGGGAAGATGGATGCAGCCAAATACAGGACCATTCTGGATGAAAACCTGTTGGAGTCTGCAAAAGACCTGAAACTGGGACGGAGATTTATCTTCCAACAAGACAATGATCCCAAACATACAGCAAAATCTACAAAGGAATGGTTCACAAATAAACGTATCCAGGTGTTAGAATGGCCAAGTCAAAGTCCAGACCTGAATCCAATCGAGAATCTGTGGAAAGAGCTGAAAACTGCTGTTCACAAACGCTCTCCATCCAACCTCACTGAGCTCGAGCTGTTTTGCAAGGAAGAATGGGCAAGAATTTCAGTCTCTCGATGTGCAAAACTGATAGAGACATACCCCAAGCGACTTGCAGCTGTAATCGCAGCAAAAGGTGGCTCTACAAAGTATTAACGCAAGGGGGCCGAATAATTTTGCACGCCCCACTTTTCATTTTTTTATTAGTTAAAAAAGTTTCAAAAATCCAAAAGATTTCGTTCCACTTCACAATTGTGTCCCACTTGTTGGTCATTCTTCACAAAAAATAAAAATTTTATATCTTTATGTTTGAAGCCTGAAATGTGGCAAAAGGTTGAAAAGTTCAAGGGGGCCGAATACTTTCGCAAGCCACTGTATATATATATATATATATATATATAGACAGTGGGGCAAAAAAGTATTTAGTCAGCCACCAACAATTGTGCAAGTTCTCCTGCTTAAAAAGATGAGAGAGGCCTGTAATTGTCATCATAGGTATACCTCAACTATGAGAGACAAAATGTGGAAACAAATCCAGACAATCACATTGTCTGATTTGGAAAGAATTTATTTGCAAAGTATGGTGGAAAATAAGTATATCAAAAGTTCTTCTCAATACTTCGTTATATATCCTTTTTTGGCAATGACAGAGGTCAAACATTTTCTGTAAGTCTTCACAAGGTTGTCACACACCGTTGCTGGTATGTTGGCCCATTCCTCCATGCAGATCTCATCTAGAGCAGTGATGTTTTGGGGCTGTCACTGGGCAACACAGACTTTCAACTCCCTCCAAAAGTTTTCTATGGGGTTGAGATCTGGAGACTGGCTAGGCCACTCCAGGACCTTGAAATGCTTCTTACGAAGCCACTCCTTCGTTGCCCGGGCGGTGTGTTTGGGATCATTGTCATGCTGAAAGAACCAGCCACGTTTCATCTTCAATGCCCTTGCTGATGGGAGGAGGTTTGCACTCAAAATATCACGATACATGGCCCCATTCATTCTTTCATGTACACAGATCAGTCGTCCTGTTCCCTTTGCAGAGAAACAGCCCCAAAGCATGATGTTGCCACCCCCATGCTTCACAGTAGGTATGGTGTTCTTTGGTTGCAACTCAGCATTTTCTCCCCTCCAAACACGACGAGTTGTGTTTCTATAAAACAGTTCTACTTTGGTTTCATCTGACCATATGACATTCTCCCAATCCTCTTCTGGATCATCCAAATGCTCTCTAGCAAACCTCAGATGGGCCGGACATGTACTGGCTTAAGCAGGGGGACACGTCTGGCACTGCAGGATCTGAGTCCCTGGCGGCGTAGTGTGTTACTGATGGTAGCCTTTGTTACGTTGGTCCCAGCTCTCTGCAGGTCATTCACTAGGTCTCCCCGTGTGGTTCTGGGATTTTTGCTCACTGTTCTTGTGATCATTTTGACCCCACGGGGTGAGATCTTGCGTGAAGCCCCAGATCGAGGGAGATTATCAGTGGTCTTGTATGTCTTCCATTTTCTAATTATTGCTCCCACAGTTGATTGCTTCACACCAAGCTGCTTGCCTATTGCAGATTCAGTCTTCCCAGCCTGGTGCAGGTCTACAATTTTGTTTCTGTGTCCTTCGACATTTCTTTGGTCTTCACCATAGTAGAGTTTGGAGTGTGACTGTTTGAGGTTGTGGACAGGTGTCTTTTATACTGATAACAAGTTTAAACAGGTGCCATTAATACAGGTAATGAGTGGAGGACAGAGGAGACTCTTAAAGAAGAAGATACAGGTCTGTGAGAGACAGAAATCTTGCTTGTTTGTAGGTGACCAAATACTTATTTTCCACCATAATTTGCAAATAAATTCTTTCAAAAATCAGACAATGTGATTATCTGGATTTGAAGACTTACAGAAAACGTTTGACCTCTGTCATTGCCAACAAAGGATATATAACAAAGTATTGAGATGAACTTTTGATATTTTCAAAATACTTATTTTCCACCATAATTTGCAAATAAATTCTTTCCAAATCAGACAATGTGATTGTCTGAATTTGTTTCCACATTTTGTCTCTCGTAGTTGAGGTATACCTATGATGACAATTACAGGCCTCTCTCATCTTTTTAAATGGCAGAACTGGGAGAACTTGCACAATTAGTGGCTGACTAAATACTTTTTTGCCCCACTGTGTGTATATATATATATATATATATATATATATATATATATATATATATATATATATATATATATATATATATATATATATATATTACAGTGGCGGCTGGTGTTTTTTAAAACAGGCCCCAAAATGGACTCCATTGCAGTTTTGGCACACTGCAGCAACAAGGAGACGGGCACCACAGTTCCCAAGAAACATTTGCACCAATCCGTTGACAGGGGGAGGAGCTCCCGCTCTGCAGAGGAGGATAATGAAGCGCTGCCACGTGTGTTTGATTGTGGGTTATTGAAGGAGATGGCGCAGTTCGCGAGTGAAATGGCAGATTGGAGAAAGTACGCTCCAGGTGTCTACATTGATCCGAGCAGCGGAAAATCTGTTGTGACCGATACCGGGGTGCGGTATGTACCAAATGGTCAGCTTGCCTTGTACACAGCCGGAGGCTACGAGTCTCTGGGGTTGATCTGTAGAAAATGTACTGGCTTGATTATGCAGTTGAGGCCGTGGATCATCTGTAGATGCTGTGGGGAGCATCTGTTCGAGGTTGCCTCCCTAACTCTACCTCCGAGAATCCTACAAGTGGATTGGGACATGAAAGTTGCTGTCCCTTCGGAGAGTGACGTCCAAAGCCTGTCGGTTGTCACCCAAGTTGTGACGGAAGCTGCTACCTCTACCACAGCGATTACCCCAGGACCCAGCACACCGACCTCTTCAAAGGGCCAAGGTTGGGCCAGGTTGTTCGAGTTGATGACTGAGAAAAGTACTGGGGCCAGGTAAGTCAGCAAACAGTGAGCGTGGTGTGCCTGTGGGGGAAGTTATGTCAGTGGCCGTGAAGGGAGTTGATATAGAGGTGCCAGCCAAGGTAAAAGTTAGGAGAAATTATCTTCCAGCCAAAGAGTGTTCGATTATCTCTAATTTGGACGATTTGTCCGATTAGTAATCGGAACTCTTTTCGGACACCCTGTCTTATTCCGGGAAGTGGGGAGAGAGTGACGAAGAGTTAATCAGAAATGTGCAGGGAGATGAAACACCTGCTACTATTACCGCAAGTGTGCAGATTATGCTGTCAGCCAGTGCAGCTCTGGCAATGATCAGCATTGCCAGGTCCTTTGAGCGGGATCAAAAGAATCCATGGGCTCCCACATCCCGGCCTAATACGCCTATGCCGAGCTCCAAAACAGATCGCAAGCAGAAAATTACGGGTATTTATACCCCTACATTCCTCCTCATTTAGAAGAGGAGATCTTGGAGAAGGAAATACAGTGGGTGGATGAGGCTGTCTGGGAATTCCTCCAAATACCACTCAAGGTGGACTTCTAAAATTATCTCCTAAATTGTCCGGGAGATACCTTTCAGTGCTGGATACCTGGGGCTACGGCCGCAATATCAATCTAGACAGTGTTATTCTCCGTAGGCAAGACAAGCGAGATGTTAAATACCACGTTATCACTGTGAATGCCAAAGGAGAAGATGTAACACTGTCCGATACCAGATATTACTGGTGAAATCTTTTCAGTATGATACCTTGTGGATTACAAATATGGGTTGTGTGATGTCAAGGTCGCTCTGGTGATAGTTAACTTGCACACCCATTTAAAATGTTACTAATGGGAAAATCCCATAAAGCTGTAACGCCAGGACTGTGCTGGACTGAATTCTACAGGGAACAATCACTTGAGCCACATTGGCTAAAAGATTAAAGTTGTTGGGGTGTTTCACCCTGAAGAGCGATCTGTGAACTTCAGCAGGTTGTTGATTGCAAAAGAATGAAAAAAGTTCTGTCTTTGGCTGCCATGTGGGCAGACTGAAAGATATTCCTGCAAGGGGACCTGTGTCCTGAAGTGTGGTCTCTTGCAATTTAGCCTGACTGCTTGTTATTTGAAATGCAGTTCTGCCTTGTGCCCAGAGTTCCTTTTGGAGAAGAAGGGAATAGCTGGGAAGCAGGGGCAGACTGACCATTGAGCCACTCGGGCACTGCCCGAGGGCCCTGGGCCACTAGGGGGCCCCATCAGGGTTGCCAGCCTCAGTAAAACCAGGGACAGTATGTATAAATCTGTGTTTTTTTTTACATCTGTCTGTGTATACTGTGTGTACATGTATGTGTATACTGTGTGATTGTATACTGTGTATGTTTATACTGTGTGGCCCCATAATCTCTGATTGCCTGGGGGCCCCATATTCTCCTATTGCCTGGGGGCCCCATGAGTTATCAGTCCGCCCCTGCTGGGAAGTGTGGTCTATCTGAAGCGAAGTCAGATGGACGATAACTGGTCATGGACATTGAACATGTAGTTAGTTAGAATAGGCTGTGATAGAAAAATCATTGCCTAGTTCTTCAAATAATGGACTCACACACCTATATCAGGACTGTCACTCAAAGTATTGCTGAAAGTTTGTAGTTTTATACTGATTATGGAAGGAGGTGGGATTCTTACAGAGAATGGGGCCTGGTTTCAAAAATATAAATAATGTAGACATGTATAGGATGGTTTTACATTTACATGCTGCCTTCGGCTGAGGAGCAGTTCAAATCACTGTGTGTATATATATATATATATATATATATATATATATATATATATATATATATATATATATAGCACTAAGTTCTTATAGAGTAGGATGCATTTTGCATTGTTCTGATTTCTCTCTTTCAGGTGCTGCTGTATTGGTGCGTCTTCCTTGGCTAAGGAGAGGCAGGGATCTAGCCAGACAACAACCCTAACCCTTATATATTTGCTATGACTGTATATGTTAGATAGATAGGTGATAGCATTATTGCTTACTTGCCTTAAAATGTACATAACTATTTTTGATGCTTGAATGTCATACGTGACTAACAGTTTTCTTGTGATACCAATGTTTATTCATGTGGCACGCCACATAAATGTTATTCTACTGTTATACTGTTAACCCTTTCCCTGTTTCCCCACCTATCCCAGTTTTTGCCAGGGCATTCGCTCTCAGGCTTGGGAGCTCAAATAATTTTTTTCTGCAAACTCCGAGACGTAGTTTCTTGGGCAGGGGGAGGATGTAGCGCCCTGGAGTTTAGTCAGGGAGCTCTTCACCAAATTCCTTGTTAGGGGTAGCTACCATAGTTAATTTGTTAGAGATCCATTCATTTCTCCCTAAGTTTGACCTTGTTGTACTTTTCTCTTCTACCAATAGGGCAACCCAAGGTCAGGTTATAGGTATGTGGGTGTCCTAGCCAATGGGCAGGGGTTTTCTTTATTCCCTTGGCCTGCTGGGAGAGCCTATATATTTGGGTGAGGTCAGGTGATCTGTGCCATCCGGACTGCCATCTGGGTGGACGTATGTCACCTGCCCCGGGTTGCTGGGCCAGAGATTTGGCCTATCCCGGGGGCATCTGGCTGCCAGGCTGTGTGAGGGCCTATCCAGAAGTAAGAGGGCAGCGCAGGGTTGGGACTGCAGCTTGCAGTCCAACCAAAAGTGACGGTTCTCTCGGCCAGAGAACCCGTCATTGGTCGGAGGTAGAAGGAAAGCTGTCGCCACGAAGGGACCGATTGCCTTTACCAGGGACCACAGTGAGTAACTGAAGCAAGTACCGGAACCATATTCTCACCAAAGGGCATGATGGAGAATCAGGAAACTTCAGGCAGTGATCAAGTCAGGGACCCAACCAGTGGAGGAGACGCTTGCAGAGCAGTCTTGTGTGTCAAGCTAGGGACCGACCTGGTTAGCAGGGGTGAAGCTTCAGGAGTATCTCAAGTGCCAAGCTAGGGACCCAGCAGAGAAGCTGGGGTGACACTTGAGGGGATACCACCGCCATCCTTGGAGGATCTCAAGGGATTCATAGTCAGTGAATCGGTGGGTCCAGTGAGAGACCAGGAGTTCAGTATTGAAGAACTACAAGGAGCAGTTGTAATGGAGCTGAGAGAACTGATAGGTTGAGTTAGGAACTGTTAATGCACTTTCACCATAGGAGACAGCAATCCTGCACGTGCAGAACTGGTGCCTTGCTGGGGCCTTTCCCTGTACGGCTGTTCTCCTATTGAAATCTCGGAGTCTGCCAATTGAGTTTGCAACTATCTAAGGGTGTCCTGCCCTAACCCTCTTTCCCCCAAAATATATAAAAAAGGACAGTCAAAAGAAATAAGGAAATCAAGAAGCAACCAAGAAGTGTCTGGCGCCCAATGACTTTCACCATCTTTGCACCCACTATGCCTCACAACCCCCTACATATTAAAGGATGTCAGCTATCTTTGGCCTTGGAGGCTCTCATTAAACCAAAAGAGGTAAAAGACCTTGCTACACACGCATACATTTCTTTTTTTTCAGACTGCGGGCTGAAGAAAGAAATCTAACAGATTCCTCCATCCATGGTAAACAGCATGGATGGACAAATCTCATCCGCTGGCTGTTGTATTCTGACAGCCGGCACCTGTGTGAAAGAGTCACATTTGATTGGATGCAGTCATTGTTTAGCCAACAATTTTCCACCCGGCTCCTTTGATACTAGCCAAATGAACAGTTGACTCTTGTCAAGCCAAGAGGTGTTGACAGGAGTAACCACGACTCAGATTTTGGCAGATTTAGCAGGCATTGGCCAATATTTCAGCCACATATGGCAGCCTTAAAGTGGTTATGTATGCATTAAAGTGAAAACCCTTCTGTGCTGCAGCTCCCCCCCAGACCCCCCCCTTTTTCTCACCTGAGCCCCGATCTGATCCAGCAATGTGCACTAGTTCAGCGGCCCCAGCTGGTGTCGCTCATCTTATTGGACAGAGTGATAGCAGCAGGAGCCATTAGCTCCCACTGCTGTCAATCAAAAGCTGTGACAGGGGGGCAGGGCTGAGTCCCACTGTCTGTGTCACTAGACGCAGCAGCGGGACTCGAAAGCGATCCCGCACCGATGCCCCCATGGAAATAAGCTTTCCGTGGGGGCACCCGATGAAAAGGAGGGCCTTGGAGCACCGGTGGGGACCCCAGGAAAAGAGGATTGAGGCTGCTCTGTGCAAAACCATTGCACAGAGCAGGTAAGTATAGGCATGTTTATTATTTTTATTTTAAAAAGTATCACTTTAAGTTAAAGCCTCTTCCCCCCATTCTCCACCCTACTACACAGTAGCCCTTTCCTGGTTAATTCCCTATCCTTGTCATAAAGCCCCCTTCAACCATTTTATTATCCAGGTCTATTGTTTCGCTGTTTAGTGGCCATCAAGGATAAGCTAGTTCTTAGAGTACAAAAGTGGCTATAAACATATGTAAATTAAAGGAGAAGTAGGGCCAAAGCTCTTTTGGATTGTTTGCCGACCCCCCAAAAAAATATACTACCACCCGCCACTGGGAGGGATCCGACTTTAATGTCGGTATCCACCCTGATGCCTGACCGGTAGCTAGCTCGGCCTTTCAGCAGGCTGCTGAGAGCCTAAACAAGCTGCTCCTGCCCCCTTCATAGTCCAGTGCTCCAGTGACTGATACTCATTGCTCTGTGCTCAGAGGGGACCTTAGAACTGAGAGATCAGCAATCTTTGATCACTCTGTTCTCGGACTTCATGGCAGGGGGGAGCCAGATGCTGCATCAAACCGATGCTGTATCCATCTAGGTGAATATAAATGTTTTTTGTTTTTTAAATCTTACACATTTCTTTGACTAAAACAACTCAAATGAATCAAATGAAATCTAGCTGCACAATTCACCAAGAAGACTTTGGAATGTTGGAATATTCATTGACTTGTTACTAATATTTTTATTCAAAGCCCTGTATATGAAAAGAACACATTACAATACCTGACAATCCACTGATAGGTCTATAGAATAATCACATATGTACAATTTTTGACCTGTAAATATTTAGTTGCGATGACTTGGTTGTAAGCAATTTTTCTACCTGGTTATTGTCTTTAATGATATGCTGAATGTATTTAATTCAAAGTAACAAGTGTCCTTTTAACTAGCGGATTAGCATTTTCTACTTCTTGTAGCCACCACCAGGGGTCCCTGTTGCTACTTTAGTCATGTAACTATTAAGTCTGTGACCTAAAGCAAAAAAAGGGGAAGCAAATATATGTTTCATTAAAAAAAAACAAAGCAAACCACAAAGGCACGGGATGATTGTTTGATACACAGATTTGTTATACTGCATCTGTATATGTGTGGTTCTCCCATCCTCTTGAACTCCCCTACCCCAAATTGTATGGCTATCTCCTACTCTGTCTGCCATTAGGAGCTCCCAGAAAACTCATCTCTTCAGGAAGGTCTATCCGCCTCTACCTAACATCTGAAATGTTACTTTCTCAAGCAACTTATTTCCACACAGCTACTACCTTTTGTATCACTTGCATATATCATGATGCATATACTATATCTATGGGACCTCCCTGGAAGCTGGAAATCACTGCAGTAGGTATCACTACTCGAGTGATCTCAATTAGCTTCCGAGTTTGATGCATTGTGAACACAGGAGTAGGGATGAGCCGAACACCCCCCGGTTCGGTTCGCACCAGAACCCGCGAACGGACCGCAAGTTCGCACGAACGTTAGAACCCCATTGACGTCTATGGGACTCGAACGTTCGAAATCAAAAGTGCTCATTTTAAAGGCTAATTTGCATGGTATTGTCCTAAAAAGGGTGTGGGGACCCGGGTCCTACCCCAGGGGACATGTATCAATGCAAAAAAAACTTTTAAAAACGGCCGTTTTTTCGGGAGCAGTGATTTTAATGATGCTTAAAGTAAAAAAAAAAAAAGTGAAATATTCCTTTAAATATCGTACCTGGGGGGTGTCTATAGTATGCCTGTAAAGTGACGCGTGTTTCCCGTGTTTAGAACAGTCCCTGCACCAAATGTCATTTTTAAAGGAAAAAATCTCATTTAAAACTGCTTGCGGGTTTAATGTCATGTCGGGTCCTGGCAATATGGATGAAAATCAGTGAGACAAACGGCATGGGTACCCCCCAGTCCATTACCAGGCCCTTTGGGTCTTGTATGGATATTAAGGGGAACCCCGCACCCAAATTAAAATAAGGAAAGGTCCCTATATACTCTGAACAGCAGTATACAGGCGGTGCAAACAAGACAGGGACTGTAGGTTTGTTGTTAAGTAGAATCTGTTTGTAATTTTGAACATTTTTAACGTGTTTAGCTCCAGCCAAAAAATCTTTTCTAAGCTTTTTGGAAAACATAGGGAAGGGTTATCACCCCTGTGACATTTGTTTTGCGTCTTTCCTCCTCTTCAGAAGATTTCACCTCACTTTTTTGTCCCAATGAAAAATGTTTTTTGAAAATTTGGGTTTTTTTGTGGAACAAGGATTGGAAAGCATCAGTGGAAAGGAGAAATTGTTTTCCCATATTAACTCTTACATGAGAGAATTTCCCTTCCTAGGGGTAGATTTCATCTCACTTCCTGTTGTCTCCTTCCGTTTGCAAGTAGGAGTCGTTTGTAAGTTAGATGTTTGAAAGTAGGGTCCTGCCCTATATACTCAGCAGAAATTTGGGCCTTAGGTGTTGCTGTGGCCAAAACACTGTAAGCCCTCACAGGGCCCTGCTGTGAAATATTAGATCAAGAATTGTAATTACATGCCCCTGTTGAACAGGAGCTGAAAAATTAGGCCTTAGGCACTGGTGCTGGTGCCACAACACTGCAACCCCTCACAGACACTCTAGTTGGAACGCAGGAACGAGCCCTGCTGCAAAGTATTGCATCAAAAATTGTAATTACACGCCCCTGTTAGACAGGGGCAGAAAAATTGGGCCTTAGGCACTGGTGCTGGTGCCACAACACTGCAACCCCTCACAGACACTCTAGTTGGAACGCAGGAACGAGCCCTGCTGCAAAGTATTGCATCAAAAATTGTAATTACACGCCCCTGTTAGACAGAGGCAGAAAAATTGGGCCTTAGGCACTGGTGCTGGTGCCACAACACTGCAACCCCTCACAGACACTCTAGTTGGAACGCAGGAACGAGCCCTGCTGCAAAGTATTGCATCAAAAATTGTAATTACACGCCCCTGTTAGACAGAGGCAGAAAAATTGGGCCTTAGGCACTGGTGCTGGTGCCACAACACTGCAACCCCTCACAGACACTCTAGTTGGAACGCAGGAACGAGCCCTGCTGCAAAGTATTGCATCAAAAATTGTAATTACACGCCCCTGTTAGACAGAGGCAGAAAAATTGGGCCTTAGGCACTGGTGCTGGTGCCACAACACTGCAACCCCTCACAGACACTCTAGTTGGAACGCAGGAACGAGCCCTGCTGCAAAGTATTGCATCAAAAATTGTAATTACACGCCCCTGTTAGACAGGGGCAGAAAAATTGGGCCTTAGGCACTGGTGCTGGTGCCACAACACTGCAACCCCTCACAGACACTCTAGTTGGAATGCAGGAACGAGCCCTGCTGCAAAGTATTACATCAAAAATTGTAATTACACGCCCCTGTTATACAGGGGCTGAAAAATTGTGCCTTAGGCACTGGTGGTGGCGCCCAGAACCAAAAATGTTCTTACAAGCTATCAGCGTGATGATTGAGGAGGAAGAGGATAATTACTCAGGGATAGTCACTCAGCATCAGCATAGGCAGTCTTTGAAGGGATCTGAAAAAAATTATTCAGTTACATCAGCATCAGGTGCTTGGTAGCTGGTGGTGATCCAAGACTGATTCATTTTTATGAAGGTCAGCCGATCGACCGAGTCAGTGGACAGACGCACCCTGTGATCGGTTACCACGCCTCCAGCAGCACTGAATGTGCGTTCCGAAAGAACGCTGGATGCAGGACAGGCCAGTAGCTCAATTGCATACTGTGCAAGCTCTGGCCAGTGATCCATCCTCAAGACCCAGTAACCCAGAGGATTTTCGGTGGGAAAGGTGTCCAAGTCTGATCTTGCCCCTAGGTATTCCTGCACCATGTAAAACAGACGCTGGCGATGGTTGCTGGAACCGATCATACCTTGGGGCTGCTGCCAAAAAAATTGTCTGAACGCATCGGTCAGACGGCCACCTTCTCCACCGCTCCTTCTTTGACTGACCGAAGCCTCAGCAACACGTTGTCCAGAAACAGGAGTTTGTAACCTCCCAGTCTCTGGGAACGCGTTGCACAGACCTTTCTGCAAGGCCTCCCGAAGATGTTTCATCCTCTGCTCCCTCTGCGATGGCAAGATAAGGTCCGCAACCTTACCCTTGTAACGTGGATCAAGGAGGGTTGCCAGCCAGTATTGGTCCTTCTCCTTGATACCACGAATACGAGGATCCTTACGCAGGCTTTGCAGGATCAGGGAGGCCATGCAGCGTAGGTTTGCTGAGGCATTCGGTCCGGAGTCCTCTGGGTCACTAAGGACAACAACGTCCCCAGCCACCTCCTCCCAGCCACGTACAAGTCCATGTGTTCCTTGGGACTGATCCCTTAAAGACTGCTGATGATGAGTGCCAGGCTCCACCTCCATACTGACACAATCTTCCTCCTCCTCCTCCTCCTCCTCCTCGTCCTCTTCCTGTGTGATCGGCGGGCACGCAGGAACACTGTCTGGATAAAGGGGGCCTTGAGAGCTAAGGAAGTCCTCCTCTTCCTGCCTCTGTTCTGCCTCAAGTGCCCTGTCCATTATTCCACGCAGCGTGTGCTCCAACAGGTGGACAAGGGGGACAGTGTCACTGATGCATGCACTGTCAGTGCTCACCATCCTCGTGGCCTCCTCGAATGGTGACAGGACAGTGCATGCATCCCTGATCATGGCCCACTGGCGTGGGGAAAAAAAACCAAGGTCCCCTGACCCTGTCCTGGTGCCATAGTCGCACAGGTACTCATTGATGGCCCTCTGCTGCGTGTGCAGCCGCTGCAGCATGGCCAATGTCGAGTTCCACCTGGTGGGCATGTCACAGATTAGGCGGTTCTTGGGCAGGTTAAACTCCTTTTGGAGGTCCGTCAGCCGAGCACTGGCATTATATGACCGGCGGAAATGCACACAGACTTTCCTGGCCTGCCTCAGGACATCCTGTAAGCCCGGGTACCTGCCCAAGAACCGCTGCACCACCAAGTTAAGGACGTGAGCCAAACAGGGCACATGGGTCAATTGTCCCTGTCGGAGGGCAGAGAGGAGGTTGGTGCCATTGTCGCAAACCACCATTCCTGCCTTAAGTTGGCGTGGCGTCAACCACCTCTGAACCTGCCCCTGCAGAGCTGACAGAACCTCTGCCCCAGTGTGGCTCCTGTCCCCCAAGCACACCAGCTCAAGCACCGCATGGCATCTTTTGGCCTGCGTACTTGCGTAGCCCCTTGAACGCCTACGGAGCACCGCTGGTTCCGAGGAAGAGGCCATGGAGGAAGAAGAAGAGGAGGGGGTGGAGGAGAGAGGTGTGTCACAATCAGCATTTTGGAGGCGTGGTGGCGGAACAACCTCCAACACTACTGCACCTTGTCCTGCATCCTTCCCAGCTGCCAGGAGAGTCACCCAATGCGCCGTGAAACTTAAGTAACGTCCCTGTCCATGCCTGCTGGACCATGAGTCAGCGGTAATATGCACCTTACCGCTGACCGCCCTGTCCAGCGAGGCATGGACATTGCCTTCCACATGCCGGTAGAGAGCTGGAATCGCCTTCCGTGAGAAAAAGTGGCGTTTGGGTACCTGCCACTGAGGAACCGCACATTCCACAAACTCACGGAAGGGGGCAGAGTCTACCAACTGAAAAGGCAGCAGTTGAAGTGCTAGCAATTTTGCCAAGCTAGCATTCAACCGCTGGGCATGTGGATGGCTGGGAGCAAACTTCTTTCGGCGGTGCAGCAGCTGGGGCAGGGAAATTTGCCTGGTACAATCTGGCGTCGGTGTACCAAAAGCAGATTGCCCACAAGTACTTGGCTGTGACACACCTAATTCTACACCTTCATTCCTCTCACTGCAGGTCTCAGAGAGGACTGAAGGTCTAGTGGGGTTGGAAATCTCAGCTGATGAGGAGCAAGGAGAGATCCTCTTTGTTCTTTGGTGTGGGTCTTTTAGATATGCTTGCCAACGAACTGCATGGCAGGTCAACATATGTCTGGTCAAGCATGTGGTACCCAAGCGGGAGATGTTTTGGCTACGCGAGATACGCTTGAGACATATGTTGCAAATAGCAGCGGTGCGATCTGATGCACTCGTCTCAAAAAAGGCCCACACCAAAGAACTTTTTGAATAACGCGCAGAGACTGCAGCGCCCTGCACATGTGGAGCTTTGGGGTGTGATGCAGTCAATGTGCTGCCCTTAGGCTGGCCCCTGGAGGGCATCCTGCCTCGTTGGTGATGTGCCGCCTCCTCCTCCTCCTCCTCCTCCTCTCTCCTATCAGGCACCCACGTTGAGTCAGTGACCTCATCATCCCCTCCCTCCTCATCACTGGAGCAAACCTGGCAGTATGCTGCAGCAGGGGGAGCATGACTGCCAGATTGCTGTCCTTCTTGGGCACCCCCTCTGTCCGTGCTCATGTTACTGCCTTCATCGAGCTCAGTATCATCATCAGAGCCTTCCAAACGCTGGGCATCCTCCTGGAGCATGTACCCAACACTGTGGTCAAACAGTTCGAGGGAATCCTCATGAGGACATGGTGGAGCTAGGGAAGGAGTCACTGATGACATTGAGCTGAGGGAAGAGGCCGCTGCTTTGCCAGACAAAGCACCCTGGGCATGGGTGAGAGAGGATGAGGAGGATGAGGACGGCTTGGTCATCCACTCGACCAAGTTTTCTGCATGTTGCGGCTCAACACGGCCAGCTGCCGAAAAAAAGGCCAAGCGTGTCCCATGGCCACGGGCTGATGAGGATGCACCGTCTCCACGACCAGCACTAGACACAGAGCCTGCTTGCCCTCTCTTATTGGCTTGTGACTGTCTGCCTCTCCTTCTTGGCCTTCCAGACATACTAATGGCCTGTAGCTGCACTAAGCTGGGATAGAACACCTGTAATTTTCTTCAGGTAGCTTTATATACTGTAACCAGACAAGCCTGCCTGTCAGTAGGAAGATAACAGGAACGGATCTAGCTGAACACTGTGAGCAGGACGCACTGCACTAAATGTAAATAGCAGGAACGGATCTAGCTGAACACTGTGAGCAGGACGCACTGACTGCACTAAATGTAAATAGCAGGAACGGATCTAGCTGAACACTGTGAGCAGGACGCACTGCACTAAATGTAAATAGCAGGAACAGATCTAGCTGAACACTGTGAGCAGGACGCACTGCACTAAATGTAAATAGCAGGAACGGATCTAGCTGAACACTGTGAGCAGGACGCACTGCACTAAATGTAAATAGCAGGAACGGATCTAGCTGAACACTGTGAGCAGGACGCACTGCACTAAATGTAAATAGCAGGAACGGATCTAGCTGAACACTGTGAGCAGGACGCACTGCACTAAATGTAAATAGCAGGAACAGATCTAGCTGAACACTGTGAGCAGGACGCACTGCACTAAATGTAAATAGCAGGAACGGATCTAGCTGAACACTGTGAGCAGGACGCACTGACTGCACTAAATGTAAATAGCAGGAACAGATCTAGCTGAACACTGTGAGCAGGACGCACTGCACTAAATGTAAATAGCAGGAACGGATCTAGCTGAACACTGTGAGCAGGACGCACTGCACTAAATGTAAATAGCAGGAACGGATCTAGCTGAACACTGTGAGCAGGACGCACTGCACTAAATGTAAATAGCAGGAACAGATCTAGCTGAACACTGTGAGCAGGACGCACTGACTGCACTAAATGTAAATAGCAGGAACAGATCTAGCTGAACACTGTGAGCAGGACGCACTGACTGCACTAAATGTAAATAGCAGGAACGGATCTAGCTGAACACTGTGAGCAGGACGCACTGACTGCACTAAATGTAAATAGCAGGAACGGATCTAGCTGAACACTGTGAGCAGGACGCACTGCACTAAATGTAAATAGCAGGAACAGATCTAGCTGAACACTGTGAGCAGGACGCACTGCACTAAATGTAAATAGCAGGAACGGATCTAGCTGAACACTGTGAGCAGGACGCACTGACTGCACTAAATGTAAATAGCAGGAACGGATCTAGCTGAACACTGTGAGCAGGACGCACTGCACTAAATGTAAATAGCAGGAACAGATCTAGCCTAATCTAGCTAACTCAAATCAAATGACACTGTCTGTCTCTCTCTCTATCAGCACACCGGAACACACTACACAGGGCCGCCGTGCAGGCGGCCTTATATAGTGTGGGGCGTGTACTAAATCCCCTGAGCCATAATTGGCCAAAGCCACCCTGGCTTTGGCCAATTACAGCTCTCTCTACTGACGGCGCTGTGATTGGCCAAGCATGCGGGTCATAGTGCATGCTTGGCCAATCATCAGCCAGCAATGCACTGCGATGCCGCAGTGAATTATGGGCCGTGACGCGCCACACGAATTTGGCGCGAACGGCCCATAACGTTCGCAATTCGACGGACGGTCGAACAGCCGATGTTCGAGTCGAACATGGATTCGACTCGAACACGAAGCTCATCCCTACACAGGAGGTGCCTAGGTGCCATTCAGGAAACATTGCATTTTCTCTGGTTGGATGAGGTGGAGAGGCGGGGTGGTGATGCCATGATTTCCACCTCGTCCAATTAAAGAACACCTTGCATTCATTGAGAAAATGCAAAGAGCTCTTTGAATGGTACTCATACAAAGGTGGCGACCTCCTGTGTTCGAAGCTGCAGGGAAGCCACTCGGTATGGGACTTGAAAACTGGTGGCGATCACTGGAGTAGCGGTGCTCACCACAGGGATTTTCAGCTTCCACAGGGATCTTACAGGTGTGGTTTATACATTGTTACATTGGTCCAAGCTGGTACATTGGTACCAGAATCTCCTGGTGTGTGCCTTCTCATTTCTTCCACGACCTTGACCCTTCTACCTTTCCTCAACTCATATCCCTGACCATAGGTGTGCGCAGCCTACTGCATTAGGGTGTGCACCCCAAAGCTCAAACACACATGCGTATGTATATGTATAGGATAGGCTAGTTCTTATGCCCCGTACACACGGTCGGGCATTGATCGGACATTCCGACAACAAAATCCATGGACTTTTTCCGACGGATGTTGGTTCAAACTTGTCTTGCATACACACAGTCACACAAAGTTGTCGGAAAATCCAATCATTCTGAACGCGGTGACGTAAAACACGTACGTCGGGACTATAAACAGGGCAGTAGCCAATAGCTTTCATCTCATTATTTATTCTGAGCATGCGTGGCACTTTATGCATCGGATTTGTGTACACACGATCGGAATTTCCGACAACGGATTTTGTTGTCGGAAAATTTTATAGCCTGCTTTCAAACTTTGTGCGTCGGAAAATCCAATGGAAAAAGTGTGATGGAGCCTACACACGATCGGAATTTCCAACAAGGTCCTATCACACATTTTTCCGTCGGAAAATCTGACCGTTAGAGTACAAAAGTGGCTATAAACATATGTAAACTAAAGGAGAAGTAGGGCCAAAGCTCTTTTGGATTTTGGATTGTTTGGCGCCCCCCCAAAAAAATATACCACCAGCCGCCACTGGGAGGGATCCGACTTTAATGTCGGTATCCACCCTGATGCCTGACCAGTAGCTAGCTCGGCCTTTCAGCAGGCTGCTGAGAGCCTAAACAAGCTGCTCCTGCCCCCTTCATAGTCCAGTGCTCCAGTGACTGATACTCATAGCTCTGTGCTCAGAGGGGACCTTAGAACTGAGAGATCAGCAGTCTTTGATCACTCTGTTCTCGGACTTCATGGCAGGGGGGAGCCAGATGCAGCATCAAACCGATGCTGTATCCATCTAGGTGAATATAAATGTTTTTTTTTTTTTAAATCTCACACATTTCTTTGAATAAAACAACTCAAATGAATCAAATGAAATCTAGCTGCACAATTCACCAAGAAGACTTTGGAATTTTGGAATATTCATTGACTTGTTACTGATATTCTTATTCAAAGCCCCGTATATGAAAATAACACATTACAATACCTGACAATCCATTGATAGGTCTATAGAATAATCACATATGTACAATTTTTGACCTGTAAATATTTAGTTGCGATGACTTGGTAGAATATTCACATATGTACTATATATATATATATATATATATATATATATATATATATATTTTTTTTTTTTTTTTACAGTTTTTTAGGAGCCCCATTGGGGGGCTTTGGTAAACTAACAGTGGTCTATACAGACCCCTAAAGTCTCACTTTTGAGACAGAGAAAGGGACTGAGGACAGAGATTCCCCAGTCCCTTTCTCTGCAGCCAAGCAGCAGGGGGAATCTGCACAGCACAGAGTAATTGGGGTGTGCCCGGGCACACCTGGCACACCCTGTGCACATGCCTCTGTCCCTGACCTAAAAAGATATTGTAGAAAATACAATACTTTTTTTGTTCTAATATATATCGGGCTGGTGCCCCTTAGGTGTGGAGTGTGTGGAATATGGATTTCCCTCTCCATTAGGCCCTCACTCTAACAAACTCTTAACTATGTCCCTGACCTACTCAACCTATCAATTCTTCATAGGATATCTTTCTTCCCCAAACCTTACCACTTTAGACTCTTATTTTATACAGGTATTTTTTTGATTCTTTATTCTCTTTTTAAAGGGTACATATACAGCACACATGGAAGAAAAACACTTTTATGAACACACATGACAAAGTAAAGAACATTGGTGATCTATAGTTTGTTAAAATGGTTCTAAAGGCAGATCTTAATGCATTCTATGCATTAAGATAAAAAAAACCTTTTGTGTGCAGAATCCCCCCTCAGTCCTCCTAATAGTTACCTGATCTCCATCTCAATCCAGCGATGTTGCACAAGAGCCAAGAAGTCCGGGGACTCTCCCTCCTCACTGGCTGAGACAGCACTGGACACGCCATTGGCTCCCACTGCTGTTAATCAAAGTCAGTGAGCTAATGAGGAGAGAGAAGGGGCGGGTGCTCCCATAGCAAGCTGCTTGATGTGGGGGCACTCGACTGGAGGGAGGGGCCAGAAGCGCCAGAGTAGAGGAGGATCTGGGCTTCTCTGTGCAAAACCATAAAAAGTACTGTGCCCTGAGCCCACCCTGTTGTGTGACATTAGCGAATTAATATTCCCTAATGTCTTCCTGCTTCTCCTCCTGGACAATCAGGAAGCGGGAGTCATAGGACTGCCATCCAATCGGGTCTCAGGACCCACATCCTGTTCGGCCGGGAGGAGAAGCAATGCCTGTTCGGCCGGGAACCTTGAGCGAGGAGCAGCCTCCTAAGGTAAGGCCGGACTGATTGCTGCCTTCCCATTAGTCTTCCGGTGGGGGTGGCGTTTGTGTGAGAGGGGGGGCAGGTTTGTTTGCCCCCCCTCAAAAAAAATATTGAGCACTAGCCGCCTCTCTGAAACCTATCCGGACGTTTATTTTCCCTAATACAAATTATTTCAAACAAAACAAAAATAGAAAGTACACTAAATGAAATAAACCAAACTACCCTAAATACACTCCCCCCTTAAAATCATTATATAAAGAAAACAAAGAAAAAACTAAATTGCTAAAGCAAATTTCACCTAAGCAGCTCAATAAACAAAATGCAGATTCCACTTCACCAAAATCTTTCTGCTCCTTTGCTTTGTGATAAAATCAGTAAATAAAAAGATGATAAATGAATTATAGCCCTTCTGCACCAAATGGCTCATTAATAATGTCTCCCATATGATAAAGAAGTACCCCAGAGCCGCCCTGATCCTGAGTAGCTGTCAGGCGAGGCGCACACATGAAAATGTAGATTAGTCGTGTTCCCCTCCAGGATGACACATTACACTAACAAGCCACTGCAGGCAGCTTGCAGCGAGGCAGCTGGAGGCGGGAGTGTTGGGGTTAATGCACATGGCTCCGCAGTGCGCGGTCATCATTTTTTCATGAGACATGCATTTGTGTGATCCTGAATAACGCAAGGATCATGTTGCGCTCTCAAGAATGACATTCCAGGTCAATAGCTTCTAGTTCCTTTTTGGAGCAAGCAAATGTCCTTCCCAAGTTGTGTAATCAGTTGTGCCGTCACCACTGTTCAGGCTAAGTTGCATTTTGATTTAAAGTGGACCTGAGCCTAAAACGTAAAGATTAGTTATGTTATAGGGAACACCTAGAATTTGTAATTGTACCTAAGCAATACCCTGCATAAAATTTTCCTTAAATTCCTTAAAAACATGGAAGAGCACTTCCTGGTATGTGAGTGTGCCTAGGCTCTCCTGTGCCTACAGCCTAATGGCTGTATATCTGCAGTATTATATCTAAGGCCCCTTTCACACGAGGCGGGCTCCGTTTCTACGGAGCCCGCCTCGGTCCGCCGGCTCAGCGGGAGATCTGTCCGTTGATCTCCGCTGAGCCGGCGGATGACAGGTCCCTCTCTGCTCACTGAGCGGGGAGGGGCTTGTCAGGCGCCGCTGCCGCCTATGGAGGGATCGGACGAAAACGGACAGCGTGTCCGTTTTCATCAGATCTCCCCGGATCCGATCCGCCAGCGACGGACCTGGACGTAGGGCCATCCGTCTGTTCTTCAGCGGATCGGACCGGGTCGGATGTCAGCGGACATGTCTTCGCTGACATCCGACGCTCCATAGACTAACATGGAGCGCCCGTTCAGGTCCGCCGTCAAAACTGACAGGCGGACCTGAACGGTCCGATCGTGTGAAAGGGGCCTAAGGCCTCATGCACACAGGCGTATTAAAATACTCCTATGTACGCTGGATTTTTCTGCTAGAATATGACGGAAAAATCCAGCTTATAAAAAATGCTTGTTGTGGTGCATAATAACGCACGTTTACGTGCGCATGGCGTTTAGAATTGTATGTGTGTAAACTCATTCCATTGGCTAGAGTGTTCATGTATTCTAGGCACTTGAATGCATTCACGAGAAAAACTGTGAAACAGTATGTCTATGCTGTTCTGTGGGCATCAAGTAAATAGTGCAAAAACGTTTCTCCGGAAAGACGAATTTGGCGCATTCTTTTAATGTTCCTGAACGCAGAGTAAATATGTGTTTAAACACCTGCAACATAACCAGTGTTCATTTTATTGTCATATTTCGATTTAGTCTTATGCCCTGTACACACGGTCGGATTTTCCGACGGAAAATGTGTCATAGGACCTTGTTGTCGGAAATTCTGACTGTGAGTAGGCTCCATCACACATTTTCCATCGGATTTTCCGACACACAAAGTTTGAGAGCAGGCTATAAAATTTTCCGACAACAAAATCCGTTGTCGGAATTTTCGATCGTGTGTACACAAATCCGACGCACAAAGTGCCACGCATGCTCAGAATAAATAAAGAGATGAAAGCTATTGGCTACTGCCCCTTTTATAGTCCCGACGTACGTGTTTTACGTCACTGCGTTCAGAATGATCGGATTTTCCGACAACTTTGTGTGACCGTGTGTATGCAAGACAAGTTTGAGCCAACATCCGTCGGAAAAAATCCTAGGATTTTGTTGTCGGAATGTCCGATCAATGTCCGACCGTGTGTACGGGCATTAGTCTTTTGACTAAAATGCCATTTTAGTTTTAGTCATATTTTAGTCATCTGAATTGTTTTAGTTTTAGTGCTATTTTAGTCAACTAAAATCTCCAGTACATTTTAATTGATTACAATACCGGTAATTTTAGTCGTCTAAAATCCAATGGGTTTGGTTAAATTGTAAGGCATTATTTAAGCATTTCTGTAGAATTTCCAAACTCATTATATACTCCTGAAGTAAAAATCTAATAACATGTTATTATTTATGTTATTAAGGTTTGAACAAACTACAGACACAGATTTAGCTGTTATATATAATGAATAAAACCAAGATTTGTTACAAGAATATTTTTTTTTTACAGAAGTACAATTCAAATAACTACACAGTGCTCTGGACGGTCTAAGGAGGCCTGTAATGCACACAGTGCTCTGGACGGTCTGAGGAGACCTATAAATGCACACAGTGCTCTGGATGGGCTGAGGAGGCCTTTAAATGCACACAGTGCTCTGGACAATTTGAGGAGACCTGTAAATGCACACAGTGCTCTGGATGGTCTGAGGAGGTCTGTAAAAGCACACAGTGCTCTGGACAGTGGTCTAAGGGGGCCTGTAATGCACACAGTACTCTGGACGGTGGTCTGAGGGGGCCTGTAATGCACACAGTGCTCTGGACGATCTGGGGAGGCCTGTAAAAGCACACAGTGCTCTGGATGGTCTGAGGAGGTCTGTAAAAGCACACAGTGCTCTGGATGGTGGTCTGAGGCCTTTAATGCACACAGTGTTCTAAACGGTTGTCTGAGGGGGCCTATAATGGGGCAAACAGTGCTCTGGTCTCTGGATAGTTGGTAGGCCTGTAAAAGATGCACAGTGCTCTGGACGGTCATCTGAGGAGGCCTGTAATGCTGCACAGTACTAAGCACGCATCGCTATGCCACTAAGTATGCTACGGTCGCTACCTTGCTTGCTGGGATGGGAAACGCTCATGGGGCTTTACAGGCGGAGCTCAGAGGAAAGCCGAAGTTCACGTGGGTAAACGTCCCTCTCTCACATTTTCCGTCCATTTTCGTTCATTGGCGAAAATTGTAATTGATTTTCGTCATAGTTTTCGTCAATTGATGAAAATTTGGAGTAATTTTCTTTTAGTTTTCGTCACTGGAAATGTGCCACTGACTAAAATTATAACGAAAATATTTTCGTCACCAAAATTAACACTGAACACAACACCCCCCCCCCCCCCCCCAGCTGTCTGTCAAAAGTATTTAATTTTATAATTTTTATTGTAAAATCATAATACATTTTTCTGAAAAGCAGTGTACCACGGATCACTCTTCAGAAGGCGACGCATGTGTAAACAAGCCCTTTGTTATTTTGGAAGACTACACTGCCCCAATAAATGATGCTTTTCCATTTACACAGAGTTCAGCTTTATGGCCCATTTACACGTTGCGACTATAGAATGTAACGCACAGCTATGCATGTTACATGTTTTGGTGCCTTTTGTCACCATTTATTCTGAATGGCAGCCAACGCACCTTACCGATGATGGTGTGTTGCGGCTCAGCGGACTAACGTACTAACGTGTGGGGCACAGCCACATAGGAAGCATGCCTTAAAGCAACCGCGGTGGTGTGACTGGGCCTTTAATATTGAAAGTGATCATCTAATAAAACTTTCAGTGTTTTTAGGATCTCCCTCCCACGTGTGGTCTGTGACATCAACACAAAGGAATGAAGTGTTCTTCCTCCAAGTGGATGTCTTTCAGGCCGCTGAACATTGGCCGGCATGCAGGCTTCCCCACTCAATAAACTGAAGATGATTCAGCTGCTCTTGGCAGTTTGGTGCAGTAAAGTTAAACCTGAACTTTAGTGACAGGACACAGGAAAAGGCCAATTTAAAAATACAAATGCAGAAATATTTCAAGAATTCTTGAGATACTTCCTACTGCTAATAGTCATGTGACCAAATGCCAAAATGAGTCCTTCTGCCTGAAGGCAGAAGCTGAACTACAGGAGAAATACAAGGCCTCACTGCAATGGTTAAATGTTTGTCCTTGTTTAGGGGGAACGTTAGTTTATTGCCCACCACGTAACACATATGTGCGGGGGGAAAGAAAGGTGGGCTTTAATGCCAAGCTGCCATTCAGAGCGGCCTGAGACTGTGTGCTGAGAGCATGTCCACTGGGTACTCCCAACGCACTTATTGAGCTGTCATCAACATCTCCGGTCAAGGATTCTGATCTGGAACCCGCCCCACTGGATCCCTGAAGCCTTGACCGAGATCTGTCGCAGAGCCAATCACAGCAGCCACATGGTACAGAAGCTTTACTGGATTAAAAAGTAGTTTTACTTACCTTATCCCTCTAGTCCCAGACTTGCTCCTTGTCTTCCTGTGATTGCTGATCACGTATATTACCGGATTAGCAAATAGGCAGAGTAGGCACTGGCCTATGGGCTCCATGCCATTTAAGGGCCCTGCAACAACAGATCTAAATAATATTGGTTTGATCTTGAAAGAAAAGTATACTGAGGCTTTCTTAAATTATTTACAAAAGATAGAAAAAAATGAATGAACCCAAAGAAATGAAAACGTTACATTAGAAGCCATAGAGAAAATAATTGTCTTAAAGTGGTTGTAAACCTCAGATATGAAATATGAACAAAGCATATCCCTCTATATAGTGTGTACTTGTCTCAGTAAGGAGCACTAAAGGCCGGTCCACACTGCTGCGATGTCAGACATCGCATGTGATTCGCTGTGCAAATCACATGCGATGTCTGTGCCATGCGAATTCAGCCATACAGATTGTATGGCTGAATTCCCATTGCATGCAGACCAAAATGGTGCGGGACCTTTTTTTTGGTCCGCACCAGAATCAGATTGCATTGGTGTTCACACCCATGCGATCCGATTCCTGTCTGAATTGACAATTCGCACTGCGATATGCGAACCAATCTGGGGGTGTCATTAACTTTCTATGGACACCCGCATCGGTTCGCATAGGGCAGTGTGAGCTGCTGGCGGGTGACATGAGATGCGGGAACCCGTACCGGGTGTGGGTTCTTGCATTGCAGCAGTGTGAACCTGCCCTAAGTGTCATTTCTGTCTGCTGCCTCATTCCCCTGCTATAAGCATGAGTGACTTCTGACAAGTTTTCCTGACACCATGAGAAAAGAGGTGACAGGGGAGCGACCTCCAGCTGATTGACAGCCTCTGCTCTGTTGCTGCGTGAAGGGTTTCCCTCCAATCAACTGTCAGAGCTCTCCCCACTGAGCTCTGCAGAGTGTGACTTCAGACTGACACACCTCAACAACGATCGCCGCGATGCGGCCCCCCGGGGGCGCTCAGCGGCTTAATATCCTGAGGACGTCATATAACGCCCAGTCAAGGTATTGAAACCACTTTTCAGCCCTCATTCTGCTATATGGCGGGCGGCAAGTGGTTAAGGTAGATATTACCGAGGCTCTGGCTGCTCTGCTCGGTTCTCTTGCACTATGACATCACAGGACGCGCTCAGGCACCACCTCCACCACCAGACCTGCCCCCACCGTCACTGCCCGCACACACTGTAGCAGGCACTCGGATGTTCTCGGCCAACTCTGGACCAGAACTGCACATGCACAGTTCCAAGCCGATCGTCAGATCCATATTTTAAACTGGCAACCTTTTCCTGTCACTGCCATTTACTAGCAGGAGAAAAGTGCCCAGTTTTTTACTGGCTGCCAGTAAAAATACTGATGGCTGGCAACACTGCTGGTAACAATGGTCACCAGGACAAAAACAGAGAAGGTGAAGCTCCCTAATGGGGACACTGAAAGCAATAAAAACCTGAAAGGGCTTCTAACCCTTCTCCACTCTACCCAAAACGAAAGAAAAATGTTGGCCTTAGATACACTTCAAGAAAGAGGTATTTCACAGGGTGATGGAGGTTTCAAAACAAATATTGGCAATCCATGCAAGATAAGAGATAAGGTGATTAAATAAAGTTATCAGAAAGTAAATGTTAACTTTTCCTGCTATAGCAATCCTTTCACTTATACAAAAAATGATAGAATCAGTCCATTCAGTTATGTAGGGAACTCAGAGGTGGAAAACAGTCACGGTTCCTTATGTCCAAAGGAGGCCCAGGCCTTACCTGTGCGATCCGACCACTGAACGATTTTCATACAATCATTCAAATTTATATCATGTGAAAAGGGAGCAGTGCAGGCTTTGGAGGTTTCAGGGAGGGGTGATAAAGGCTCTTTCAGGCGGGCGGCAGTGTTTACTGCCCTCTGAAAAGCGATCTGCATATAATGAACAAAAGCGTGTTGTGACTTGCTGACCTGTGTTTGTATATTGTGCGGCCTAAATATGCAGCTTGATTATGTGTTTCCTCAACACGCACCAATGCAATAGTTTGGTTGAACGAGATACAAAGACAGCGATTGTTTTTGCTTGGTCCATGCGTTGAGCCTGCGATGATCAATGCAACTGGTGTAAACGAGCCCTGAGCGTCCAGCAGCAGTTCTCAGCGATGGCTGTGTGACTCCCTGACGCCCATTGAGAGGTTATTCTTTTGTGTGCGAAAGACAAATGATCAGATTGAATCATCGACTGGAAAAAAAAAATGAACACATATATGGCTTGCTTCAAGTGGTTGTAAACCCTTTCATTGAAGTGACTGGCCTCAGGTGATACACAGAGATGAAACAAATCAAACAAATACAGCTGATCATAGATCAAGGTAAAGGGCCAATCACAGCGACCCTTTACCATGTGATCAGCTGTGTCAGATCACAGCTGATCATATGTAAATAAACTTGCCAATTATCGGCATTCCTTTCCTCACACGCTGTCACTGTGTGAAGAAAGGAGAGCCGATAACTGGCAAGGCTGACAGGGGACATTTACACAGATAATCAGGGAACTGGTCAGTGGTGGCCGCTCATACTGAGCGCAGGGGCGCTGCCCCCCTAATCTCCATGCAGGGCGCTGGACGCATGTATATTAGACATGTGCAGTTCGTTTCGTTTCAAATTAACACTCAAAATTTTTCGTTATTTGGAGATTCGGATTTATCCGAATACCTGAATTTACAATATAAACTAATTTTATCGAATGCTCCGAATAAAGTAACGATATTCGGACTGAAATTCAAATCAAAGTTTACATTAAACTCCAGTCGAATTCTCACTACACATATTGCTGAAATCAAAGGCTGTGTGTTATTAGAGTGCCATTTTGAAATAATGCTGTTTTTGTTGTTAAGCCAAAGGTGATTTAAAGAGTCATTGTAATCATTTGATGAAGATTTTTCTTGTTCACTTTGCTGCATTTGAATCAAAAACAATATAACATTTTCGTTTCGACCAATTCGAAAATGTATCGATTTGATCGTTTCGAATCGAA
The DNA here is from genome assembly GCA_037952835.1 of Lithobates septentrionalis. Lineage (NCBI taxonomy): Eukaryota > Metazoa > Chordata > Amphibia > Anura > Ranidae > Lithobates > Lithobates septentrionalis. The sequence continues at coordinate 517,685 of JBBDGP010001814.1, read as the reverse complement.
AAAAATATGTAGATTCCAAAGAAAATTTGAAAATTCCAAAATTGAATTCTGAAAACGAACTGAACGAATCAACCAAATTGAACTAAATGAAATAACTAGATTAACTAATCAAAACGAGACACATTTTTTCGTTATGTACATGTCTAATGGATTTTTTTTTTTTTAGAAGCACATGATCAGAGCCAGAGGCTCTAGTTGGCTTAAAAATGGGTGGGCTCAGGGCGCAGAGCACTGCGCCCAGAGCCCACCCACTTGTTTAACAGTAGCGAATTAATATTCGCTAATGTCTTCCTGCTTCTCCTCCCGGCCAATCAGGAAAGGGGTCTTAAGCAGTGGGGAAGCCATCCGCGACCTGGATGGGGTAAGTAAAGCCGGACGATTGACTGATCGGCACTGATAATCAGGGCACTGATGACCGTGGCATTTTTTTTTTGGGAGGGGGGGGGGGGGCGGAAAACAAACCTCCCAGCTGCCCCCCCCCCCAAAACAAAATTGAGCACCAGCCACCAGTGGTACTGGTAATTAGTGCTCTGGTGATCAGTGCAGCTCCTTTAGTGCCACCTCATCAGTGCAGCCTAGTCAATCCACATCAGTGCCAATCAGTGCAGCTTATCAGTGCCGCCTTATCAGTACAGCTTCACCGATGCCCATCAGTGGAGCCTCACCAGTGCCCATCAGTGCACCCTCACCAGTGCTTATCAGTGCAGCCTCACTACTGCCCATCAGTGCAGCCTCATGAGCGCACATCAGTGAAGAAGACAAATTAATTATTTGCTAAATTTTATAACAAAAACTAAGAAAAACATTTGTGTGTGTGCTTATATGTCAGTATTACATTGTATATCCCTGTATGTTGTAGTCATTCAGGTGCTTATCTAATAGTTTTTTGAAACTATCGATGCCCCCTGCTGATACCACTGCCTGTGGAAGGGAATTCCACATCCTTGCCGCTCTTACAGTAAAGAATCCTCTATGTATTTTAAGTTTAAACCTCTTTTCTTCTAATTTTAGTGAGTGGCCACGAGTCTTGTTAAACTCCCTTCCGCGAAAAAGTTTTATCCCTATTGTGGGGTCAACAGTATGGTATTTTGAAATCATACCCCCTCTCAAGCCTCTCTTCTCGAGAGACTATAAGTTCAGTGCTCGCAACCTTTCCTTATAACTAAGATCCTCCAGTCCCTTTGTTAGCTTTGTTGCCCTTCTTTGTACTCGCTCCATTTCCAGTACATCCTTCCTGAGGACTGGTGCCCAGAACTGGACAGCATACTCCAGGTGCGGCCGGACCAGAGTCTTGTAGAGCGGGAGAATTATCACTTTATCCCTGGAGTTAATCCCCTTCTTAATGCATGCCATTATTATGTTTGCTTTGTTACCAGCAGCTTGGCATTGCATGCCATTGCTGAGCCTATCATCTACTAGCACCCCCAGGTCCTTTTCCATCATTGATTCCCCCAGAGGTTCTCCCCCCCTAGTGTATAGATTGCATTCATATTTTTGCCACCCAAATGCATTATTTTAAATTTTTCTACATTAAACCTCATTTGCCATGTAGTTGCCTACCCCATTCATTTGTTCAGATCTACTTGCAAGGTTTCCACATCCTGCGGAGAAGTTATTGCCCTGCTTAGCTTAGTATCGTTTGCAAATACAGAGATTGAACTGTTTTCCCCATCCTCCAGGTCGTTTATGAACAAATGAAACAGGATTGGCCACAGCACAGAACTCTGGGGGATCTCACTTCCAACCCCTGACCATTCAGAATACTCCCCATTTATCACCACCCTCTGAACACGCCCTTGTAGCCAGTTTTCAATTACTCACTCTATGGTCCATGCCAACGCACCTTATTTTGTACAGTAAACGTTTATGGGGAACTGTGTCAAATGCGTTTGCAAAATCCAGATCACCACATCTACGGGCCTTCCTTTATCTAGATGGCAACTCACCTCCTCATAGAAGGTTAATAGATTGGTTTGGCAAGAACGATTCTTCATGCATTCATGCTGATTACTGCTAATTATATCATTTTCATTATTAAAATCTTGTATATAGTCCCTTACCATCCCCTTCAAGAGCTTGCATACTATTGATGTTAGGCTAACTGGTCTGTAATTCCCAGGGATGCATTTTGGGCCCTTTTTAAATATCGGTGCTACATTGGCTTTTCTCCAATCAGCTGGTACCATTCCAGTCAGTAGACTGTCAGTAAAAATGAGGAACAATGGTCTAGCAATTACTTGACTGAGTTCCCTAAGTACCCTCAGGTGCAAGCCATCTGGTCCCGGTGATTTATTAATATTAAGTTTCCCAAGTCTAATTTTAATAGCATCTATTAACATTTATTTTTCATTTTTTTGGCACTGAAAAGCACAGCTACTGTACATCTGCTAACAGGTAAATGTGTAGTTGTCGTTTTTTAGTTATATCTAACAGAAACAATAGAAAAGATTTTCTATAGACCAGAGTTGGTCTTAAAATAACGCCCAGCCCCGCGTCTCTATTCATGGGCTGCTTTAGAATGGTTTGTCTATGAATCGATGGAGTGTACGAGTTGCAGAAAACGCTGTGTGATGCCAATAATAACTCAGAGGTGATTGCATGAAAACCATAGGTTGTTGCTATGGATATATGGAAAAATGGGAAATATTAGAATCATATACATGGAATATACTATGCAGCAGTAAAGTTAAACTCCAGACAGCTATAAGGTAATGCAGCTTTGTAATCATTAGTACATCATTACATGTGTTTCCTAAAGTAGAACTATAGGCAAAACTTTGTTACATTTTGGATGAAACAAGGGAGGGTTATACCCGCTTTCGGATTTTTTTTCGCCATCTGTGTCCCATTATGGAGATTTCCCTTCACTTCCTGTCCCATAGCCAAACAGGAAGTGAGAGGAAATCCCTGCAAATAAAGCTAGATCCTTGGGGACCACCAGGTCACCAGAACTAGTGTCTACATTAGAAGTTTTCCCCTCTATTACTTTTCTGGAAACAACCCAAAATTTGGGATTTTCTTTTACTTTCACTAATAGTAAAGAGGACAAATACAGAGGGTGAATCTCCTTGACTTGGGTACAGACAGCAGTAAAAACTGACCGGTGTTCACTCTAACCAATACTAAAAAAAAAAAGTTTTGCATTTAGTTATACTTCAATGTCAGCTGTGTAAAAACCTAAATTTGATCTGGAATCAGCCTCTTGTAGTTCCTGTACAGCAGGGCTGGAGTGTGAGAGGAAGCAGCAGCACAAGAAGCTGATCAGTTCATGTGCTGACAAGAAGCATGCTGATAGGAGGATAACACAGAGTGAAAGACAAGATGACCTTATCACTGTGCTGCTTCTCATTTCACTGTCCAGTCACAGGCTGGGGGAGGGCCCAAGACTACCTGGTCCCAGAGGAAGGGGGTTAAATAATGATGGCATCAGATTGAGGACATCTAGTGGCAGAAAAGAAGTACTGCATTGGGATCTCTGGATTGAAAATGAATATTGCAAAAGCAATAAAAAATCTGCTTTATTTCATCTTTTGATGGGTTAAAAATGTGTTATCTTTGGCTGCTTTAAATGGAATGTTCCCTCCTTTCAACTTTTTTTTTTCTTAGATAAGCATGTACAAAAGGTCAGCTTACAGTGGTTGTAAACCTCAGACATGAAATGTAAACAAAGCATATCCCTCTATAGTGTCTCAATCCAGAGCACTAAGTGTCACATTTGTCTGCTGCTTTGTTCCTCTGCTATCAGCATGAATCACTTCTGACAAGTTTTGCTGACACCAAGAGAAAAAAGGAGACGGGGAGGGATCTCCAGCTGATTGACAGCCTCAGCTCTGTCCCTGTGTGCTATGTGAAGGGGGATGTGTCCTTTCCCTCCAATCAGCTCTCACAGCTTTCCTCACTGAGCTCTGCAGAGTGTAACTTCTGATCTCCACACCCTTTTTTCTGTGTCTACAGCACTTCGAACGGATGTAGAGAAGACATCAGATAAACAGGTACAACTTATGTAGGAGGATTTGTTTCATCTCTGTGTGTCACCTGAGGCCAGTCACTTCACTGGGTATAGGTAAGGGTTTACAACCACTTTAACCACTTCCCGCCCAGGGACATCATATGACCTTATAGACTTTAAGTGGGGGATATCTAAATGATGCTTGCAGCTGCAGGCATCATTTAGATATTTTCTTTTTCTCCTGGCGATTCCCTGCACTGTAAAAACAATCACAGCGGCTGTTCAACCGCTTGGTAGTTTTTACAGGAGGCGGGAGGGGACATCCCACCCGCGCTTCTATCGGTGAGTCTGAGAATGGCGGTGGCCATTTACCATAGAGAATACCGTGGACCAGATGGTCCTCAGTTATCTCTATGACCTTCGGAGGCTGGGCGCGACCTTATGACGTCACATCCGGCCTCAGCAGATGTAAACACTGCTGTTTCTTCAGCTGGGTAGCCAAGATCATTTTTTTTTTTTTTATATCAGGCTTTCCAGCCTAGAGGAGAGATGTGAGGACATATAGACCCCAGATCTCACTGTAAAGAGGACCTGTCATGCCCTATTCCTATTACAATAGATGTGTACATTATTTGTAATAGGAATAAAAGTGATGAAAAAAAAATTGAAGGGAAAGTTTTAAAATATAAAAATAAAAGTAAAATAAACAATAAATGAAAAAAAATATTATAAAGCCCCCCCCCCCCGTCCCCACTTGCTCGCATGCAGAACCACACATGTGAGGGATCACCCCGAACATTAGAATGAGAACAATAATTCTAGCCCAAGACCTCCTCTGTAGCTCTAAACAGGTAACCTGTAAAAAAATTGAAAGCATCGCCTATGGACATTTTTAAGTACCGAAGTTAGCGCCATTCCACGAGTGTGCGCAATTTTAAAGGTGTCTATTCACTCGGCGTAACATCAGCTTTCACATTATGCAAAAAAAATCGGGCTAACTTTAGTGTTTTTTTTTTTTAATTCATGAAACTTTTTTTTCCAAAAAATAAAAAAAGAAATTGCTGTGCAAATAACATGCAACATAAAAAGTTGCAACAACTACCATTTTATTCCCTAGGGTCTCTGCTAAAAAATCATATATAATGCTTGGGGGTTCTGAGTAATTTTCTAGCAAAAAAATGATGATTTTTATATGTAGGAGAGAAGTGTCAGAATTATCTTGGGAGGCAAGTAGTTAATGTACAGTGAGTAAATAATATTATCAATGTCTTAGAAACATTGTAGAATGTGTAATAGAGATACACATAGGGGAAAAGTTACATACTCAGGATCTGATTCCTACTTTGCACCACTATATAGTGGTTGTGCGTTGGACAGTGCAAGTTGGCCGACCGATTGGAAACAATGCACTCCCTGTGTGGTTGACGTAATCTCCGCAGTTGTTAAAGTGTATCTAATTCTACACCAAAGAAGAAAAAGGTAATATGTTGCAGCTTACCAGTTCTTAGATGTAGCAGCTGCATTAGTTCTCCTTTTTTCAGGGCCCATTCACATTTATGAACACACGTGCCGTGCAATTTCAGTCCATTCATTTTCAATGGGCAACCGAATGAAATTGTACTTCTGTACCATGCCTTCCGGTGAAAACGCACTGTGTTTGTGACCTGCATTAAGGGTATCATTAGCTTAATATTGATGCTTACTGCAGATCGCAACTTCAGTGCCTTTTCAGAATGGTGCGGGAAATACTCATGGAACGTAGGTTTCCCGAACTGCCTTCTGGTGTGAACTGGCCCTTAGGCAAGAAGCATATTTTTGTTTCTACTTTTGTCACCTTGTACTATTTTCTTCAACCACAAAAAAAAAAAAAAAAAAAAAGGATGTAAAAAGCAGATATAAAATATGACAGAACTGATGAAGCCTGGGTGAAAACACACAAAGGTCCCATGCAGATTGGGGGTGTAGCTCCAATGAGAGTTGCCACCTTTTCTTCAAACCAAACCCCAACACTTTAGCGGCGCAGAATTTTTTTCTTTTTTACCTAAGGTTGCCACCTGTCCAAAGATTCACCCGGACAGTCCTGGTTTTGAAATACAAGTGATAGTATCCTTCGCGCTAATGTGAGAAAAAGGAGCGTGGTGACAACCAATCAACAAAAATAATAATAATAATAATAATAATAAAATGTGAATCAACTGTGATGATGTCTACTATAGACTGCAGCAAAATCAAAAGTGTTCACAATACACTCTAATGACTGTGAAGATGAAGGGATTTCGCACATCAAATCTATCACATAGTAAGTGAAAAAGTAGCTAACACATATTGTAAGACTTATGCATGGATGTGGGAAGAAAAATAGTGTACACAAAATAGTCCAAATAAACTAATATCTAAATTCCAATAAATAAAGTGAAGTGAAAAAGTTCATAAATGGTGAATTGCATCAGCTGGGATCAGATGCATGGAAAAATACGTAAATACTGATGGTAATCTTCATATAGAGAGTGCCGGTGTTCTGACATAAACTGTCCTCCTATCGGATAGTGTCCGCCCCGTACTGCGCAGGCGCAGCGCTTGCGCAGTACGGAGGAGAAGGAGATGCCGGAAGTGTCCGAAGTTGATCAGCTGACCATCAGCTGTACACGGCGCTTGGGCACTTCTTAGCGATGGCTGTGTAAGAGGGCCCCTCGCGGGCTCGCTTCGCTCGCCACGCTTCGCTCGCCACGCTTCAGGCACGGCCTGGCTGCGCTCGGCAACTATTTATTCTAACTCTATGTCCACTTGGATAGTAGGGAATGAACCTGGACATAGGGTGAGAATAAAAGCGCAGGCGCCGTGTACAGCTGATGATCAGCTGTTGAACTTCGGAGACTTTCGGCGTCTCGTTTGTCCTCCGTACTGCGCCTGCGCAGTACAGGGCGGACACTATATGATAGGGGACTGTATTCGACAAGACACCGGTCTTACCAGGCTCTCAGAACTCTCACCTTAAGAGAAGTAAATTCAGGCATCGATGGGTTTCTTTTAGTTGATGCTGTGCGTTGTAACGTAATGGTTGTCCAAGTTTGGCCTCTAATGATGGCTGAATTGTCTTCTCAATATAAGGATAGCCTATTGACAAATAGGAGATTTCCCACCTAGGCTCCACCAGCCCGGTGGGATAAAAGAAAAGGGGGGGGGGGGGAAAGCCTCCAATGGTGTAGTATATTTGGTAAAAATATTTTATTGAAGTCTAAAAAGTGGTCTCTTACATTTTAAAAGGATAAAAATAGCATAAAACAGAAGGAGCGGCGTCTGAGGCGCCTCCTTACGTGACTTCCGGTTATGTACTGCTCTCTGCCACGCCCTATGCGTTACGTCCCCGCTCGTGACTTCATCTGGGGACTCTAGTGATGAAGTCACGAGCGGTGTCACAAGTGAAGCAGAAGGGGCATCTTATAGCTCCAACCCTACCTCCAATGCATGAAGCTCTGGCGTTTAGGTGCAGGTGGTGGGCGCAGGTGAACTGTCCAGCCCCACTGTCAATCTCTAGCTGTTGCGGCTGGACAGTGCACTCCGCTCTATGAATGGTCAGGGCGGTATGACGAATGCCTGGAGCACAGACCGTTGGCTGTCTCTGAGCACATACTGCCATAAACGGTACCACTAGGTGCACCGTACAGCTGCAGCAACTGTCTGCCTCTCATAGATTTTGACAGGCTGCTGACAGCAGGGCTGGATGATGGACCCGTGCCCGCTAACCCACACCTAGATGCCGGAGTCTCATCTCACCGGGGCTACATGCCCAATACGCAGAGGGCCTTGAATATAAGTGTATGTTCCAATAGAAATCGGAGAGGTGTGGTCTACTGTGGTCACATCAGGAAACTCACCCTGAGATATTCCAAGTAGCCGTGAGTAGAGTGCGTGTAGACAGTATGTGGCTGCAAAGAGTCTGCAGGAGATCAGCAGCACTGGGATGCAACAAAGGATTAAAAAACATGCAAAGGCTAATATTTTGTTAAAGAAATAAAAAGAATAAAGAGAATAACAATTGTTTTTTTAAATAAGGTCTGCACTGCATGCTTTTAATGAAGCTACCCAATGTGTGTGCACTGCAGCTGTGCCCATCTGTCACCAGCGCTGCCACCCCAGATTAGGGCAGCTCCTCCTTCCTCCATGCTGCCACCTCAGATCAGGGCAGCTCCCAACTCCATGCTGCCATCCCAGATCACAGCAGCTCCCCCCATCTATGCTGCCACCCCAGATCAGGACGGCTCCCCCCCTCCTCCTCCATGCTGCCACCTCAAATAAGGGCAGCTCCCTCCTCCATGCTGCTACACTAGACCAGAGCAGCTCCCCCCCCCCCCCCTCCTCCATGCTGCCACCCAGATCAGGTCAGTCCCCCCCTTCTACTCCATGCTGCTACCTCAGATCAGGGTAGCTCCCTCCTCCATGCTGCCATCCCAGATCAGAGCAGCTCCCCCCCATCTATGCTGCCACTCCAGATCAGGGACGATCCCCCCTCCTCCCCCATGCTGCCACCCCAGCTTAGGGCAGCTCCCCCTACTCCTCCATGCTGCCACCCCAGATCAGGGCAGCTCCCTCCTTCTCCTCCATGCTGCCACCCCAGATCAGGGCAGCTTCCTCCTCCATGCTGCCACCCCAGATCAGGGCAGCTCCCTCCTTCTCCTCCATGCTGCCACCCCAGATCAGGGCAGCTTCCTCCTCCATGCTGCCACCCCAGATCAGGGCAGCTCCCTCCTCCTCCTTCATGCTGCCACCCCAGATCAGGGCAGCTCCCTTCTCCTCCTCAATACTGCCACCCCAGATCAGGGAAGCTCCCTCCTCCTCCTTCATGCTGCCACCCCAGATCAGGGCAGCTCCCTTCTCCTCCTCAATACTGCCACCCCAGATCAGGGAAGCTCCCTCCTCCTCCTTCATGCTGCCACCCCAGATCAGGGCAGCTCCCTTCTCCTCCTCAATACTGCCACCCCAGAACAGGGCAACTCCCCCCTCCTTCTCAATGCTGCCACCCCAGATATTGGCAGCTCCCCCCTCCTCCTCCATGCCGCCACCCCAGATTAGGGCAGCACTCCCCTCCTCCTCCATGCTGCCACCCCAGATCAGGACAGCTCCCCCCTCCTCCCCCATGCTGCCACCCCAGATTAGGGCAGCTCCCCCCTCCTCCTCCATGCTGCCACCCCAGATCAGGGCAGCTCCCTCCTCCATGCTGCCACCCCGGATCAGGCCAGCTCCCCCTCCTCCTCCATGCTGCCACCCCAGATCAGGGCAGCTCCCCTCTCCCTCCTCCATGCTGCCACCCCTGATCAGGGCAGCTCCCCCTCCTCCTCCATGCTGCCACCCCTGATCAGGGCAGCTCCCCCTCCTCCTCCATGCTGCCACCACTGATCAGGGCAGATCCCCCTCCTCCTCCATCCTGCCACCACTGATCAGGGCAGCTCCCCCTCCATGCTGCCATTCCTGATCAGGGCAGCTCTCCCCTCCTCCTCCATGCTGCTACCCCAGATAAGGGCAGCTCCCTCCTCCATGTTGCCACCCCAGATCAGGGCAGCCCCCCCTCCTCCATGTTGCCACCCCAGATTAGGGCAGCTCTCCCCTCCTTCTCCATGCTGCCAGCCCAGATTAGGGCAGCTCCCCCTCCATGCTGCCAGTGCCACCCCAGATCAGGGCAGCTCCCCTCTCCCTCCTCCATGCTGCCTCCCCAGATCAGGGCAGCTCCCCCTCCTCCTCCATGCTGCCACCCCAGATCAGGGCAGCTCCCCTCTCCCTCCTCCATGCTGCCACCCCTGATCAGGGCAGCTCCCCCTCCTCCTCCATGCTGCCACCCCTGATCAGGGCAGCTCCCCCTCCTCCTCCATGCTGCCACCACTGATCAGGGCAGATCCCCCTCCTCCTCCATCCTGCCACCACTGATCAGGGCAGCTCCCCCTCCATGCTGCCATTCCTGATCAGGGCAGCTCTCCCCTCCTCCTCCATGCTGCTACCCCAGATAAGGGCAGCTCCCTCCTCCATGTTGCCACCCCAGATCAGGGCAGCCCCCCCCTCTATGTTGCCACCCCAAATCAGGGCAGCCCCCCCTCTATGCTGCCACCCCAGATCAGGGCAGCTCCCCCACTCTATGCTGCCACCCCAGATCAGGGCAGCTCCCTCCTCCATGCTGCCACCCCAGATAAGGGCAGCGCTCCCCTCCTTCTCCATGCTGCCATCCCAGATCTGGGAAGCGCTCCCCCCCTCCTCCATGCTACCACCCCAGATCAGGGCAGCTCCCCCTCCTCCTTCATGCTGCCACCCCAGATCAGGGCAGCTCCCCCTCCTCCTCCATGCTGCCACCCCAGATCAGGGCAGCTCCCCTCTCCCTCCTCCATGCTGCCACCCCTGATCAGGGCAGCTCCCCTCTCCCTCCTCCATGCTGCCACCCCTGATCTGGGCAGCTCCCCTCTCCTCCTCTATGTTGCCACCCCAGATCAGGGCAGCCCCCCCTCTATGCTGCCACCCCAGATCAGGGCAGCTCTCCCCTCCTTCTCCATGTTGCCACCCCAGATCAGGGCAGCTCCCCCCTCTATGCTGCCACCCCAGATCAGGGCAGCTCTCCCACTCTATGCTGCCACCCCAGATCAGGGCAGCTCCCCCCTCTATGCTGCCACCCCAGATCAGGGCAGCTCCCCCCTCTATGCTGCCACCCCAGATCAGGGCAGCTCCCCCCTCTATGCTGCCACCCCAGATCAGGGCAGCCCCCCCTCTATGCTGCCACCCCAGATCAGGGCAGCTCCCCCCTGGAAGTAGTTGTGCTCTTCCTGGCCAGGAGAGGGAGGGTAGTGGGAGGAGGAGGAGGAGGGAGCCGTGCAGTCTTCATTCTGCTGTGGATGTATAGTGGGGACAGTGTGATCAGCAGAAGGACGGCCACGCATTGTCATCCCCCGGCTTCTCCCTGCACTGGCCGGCGGGCTGCGGACGAGGATGATGATGCAGCAGAAGCGGGCGGCAGGGGGTGAGGTCGGGCCGCTCTCCCGGCCGGGGATGCAGTGAGCGGGCACCATGGACCGCCTGTGATCGGAGCGCATTGTTCTGGGATTGTGATCGCTGACAGCTCGGCTCCCCCCGCACTGGGAACATGTCGGCCAGGACGCCATTGCCGACAGTCAACGAGCGGGACACGGAGAACGTGAGTACCGGGAGGGTGGGATCATCACACCGGGGCCTGGAGGGAGGAGGGGACCTACCGTGCATGGAGGACCTGGGATTAACCCTTACAAGGACAATATGGGGGGCCCTTGGATGGGGCCATGGGATTAACCCTGAGAAGAACAATATGGGGGCCCTTGGATTAACCCATGGAGGGCAAGAATGGAGGTCTTGGGATTAACCCTTAGTGGAACAATGTGGAGACCATGGGTGGGGGGACAGCATGGAGGTCTAGTGGTGAACTCTTTGGCAAGACTAAATGAAGGCCTGGCTTTTGACCCTTGGAGGGACAGTATGGGTATGGAGGCCATGTAGTTACCCTTGGAGGGACAGTATGGGTATAGAGGCCATGTGGTTACCCTTGGAGGGACAGTATGGGTATGGAGGCCATGTGGTTACCCTTGGAGGGACAGTTTGGAGATTGACACTTTGGTGGGAAAGTATAGAGGCCTCTTAGTCAGACCCTTGGGACAGTATGAAGGTTTTGTGGTTAACCCGTTCATGGGGCAGATTGAAGCCCTGTATTTTAACCCTTTGGGACAGGTTGGAGGTCTTATGGTTGACCTATTTGCGGGACAGCACGAGGGTCTTGTGGTCAACTCCTTGGTGGCACAATATGAAGACTTGGCGGTTGACCCCTTGGTGTGGCAGATGGTAAACTTCCTGTGTGACCAAATGGAGGCCTGGCATTTAACCTCTTTATGTGACAGCAGGGTGGCCTAACGGTTAATCCCTTGGTGTGACAGTGGGGTGGCCTGGCGGTTAATCCCTTGGTGTGGCAGTAGGGTGGCCTGGCGGTTAATTCCTTGGTGTGGCAGTAGGGTGGCCTGGCGGTTAATCCCTTGGTGTGACAGTAGGGTGGCCTGGCGGTTAATCCCTTGGTGTGACAGTAGGGTGGCCTGGCGGTTAATCCCTTGGTGTGACAGTGGGGTGGCCTGGCGGTTAATCCCTTGGTGTGACAGTGGGGTGGCCTGGCGGTTAATCCCTTGGTGTGACAGTGGGGTGGCCTGGCGGTTAATCCCTTGGTGTGACAGTAGGGTGGCCTGGCGGTTAATCCCTTGGTGTGACAGTAGGGTGGCCTGGCGGTTAATCCCTTGGTGTGACAGTGGGGTGGCCTGGCGGGTAATCCCTTGTTGTGGAAGTAGGGTGGCCTGGCGGTTAATCCCTTGGTGTGGCCTGGCGGTTAATTCCTTGGTGTGGCAGTAGGGTGGCCTGGCGGTTAATCCCTTGGTGTGACAGTAGGGTGGCCTGGCGGTTAATCCCTTGGTGTGACAGTGGGGTGGCCTGGCGGTTAATCCCTTGGTGTGACAGTAGGGTGGCCTGGCGGTTAATCCCTTGGTGTGACAGTGGAGTGGCCTGGCGGGTAATTCCTTGGTGGAGCAGTAGGGTGGCCTGGCGGTTAATCCCTTGGTGTGACAGTGGTGTGGCCTGGCGGGTAATTCCTTGGTGGAGCAGTAGGGTGGCCTGGCGGTTAATCCCTTGGTGTGGCAGTAGGGTGGCCTGGCAGTTAATCCCTTGGTGTGGCCTGGCAGGTAATTCCTTGGTGGAGCAGTAGGGTGGCCTGGCGGGTAATTCCTTGGTGGAGCAGTAGGGTGGCCTGGCGGGTAATTCCTTGGTGGAGCAGTAGGGTGGCCTGGCGGTTAATCCCTTGGTGGAGCAGTAGGGTGGCCTGGTGGTTAATTCTTTGGTATGACAGTAAGAAGGTCTTTGGTGTATGAACCTTTGGTGGAGCTGCCTATGTGCCTCTTGGTGTAGTGAGCAGACACTGACCCAAATGGTAATGTGTAGCGAAATGTCATTTCCCTTACAGAATGTTTCTAGAGTTCTGCTGGATTTCTAAAAGTGATGAGAGAAACTCCACACATTCAATAGGGATCGGTATTAAGCTAAATATCTGAGAAAAGGGTCACACAGTGATGTGTTTGTGTCACTTCACTCCCGTATAAAAAAAATGAACATAGCCAAACACCCTTGAGACTGGCTCCCTTGGCTACCCTAAGGCTAGGTAGGTGTCACAGCCCAATGTAGACGTGATCAATACCAGATTAACAGTGACTGGAAGGAGAATGACGGTGTAGAAGATATGGTTGTACAGTCAGTGCATCTGTCACATTGGCAACTCTGGTGTAGTCACCGTAATTCCCTTTGGCCTGTGAGATATGTACATCTTGGCTTCTGTCTTGAACTGTTGGCCTTATAAGCTTGAACCATAAAGGAAACCTGAACTATGCACATTTCCATTGCTGACGACCTGAAAAATTCTACTTGCTGGCTTGTCTCTGCCTTCAGTACATTGAGACACTGACCAGGAGCAAGAATGCAGCAAGTAAAGTCAGAACATCTGATCTGCATACTTTGTCCAGGTCAACGACTCTCATTGAAGCAAGAGAATTAGCATGGCGGTCAGCCATGGTAGCCTCCATATTTTCCACTACAGGTGCATATGACGGGAGATTTGCCATCAGACTTGCTGGCGATTGCAAATCTTGCCCTTTTCTTGCCTAGACAAGCTGATTTTCTGATGAAAATGGAATGCGACCTTTATCAAAAAGGTTGGTCAGAGTGGGCTATTGAGGGTAATGGAATGTGGGTGTTTGTAGGTAGTCGCCAACTGGAGGGTGGCAGGTTGCAGCTCTCTTGTCCATGATCGAGGAAAAGCATTTTGTAAAGGCAGTTTGAAATATGGAGGCAGGAGTTCTACTCGCAGCTTACTGATGTAGGAAATTTATGAAGGTACAACCTGGAAATTAGATTGGAATTGAAACTGTTACGTACCTGGGTGGATGACACTGGGCACACGGTGAGGAAATTCATTAGCAGGGGTTACCATTGGTGAAAACTGCATTGCAAAACCATTAGTAGATCTAGAGGTTGTATGTAAAGTTAAAAATCTTATGTGAATGTCAAACCTGACCTTTAAAGTGTTTATAAACCAGCCTTTCTCAAACTTTTCAACACAGAGGAACCCTTGAAATAACTTTCCGATTTCGGGGAACCCCTGCTAAAAATGATTATATCTACAACTCATATATTAGTGTGATGGTCAGAGGGAAAAATGCTCCTTACACTTGTGGACATTGGGAAGAATTCACCCCTCTACAGATAGCTAATGATGTAATACTGTATATCGTTCCTAATGCCACGTACACACGAGCGGACTTTACGGCAGACTTTGTCCTGCTGAGTTTTCGACGGACTTTCCGAATGAACGGACTTGCCTACACACGATCACACCAAAGTCCGACGGATTCGTACGTGATGACGTATGACCGGACTAAAACAAGGACGTTCATAGCCAGTAGCCAATAGCTGCCCTAGCGTCGGTTTTTGTCCGTCGGACTAGCATACAGACGAGCGGACTTTTTGACCAGACTCGAGTCCGTCGGACAGATTTAAAACATGTTTCATTTCTAGGTCCGTCAAACTTTTGAGAAAAAAAAGTCCGTTGGAGCCCACACACGATCGAATTGTCCGACGGACTCGGGTTCGCCAGACCAAGTATGCCATAAAGTCCGGTCGTGTGTACGCGGCATTAGACATGGTGGATTTTTTTTCCTTATTTATTTATTTATTTTTTACCTGGTGATCCTGCCAATAATGCACTTCCTGTCCTAGGGTGGCAATGCTTACTGACTGTACATCTATGCAGGAGCAGCGTTGTCTCCCTGAGCTGCTTGTTTCTGATTTAGACTACAGACCTATGTGCTGCAAACACCTTCATCCCGAGTCCATAGACTAGGCTCCAGCAATACGGGATGTGCGCTCGTATTTAGAATGTGGAGCACGAACAGGAGAACGCTCCAGCTGTGTGAACTTAAAAAAAAAAAAAAGAGGATGGTAAAAAGTTTTCTTTATTTAAAGAGGCGGGTTACTATTTGATCTGTATTAGATCCTAGGCAAGAAGATTTTGCTTGAGATTTAGTTCTACTTTAACTGTCCCAATCCACCTTTTTGGTCTCGGTGTGAAGGGCAGCCTCGCTGACCAATGGGCATGCTAGTGGGTGGTGTAAAAGTCAGGATGTCCATATAACTTCAGCAGACCCACATAGAACAGCTGATAGTTTTGACATGTGCAGCTGACGTCTGTTTATGCTGTGTTTCATCCTGAGCTCTTTTTTGAATTGCAGAGCTATGTAAAAAGAGGTCATGTTTTAGTGGTGCATCGAAATGAAAATATCAGTGCTGAAACCAAAAATTCAGGGTGCACTTGGCCGAAACTGAAATTGACGGTTTTTAAAAAAAAAAAATAAAAAAAATTACGGCTTTTTAATTAATATTATGAATTTATTGTCGGCCATTATCGGCACCTTTTGAAACGGTGTTTAAAATCCTGCTTGATGCATTTTTGGTGTATTTTTGGCAAACCACACCTTAAACGTACCTCCCCATTGGTGTGCATTGAAACACAGCAAGAACGCATCAAAAATGCATCCGCGTTGCGTTTTTGATGCATTTTTATGAGTCACATGACCTATGAAGAACACCATAAGCAAGGTAATATCGCGGCAACATCACGGGTGTTCTTGGCAGACATTAAAGTCAACCCTGAGGCCCGGTTTACACTTGTGCGGTGCAAATTGAAGCTCTGGTTTCCCTGCAAAGAGAAAAATCAATTCAGCGTTTCACGTCAGTTTTTGATCATGATCAGGTCAGGTTTACATCCTTATTTTATCCTGTTCACAATGGAATGCATCTGCGAATCAGATGCGTTCCCATAGAAGATAATGTGCTTGCAATTCGCACCGAAATGCCCAGAAAACGCACACGTTTTTTTTGGGCAATGTGGAGTGCAAATGCAACGCACATATGTGAACCAGCCTCATTCAAATGAACGTATTTTAAAATGTCATGCAAATTTGATCCAATTCGCATAGGTGTGAACCGGGCCTGAAACATACGGACATATGTGTATTGGGGCTCATTCACACAAGTGCTCAACCCCTGCAGTGTGGCCCCTGATTCCCTTTGTTTACATCTCTGTCCTAGCACTGAGCTGTGTGCAGGCAGCCCATAGTGGTTTGGCACTCATCAGACCCGCCTGCACAAACGTGTGTTACAGTATGCAGGGACAGGAGCATGGCCCTGGATGCACAGGCTCTGCGTCCGGGTCTATGCACCAGTCCCTGTCAAACTTAGATGTGAGGGTGAGACCGTACAGCCAATGCATCCCCATTCACTAATGGGAGGCTGCCTGCATACTGCTCTGCACTAGGAGAGAAAAGTAAACAAAGGGCTCTTCACATTGTACGGTGCCTGTGTGAATGAGCCCCGAACGTGTTGCAAAGTGTACGTTAAAACGGAACTATACTCACCTTCTATGCAGCACTGCAGTCCCCCAGACCCCCCTACCGCCTGCTGTCATCTTCGGCCAGGTTTCTGGGTACCAGTATTTTACCATTTTCATTGGTCATCGAGTTCATTCATCATAGCATTGCCCTAATGTGTCCACTGAGCTACGTGTACAGGGCATACCGCAGGGGTGCTCAACCTTTTGAAGATCGAGGGCTGCTTAAGTGATTTGGTAACCGGTCGTGGGGCACAATGAAATTAAATGTTTCAGAATTAATTATTTTTTTTTATATTGAATAGCATAATGAACATTTTCCCCCTGCAGCCGCTGAATGCGGGCGGGAGAGGAGGAGAAGCCAAATTTCAGCAATCGCTGGAGAAAAATGGAGGATCGGCTCCTGTATATGCCACCCACCTGCCCAAGTGAAAAAACAGACACCCTGGAGCATTGAGTGGAGTCGCCATTGTGACCTCATCATGGGGGGGGGGGTAAAAACCATCACGCCTCAAATGCAAATGTAAACAAGCCCTTAATGTCCTGAGCCCCCTATAACGCTGCTTTCTCACCTGTGGCTTTCCTGCGGGTTTGCCATAAACTTCTATTATATCTTGCGGGTGTGTTGCACTTTCTGAAAGTGTACAAAAACTCCTGCATTCATTTTGAGGTCGAGGGCCACATCAGAGGGCTCCGAGGGCCACCTTTGGCAGGTAATGGAATTTTAACGTAGGTGAGACACCATAGGTCTCCTGCATTACATTCCTGCCTGTTTGCCAATGAATTTTTATCTATTTTTTTCCGTCATAAACATGCAACAGTGAAAATGTGCCCTTCTAGTCGTTGACGAAATTAACACTATTTTATGGCATTTTAGTCAAGACTATGACTAAAACTGAATCGAAATTTGACGTCAAAATGAACACTGTTTATAGTAATCTCCTCAGAAGCCTGAAGAAAAGAGTCCCTCAGATTGAACAGTAATGGGGCTTTGTCACTGAGGTGAAGAAAAGTGAATCCGAATGTCTGACGTCATTACCCTAGTGTCTGTTTACCGTGGGTAACAGCGCCTTACACGTTCATTTTCTTTTCAGTTTTCACCTTTTTGTTGAATAGCCATGACACTTGTTGATAACGAGGCGGACAGTACTGTAGGTCCTTTGTTGTCCTGGACTCGGTGCAGGCCTCCCTCCATCCATTGCAGGCAGAGCTTGTCGCTGCCGCTCTCTGCAGGATTTCTGCTCTTTCCACCTGTCTTTCAGCTAATTTTAGCCCAGTGTGTACACGTTAACCCCTTGTAAGTGCCGCCTGGCTGACAAGGCCAAGAACAGGCCGTGTAATTCCTCTGCAGTCACAGGGAGGTGATGTGTTTGCTGTGTAGACAATGCATGCACTCATATTTGGGTTGAGATGTTGTGCAGCAGGCAGACGACTTCTTTTTTTTGTTAAGGACTTGTATATGCTAGCGTTGCCCTCTGAAGAACGATCTACAGTAGAACACTTTTTCAAGGCATTTTGTAACTCTTCTCTGCCAATTTTAACCCATAGAAGCCCACACCACCATGCTGCAACCGCACGCTTTGCGGCGTGGACGCAATTGGTGGAAAGCGTCATGGAGTATAAGCAGAGAATTGTATTTGGCATGCTTACAACCAACTGCCTTTGCAGCTTAAGAGGGGCGGTCAAGGGACATAAAAAAATACGGCTTAACCATCTATTCCCCTCAGGTGTAAACTAGGCCTAATGCCGCGTACACACGACCGGACTTTCCCGCAGAAAAGGTCAGATCCATCAGACATTCCGATCGTGTGTGGGCTTCATCTGACTTTTTCTTTCGAAAATTCTGACAGACCTAGAAATAGAACATGTTTCAAATCTTTCCGACGGAATCAGTTCCTAACGGGAAAACCGTTCGTCTGTATGCTGTTCCGACGGACCAAAAACGACGCAAGGGTAGCTATTGGCTACTGGCTATTGAACTTCCTTTTTCTAGTCCCGTCGTACGTCATCGCGTTCTCAACGATCGGACTTTGGTGTGATCGTGTGTAGGCAAGTCAGTTTCAGCGGAATCCCGTTGAGAAAAAACGTCAGAGTTTATTCTGACTGAAAAACCGGTCGTGTGTACGCGGCATAAAGATTTTCTGTGGATGTTTGGTTTTTTTCAGTGTTGGCATTAACCAATTCAGCGCCGCAAGATTTTACCCCCTTCATGACCAGGCCATTTTTTTGCTATTGCGCTACTTTAACTGGCGATTGTGCGGTCATAAAATGCTGTACGCAAAGGAAATTTATATAATTTGTTTACCCCCACAAATAGAGCTTTCTTTTAGTGGTATTTGATAACCCAGGGTGTGTTTTTTATTTTTTGCGTTCTGAACGAAAAATTGGCATACATTTTGAAAAAAACGAATTCAAATATACTGTCGTTTTTATATATTTTGTTTTCTTTTATACTAGTAATGGCAGTGATCAGTGACTTATAGCGGGACGGTGGGCAATCTGACACTAACTGACTTTGTGGGAACTGGCTAAGTGCCAGAGACATCTCCAGTGACACTAATGCTAATAATATACACGGACACTGGCTGGGAAGGGGTTAACATCTGGGGCAATCAAAGGGTTAAATGTGTGCCTATGTCTACTGAGTGAAATGTGTGGTGCTTTAAGCAATGTGGCAGTTTTTATTCACTACTTCGCAGGGAAACAAAAACTGGCACCGCATCACTGTCAGGAGAGAACTTTGGGTTTACACACTGGTGGATCCCCGCCATAAATCATTGGCCGGGAATTGGTGATCGCTGCACGCCCCCTACCCAGAGTTGCGAAGAATCGCTTGTATATGTGTGTATGTAAATGTGTAATGCCCTGTACACATGATCGGACATTCCGACAACAAAATCCATGGATTTTTTCCGACGGATCTTGGCTCAAACTTGTCTTGCATACACACGGTCTCACAAAGTTGTCGGAAAATCCGATCGTTCTGAACGCGGTGACGTAAAACACATACGTCGGGACTATAAACTGGGCAGTAGCCAATAGCTTTCGTTTCTTAATTTTATTCTGAGCATGCGTGGCACTTTGTGCGTCGGATTTGTGTACACACGATCGGAATTTAACCGATCGTATTTTGTTGTCGGAAAATTTTATAGCCTGCTCTCAAACTTTGTGTCTCAGAAATTCCGACGGAAAAAGTTCGATGGAGCCCACACACGATCAGAATTTCCGACGACAAGCTCCGATCGCACATTTTCCGTTGGAAAATCTGACCGTGTGTACAGGGCATTATTCTGCATAGCCGGTATGCACTGTAGCAGTATAACTACAGTGCACAGTCGGCAAGTGGTTAACCTCTTCACACCGGCACCTCCCTGGGCCTTTAAGAGGTTTATAATGCCGGGGCTTAAGAGCATGTGACCGCTGTGATTGGGGGTCATGTGATTCGAAAAACCCCAATCGCAAGCAGCGATCAGGAGCTGTTGGTTAGGCGCTGGTAACGGTGTTGGGAGCACGCACCGTGCACGCTCTCAGCACAGCTGAATTGACAGCGATTCACACAAATATGCAGCCCTTCAGCGCCAAGGACCAGGCGCCGAGAGGCCGCGTGTTTGCGTGCGGCCAGCGATAAGGGGTTAAAATGCTTTTTCTACCTGTCGTTTTTTCTTTTTTTTTTTTTTTTTTTTTTTTTTTTTTTTTAAAGGATATCTAAACTCAAGAACAAAAATTTTATATATTGCAGCTTGCTAGTCCTTCGACGCGGTGGCTGCATTTTTTTCAGGTTGAGAAAATTTTTTACAAGTACAGAAATGCAACATCCTTGTAACTTCTCGTGGACACCCCTCTATGTAATGGTGATAAGGAGTGGGGGAGGTGTTTGCAATCCAGATCAGGAGAGCAGCTGAGGGTGACAATGCTGCTCCATAGATAACAGTGCATGTGGTCACCCTAGGACAGGCCGTTTTTGGTTGGTAAAAATACGGAAAAAAAAACCAAATGCAGTCACCACTAACGGGTGCACTTTCCTCCCCCTTTTTATATTGGTATTAAACTCAGAACCACAAATGTAATATATTTCTGCTTACCAATCATTAGAAGTGGTGGCTGCATTAGGTTTATTTATTTTTTTTTTAAGCTTTTTCCCCTCTGTTTTCACCTGGTGATCTGGCCAGTAACCGACAACCTGTAGTGCCCCCACTCTGGATGAAGGAACACAGGGGACACCTTTTTGGAGCATTGTCCATCTGGGGGGGGGGACGGTAGTGTTAGATTTACTAGCAGATTTAGATATACTAATAAATAGAAGCCAAATTTCAGCGTATACTGCGGTTACACAAGCAGTTATAGTAAACCATTTTTTTTTTCTTTTGGGAAAGTTTTTACATGAATAAATAAAAGCCGATCACTGTAAGCACCCCTGTTGGTGGTAAACTGTTTGTCTCATCCCACTGACTGCTACATCTGCAGAACAGCTTGTTCTGTTGAAAAACAACAGACTTACTGGCCAGATCACCAGGTGAAAAAAAAACAAATGCAGCCATCACATTTAAAAATTAAGAAGGTACAATATAATAAACGTTTGCTTTTGGGTTTAATATTGCTTTTAAAGTATCAAGAGCCTGGACCTCACTTGTGAAAGCGTCTTTTGCTGCTCTGCTCGGAAATGAACGTATCTATCTCGTGTAAAAACGCAGGAAACACGCATTGCTAAAATCAACCAAAACGATCCCAAGTACACTGATTACTATACATATGCCTTTGGGGTTTCGGAGGAGGATGTCTGGGCTCGGAGCGAACATTCTGTCTCTGATTTTCAATTTTTCGGCTGCAGTTTAGAAAATGAAAGCAAGTAGATGGGAACAAAGGAAATGCATGTCG
Organism: Lithobates septentrionalis; assembly: GCA_037952835.1. NCBI lineage: Eukaryota > Metazoa > Chordata > Amphibia > Anura > Ranidae > Lithobates > Lithobates septentrionalis. Next base: position 496,389 of record JBBDGP010001814.1, on the reverse strand, counting down.
TTGCCCCCAGCTTTTTTTTTTTTTTTTTTTTTTTTTTCTTTCTTTTTTTCTTTCTTTTTTTTTTTTTTTTTTTTTTTTTGGCCTCAGTAAGATATTGTGCTTATGAAAGTATTAAGAAGGGTTAAATCTTTGCAGTCAGTAAAGGCTCTTTGATTTAACTAACAACCCTCCCTCAGGAATGCCATTGAAACATAATTAGCCATTGCCTTCCGTGTGGATGCTTTAATTATCCTGTATAGAAGCAGGCTTTTTTTTTTTTTTTAGACTAGGTATGGTTGACTAGTGTCACATAGTTTGGCTCCTCTTAGACCTGAACTCAAAAAGTGACTATTTACTATGTTCTAGGGGAATATGTAGCAATGATAATTGTGCCTAAGCAGTACCCTGTCTGGAATTCCTCCTGAAAAATCGCCGTGTTTTTCCTGATATGAGGGTATCTAGGCTCTCCAGAATATCTGCCGTGTGAGATCTAAGGCACTGTTTCCTATGACTGCTAGTCTCAGAAAAATAGGTGTGAGATTTGGTGATATCACTGCTGTCTATACTGCTTACTATGCTCCTTGCTGGAGGCTCCGACATTAACTCTGACGCTTCCTATTGTTGGGAGTGCGCTCCTTGGACCTCCATATTTGCTTTTTACCAACATTACTGAGCAGCTCCAGGTCTAGTGCCCAGCAACCTTTTTCCACTCTCCTTGGGTACCTGGCCCAACTTTGGAGGTATGTTGGTTTTCCAAGTCTAGCCCCTAAACCCTAAGGGCCCTTTCACATGGGTGGACCGGTTTGGGTCCGCCTGTTAGTTTTCCAGTCTCCTCTATGGAGCGGGGGGATGTCAGCGGACATGTGTCTGTTAACACCTGTTAAAGCGGAGTTCCGCTTTTCGGAACCCTCCCCCCCTCCGGTGTCACATTTGGCACCTTTCAGGGGGGAGGGGGGTGCAGATACCTGTCTAAGACAGGTATTTGCACCCACTACCGGCATAGACTCCCATGGGAGTCTATGCCTCTTCCCGTCCCTTCGCGCTGTCTCCTAGGAAACACACAGCTCCCAGGAGAGAGCGGGGACCACTTACGATGCGCAGTGACTCGCGCATGCGCAGTAGGGAACCGGGAAGTGAAGCCGCAACGCTTCACTTCCTGATTCCCTCACCTAGGATGGCGGCGGCAGCTGCCGAGAACCGAGCGGGTTCTCGGCGTCGCCTGCCGACACTGCTGGACCCTGGGACAGGTAAGTGGCCATGTATTAAAAGTCAGCAGCTGCAGTATTTGTAGCTGCTGGCTTTTAACATTTTTTTTTTTTTGGCGGTGTGGGTGGACCCCCGCTTTAACATCCAATCCTGTCCACTAAAAACAGACAAATGGAGATCTTTTCCCCATCTGGTGGATTGGATGGCAGTCGAGTGTCCATTTACATCTGACTGCCCATAGAGGAGAGCGAGCTGTGTCTGCTCTGCATAAGCGGACATGGACCAGTCATCTACCCGCTCAGTGGGGATCCCCGGACAGATCCCCCCACTGAGCGGGCAGACTCCCAACAGCACCCTCCCCGTGTGTCAGGGGCCTAACAATGAACGTCTCTTACTTTACTGTTACCACTAGCATGAGCACTTGCAGTCTTTGGTAAACTTCAGACTTAGAACCTTGCCGCCACCATCACCTTCCAACTGGTCCTGTCTTTTGCCAGGTTAATGTTCAGCTTCATATCATGGCTGCCTGTCATTTCCTGGATGTCGTTCATCCTCCAAATTCTTCTCCCTTTCCCTTTTCTTTCTCATGTTCTTTTGTACTGTAGCTCATGGGAGCTCAATTTGTGGGCCCTCCAGCTGTTGTGAAAATATGTCTACACACCCTAAAGAGATATAGGCATGAGCAGCGCTAAACTCTTGTATCAGTCCCAGAAAGATATTAATTTTAAATGCATAAAAATATATAAAACCAGCACAATGTCCTCATTATAAAAAAGTATAAAAAAGTCTCTGTAGAGTAATCAGTTGTAACAAAATAACCAACAGTGCGTGTGTGTGTGTGTGTGTGTGTGGGGGGGGGGGCGGGTTGTTGAAAAAAAATTGTAATTATAATGAATTCCTCAGAATCTTCATCCCTTCACCACACCACGTGGGACACCGCTCCCCATAAGATTTCACACCTCGCCAGAAATCGGGTGAAAATCGGCCTTAAACTCCACAAATAAGCGGACTTCCTTCTCTGGTCGGATCATGGTACGGTCTACCTCCTTTAGCTTCTAATGTAATTTCACCAGTATTAGGTCTGTATGGGTCCACACTGTGTTCTATCCTGGAATACCAGACTCCAATAGATCGCTGATGAGCTTGGGATCAAGTAGCAATCATGCCCAAAAGATAAAGAAGCTCTCATAGCATAATTTTATTTTGAACAGTTTTTAATGAATCTCCAAATCCCCCCCCTTACATATTGCACTTACAAATATAGGATTAAAAACGAGCATGTAAACAATAGCTTGCCTGCCTGGTGTCACTCCACCGCTCCTAGTATTGAAAGGATTGTGGTGATGCCCGGGTTGAGCTCCACGAGGGTGGCCGTGTAGCCTTACCCCAACGCGTATCGTTGCAGACTTCGTCAGTGTTTTATGGAATTGTACTGCTAATCATGTTGTATTTTACTTTGTATAATAATTGTATATTCATACAAGTGAACTGTTGTTTACAGTATATTGTGTCTTTACTAAAGATTATTGATACTTTTTAACTTGATTTTTAATCAATAAATAATTCAATGATTAATATGAACAAGGTATTAATTCAGTGACATGCCTCATACAAAGTCCCATTCCTTCCTCTTTTTTTTTTTTTTTTTGTCTAACATATAACAGGGAAGGAGGTTTGCCACTGCTATGATCAGGTTGTGTCAGGTCGCTTTACTATATTACAAGTTCCATGAGGCATTGCAAGTAGCTCCTCTCCAACAAGAGTATCTTGTAATATGAGCAAAAATGTAGCAATTTCTCTTCAATATCCCCAGTAGACATGATTTTTCTTCATTTAATCCTAAGTCCCCTTTTAGACAGGGTGGACTCCGTCAAGTGGATCCACCTGCTCAGTGGGGAATCTCTCCGCTGATCCCCACTAAGCAGGTGGATGACAGGTCCGTGTCCACTCCGCTATGATGATGTCCGCTGAGATCCGCCACTCCATAGAGAGCAATGGATGGTCCGATCGGGTCCACCTGAAAAACTGACAGGTGGACCCGATCGGTCCGTCAGTGTAAATGGGGGCCCTACAGCATCTCTTGATTTATGACCATATCTGTCCAGCTAATTTTCAAGATCCTCTTGTGGAACTGCAGCTGAAAATTTTTTGATCCTTTTTTTTTGATCTAGTGAGGGAACACGTTCCTGCGCTATACCTGAGAACAGACCAGGCTTGCTTTTGTAGCAATCTTTTCCTTGTGCTTAAAGGGAGGTTGCCCCTGATTGGCTCTTTGTTTAGGTTCACATCAATGCGGCTGCGCTTGATGCAATTTTCAGGCACATTTTGCAGTGCGTTTTTAAACCTGCGATTTTTGCATGCATTTTGCGTTTTACATCCCCCCCCCCCCTTTTAAAAGGCACCATAAACACACTGTATATAGCTGGTTGCTAAGGAAGGGGCTGGTAAGCCTGCCGCCATGTCCTTAACAACTGATGAGTCATCAGCAGGCTTCCCTGCTGAAAGCTAAATGTAAAAACCCCAAAAAATTTGCAAAACAAAAACGGCGTGGGGTTCCCCCCCAGGTCCATACCAGGCCCTTCGGGTCTAGTATGGATTTGAAAGGGACCCCCCATGCCAAAAAAATAGCGTGGCACCCCCCCCCCCCCCCAAATCCATACCAGACCCCTATCCGAGCATGTGACCTGATAGGAAAGGTAGGGGACAAGTGAGCGGCTCTGCGCCCCCCCCACCCCAAAGCACCTTTGCCCCATGTTGAAGAGGACAAGGGTCTCTTCCCAGGCAGGGGGCTTATTGGAATCTGGAAGCCCCCATTAACAAGAAGGGGGGGCCCCCAGATCCAGAACCCCCCCCATGTGAATGGGTATCGAGTACATCGTACCCCTACCCATTCACCAAAGATCCAGTGAAATGTTAACAAAATACAAGAGCCGGTTTTTAACAAGTCCTTTATTAAATAAGAAGCCCGGAGCCATCTACTCCCAGAACCGTTATCTCCCGGTATCGTCGTCTTCTTCTTGTGCTGTCTTCCTCGCCGCCGGTTACCCACTAAAAAACAAAAAAAGACAGTCTTGTCCTGAAGCGGCCTTCCTCTGTTTTGATGTCCCCTGCTGTCCGGAACCACTTATATAGCCATGGGCCGTAGCCCGTCCCTTGTGATATCACGTTCCCTCCGAATCCATACTAGACTCGAAGGGCCTGGTATAGACCTGGAGGGAACCCCTCGCTGGTTTTGTTTTTGTTTTTTGTTTTTTTTTTTGCTGAAAATTATTTTTCTTTTTTTTTACTTTCAGCAGGGAAGCCCGCTGACAGCTGATGACTCATCAGTTGTTCAGGAAGCGGCGGCTGGCTTCCCGGCCCCTCCTTAGCAACCAAGCTATATGCAGTGTTTTAAACGGAAGAAAAACGGCAAAACACATCAAAAATCTCATCACAAACACAACACATGTGTGATTCCATTGAAGTCTATTACACGCAAAACGCGGAAAAAAGTCCCCGACCCTTTCCAAAAATGCACCAGCCGTAAAACGCATAGATGTGATCCTGTACCATTGGAAACCATGTTAAATGGACTGTAGTGTGTTTTTTGCAAACTGCAAAACGCACAAAAAAAACGCATGGGTGTGAACCTAGGGTAAGTGTCCGCAGAATTTTTGTTTGGCCTTAGCGATTCCAGCTGTGATGTCAACATGGTTTTTCAGGTTTTCGTTAATCCATATTCCAAGGTATTGGAAGTTGGTTACTTTCGTACATATTTCTTTTATTTTCAAGCATTAGTTTTACTTTGTGTCATTTGGTTTCAACCATGCTCTTTGTCGTTTTATTTATTTTTGTTTGTTTATTTTGATGGAGACTTCCTTTCTTCTTTTATTTCAATAAAGTCTGTAAAGGAGTTATTTTTAAAAAATAACAAACGTATCATACCTACCTCCACTGTGCAGCTCGTTTTGCATCCTCTTCTGGGGTCCCCCGGTGGCTCTCGCGGCTGCTCCTCACATCAGATAGCCTTACCTTGTGGGCACGCTCCCGAGTCCAGCATTTGCATCTATAGACCCGAATGCCGGACTCGGCCCCGCCCCCCGAGTCATTGGATATGATTGACAGCAGCGGGAGCCAATGGTTGCGCTGCTATCAATCTATCCAATCAAGAGCCGGGACCCCGTGGAGAGAGGGACAGCGGGTCCCCGCTGAGGAGATGAAGGGGCTCAGGTAAGTGAAATGGGGGGCCGGTCACTGCATGGTGTTTTTTCACCCTAATGCATAGGATGCCTTAAGGTGAAAATGCAAAACTTTGACTTTCCTGGGCCACATTTGAAGAAGAGGAATTGTCTTGGGCCGCACATAAAATACACTAACAATAAAGATGAGCAGAAAAAGTTGAGTAGATCACAAAGGGGTTGTAAAGTCTCAGGGTTTTTCACCTTAATACATTCTATGTGTTAAGGTGAAAAATCTTCTGTGCTGCAGCTGTCCCCAGAGCCCCCCTTTTTCTTACCTGAACCTGACGCAGCAGCGGGACTCGTGAGTTCTCCCGCACAGGTGCCGCCAGGGAAAGCAGCTCTCTGTGGGGTCACCCGATGAAGAGGAGGAGCCAGGAGTGCCGCCGGGGGCCCCACGAAAGGAGGATCGGGGCTGCTCTGTGCAAATCCCTTGCACAGAGCAGGTTAGGCCCCTTTCACACATGTAGACCGTTCAGTTTTTTTAGGCGGACACGAACGGATGCTCCATACGATTCTATGGAGCGATGGATGTCAGTGGTGACATGTCCGCTGACAATTGCTCCGATGCGCTAAACTCAGGCGGATGGAAACCCTATTTTCCGTCTGTCTATCAGATCGGATGAAAACCGATCTGTTTTCATTCGATCCCCCACAGAGAAGAGCGGGGCTCTGACAGGTCGTCCCTGCACAGAGAGCAGAGTAGGACCTGTCATCCACCGGCTCAGCGAGGATCAACGGAGCGATCCGCCGCTGAGCAAACGAAGTCTGTCAAAAACGAACATTATGTGTGAAAGAGCCCTAAGTATGACATGTTTTGTTATTTTAAAAAAAAATCTATAAATAAAACGAACCTTTATAACCACTTTAACAATCGGTGATATAGATATTGTACTATCTGAGTAATAAAACTTCATTTTTTTTTTTTTTTTTAATATCTTCTATTGTAAAAGAGGCAACATAAAACTGATGCCATATTTAACATGGTTTTTTGATAAACTAACACATAAATATATGGTTCCATGGATGTACAGAAGTAGCAATTCCCAATGAATTCTACAGGTGCTCATGAGATATTTTGGTTTTAATTTTGCCCTTTGTGTGCTTTATCCTTGAAATTAGTTGCTCACAAGTATACTGTAGCTTCCAAAAACTGGTGACATGAATAAGGCGTGATTGTGAAGAGTGGGAGATTTTTCTTTGGCAGGTTAACACTTCTTAGGCCCCTTTCACACGGGGCTGCCCATGTACGGACTCCGCTTGCTCAGCGGGGATTGGTCAGCGGGAGCCCCACTGAGCCAACGGATGACAGGTCCATCTCTGTTCACTATGCAGAGACGGACCTGTCAGAGCTCTGCTCTCCTCTATGGGGGATCGAATGAAAACGGACCGCCTGTCCGTTTTCATCCGATCCGCCAGATAGATGGAAAATAGGGTTTCCATCCGTCTGGATTCAGCGGATCGGATGTCAGCGGACATGTCACCGCTGACATTTGTTGCTCCATAGACCTGCATGGAGCATCCGTTCAGGTCCACCTAAAAAACTGACAAGCAGACCTGAACGGTCCTCCCATGGGAAAGGGGCCTTAGAGTCCAGTTAGGAGACACCTGTCAAATTTTTCTTCGGCTGCATGTGTTCGCTAAGGCTACTTTTACAATTAGGCGCTATAGCACCTGTAAAGCGCCTCTCCTGTCACTCCAGTGGGAAAGCCCTCGGGCTTTCACACTGAAGAGGTGCGTTGGCAGGACGCTAAAAAAGTTCTGCAAGCAGCTTCTTTGAGGAGCTTTAGGAGCGGTGTATACACCGTTCCTAAAGCGCCCCTGCCCATTGAAGTCAATGGGCAGCTTTGCCGGCGCGTTTAGCCCTTTCTCGGCCGCTAGCTGGGGTTAAAAGCTCCCCACTCGCTGCCCTAAAGCGCCGCTAAAACGACGGTAAAGTGGCGCTAAAAATAGCGGAGCTTTACCGTCAACACCCCAGTGTGAAAGTGCCCTAAGTGTAAACGCGCTTTTACAAAAAAAATCCTGCCCCAAAAAATCAACATTTTTAAGTAAGTTAATGATTTTCTTTTCGTGTTGGGCCACATTTAAAGGCTTCTCCGGCCACAGGTTGGACACCCCTGTCAGGGCTGTATAACTTGTATGCGGCATTGGAGTATACAGCACTTTGTTCTGGTAGTGGTGCAGGGGCCACTCCATCAGGCTGAGTGCTTCCCAGCCATTCACAGGAAACCTTACATTTTTATGAATACAAGGCTTTTTCTGATTGGCAGAGGTTAAGATTGTAAATTTATCTGCCCGCCTCTCCACCAATTCATTGATAGCCATTGGCAGGAAGCCCTTGTATGTTTAAGAAAAGCACCAAGCTGGACTCAATTTTGTTATGGAAATAGACGGAGTGGGAAGTTCCTGGAACTTAGTGCTGTATACTGTGTTTGTGTCCGATGCTATATACAGTGTTAAAGTATCACTAAAGGCAAAACATTTATTTATTTATTTATTTATTTTAGTTTTGGATAGAGTGGAGATGGATTGAAATGCTTGTCTGCTTTTATTGCTGTCTTCGCCCCCGTTAAGGAAGAACCACCCTCTTTATTTGTCCTGTTTACCATTATCATTGAAAGTGAAGGTAAAAGAAAATCCCAAATTTTGGGTTGTCCCCAGAAAAGTAAGAGAGAGGAAATCTTCCAATGGGGACACTAGTTTTGGTGACCTGGGGGGGGGGGGGGGTCCCCTGGGAAGTCCCCTAATTTGCAGAGATTTCCTCTCACTTCCTGTTTGGCTTTGAGACAGGAAGTAAAGGGAAATCTCTGCAATGGGACACAGATTGCGAACAAATATCTGTCAGTGGTTATAACCCTCCCTTACGCTATCTAAAATGGGGGGGCGGGGGGGAGTGTTTGCCTATAGTTCTACTTGCTGACAGCCGCTGCATCAAAGGAAAATTGGTTGTTTCGGCATTCCTGTCCCAAATAAATTATTTAAAGTGACATTAAACCTGGAGTTGGGCTTTAAAGTGTTTTTTAACCCACTTCTACTAAATTGTCTTTTACCCTCTGTACCATAATAACAAGTGTCCCTGTGTCTGTGTAATGTAAAAAAATCTGCCGATCTGTACCTGTATGAGCTTGGCTCCCAGCGCTATCTTCACTCTCCGGCTCACAGTTCCAGTGGGTGGGGCCGAGCAATCCCGCTGACGTCAGCCGGGGAGGAGGGGGAGAGAGAGCCGACAGTCAGCTGAGCGACGGGTGCCGCGCTTATATAGGTACAGATAGGCAGATTTTTTACACTATACAGGGAAACTTGTTATTATGGTACAGAAGGGGATAAGATGATTTAGTAGAAGTTATGAGTGCAGTGGAGGGGGTGGGGGGGCGCTGGTATGAGCAGACACAGAGGGGAGGGGGGAGGAGACACAGACACAGGATGACGGAATCACATAAACGGACCACGGTGTCAGGTGTTAGCAGCCCTGATTATCGTGGTCAGTTTACGGGGGAGGATATAGCCAGGCAGAGTCAGCCAGGTATTTTTAGGTGTTACAGGGGGACAAATGACACAGCACAAGCACTGTGCTGTATAACATGCTTTGAGGGAACAGGATCTGTTTTATTAACCCAAAAAAAAAAAAAAAAAAAAAAAAAAAAAAGCAATGGAGGTCTTTTTCTGATTCTGCAAGCAAAACCGTATCGTCTCCATTATTTATGTCCTGTAGGATCTTAGTTCATATGGTGAAATTCCAACACCTTCACAAATACATTGAAATGCTTTGTTTAGGTAGTGAACAGCAGTGGAGACATAACAGTCTTGGTGCACGCTATTTTCTACTGTTATCACATCTTCACGTTTGGCTTCCATCTTTTAAAAACCTTGCTGTTTGTTATAGATAGTGGCTACGGGATTGACATCTCTTTCGAATGCACTCCTTAGGCCCCTTTCACGCGATCGGACCGTTGAGGTCCGCCTGTCAGTTTTGACGGCGGACCGTTGAGGTCCGCCTGTCAGTTTTGACGGCGGACCGTTGAGGTCCGCCTGTCAGTTTTGACGGCGGACCGTTGAGGTCCGCCTGTCAGTTTTGACGGCGGACCGTTGAGGTCCGCCTGTCAGTTTTGACGGCGGACCGTTCAGGTCCGCCTGTCAGTTTTGACGGCGGACCGTTCAGGTCCGCCTGTCAGTTTTGACGGCGGACCGTTGAGGTCCGCCTGTCAGTTTTGACGGCGGACCGTTCAGGTCCGCCTGTCAGTTTGACGGCGGACCGTTCAGGTCCGCCTGTCAGTTTTGACGGCGGACCGTTCAGGTCCGCCTGTCAGTTTTGACGGCGGACCGTTCAGGTCCGCCTGTCAGTTTTGACGGCGGACCGTTCAGGTCCGCCTGTCAGTTTTGACGGCGGACCGTTCAGGTCCGCCTGTCAGTTTTGACGGCGGACCGTTCAGGTCCGCCTGTCAGTTTTGACGGCGGACCTGAACGGGCGCTCCATGCCAGCCTATGGAGCGACGGATGTCAGCGGAGACCTGTCCACTGACATCCGACCCCGTCCAATCCGCTAAAAGCATACGGATGGCCCTACATCCGGATCCGTAGCTGGCGGATCGGATCAGGTAAGAGGTGGGCTCCGTGGAAGCGGAGTACGCCTTGTGTGAATGAGGGCTTATACCTCGTGTTTTGTTATTTTTTTTTTTTTTTTTTTTTTTTTTTGCTATATACAAAGTATATGCCATGTAGTTCCCAGGTACGTTTTTTGCTTGGCTTCCACTGAGGTCTCCTTTCTCAACGCGCTTCATATATTGGTGTCCGTTTTTATTAAGCGGTGATCCCAAGGATCACCGCTGATCACAGTCCATAAACAGTTTATGAAACAGAGATAATCGGGGGGGAAAAGTGTTTGAACATGTTCTCCCGCCGATGATCTCCGCACATGGAGAATCCTCATTGACTGACACACTAACGACCAGTTTATGAAGCTACGATCTCAGCGCTTCACTGGTGATCTGTGTCAGAATTCACCCTCCCTGATTCACCAGCTCAGAAGTGGAGAATCGGGGAGTGAAGAGGGAATCTTGGGGGATCTGAGGGGGAAGGAGGAAGATTTTCAACTTCCTTATGCCTCGTTCAGACCCCCCAACACTGTAAGCATGTCCCCCTATCATATTTAATTAATTTATATATATATATAAATATATGTAGGGGGACTCGTTATTTTATTAACATTAACCAAGCCGTCTGTCAGTTAATTGAGCGGTGATAATTTATCACGAGATCTCACGAGATTCCAGTATTCAGCTGTTAGAAGCATTTTTGAAGCGTTTGTAGATCGCTTCACTCCTCCAAAGGTGAAGCGATCTACTCCGCTTCCTAAAGATCTCCACTGTGAATGCCGGAGAATGAAGCAGTGAATAGATTTCACTGCTTCATCAAAGGACACCATTAACCTTCTTTAGAAGACCAAGGAGAGGACCTTTGTTGATTTACCTGTGGTCTATCCAATCCACAAGCTACATAAATGGCTCTGGGTATCCCTCAAATCCCCGTCCTATCCCCATGCGGGAGGGGGAGCGCCCTGTGGCATAATTTGGTAGAGGCTGCAATTGGCATGCATGTGACCCTATTATTTTTCTTTAGTTAACTCATCCCTAGGCTTCTTCTGTGACAAAGTTAAATTGTCTGTTTGACTGATCATATTTATCCTAGCACTTGGTTCAGTATTCCATTTTGCTCACCTGGATCTGTGTGGTTAACTGACCCCCCCCCCCCCCCTTTTTTTTTTTTATTCAAGTATTTATTGATATTAGATGGCTATTTAATGCTGAACTCCAGGCAAAAAAATTTCATTCTAATATACAGTATACCTAAATAGCCACAAAGGATAAAAGTCCACTTTGCAAAGTCAAATATTAAAAGTAAAAGTAGCAGTGAGGTCATCACTGTGCTGTACAGAGAGCAGAGCTGTGGGAGGAGCCCAGCAGTTCCCACCCCCTACAGGCTGCTTGTTGAAAACTACAGGAGGGGGCGGAGACCAGACCAGTCACCCTGCACAAGGAATTAGAGGGGCAGTGACCGGTCTATATTACAGGAAGTTCATGCCCAGAGGCTGCTAGATCACTGTAGATATATTGGATAAAACACACAAGGGACACCAAGAGTCAAGTAATAATGCACACATCTGTTGTATTTAGACATTCTAGCATACGGAGGAGGGACATTCTTCAGTCGTACAGTTTACTTCCTTCCCATTATGGCTTGGGGTCATGTAATATTGGTGATTCTATTGCTACCTACTCGTCAGTGATAGAATTGCTATGGGCTAGCTTTCTTTATGGTATTACTCTTTTTGCTCTTTCCAACGGTCCTTAAGATCAATCGAGATTTTGCAGCATTCCAGCCAGCAAGATGATGCTCCACGTGTTCCTTATTTATAAGTAAGGTTTTCGTATCATTTTGGCCAGCAGGATGACACTGTTGCTACTCTTCTCACTTGCCATTGATATTTTTGCAGTGTAGCAGCCAGCAAGATGACACACTGTTGCTCCTATCAAGCTAGCAATCCAGATTTTTGCTGTGGTCCAGCCATAAAGCGTTTTGTCAGTCCTTCACTTGCCATCTAGACTTTGCAGCGTTCCAGCCAGCGCAATGGACGCTCCATTGCTGTTCTTTCCCTTGCGATCTAGGTTTTGCAACAGTTCCAGCCAGTGAGGGAGCAAGGTCTATTAGGCAGAGTGAGGCTGTTTTTTGATGATTCTGCAGCTTTGTAGCCAGCCAGATGATGTTCCGTTAGCCCCTCGATTTGTGATGGAATCTTTTGGAGCATTTCTGCCAGCAAGATGGCACTCTGTTGCTGCTTTCTCGCTTGCAATGGAAATTCTGGCCAGCTAGATGATGATGATTTGTTGGTTTCCCGTTTACAACCAAGATTTCTGCTCCATTCTGGCCAGCGAGATGCTGCGTCGCTGTTCTCTTCTTTGCTATTGAGGTTTTGCCGCATACTAGCCAGCTAGTTGACCTTCTATTGCTGCTCTCTTCCTTGTGTTCAGGATTCTGCAGCATTTTAGCCTGCAATATGATCTCTTGCCATCCAAGTTTTTGCAGCAATTTACCCCAGCAGGATATTGTTCCATTGCTACTTTCTTGCTCTTGCATTTGAAATTCTGCATCTTTCCAACCAGAGATTACGCTTGATTGATCACTTGCTTTTATTAGAGTCTTTGCAGAATTCTGACCATTGAGTTGACACTCTGGGGTTGATTTACTAAAGGCAAGCAGAGTGCAGTTGCCCTCTGCAAGTGCAATTGCTCCAGAGCTTAGTAAATGAGGTAAGGCTTGACTTTGGAAAGAGTACCCAATCCTGTGCAAGGAAAATAAAAAAAACAGCATTTTTGTTTGCACATGATTGGATGATGGAAGTCAGCAGAGCTTCTGCTCATTTACTAAGTTCTTGAGCAACTGCTCTTGCAAAGCGCACAGTCTTTTTCCCTTTAGTAAATCAACCCCTCTGTTGCTGCTCTCTCACTTGTGATTGAGAGATTAAAAATTCCAGGCAGAAAAATGATGATCTGTTGGTCCCTGACTAGCAGTCGAGATTCTGCAGGAGTTGCGGCCAAGGAGGGATCAATGTCCATTAGTCCAAGTGAGGTTGTGCTTTGGTGATTTTGCAGCTTTCAAGCCAGCGAGATGACGCTGTAATTGAGATTTTACGGCACTTCAGCCAGCAAGGTGATGATCTGTTGGTTGTCATTTGCAAATTTGCAGTGTTCTGGTCAGCCATATGACACTCCATCACTGCTCTTACTTGCAACCGAGATTTTTCATGAGTTCTGGCCAGTGATGGAGCTATGGCCTTAAGTCTTGTGTGGTTGTACTTTGGTGATTCTGCAGCTTTCCAGCCAGCAAGACGATGCTTCTCTGGTCCCTCACTTGCGATTTGAGATTTTGCAGAATTCTGGTCCATGAGATGATGGTCCATCAATGCTCTTTAGCCTGCAGTTGAGATTCTGCAGAAGTTCCAGTCAGTGAAGGAGCAATATCCAGTAGTCAAGTGAGGTTGTGCTTGGGTGATTCTGCAGCATTCCAGCCAGTGAGATGATTGATGCTCCTCTGGTCCCTCATTAGTGATTGAGGCTTTGCAGACTTTTGGACAATGAGATATTGCTCCATCACTGATTTCTTACTTGTCCTCTACATTTTGAAGGATTCCAGCCTTAGATTATTGTTCCATTGGTCTCTCACTTGCAATGAAGGTTCTGCAGCAGTTTTTTTGGTAGGGGATGACTCTCCTCATATGGAGGTCCCTTCTCGTCACCTTTTTCCTCTTGGTGTCAGGAAAACTTGTCAGAAGTGACTCGTGCTGATAGGGGAACTAAGCAGCAGACAGAAATGGCACTTACTGAGACAAGCACACACACTATAGAGGGATATGATTTGTTCATATTTTATGTCTGAGCTTTTAAAGGATACGTTCAACTTTTGTAACCTGTTACAAACCCACTGACACCCAGCCCCCCTCCGACTCCCCAGTGTGACAGTGGGATCTCCCCTCCCCCTCTTTGTCACAATCTGCAAAGAATGTGGCCCTGTGGGGCTGGCTGCGTCATTCATTCACAGAGTTCTGTGAGTAGAAAACTACAAGGTCCAGCAGTCTTTGCAGCTGTCGGGTTGTAGTTCTCCATGAACTACCGCGGTGCTGTTGAGTGCTCTGGTAGTTCATTAATGCTTTCTGTTAGTGTGTAACTGCTTGTCCATACGATGTATGGCCAGGCAGCTTTTACACACAGAGGGGTTGACTTACTAAAGGCAAATAGATTGTGCACAAGTGCAGTTGCTCCAGAGTTTAGTAAATGTGGTAAACCTTCACTTTGCAAAGAGTATCCAATCACGTGCAAGGAATATTAAAAATCAGCATTTTTGCTTGCACATGATTGGAGGATAGAAGTTGCCAGAGCTTCTGCTCATTTATTAAGCTCTGGAACAACTGCACCTGCAGCGTACAACTGCACTTTTCAAAGTGCACAGTCTATTTGCCTTTAGTAAATCCACCCCAGAGTCTGCAAGAGCCCTGCATTGCACCCACAATCTGCTGATCGTTGGTGCAATGCTTTCCAGGTTCCCAATTATTATAAAAAATAAATAATAATAAATTCACTTTTTTTTTTTTTTTACCTGCAAAATGTGATGTGCATTTATTATTTTTTTTAAAAAGTTTAACTTATCATTTGAGTAGAACCTCTGAGTTTTTCCCATTGAATTGTACTTCTTAAGTTTCTTTATGAAGCTTAGTATGGCCCACTAGTACATCAGTAATCCGGCCCTCTGAATGCTGTAAAAAATGATAGCTGTAAGAAATTGACACAAACGTGAGAGCCAACCCCCCCTGGGTGAGAGCCAACCCCCCTGGGTGAGAGCCAACCCCCCTGGGTGAGAGCCAACTCCCCTGGGTGAGAGCCAACCCCCCCCTGGGTGAGAGCCAACCCCCCCCTGGGTGAGAGCCAACCCCCCCCCTGGGTGAGAGCCAACCCCCCCCTGGGTGAGAGCCAACCCCCCCTGGGTGAGAGCCAACCCCCCCTGGGTGAGAGCCAACCCCCCCCTGGGTGAGAGCCAACCCCCCCCTGGGTGAGAGCCAACCCCCCCCTGGGTGAGAGCCAACCCCCCCTGGGTGAGAGCCAACCCCCCCCTGGGTGAGAGCCAACCCCCCCTGGGTGAGAGCCAACCCCCCCTGGGTGAGAGCCAACCCCCCCCTGGGTGAGAGCCAACCCCCCCCTGGGTGAGAGCCAACCCCCCCTGGGTGAGAGCCAACCCCCCTGGGTGAGAGCCAACCCCCCCCCCCCCGGGTGAGAGCCAACCCCCCCCCCTGGGTGAGAGCCAACCCCCCCCCCTGGGTGAGAGCCAACCCCCCCCCCCCCTGGGTGAGAGCCAACCCCCCCCCCTGGGTGAGAGCCAACCCCCCCCCCCTGGGTGAGAGCCAACCCCCCCCTGGGTGAGAGCCTACCCCCCCCTGGGTGAGAGCCTACCCCCCCCTGGGTGAGAGCCTACCCCCCCCTGGGTGAGAGCCTACCCCCCCCTGGGTGAGAGCCTACCCCCCCTGGGTGAGAGCCTACCCCCCCTGGGTGAGAGCCTACCCCCCCCGGGTGAGAGCCTACCCCCCCCCCGGGTGAGAGCCTACCCCCCCCCCGGGTGAGAGCCTACCCCCCCCCCGGGTGAGAGCCTACCCCCCCCCGGGTGAGAGCCTACCCCCCCCCGGGTGAGAGCCTACCCCCCCCCGGGTGAGAGCCTACCCCCCCCCGGGTGAGAGCCTACCCCCCCCGGGTGAGAGCCTACCCCCCCCCCCGGGTGAGAGCCTACCCCCCCCCGGGTGAGAGCCTACCCCCCCCGGGTGAGAGCCTACCCCCCCCGGGTGAGAGCCTACCCCCCCCGGGTGAGAGCCTACCCCCCCTGGTAAGAGCCTACCCCCCCTGGTAAGAGCCTACCCCCCCCGGTGAGAGCCTACCCCCCCCCCCCCGGTGAGAGCCTACCCCCCCCCCCCGTGAGAGCCTACCCCCCCCCGTGAGAGCCTACCCCCCCCGGTGAGAGCCCACCCTCCGGGTGAGAGCCTACCCACTGGTGGGAGCCGGAGTCTGCCCCCCCGGTGAGAGCTTTCCCACAGATGGGAGCCGGAGCCTGCCCCCCGGTGAGAGCTTACCCACTGATGGGAGCCGGAGCCTGCCCCCCGGTGAGAGCTTACCCACTGATGGGAGCCGGAGCCTGCCCCCCCGGTGAGAGCTTACCCACTGATGGGAGCCGGAGCCTGCCCCCCGGTGAGAGCTTACCCACTGATGGGAGCCGGAGCCTGCCCCCCGGTGAGAGCTTACCCACTGATGGGAGCCGGAGCCTGCCCCCCGGTGAGAGCTTACCCACTGGTGGGAGCCGGAGCCTGCCCCCCCCCCGGTGAGAGCTTACCCACTGGTGGGAGCCGGAGCCTGCCCCCCCCGGTGAGAGCTTACCCACTGGTGGGAGCCGGAGCCTGCCCCCCCCGGTGAGAGCTTACCCACTGGTGGGAGCCGGAGCCTGCCCCCCGGTGAGAGCTTACCCACTGATGGGAGCCGGAGCCTGCCCCCCGGTGAGAGCTTACCCACTGATGGGAGCCGGAGCCTGCCCCCCGGTGAGAGCTTACCCACTGGTGGGAGCCGGAGCCTGCCCCCCCCCCGGTGAGAGCTTACCCACTGGTGGGAGCCGGAGCCTGCCCCCCCGGTGAGAGCTTACCCACTGGTGGGAGCCGGAGCCTGCCCCCCCCCCCCCGGTGAGAGCTTACCCACTGGTGGGAGCTGTAGCCTTGCCCCCCCCCCCCGGTGAGAGCTTACCCACTGGTGGGAGCCGGAGCCTGCCCCCCCGGTGAGAGCTTACCCACTGATGGGAGCCGGAGCCTGCCCCCCCGGTGAGAGCTTACCCACTGATGGGAGCCGGAGCCTGCCCCCCCGGTGAGAGCTTACCCACTGATGGGAGCCGGAGCCTGCCCCCCCGGTGAGAGCTTACCCACTGATGGGAGCCGGAGCCTGCCCCCCCGGTGAGAGCTTACCCACTGGTGGGAGCCGGAGCCTGCCCCCCGGTGAGAGCTTACCCCCCTGGTGAGAGCTGAGCTTTGTAACGAAGTACTGCAAGGCCACAGTATGAGCTTTGAAGACCCCATTCTTATGCTGTCCTCTGTCCTTTCTGGCTTTCCCTTTTGTGTTTGATGGGGGGGGGGGGGGGGGATTGGCGGGCTGAGCCTGTGAAAAGGACAAACGTGTGAACTCAGCCTTTACAATGCTTTTTTAAATTTCCTTGTATCCAAAAAAAAAAAAAAAAAAAAAAAAAAAGCATCTTCCCCGTGTACAAGGGCCTGTTGCTGCTCTTCACATTCTGTAGCCTTCCCTTTGTTTGAAGGTGCTGAGGAAATGACATCATTCCGTCCTCTTATCTCTGCCTGGAATTCCTGACTTCATTTCAGCCATCAAGTACCTGCAAGGCAGTCTAGCCTCATTCTCTCACCGTGACAGGGAGGGGTGATGGAGAGCGCACTCTGTGGCTCTACGTGGAAATTATGGGATTTGGTATCGATGGGGATATATGACAAGAATCCTCAAATTACACACTTGGCTGTTGCGTAGTAGCAGATGTGTTTGTTTTCAAGGTTGTGCGTGCGATAACGCCACAACCATCCAGGAGCCTTTTAAGCGATGCTATGAGACCCCCGGCTGACCGTTGTGATAAAATGGATGTGCCATGGTTGCAGGAATTTCAATCTCGAGTCGATGTAAACAAACATTTGTGCATCTTTGAGTATTAAGAAAAATATTTAATGGGGCTCTGTATTTACCTATGCTACATACTTGGGTTAAATAAAATTCCAATTTTATTAGAATTAGATCTAAACCCAATCACTTAAGTTTTTACATAAACTTACCTGTTACTGAAAACAACTTTTGAAATGACATTTTTTTTTAAACTTTCATTAAAATTTTATATAAGGTGATCCTGATGGGGCACTTGCGTTTTTTTAGGTGTGTTTTTTTTTTTTTTACCTTTTCATCCTAACAATGCTTTTTGCTGGAAACCGTTCCAAAGATGTGGGGAGATAGATATCTCCTCGAAAGTATTGGGACACCTGCCTTTACACACACATGAACTTTAATGACATCCCAGTCTTAGTCTGTAGGGTTCAATATTGAGTTGACCCACCCTTTGCAGCTATAACAGCTTCAACTCTTCTGGGAAGGCTCCACAAGGTTTAGGAGTGTGTCTATGGGAATGTTTGACCATTCGTCCAGAAGCTCGTTTGTGAGGTCAGTAAAGAGCACAATAATGGTGCACTCAAGCTTAAAGGGGTTGTAAACCCTTGTTTTTTCACCTTAATGCATCCTATGCATTAAGGTGAAAAAACACCTGGCAGTCACCGGCCCCCCCAGCCCCCCCGTTTTACTTACCTGAGCCCTGGAACTTCACCTGGCAGAGACGCGCTCTTCCTTTGCCTGGGGGTTCTCGGCTCTTGATTGGATAGATTGATAGCAGCGCAGCCATTGGCTCCCACTGCTGTCATTCAAATCCAATGACGGGGGGGGGGGCCCAGTATCATTTCATTGCAGCGGCTAATCGATTGCTGGTTTTACAGCTGGACAGGACCGTTCAACAGAAGTTGGTGGTGAAACTGGCTTCTGTTGAACAGCGAGGGATACACACACATCAAAATCTGGCCATTTCCCGTTGAACCGGACACATTTTGATACGGGTATACCCAGCTTAAATCTGACGTTTCCTTAAAAGGACTGAATTAATAAAGAGTTACTAGATACCACCAAAACTGTCTCTAAGGTGGACATGCCACATTTGTTCGAGATATTAAACTGCAGTGACCGTGACTACCGTGAATGGTGCCGTATTCTCTGTAAATATATTGCGTCTTTATCCTATGACATTTTTGTGGTGATAGGAGTGCATGGTTTGACGCAGGCTCTGCTCAGTTGCATAATAAGTTTTGTGTTATACTTTATATAGTATGAGAAATCCATGCAGACCTTCTGCAGGCAATCCCAATCCATAAATCATTCACTGATTTTCTAAAGGAGCATTTCACAAACTTTTCCTGGCTAGAAAAACCCCAGACACCGTGATGGAAGAGAGGAAGCACGCAATTGACTCGAAAGCGCCTGAAGGCAGGTGCTCATTTCTGTGTCTGTAGTAGTGGGACTATCGGGACTATCTCACCCGCCTCCGGTATCCATCTGTCTGGGTGTCAGACAACCGCAATTGGTCAGTGCTGGCGGAGCCCAGTGCAGACTGGCTGCGGATCATGTGATTGGAATTTGAGTGATATGTGAAAATTGTTTTTTTTTTTTTTTTTTTTGTTTTTTGGCTCAAGTATCAAAGTTTGATGTTTTAGGTTTTAAAGTCCAACTCTGAGATCTGTCGCAAAGGATCTGACGGAAGTAAATATTACTTTGCTCATGGACCACATCTAAGTTCTGCGGGATTAGGACACATGCCTGATGAAGGGGGTCCAGCGTGGCTCTGAAACGTCTCTATCTTCTGCTGTGATGTGATCAATCAATAAAGCATTGGATCCTTCTGGGGAGTTCCATGGTATGCTGGTGACATATTTCCTGCCTTGAAGTCTTTCCGGTCTCCAGCCATTGGTCGCTACAGCACCCACTCGTTCTTCAGCCATTTTCAGGAACATGTACGTTGGGGATATCAAACAAAGAGGTATCTTACCGCATGCGAGTATGCGGTACGATACCACACAGTGTTTTTCAAAAAGTTTTTGGCATTCACTTAAAAACGCTACTAAAATACCGTAGAGTTATTTTATGAAGTCATGCGCTATTTTAGTAATGAAAACGTGGTAATTTAATACCTAGTGGTAGCCAATGTATTTATTAACATTAATAAATGGACGTTATTAATGAGCGGGTGGGCACCCACGTCCTGTACAACATGGTTTCTAAGGAGGGGGCAGCGGCCGCTGCATCCTTAAAGGAGAAGTATGGGTTCTTTTTTTTAATTAAAGATTCATACTTATGTTGATGAAGCATCAGACCGATGCTGCAGCTGTCCCCCGTCGTCTCTGCACTGAGAACCAAGCCACCAAACATCGCCGATGACTTGTTTTTCGCAGATCCCCGAGAGGAGAGCTGCTGACTGTCAGTGAGCGTCTCTCCTCTCTGTATCTCCACGCTCATTGGAGAGCTGAGCTGTGGAGGGGCGGGGAGTGGCCGTCTCAGCGGCTCTCTGAGACTGTCATCAATCAAGGCAGCTGGCGGATCCAGACTTGGGAAGTCGGGATGATGCTCTGCCTGGACTGATGGCAGACGTCAGCGGAGAGCGCACTTCAGACCGATCTTTGCTGGAAACGGGTCACAGGAGTGCAATTTGTTTTAAAAAGCTCAGGCTGGATTTCTCCTTTAACAACTGGTCAGTTATCAACTGTCAGCGGAGTTTAATTGCCAGAAATTAAAACGTGAAAAAAAAACTGCTTGTTTTTTGGGTGTTGTATGGATTTTGAAGGGAACCCCCATTCCAAAATTTTAATTAGAAAAAAAAAAAAAGGCTTACCAGACCCAAAATCCATACCAGCCCCTTATACGAGCGTTCAGCCCAGCATGTCTGGAAAGGGCTGCGTGCTCGAATAAGGGTCTGGTATGGATTTTGAAGGGCCCCCATGCCATTTAAAAAAAAAGGAGGGGTTCTCTTCAAAATCCATGCCAGACTCTAAGGGCCTGGTATGGATTTGGGAAGACACCCGTCGCTGTTTTTTTCCCAGTATTATTTATTTATTTTCATGGCTGATGACTCATCGGTTGTTAGGGACACGGCGGCGGCCCGCTTCCTAACAATAAGGTTTTTTACTGGTTGTTAAGGAGGGCAGCGGCTGCGGTTCCTTAAATATCGCATGCCGGGACCACTACTTATTTCCCGCATGCACTTTTATTTAATTTTTTTGTGAATTTTATTTTCACTCCTGCTTTATGCGGTATTTACCAAGTGTTTTTGCTTTATGCGGTAGTGAATTGACATTTTTAGGATCTAAACGATCTGTTTCTGCGAATGGAACCCATTGTTCTTGGACTTGTGTCGCACATAATCGCATGACAATCAAAATAGCATTGTTGTCTATGTTGCTCATTTACATCAATCACAGCACAGCTTGTTTTTGGGAAAGGGTCCGGTGCTGCTTTGGTGCATTTGCAGTGCGATTTTTATTTTTTTATTTATTTTTTATTTATTTATTTTTTTAAGTCCTATAGACTTCAATGGGAATGTACCAAAAAACACATATACCCTGTTTCCCCGAAAATAAGACCTAGCGTGATTGTCAGTGATGGCTGCAATATAAGCCCTACCTCCCAAATAAGCCCTACCCTGTTTCCCCAAAAATAAGCCCTACCGTGAAAACAAGACCTACAAGGACTTTAACTAGGGCTTATTTGGGGGGTAGAGCTTATATTGCATCCACCACCGACAGTCACGCTAGGTCTTATTTTCGGGGAAACATGGTACATGCTTTTTTGAGCCATATTTTCAGGTTGGTAATGCTCCTTTACATCCAGCTTCTTTCCCCTACCAGAAAAACACATTGGTATCAAAAAGGCAGCCGAGTCGCACTACATAATCAAACTGAAAATCAAATCAAAGGTGTGAACCTAGCCTTAGATTTCTATGGCTGTCCAGCTTTACTGGCCCTCTAAAATTTAGATTGTAAGCTCCTTTGGGTCTGTTTGCTGTGTCAATCTTTGCAGAACTAGCTGCATAAATAAATAAAAGAAGTTCTGCTGCATCTACCTTCCTTTCCATGCTCTGATCAGGACTCTGTGCCAAGGCTTTCAGTGGAAATAAACGAGCGGCGGCGATGAGATATTAATGACTCTGTCAGATTTTACGTGTCGAATGAAGGCTTTGTGGTTTCTTACACTCTCTGAAGTTAAGTGACAGATCTGCTTGTTTTTTTTTTTTTTTTTTTCTCTCCAGTGTTCCATGATGAGGAGACCTGAAATACGATGAAACCATCGCTGCGAATTTCTCCGCCTCCTGCGCTATTCTCTTCTGTAGTTTGGCACACATTAGTACACAGAGATGGTGCACAGTGCAAAGGAGCTCTGTACCAGCATCCCAAATATTGACTTATTGATACATAGAATATGTTGTATACTTTTCTATGTATCTATAGAACATGCATTAGGTAGATCTATAAAGATCTGCTGATGTGGATGTTGTTTTCCAATGTTTCTGAATGTTCTTAGTGCTTTTATATAAAGCTGAATTTCAATTTTCTTCCATTTTGCTTTGCGGATTTCCTTCATTCCCCCTTCATAATCATGTTATTGAAATGTTTAAATACAATCTTTCTGTTCGTATTACATACTTTTAGACTTGGGTGACATAATCACTAGGTCTATGTGCTTCTCTATGTAATGGTGGCAGATCATGGCTGGTGGGAGGGGCCACTTGTACATTTCTAAGCACTCTGCCCCAGTACTGCACTCTAGAACCCTCAGCAATGGTGCAATCAGTGGGTTGGTTCTGGGAGACATTATGGAAATATCAAAATGCCTTGATGGGTAAGTGTCAGTGTGGAGGATTGGGTGTTCCTGGGCAGGCTGTATTTGCCTTTAGACCCCCCCCCCCCCCCCCCCCCCCGGTAATGCCCACATGTGAGGCTGAGTCTCCATGATTGAAGAAAATGAATCCACCGGTAAGAAAGCAGTGGGCACGTGGCAGTGAGGCTGGTGAGGAAAGATCTAGATGATGCTGGACGTCCCCCAGCCAGGAAATGAGGTGGGCACTATCTGACTTGCTGCAGCTTCTAATACACACAGTGAGAAGCTCACAGTGTGCGGTGAAATCAGACTAAGCGAATTCTGTACATGAGGGGAACATGTACTGAGCATCTCATAGTGTGCATCAGAAGCTGCAGCAGGTCAGATACAGTCCGCTCCATTTCTTGGATATAGGATGTCCATCGTCATCTAGCCCTTTCCTCCTCAACTTTCCCTGGCCTATCCCTTTTTATTTATTTGATTTCAGTTCTTTCAATTATGGAGGCCCCACAGTCTCCATACAAATGCAGCCTGCCTAGAAATTCGGACTCCTCCAGCCTGACATCCACCAATCAAGGCATTTCAATGTTTGCATAACACCCTAGAGCAGTGGTTCTCAACTCCTGTCCTCAGGACCCACTAACAGGCCAGGTTTGCAAGATAACTGAAATACATCACAGGTGATATCATTTGCTGCTCAGTGATTGCAGTATTCTAGTCTGCATCTCCCCAAGGTAATACTTAAATTCTGGCCAGTTAGTGGGTCCTGAGGACCGGAGTTGAGAACCACTGCCCTAGAGCAAGGGGGGTGTCACTCGATTTCATCAAGGGCCACATCAGCAGTATGGTTGCCCTCGTAGGGTCCGTTTTATCCACGGTGCGCTACATACAGAGTTCAGGGGTGTACTGTGTACAGTGTGCAACCCCCCCCCCCCCCCTTCCTGTCTCTCTCGTACTGGGCCTGGCTCTAGTACTGCCTTGTGTAGGCAGCTCTACTGCCCATGTATTTGGTTCTAGTATCCCCCCCCTGTGTAGGCGGCTCTAGTAGTGGTGTAGTTGGTTCTAGTACTTCCCTGTGTAGGCGACTCTAGTACCTCCCGTTTTAGGTGTCTCTACTACCCATGTATTTGGCTCTAATACCTCCTTGTGTAGACGACTCTACTACCCATGTATTTGGCTCTAGTACCTCCCGTTTTAGGTGTCTCTACTACCCATGTATTTGGCTCTAGTACCTCCTTTTGTAGACGGCTCTAGTACCTCTCGTGTAGGCTTCTCTAGTACCTCCCATTTAGGTGTCTCTGCTACCCATGTATTTGGCTCTACTACCCATGTATTTGGCTCTACTACCCATGTATTTGGCTCTAGTACCTCTCGTGTAGGCTTCTCTACTACCCATGTATTTGGCTCTAGTACCTCCTTTTGTAGACGGCTCTAGTACCTCCTTTTGTAGACGGCTCTAGTACCTCTCGTGTAGGCTTCTCTAGTACCTCTCGTGTAGGCTTCTCTAGTACCTCTCGTGTAGGCTTCTCTAGTACCTCCCGTTTAGGTGTCTCTGCTACCCATGTATTTGGCTCTAGTACCTCCCGTTTAGGTGTCTCTACTACCCATGTATTTGGCTCTAGTATCTCCGGTTTAGGCTTCTCTACTACCCATGTATTTGGCTCTAGTACCTCCTTTTGTAGACGGCTCTAGTACCTCTCGTGAAGGCGGCTCTACTACCCATGTATTTGGCTCTAGTACCTCCCGTGTAGGCGGCTCTACTACCCATGTATTTGGCTCTAGTACCTCCTTTTTGTAGACGGCTCTAGTACCTCTCGTGTAGGCGGCTCTACTACCCATGTATTTGGCATTTGGCTCTCGTACCTCCCGTTTAGGTGTCTCTACTACCCATGTATTTGGCTCTAGTACCTCCCGTTTAGGTGTCTCTACTACCCATGTATTTGGCTCTAGTACCTCCCGTTTAGGTGTCTCTACTACCCATGTATTTGGCTCTAGTACCTCCCGTGTAGGTGTCTCTTCTACCCATGTATTTGGCTCTACTACCCATGTATTTGGCTCTAGTACCTCCTTGTGTAGGCAGCTGTGCCTCACCTTGCAGGGGGATCGCTCTCTCTCAGATCTCTCCCCACCGTGAGTGCATGCAGGGATCTGATAGTTCCGAGAGCCACTGGGATCGAAGCTGACCCTTGTAAACACAGAAGGCTTCTGTGTTTGTAGGCACCAGCGAGGAGTGAAGGGTGAGAGCCAGAGGTGGGGGAATGGAGTTCTGCCATGTTCCAGATGCAAAACTGCAGGGCCACATGACAAGGCATGGCAGGCTATGTGCAGCCTCCTTCTAGCCCCTCCCACCAGCCATAATCTGCCTGAATTGCATAGAGAAGCACAGAGATCTAGTAATGACATCACTGGGTCTACGATAAGGTATGTAATAAAAATGAAAGGTTATATTTAAAAATGTCATTCGAATGTTGATGAGGGAATGAGGAGGAACCAGGGAAGGCAAAACAAAAGCGGATTAAATCACATTGGAGCAATGCACAGCCCATATGCAGCCGTAGTGCACAGCCTGGCTCTCTGCCTGTTCCCTGTACATTCCCTGGGCCCATCTATAAATACTCCGCAGCTGTCTCTCCCTATGGAAACTGAAGCTGAATAGGGGTCTTCGGAGCTCCGACTTGTGAGCGCCGTCGAGTCCTTGACACAGCGCAGTGTTTGATAATCCTCATTCCCTGTAAGCATAAAATCATTTACATAGCAGTCCTCCCAGGCCACGCCGGGATGGCTCTTCTGTCTCTCTCATATGTCATTTAGATGTAGAAATTAGCAAATCAAATGTGACATGTTTAATTTGATATGATCCGAAATGATTTCAGTAGACCTAGTAATTGACACTGACCCCCAATAATGAATTGAAGTTGAACTTCAGCAAACAGCTTAACCTACATTAAAAATGTATATATGATTTCATTCTACAAAGACTTGTAATTCTGCTCGGCCAGTCCTGTGATCCGGACACCAGATCTAGGTCCTGGACTTTCTGCACACAACATTGCAGAAAAAGTTATTCCGTGCTTTGCCAATGCAGAAAAAAGCAACAGGTTGACTTTGGTGCAGACCTCCGCAGGATGGAGGGGTCTTCCTAGTGCCCTCCTGTCGCTCCGTTCATTCGTTTGGGTTCGGAAAGCCCTGCGTGAGCTGCAAGTCACCAGTCATGGCGAACGCAGGTCTAAGGCCGGAAATACACGGGTCAAATCTTGGCTCTAATCTTGACCTCATCTATGTGCCAATACTCCTTTGTCCAACCACAAGCTATGGTGGATCCTGAAAGTCTTCATCCTCATTTTTTTAACCAGCAAAAAAAATGAGGATAAAGACTTTCAGGATCCACCATAGTTTGTGGTTGGACAAAGAAGGAGTATTGGCACATAGATGAGGTCATCCCGCTATTCATCATTAATATGTTCATCCTGTAAAGGACCCACCCTAGTCTGTTAAAGGAGAAGTATCAAGACATTGATGAGTTCAGCCCCCTACTTTCCTCCTCGGCAGGCATGTTTATTTGTCATGGTTGCCATGCATGCTTCAATAAATGATCCATTTCCATTCGGATCGATCTTTGAAGTATTGATTTTTAATCAAGCTATAGTCAGCGACTCATTCAATCAATGTGATAATGAGAAATGGATTTGAACGATAGTTCAAAGAATTAATTGTAAGCGATTAATCACATTTCTGTTTTTAGCATCCAACGTCCTAATCTGATCAAAGTACAATCAAATTCATGAACCAAAGCATCCCAGTGAAAGGGTTAAATACCACCGCAAAGCGCCTCTGCAGAGGCGCTTTGCTGGCGGTAAAGCCGCGCCGTCCCATTGATTTCAATGGGCAGGTGTGGTAAAGGAGCGGTATACACTCCGCTCCTTCACCGCTCCGAAGATGCTGCTGGCAGGACTTTTTTTTTTTTACCGTCCTGCCAGCGCATCGCTCCAGTGTGAAAGCCCTCGGGGCTTTCACACTGAATTAAGGCAGCGGCACTTTCGGGTCGGTTTGCAGGCGCTATTATTGGCGCAATAGCGCCTGCAAACCGCCCCAGTGTGAAAGGGCTCTTATAGATCCCTAAGAGCCCTTTCACACTGGGGCGGGCGTTGGCAGTAAAACGCCGCTATTATTAGCGGCGTTTTACCGTCGGTATTTGGCCGCTAGCGGGGCGGTTTTACCCCCCGCTAGCGGCCGAGAAAGGGTTAAATACCACCGCAAAGCGCCTCTGCAGAGGCGCTTTGCCGGTGGTATAGCCGCGCCGTCCTATTGATTTCAATGGGCAGGAGCGGTGAAGGAGCGGTATACACTCCGCTCCTTCACCGCTCCGAAGATGCTGCTGGCAGGAGTTTCTTTACCGTCCTGCCAGCGCATCGCTCCAGTGTGAAAGCCCTCGGGGCTTTCACACTGGAATGAAAGTAGCGGCACTTTCAGGTCGGTTTGCAGGCGCTATTATTAGCGCAATAGCGCCTGCAAACCGCCCCAGTGTGAAAGGGCTCTTATAATACTAAAAAGGGGTTATTCTTTGCTAAAAAGGCTAAAGCCGATCATAGATTTTTTTTTTTTACATGTACTTGTATAACGCTGTCAATTTATGCAGCGCCTGTTTAAATCTTGGCTGGTTCAGCAGGGACCGGCTGAGATTCGATCCATGCATGTTTATATAAGGTGCAGCGCTCATGCAAATAAAGTCCACAGGATATAATTCCAAAAGACAAAGTCCGATACATTTCACAGATTTAGCAGAAGGTGACAAAAAAAAATGAGGATATCACCACTGGCACCCGATCACAAGGCCACTTACTCTCACTAGTGGACCCTCCATTAAAAAGATCCATGCATGGGCAGGCTGTTTGTACTGAAGTTGATCCACCGATCGACTTCGGTACAACCAGCCTGTCGTCTTTTTTATTTTATTCTAATGCTATCACTGCTGTAGCAGCCAACGGTGATCATTGTGTTCTGCCAGTAGGGAAGGCTCCCCACCAGCAGAACACAGAAGCACCACGGCATGGATTCCCCCATCAACTATGACTGTGTTAATGGTGAAATCGAGCGTTTTTCTTTCCTTCCGCCTGTAGAAGGAAAAAGAATGATCTATGGCCTGCTTTGTATCAGTTCTAATGTCCCAGAAATAGAAGACCTTCGTGGTGTTATTTAAAGCAGGGCTTGACAAATTTGCTTTGATTTCTAGGAGCCAGCTAAAAAAAGTTAGGAGCCAGGTTTTTTTTTTTTTTTTTTTTAAACCAATCTTAATGATGGAACATGTAATTTCTCCTTTAACCTCTTGCTGCTGGCCGAACGTATATATATATATATATATATATATATATATATATATATATATATATATATATATATATATATATATACCTTGTGTAAACCTGAAACTGTGCTGAGGGCGCGCTCCCTAGACAGTCACTGGCGGGCATCGGAAAGCTCCCAATGCATACTTGCGATCAGGAGCTTTCCGATCATCTGACTGCTGTGAGAACCAATCACGGCGGTCACATGACCTGAATGCCCTTCTCCTGGCATCTAGAACTCTTAAAGGGCCGGGAGGCATCAGCGTTTTTGCATTATTTGCACACATTTAAAAGTAATTTTAGGCCTGAAGATTATATAAACCCCCCCCCCCCCCCCATATATTTTCTGAAAGCAAACCCCCTAGAGCAGTGATGGTGAACCTTGGCACCCCAGATGTTTTGGAACTACATTTCCCATGATGCTCGACTACACTGCAGAGAGATTGAGCATTGTGGGAACTGTAGTTCCAAAACATCTGGGGTGCCAAGGTTTGCCATCACTGGCCTAGAGAATAAAATGGTGGTAGTTACAATTTTTTTTTATGTCCCACAATATTACCGCAAAGGAAATGCAAAACACGTTAATTAATTTTAGGGGGCACATAAACACAAAAAATTACCCAATTTGTTGGTAAAATATAAAAGCCGAGGTTGCACCCAGGAAATGGATACCCTACATGTCAAACCTTAAACGTGTCAATACCCTATAATGTTCATAGACGCTTTAAAAGCCCTCTGAGTCATGAGTTTAGTGTTATGAAGGAGGTCTGGTGGTAGAATTATTGCTCTCATTCAGGCATGCGTAGTGATATGTAACGTGTATCGCAATCAACGTTTTCAGGCGTAGGCACCCCGCTGCGTGCGTTTTACCTTTTGTATATGTGGGGGTAGAGGGGCCCTCAAGTTCTTTTGGGGGGGATTTTATGTGATTGGGTGTGACTTGAATTTTTTACAATACACATCACATAAACAAAAGTCCCCTATGTGATGATTTTTTTTTTTTTTTTTTTGGTGACAGGTTCTCTTTAATGAAACATCCAGGGTCTAAAGGACCCCCAATGTCTCCCCTGTGCTCCAGTGAAAGTAATGCATTGCGCATCCCACTGCATTACATTTTTTTTCCCGGCCTTGTTGACCAAGGAAACTGTCAACGGGGACCCCGGAAGTGACGTCACGCGTTACTTTCGGGTCAACTACTAGAAGGGGAGGAGAGCGAACAGATGGGGCTTTTATGACAGAAGAGACCCTATTGGTCTTTTCTGTCATAAATGCTTCTCCTGCCTGTCAGCTGTAGTGTACACTGAGCCACGCATGCGCGGGTAAGCTTGCATTACTGGTATCCAATCTGTGCCGCAATGATGTGCCTTCGTGTGCAGGAGTGATGTCATCACGGCTTGGCCATTCAATCGATCAAAGAGATAGAACCCAGGATTCGGGGGATTGGTGGCACCGCAGTGCTGGAGGGCACATAATGACCAGTAAGTCTGTCATAATGTTCTAGTATGCGGTGCATAGAAAAGTATTGGGACTTAAACCTGCAGCCAGGGGCCTTTTTTTTTTTTTTTTTTTTAAATGCTTTTACTACAGCTTTAAATTAGGCGTACCCCACCCACTCCATCTCCTTCCCCCTGCAGCTACTAAAGCTTTATATATAGGGTGTAATATATATATATAGGGCAGGTCATATAGCGCTGTCTGCAGCCTGCAGATGATTGGAATGTCCCCCCCACCCTCCCCAGCCATCCAGACATATGGCCTGTTGTGACAGCTCCAGTATGCTGTAGCTTTATTGTCTGTCCCTGGTAAGAAGCTGACGTTCTACCTATTCCAGCAAGCAGTGAGCTCATGACGTTGGTATGCAATGAGTTCAGGCCTGGAGAGCTCTGCTACTGGAAGAGGATCTAATGGCTGGAGGATACAGGAATGGGGGCAGCTGTTTATCCCTCTCCTTAGGGCAGCTGGAAACACATTGAGGAATGTCTGCTGCCTACAAGTCTGGCCCCTGAAATTTATCATTTCTTTATGGCTTTTTTTTTATTTTTACATTGCAGATTTCCAGTGACATTTTGTGGACAGATTGGGTTTCTTAGGCTGTTGAGGATCATGTATTGAAGCTCAGCCAAGCTGTACTTTGAGGGCCCTTTTTTCCCACTAAACAGGGAAGCTGTTCAGGTTGCATTCGCACTTGAGCGTCGCAGGTTTTTTCAGACATTTTGTCATGCGTTTGCACGTTTTTGAGCATTTTGTTCAGCGTTTTTAAAGCATTTTTGAGCTTTGGTGTAGCCAATAGAGAAGGATTAGGAGGGCTGGGTTTAGAGGTTAGGATTAGGGTTTGGCATTAGGGTTAATGGTTCATTTTATTTAATTTTAAATAATATTTATTTTATTATTATTTAAAGTGGTTGTAAAACCTTAAAGCGATTGTAAACCTTGGTGTTTTTTTTTTTTTCTTTGAATAACAAACATATCATACTTACCTCCACTGTGCAGTTTGTTTTGCACAGAGTGGCCCCAATCCTCCTCTTCTGGGGTCCCTCGGCAGCTCTTGCGGCTCCTCCTCGCATCAGATAACCCCCTAGGAGAAGCGCTTTCCCGGGGGGGGGGGGGGGGGTTACCGTGCGGGTACGCTCCCAAGTCCAGTATTTGCGTCCATAGGCACAAATGCCGGACTCGATCTCGCCCCCCGGAGTCCGTGTCATTGGATTTGATTGACAGCAGTGTGAGCCAATGGCTGCACTGCTAGCAATCTATCCAATCAAGAGCCAGGACCCCGTGCAGAGAAGGAAATCATGTTTCCGCTGAGGGAAATACGGGACTCGGGTAAGTAAAACGGGGGGGCTGGGGGGGGGGTAACTGGCAGAAGTTTTTTCACCTTAATGCATAGGATGTTTTGCACAGTGTGCCTGCTGTCTGTAGAGAGCTCTGTGTTGTTTACCAACCGATCAACTGAACCAATCAGCGGATTTCGGGATCATTGGCCCGTGATGGACTTGCACTGTAGCAAATGACAGCACAGCTGGGGCGGGGCACAACGCTTAGGTGTGAATGGCGCCTTTAGGCCTCATGCACACTGGATGTTTTTGGACGTTTTTACAGCAGCTGTTCTTGGCTTCAGGTGTTTTTTCTACAGTCAGTAAACTCCCCATCATGTTATCCTATGTGTCCATACACACATAGGCTGTTATCAGCATTTTTTGGCTGGGGCGTTTTTTTGGCTTTAAAAAAAACCCCCAAGACTAGTGGGTTCTGAGAGGTGTTTTTCAGCTGTATTAACGCTCTAACGTCAAAAACACTGATAAACGCTCAAAAACGGGGCTCACCAATGTTTTTTAACGTTTTTGATCCATTAAAAAAAAAAAAAAAAGCTAACGATAAAAAACGCTATTGCTAAAATGTTAAACGTTGAAAAACTCACTCCAAAGCTACTGCCGTTTTTTTAACGTTATTTTAACATCCAGTGTGCATAAGGACTTAAAGTAGGAGGCCAGGCAAAAGTTTTAGATTGGGGATGGGTTATAACCATGTGGTCCTGTCTGGCAGACTTCCAATCTTTTCTTGCTTTTGGTGTCACCAGAATCTGGAAGCGTACCTGGTATGGATGAAGAAAAATATTTTGGACCAAGATGTCCATGAGAACGGGTATCGACTCCAAAATCGAGAACTAATTCCCCTGCGCACACCAATGTATTCAGGGTAATTAGTCAAATAAAGTGCTGCTGCTGAAATCCTAGGAGTGTGCCACTCACTCCCACGTTCTGAAATATTTTCGAATTTAAAGTAATCCAGTGCCACACCTGTATATATGTACACAGACAATAATATATATATTTACAAGTCCATCAAATGTGTAACAGATTCAACATACTATCCCCCTATTCTAGGGAGACAAACTCAATAATCCAAAAATAAAAAGATCATACGTTGCTGGCTCTGCCCCCTACACAATCCACCATTGGTGTGGCTTCTTCAAAGGGAAAATACTTTTGTTGTCTTTTCCCTCTGAAGAATCTACGCTCGTGGCGTAATGCGTAAAGGGTAGAGCCAGCGACGTAGGATGTTCAACTATATGTCACAGTAATATCTCAAAAGGTACTTGACACTGTAAGGAGAGGCAGACTATAGCATTAAGGGGAGGAGTCCCGACTATCCATTCACAAGCTGCAGCCTTCAGCAGTAGAACCGCTGGGCGGTTTTCTACATGTTACTGGTCTGTTGTGCACCAGCCTCTAGTGCACTGCAAAACGTGAGTTTTTTTTTTTTTGTATGAAGTTTTAACAAATGCGGTTGTTTTTATGGTAAACACTATGATGGTCCATATGCTTTATTTCTGAGCTTCCTATTGTGGTATTTGCTCAGTGCCACTGGGGGGAAAACAGACCAGGAGGATCAGATCCTATACAGATATTTCCCTTCAAGGGACAAGCGCTTTAGAACCTATTAACCATAGGTCAATGTAGGAGGTGAGCGACCAATGGTGATGGTTACACATGGTATGAAGATCACTTAAAAATAAGCACGTTTTAGAAGATTGCATTTGTTAATAGAATGGCACATTCACATGGACTTCTGTCCTTTTTAAGTTTCTTTTTTAGTTTTTTTTCTTTTTCTTTTGGATTATTGAGTGCGTCTTCCTAGAAGATGGGGAATCGTATATTGTGTGTGTGTGTGTGTGTATGTATGTATATATATGTGTGTGTGTGTGTATATATATATATGTATATATATATTAATGTGTGTATGTAGTCTGTGTACTTCTACAGTATACAGGTGTGGAGCTGGATCACTTTTAGGTCTAAAAAAGGGTTTCGACTCCAACATTTGTTGGAGTTGATATCCTTGGGGGGGAGTTCTGGGGACCCCTGGAGCTGTCTGAAGAGCCTATATAAAAGGGTGGGTGTACCACAACTCAAAGATAAATCCAGTAAAAGTTTTTAGTATTCAGAACAAGAGGTCAGAAGGTGTACTTCCATCGCGCTTCTGGTTTCACAAATCCCCCTCGGTCAGGGCTTGTATGTTGGTAATAGATGATAATACTGGACAGGTAATTATGGGAAATGAAGATTAAGTAATCACATCACAGGCTTTCTGTCTGGCAGCCGACCCCCTCTGTGATCAATTTTCACTTCCCATAATTACCTGTCCAGTATTATCATCAATCATTACCAGCATACAAGCCCTGACGAAGTGGGATTTGTGAGCACCCGAAATGCATTGGCTATACCTTCTGACCTCTCATTGTGAATAATAAACACACAGACAGTCTGCATCCGGTGGCCGATCACCCACAGGTAATCACTGCATGTGAGATTACATGTGATTTGCCATGTATAGCTGTGGGAACTGTCAGCCTCATGATGCTTTCAATGGGGCTTCCTGCCTGCAGCTTATCGCCGAGAATCCCTGTTGAGTCTCCCCTGCAGCTGATCACAAACTGTCACTTGCTTCTAGTTTATCCTCCTTGGTTTCTACTTCCTACCCTCATCAACTTGCTAATAAGTCTTTAAAATTCAACCTTTCCGTTTTCATTACATACTATGTTTTGTGACCCAGTAAGGACATTACTAGGTCTCTGTGCTCCTCTATCTAATGCGGGCAGATCATGGCTGGTGAGAAGGGTTGGCAGGATGATGTTTAGAACTCTGCCAAGAGCTCTCAGCCTTGTTACATGCAGTGGGCTGGCTCTTGGAAGGTGTTATTTTTGTGAATAGCAGAATGCTTTGATGGATGGGTGTAAGCCTGGAGGAGTGGTCATTCTTAGGCAGGCTATATTTGCTTGCAGACCACCCTAGGCGAAACGGCTGGTTCTGAGCGTCCAGAATTCAAAAGAGCAGAAATACTGACCAATGACAGGGGCGGGGCAGGGATCGTCATGGTGGGAAGAAATGGGCTAGATGATGCTGAATGTCCTTAGTAGGGCTGGTGAAAAAATCTTTTCAAATCTTAAATCGAGTTGAGAGGTCAAATCGATTCAAAATTTAAGCAAATAGATATTTTTAGATTTTTTTTTTTTTTCACCGCGCCGGTCCTGAGGAGCTGCGGGCAGGAGTTTTTAGGTGAGGCTGCAGCTTTGGCCTAGTCCGCGAGGCTGCACACCGCGGACTAGGCCGAAGCCGTGGCCTCGCCTAAAAACTCCTGCCCGCAGCTCCTCAGGACGGGTGCGGTGTCCACAAAAAAATAAATAAATAAATAAACTCGATTTGAATCGTGAATCGAGTTATTTTCTTTAAAAAAAAAAAAAGCAGATTTTTTTTTTTTTTTCTTTCTTGGAAAATCTCCCAGCCCTAGTCTCTTAGCCAGGCTGCATCTGATGACAGGCTCTCTGAGCCTGAAAGGCAAAACCAGAGGAAATTCCCAGCTGGACTCACCAACCAGTCTGCTTACCAACCAAATGAACCTGTCCCAACAGTCTGCGTTAAAAACGGAGGTTTACACACATTTGCAAAGGCATGGGTAAGCTGCAAGGCCTCTTCATGGTGCCCCGTATCGCTTGCAGTCCTAACACTACTAAATTTATCAGAGTCTCCACAGTGGAATTCACATATTTTCTAATGGATAAATAGAGGGCAGGTGGGCCTGGAGCCTGCTGCATCTTCTAATGAACACTGTGAGAAGCTCACAGTGTGCAATGAAATCAGATTAAGTGATTTTAGTACAGGACAGGAACCTGTACAACCGTGGAAGGCTAAAGGTAAGGCTGGAGTTCAGCTTTAAGCTCTTGTGGTTTAGTATGAAGAATTTACATATTACAGTTAAGATTAAAGGTCATGTGAAGAGTTCAGTAATCTACTAATCTCCGCCATTATCTGTGTTACATGTATCAGCTACTTAACAAGCAGCAAAGCGTATGTTCCGTGAGTTCTTTATGCTATATTATGGCGACACTTATTTAGCTGCTGTTTGGCAGAAAATATCTCATAGCCTTTTTTTTTTTTTTTCCCAGCACCTGAGAGTGTTCCATCCACAATTACCTGTAAGGCCTCATGCACACAGGATGTAAAACTAAAATCCACTTTTACAAGCTTTTAACCACTTCAGCCCCGGAAGATTTGGCTGCTCAATGACCAGGCCATTTTTTGCAATACGGCACTGCGTCGCTTTAACTGACAATTGCGCGGTCGTGCGACACTATACCCAAACAAAATCGACGTCCTTTTTTCCGCACAAATAGAGCTTTCTTTTGGTGGTATTTGATCATCTCTGTGGTTTTTATTTTTTGTGCTATAAACAAAAAAGAGCAACAATTTTGAAAAAAAACCCCCCACAATATTTTGTACTTTTTGCTGTAATGAATATCCCCAATTTTTTTTTAAAAAAAAAGCTATTATTTTCTTCAGTTTAGGCCAATACGTATTCTTCTACATATTTTTGGTAATGAAAATCGCAAAAAGCGTATATTGATTGGTTTGTGCAAAAGTTATAGCATATTATTATTTTTTACTAGTAATGGCGGCGATCTGCGACTTTTTTTTTTTTTTTTTTTTTTATTGAGACTGCAGCATTATGGCGGACACATCGGACACTTTTGACACATTTTTTGGACGATTGACAATTATACAGCGATCAGTGCTATAAAAACGCACTGATTACTGTAAATGTCACTGGCAGGGAAGGGGTTAACACTAGGGGCGATCAAGAGGTTAACTGTGTTCCTTATGTGTGTGTTCTAACTGTGGGGGATGGGACCGACTATAGGAGATGAGAGATTGTGGTTCCCAGCTTGTAGTAACTCGCGATCTCGCTCTCCTCTCCTCACAGAACTGGGATGAGTGTGTTTACACACATACTCTCGTGCCCGCGATCACTCTTGGCCGGCTGTCATCGCGACTATCGGCACCCCCTGCTGTGCAGCGCTCACCTGCTATCCTGCTTAAAGGGACCGACGTATAGCTACAATGGTTCACGGGATCGTGCCGACCTGCCGCTGTATAATGACGGTGGCTGGTCGCGGTCGGCAAGTGGTTAATGTGTTTTGTTTTTTCCAGCCTGTGTATCCATGCACACATAGACGTTTACAGGCATATTAGAGGAGTGTTTTAGAGGCTGAAAACAAAATGCAACACTAAGGTGTTCAAGAGAGGAACATTTGGGCAGAAAAAAATGCTAAATGCATTTAAACGCTAGTGGCCAGAGGAAATTTATATTCTGGCCAATGGAATCAATGAATGCCCAAACACTAGGCGTGCCTAAATGTGTGTGCAAAACGCGGCTTTGGGTACATTTTTTAGGCTGCTGTTTTTTGTTTTTTTCCAGGAGTAAAGGCATCCAGGGCAGTAAAAAAAAAAAAAAGCCCTGTGTTCATGTAGCTGTGCTTCGTTCTATCTAGTAAGGTTAATTTGCACTATCAGCAAGGAAGTTCAGACCTCTGCAGTGTATAAATGTGCTTTTACTAAACAAAAATGCTTCACATACAAAACTATTACAATATTAGGACTCCATAATGACTTGACACCAAGGAAGGTCTAGATCAGCCAGAAGAAGCTATCCCTAAAGACTCTTTCGCCTGATCTCCAGGAACTGCTTATAGAAGCCTGGGATCCTCGTTGCCAACGGAGATCATGAACCCATTCTAACCTGAGTTAAGTAACTTTTAAGTGTGTTTCTACTGTTTACAGACCATAGGCTGCTTATTTGCTGGGAAGTAGGTAGCATTTTACTTGTTATACAGTGCCGTAAAAAAGTTATTCATACCCCTTTACATTTTGTCACGTTACAACCAAAAACATAAATGTATTTTGTTTAGCATTTCATATGATAGACCAACACAAAGTGGCACATAATTGTGAAGTGGAAGAAAAATGATAAATGGTTTTCATTTTTTTTTTTTTTTTTTACAAATAATTAGCTGAAAAGTGTGGTGTGCATTTGTATTCAGCCCCCCTAAGTCAATACTTTGTAGAACCACCTTTTGCTGCAATTACAGCTGCAAGTCTTTTTGGGGATGTCTCTGACTTTGCACATCTAGAGTGAAATTTTTGCCCATTCTTCTTTGCAAAATAGCTCAAACTCTGTCAGATTGGATGGAGAGCATCTGTGAACAGCAAGTCTTGCCACAGATTCTCAATTGGATTTAGGTCTGGACTTTGACTGGGCCATTCCCACACACGAATATACTTTGATCCAAACCATTCCATTGTCCCTATGGTTGTATGTTTAGGGTCGTTGTCCTGCTGGAAGGTGAACCTCCACCCCAGTCTCAAGTCTTTTGCAGAGCATGAATCAAAGTTTTGCCTATAGTTCCACTTTAATATGTTTTATTTTGTTAGTTTTTTTTTTTCTTTTTCTACTTTTAATGTCCTTGTGTGTTTGGGTTCCTTTCTAAATTACTTGCTCACAAAGCATTTTACATTGTGCTGCGGTCACACACATTTTACTATACTACACCGGAGTGTATAGGTGTGAGGTCAGCCTTAAAGGCACAGTCCACCTTTTTGGAAAGGTAAAATAAATGCACCATAAGCAAATAAAAAAAAAATAGCTTTCTGGTCTGCAGAGCGTTGCACCTGTGGTCAGTGCGTTGCCGAATCAATGCACAATGCATTGCTTATTTCATGTGGACCTTCTGCTGTAGGGCTGGACGAAGGAACAAATAAACTACAAGCGGGGTGACGTCATCACCCTTCTGTCAGCCCTTCTCTCTGCCGTGGTGGCAGATGGGAGCTGTAGTATGTTTATTATATTCATTCACGTATGCTGTGAATTGATGACACAATTGTGTGGGCGGAGCTACACTCAGGTAAAAAAATAAACTGCCTGCAGGGAGATGCACACCACGATTCATATGAGTGGGGCTACGTTTTGAGGGTAGGGGGCTGGGGGATGTGACCATGCTTTATGCTACACCCTTAATATGGGTATAACATAATACATTGTTCAAAAGGTGGACAGAGCCTTTAAGCCTGGTTCACACTGCCCTGACTTTGACACAACTTTAACAGAAGTCAGTTCAAGTCGTGTTGTAATCGCACCAGAAGTAGCGCAGGAACCTTTTTCTAAGTTGGAGCAACTCAAATCACTCTACTCAACGGTTCCATTGCGCTTAATGGGGTGCGACTTGTCATGTGACATGTGCTCTCAGAGTCAGAGCGTATGTCGCATCAGTGTGAACCAGGCCTTAATCTAGCACATGTAGACCTATGGGATAAACATTACACTGTGGGTTGTCTGTTCTATCCATTTTCTAGTCTAGACTGTGTCCTTGCTTTGCTGCTGTTTGAGACACAATAATGTTAATATTTGTAGAATCCACCGGCTGTGTATGGTGAAGTGTGATCAGACTCCGTGTGAAATAAAAAAGAATTCTGATGGCCGCAAACTGAATGCGTTGTTTTCATCGGTCTTCTCAGATGAATAGATTAGTATTGACGCAGAGCAACAGAAAAACCTATTAGCTGATCATATCCACTCAGTGCCTCGTTATTGGCTCCACTTGTCTGGTACCTGATAGGATCCCTTCCCTTCTATGAACAGCATGAATTTTTTTACAGCATGGCTTAACCAGCGTGCTGGTAACTGACCTTTTATGGGTATTGGTCCCTGTTGATTTATGGTTTGTACACCAGATTTGGACCATGTCAAAGCAAGAAGCAAAATTGGTCATACCTGGCATTGTTTCTCCTAGGGATGCACCGAAATTTCGGCCGCCGAAACATATCGGCCAAAAGTGGCCTTTTCGGCAATTTGCCGAATGAGAAAAAATGCCGATATTGGAACCGAAAATGGGGCAGGACCTGGGCGGGGGGCAGGGCCCTGCCCCCCCGCCCCTGGTGCCGCCTATCACGGGGGCTTCCTATAGCGTAGAAGAGAGGAGAGCCGCCTGGTTGATTTAGAGCGCCGGGAACATCACAGCTTTCAATTCAATAGCTGTGTGTTCCCCGCCGTCACATACAGCCCCTCCCCCTTGTCCGGGGAACTTTGATAGACAGATCACCCTTCCCAGGATTAGGCGGGTGAGCTGTCTATCAAAGTGCCCGGATAAAGAGGAGGGGCTGTATGTGGCGGCGCACGGCGGGGAACACACAGCTATTGAAGTGAAAGCTGTGATGTTCCCGGCGCTCTAATCAACCAGACGGCGGCGGCTCTCCCCTCTCTTCCCCTGCACTGGCTGGCTGCACCTGACGGGCACTGGTGAGGCTGCATTGATCTCTTGTATCATGTCCCCAGTCTCTGACCATCTCCTGTATAAAAATATTTTTAAAAACCGTCACTTTCGGTATCGTGCTGTTTCGTTTTCGGTATCGGTTGCGGTTTTCGGCCTAGTGTATTTTTCATTTTCGGCACTAAAAAACCCATTTGGTGCACCCCTAGTTTCTCCAATCTTCAGTCATCCAGTTATATTAATTCCATGTCCACTGTAGCTTTTTTTTTCTTTTTTTTTTTTTTCTTTTTTTTTTTTTTTTTAAATTTATTTTTAAATTTTTTTTTATTTTGCTTGTTCATGAGAGGCATATAATAGGTCCAAAAATCATATAGGATATCCTCGCTAAAACCTATATATAAATTACAAATGAGCAGCCACTTAAGCAATCTGTGACCCTAGATGCAAGAATTGTGATAAATGTATGAAGCAGCGCTAAAAAATTGAACTCAATATTGTGAAAACACAAAAATCAATCAATATAATGACATCAAACTTATTAGGGGAAAAAAGTGTATTAAGAAATCACACTAAATATATAAAAGTCCATTCACAAGGGCCTTGTCCAATCAAAGAATGCTTTGTATTCATAAAAAAAACCCAAATACAAGCCATTCTCTGAATGGTGGAGGTGCTAAATGAGCGAACCCCCCTTCTCATTCAGAATACAGACAGCAAGTTGCTGGAGCAGCACCTGGAAGAGATCAGTGCTGACTTTATGTAGAACGGATTTCATTCACATTGTCCTACAGAATCCAGAGCCTAGGTGAACACCTTCCCAGGACCCATAACTGCTGTGTACAGCCACCGATATAGACTGCAGTTAGAAGATGGTTAGGTGCCGAGGGGAAGGGTTGTGTAAAGCATGCACACAGACATATGCTCTGCCCACCAACCGCAACCCACAGCGCATAACCGTGTACAGTCGCTTCTCCTAACTGATGTCTGTAGCTGGCTGTGCACAGTAGCTGCGGGTCGCCGGTGGGGCACACAGGCTCTGATGCTGTACAGCCGTGTATA
This sequence comes from Lithobates septentrionalis, assembly GCA_037952835.1. Taxonomy (NCBI): domain Eukaryota; kingdom Metazoa; phylum Chordata; class Amphibia; order Anura; family Ranidae; genus Lithobates; species Lithobates septentrionalis. The sequence goes on along the minus strand of JBBDGP010001814.1, from coordinate 456,461 downwards.
TGAGCCTTACAACAGCGAATTTCTGCATTTCCTTGGATGTGAGATATTAAGAATTAGATTGAAAGCACAAAGCGGAACTAAAGACCTGCTGTAAAAAACTGAGCAGGTAGGCATGGCACAGTTTCTTTTGCATTAAAATGCCCCTACCTGCCAGCTCCCGGCGCTGTAAACGGAGCTGCGCATGCTCAGCTTTTATAGTGTCAGGCTGGTCTCCGGGTGCCAGGGTGACAGCTTCCTGACGAGGCCCAAGATGCTGACGCAGGACCGTTGGACAGGCAAGTATGAAGAACTTGGTTCTGATTTAACAACGCTGGGCCAATGTACAGTATCTCACAAAAGTGAGTACACCCCTCACATTTTTTGTAAATATTTTATTATATCTTTTGTTATGTGACAACGCTGAAGAAATGACACTTTGCTACAATGTAAAGTAGTGAGTGTACGGCTTGTATAACAGCGTAAATTTGCTGTCCCCTCAAAATAACTCAACGGTGGCGAATGGTCTGACCACTGACAGGCTGACCCCCTAATCCTTCAACCTCTGCAGCAATGCTGGCAGCACTCATACATCTATTTCCCAAAGACAACCTCTGGATATGACGCTGAGCACATGCACTCACCTTCTTTGGTCGACCGTGGGGAGGCCTGTTCTGAGTGGAACCTGTCCTGTTAAACCGCTGTATGGTCTTGGCAACCGTGCTGAAGCCCAGTTTCAGGGTCTTGGCAATCTTCTTATAGCCTAGGCCAGTGATGGCGAACCTTGGCACCCCAAATGTTTTGGAACTACATTCCCCATGATGCTCATGCACTCTGCAGTGTAGTGGAGCATCATGGGAAATGTAGTTCCAAAACATCTAGGGTGCCCAGGTTCGCCATCACTGGCCTAGGCCATCTTTATGTGGTGCATGTTGAACTTCCAGTGACCAGTATGAGAGAGTGAGAGCGATAACACGAAATTTAACACACCTGCTCCTCATTCACACCTGAGACCTTGTAACACTAACCAGTCACATGACACCGGGGAGAGAAAATGACTAATTGGGCCCAATTTGGCTATTTTCACTTAGAATGATAACTGTCACAGCTGCTTGTGCTTTCAAACGAACTGTCAAGACATCAAATGGCTGGTGTCATAACTGAACACATGTTCTGCCCCAAGTCAAACCTAGATCAAACAGAGGCTAAGATGGCACCTTCCTTGGCTGTAAAGGATAGGAAGGTTTAGTTTCACCCTAAAGCAGAACTTAACCCTCCTATTCTTTTCGGCCAAGGAAGCCACCATCTTGGCCTCCGTTTTGATCTACGGTCGCCATGGTGCTGCACATGTGATCAGTTATGACACCATCTATTTGATAGTTTGACAGTTTGCTTGAGAGCACAAGCGGCTGTGACAGACCGCATTCCCACCATGCTGCTAATATAACCGTTTTGTTTTTTTTAAAACTGCTACATCAACGTGTTTTAGTTCTGCTTTAAAGCGGCGTTCCACACAAAAATGGAACTTCCGCTTTTCGGAACCCTCCCCCCCCTTCGGTGTCACATTTGGCACCTTTCAGGGGGGAGGGGGCTGCAGATACCTGTCTAAGACAGGTATTTGCACCCACTTCCGGCATAGACTCCTACGGGAGTCTATGCCTCTTCCTGTCCCTCCGCGCTGTCTCCTGGGAAACACACAGGTCCCAAGAGATAGCGGGGACCAGTTACGACACGCAGCGCATGCGCAGTAGGGAACCGGCAAGTGAAGCCGCAACGCGTTCGCTTCCTGATTCCCTCACCTAGGATGGCGGCGGCAGCTGCCGAGAGTCGAGCGATTTATCGGCGTCGGCTGCCGACATCGCTGGACCCTGGGACAGGTAAGTGGCCATGTATTAAAAGTCAGCAGCTGCAGTATTTTGTAGCTGCTGGCTTTTAATATTTTTTTTTTTTTAGGTGGACTCCCTCTTTAAGTGTTCATTTACACCTGCCCATTTGCTTTATGCACTGTAATGTGTATGTTGTGTGGGGTGGTACAGCACTTTCCTACAATGCATGGCACTGATTACTTTATGGAAAGTAAAAAAAAACAAAAACACTTTTAACTTTTATGCACTGTAGTGCGTTGCCATGAGGCGTGTAAAAATGCATACACAACACACAGCACTGCACGTGTATGGTGTGAACAGGGCACATCCAGAACAACGGTTTTCTATGCACCTGCACTGATCAGTGCTGATCAACAAAGCTCAATGCACTGTGTATGAACAAGGCAAGATTTGACATTTACTTCACATCATTGCTGTAATGAGCAGTTACTACCAATCATTCTACAATAAACGTTGTATCTTCTCTATCTGATGGTTTGTTGAACAATGATGTCTTCATGCTTTAAGTATTGAGTTGCAGTCATGTGATTTGCTTTTTGGCTATTTTGTGTTCTAGAGAAGGTGTATCTAACAAAGTGGCCACTTTATTGTATACCTAAAAACTTTAAAAACACAGACTGCATTTTTAACCAGGGTTATTTTCACCCAGTCATTAAACGCACTGTACAGGAGATGGACGGTCGCTCCAATCAGGATCCATCAGCCTCTGTCGTACGTCTGCTTGAACAGCTGCCAGGTCTTGTGTCCCGACTGCATTATCGGGTCTTGTTACACAGCCCAATCCTGACCTTGAAACCCTCTCCACATTTAGCCGTTTCTGCTTATCTGATTTTTACTGGTCCTTCAAAGGTTATTACTCTTCCCAGCAGTGAAATCGATGCACAGCAGAATATTAAAACAACAGAAATCCATATTAGAGATGTTTATGAGCTCTGCGTCTTTTTGTGAATGCTGGACGGGTTGCAAAAAAAAATAAAAAAAATAGGGGAATGTCATGTTGTAATGGAAAAAAAAATGCCCGCTGTGTGGAATATGTAAGAAATGATTAGCCAACGATTTGCCTGGAAACTTGGGGCTTGTTCACACCATTTCCATTGAGCTGCGTTGAATTGCATCAATCAACTCAAGGACGTACATGCCCTCTTCACACCATACATGTGCTGTGGTTGTGCTGCATAAACATGCCTAGAGTTAAATGAAATTTCAACTTGTGTAATTTCAATAAAGTTAAAAAAAAAAAAAAAAAAAAAAGGTTCTCAGCCCTGTCCACTGAATTGCAGATCTTGGCCTAGACTCCTACAGAGTGGAGACACCCTAAGGTCCCTTTCACACTGCCGCGACTTGCCCATGATTTTGACGTGATTTCAGGGAATCCCAGTGTAAACTTGAGGTCTATGGACCTCAACTCGCATCAAAGCCGGACCAAAGTAGTAAAGGGTCTACTTTTGAAATCGGTGCGACTTGAAGTCGTACAGATATGAACAGTACTCATTGGAAATCATGGGGTACGACTTGTCATGCGACTGTGCAGTCCCAAGTCGCAGGACCAGTGTCACACAAGACACAAGGCCTAAGACAGGAAATGTGTTACCGCCAAATTAGGGGGTGAAAATAAAGGAGAAATTCCTTAAAAAGAAAAAACGAAAGCAGCCACCACATTTTAATGATCAGTAAACCGCTATATAATACATTTTTATGTTTTTGGGTTTAATACTGCTTTAACTGTAACTTTTTCATCAAAGACATTTTCTGCTTTTTTATGATCAAATTAATTCTGGACAAAAAACTGTTATTTTATTTTTTTATTTTTTTTTATCATTAAAACGTTATTTTGCAAAGTGTAGTTGTCCTCCCCTGTGCTAATGGGGTAGAAAGACAGGTTTTTGACACACAGACCATATTATGTAAAACTGGTATTTCAGGAGATTGCTGTCAAATAACAATGATCCGCAACTGGAAGTCATTGTGTTGACAGCTTGGTCAAACCACGTATACAATGCATGACACCGCAGTCAGGGGCATGTGGTCATGTTCATGAACACACATATGGGTGGAGGTTATATAGGGTGCAGGACCTTTTTAAAAAAAAAAAAAAAAAACTAACACTAGTCAATCAACATATACTGTACATTTAATGTAAACGTTTCCCTAGAAAAATAAGAGAGCTGTCGCTGGTGCCATCTTTCGGAAAATGTTTCTTGCCTGGCTGTTATGATGATCAGGCTTCAACACTACTGACTCAGAGCAAGTATGCAAGTCAGAGTAAAGTCTGGTTGCCTCATCTGCTTACTTGTTCTGGTTAGTGACTTAATCTCTTGCCGACCACATAGGGCTTCATATACACACTGCCTACTTTGACAACCAGCTGTGGAAAAACAGAAAACGCAGAAAAATCGTGCTGCGATTTTGCGTTTTTTTGCTACCGGCGGTCAAAACCTCTCTATCCTGAATGAGATTCTTCCGCGTTCAGGAAAGGGAGGTTGAAGCTCCCCTAACCGCAGCAGTTCCTAAACTCTGACACATAGGCTTTTATGGAGTTGAGTTTAGAAGCGTTGGCAAAAAAAAAACACCAAAAGCTCCTAAACTCTAGTTTAGGAGCTCCTAGTGTACATTAAGCCTTATGCCCTGTACACACGACCGGTTTTCCCGTTGGAATAAACTTTGAAGGTTTTTCCGACTGAGTTCCAACGGAATTCCGCTGAAACTGTCTTGCACACGGTCACACCAAAGTCTGACCGTCCAGAACGCGGTGACGTACAGCACGTACGACGGGACTAGAAAAAGGAAGTTCAATAGCCAGTAGCCAATAGCTTCCGTCTCGTACTTGCTTCAGAGCATGCGTCCTTTTTGGTACGACGTAACAGTATACAGACGATCGGTTTTCCCGGTAGAAATCGATTCCGTCGGAAATATTTAGAACACGTTCCATTTCTAGGTCTGTCAGAAATTTCAACGTAAAAAGTCCGATGAGGCACACACACGATCGGAATATACGATGAAAAGCTCCCGTCTGACTTTTTCTGTTGGACATTCCGCTCCTGTGTACAAGGCATTAGGCCCCATGTACACTGCTGCTGTTAAACGGCCATTTAAGAGCAGTCGGGCGTTTTTTTTTTTTTTTTTTTGTTTTTTCAGATGTCCCTGAACTCTCGTCAATGTTATGTTATCAGTACATGTACACTGAGTAGTTTATAGTGGTTTCTAGGCAGTTGCGTTTTAGAAGCATTTTTTGGAAAGGAAAAAAAATGCATTCAGGACGTATGTTCAGAGACATTTGAAAGGCCAAATGCCTGTAACAGCTTGTATACGTGGGAACTCGCGTTTTAGACGCGTTTCGTTTACAGGCATTTTTAAAGGAGAAACATTTTTGACTATTTTCAGTGTGAAAAAAAGTTTCTAAATGCAAACGCGGCATGTTAACACGGCACAACGGACATTTTTAATCGTCAGTTACTATCTGTCCAGTTAAATCGTTCAGGAGAGGTTTTTAACACGTCCGTGTACATTAAAGTGGTGTTCCGCCCGAAATTATACTTTTTAAATAAAAATACCCCTATAATACACAAGCTTAATGTATTCTAGTAAAGTTAGTCTGTAAACTAAGGTCTCTTTTGTTAGTTTATAGCAGTAGTTTGTTATTTTATAAACTTCCAGCAGGCCGTGACCATCTTAAGTGTGGGCATCTGAAGCCAGACTGTATTTCTTCCTGGATCTCATCCTTGAAGATCTCGCACATGCTCAGTGCAGCACAAGCAGTGTAATAGGTTTCAGGTAAGGTTTCCATAGCAACGGCAGTGTCAGAGGAAGTTGCCGCCCCTTCCCAGAAGGCATTGCAAACAGGAAATGATGCGATGGGCCGCGGCCAGGGAGGAGGAAGTGAAAAATGAATACAGCAGATATGCAGTAAGTGCTGAGAAAAAAAATAAAAAAATATCCAATTCGTTTACAGTGCACAGTTTAGTGAGGGATGCTGAAGAGTTGTAAAAGTGGGTGGAACTCCACTTTTAGCCAAAGGCCTCATGTACACTACAGGTGCTAAACTGAAGTTTAGGAGCAGTTTTTTCAGCAGCCCCTGAACTCTCTTCTGTTATCTTATGTTTACATGTACCCTCAGTCATTTATAGTAGTTTAGAGGCAGTTGAGGTTCCAGGCATTCTTTTGAAAGCAGACAAATCATGTTCAGGACTGTAGTTTACTAGCATTTCAAACGCCAGATGCTTATTGTCTAGTGTAACTGTGGTAAACCGCGTTTGAGTGTTTGCGTTTATGAGCGTTTTTAAAATGGGGGGGAAAAAATTTCTGATTTTTGAACATATAAAAAAAATGTTGAAAAAACATAAATTTCACCACATGCTGTTGCCTGCATCAGTGGATGAGTCCAGTAGCGACAAACTCTGGTCCTCTCACGCAATTTTCTACGTCTTCAACAACGTCAAGAGCATATCGTCACACAGGCTCATGATGGGATCCATAGTGAGAACATAAAAAAAAAAGACCGCTATCTACAAGCACACTGCTCTCTCTGCTGCTCTCTCTTCTCTCATAGAATGGCTTAAATAGTTCATAATTTACTGGTTGGAATGCATTGTGGGCATTTGGGAGGGTCTCCTGAGGTTATCTTTAAACGCATTTAACCTCAAATGCTCATAACTGCTGCTAAATTTGCAAAAAACTTGGTATGTAAAAGCTGTAAAACTGACGTTTTTCAGGTTATGCCCTGTGTACGTGAACCCTAAGGCATAGTCTAGGGGGAGGATATGTGGCCCTTTAGGTTCTATCCTCCTCTGCTTTGGGGGTCCCTCATTGATCGGCTGTGGCTGACCATGAGGAGATGGGTCTGCCAGGCCTTTTAGCTAGGTGGACTTGCGCGTGCCTTACCCTCAGTCAAGAGTCTTGTGCCCCAGGGAGTCAGGGAAGGGTTCTTCCTCAGGAGAGGACCATATGACATGCCCTTGGTACACTTTGGTGTTTTTGTTTTTGCACACTGCACCATAGGCTTGTAAATGAGAAAAAAATACTTTACAAAAGTGAACACCTAGGTAGGGAAAAGGCAGACTGCTGTCTGCAGGGGCCCTCCGGCTAGGTCCACACTGAAACCGGCTGCGGATCGCACAGGAACGCTGTGCGTCCCCATTCTCTGGTTCAGGGCCGAATCTTTCCCTGAATTCGGCCCTGAAACGGAGCTAAAGACGCACAGCGTTTCTGTGCAGTGGCTCCACAGCCGCCCCGGAGATATGTGAACCAACTCCATAGAGAGCCGGTCACATTCTCCTGCTATGCGAATTGGAGGCGGAGAAACCTGCATCCAGTTCGCATAGGTGTGAACCCAGCCTAAGGGCTGCAGAGATGTATGGAGTCATAAAAGTATGCATAGTATAAAATCCCAAAGTTTTTCCATGTCCAGAAACCACAGATGGCGCATAGAGCCAGCTATAGAAGTAAATGGCTGTACGCACTTATACATAAATTTACACTGATGCTTTAGTGCATTGACATAAACACGCACATATGGCATATTCACCAAATGGTGTATATCTGACTACATGGGCGTACAGCGTGCAAAAATACAAAACTTTATACCTCAGCTTGTCCATGTGCATATGTAGCTTTAGTGTGTAATGGCTGCATGTGGCCCTCAGGCTGCAGGTTGGTCACCAGGGCTCTAAAGGGAGTAAATGGAAAAGATTCACAGTTGAGTGGACCTGTATTGTATTTAATGGCTACTGTGTTGTTCTGAATAGACCGATTTCCTCTGATTATTCATGACCTTTTGTGTTTTTCCTGAACTTCCTCTTGAAATTGACATTTGTCTTGGGTTTCTCCTCTAGTTTTTCCCGTATTTAGACCTGTAAACTGATTTATAACCAAGTTGGGTGAACCAATGACTCTATATACATTACCGTATGTGCTTGTGACAGATTTTAAGGGCCTGGTGATAACTGTTTAATGGGCACATAAATCAGGCAGGTTCTCTTTGATCACTAGCTTCGTACTTTAGTAGACAGATATATAGCCACATTGGCCTGGCCGGGCTTTCAGCTATAGCGGTAATTAAAGTCCAAGCTGGTGAAGCAAGCAGAGCCAGAAAGATGCGTTGTTCTCGGTCAGCTCTTTTCTCAGGATATTGATATCCTTGTCCGCTTTTTGTCTTTGGCTGCAGTAGGCCTATTTACTTTTTTCTCAGAGGAAAAATGCATTGCCTGTATCGGCCACATACCTCACATCCTTGCTTGGTCGAGAAAAAAATGGCAGAAGGAATCCAAATGCTATCAGAAGCAGAAACCCTTTCCTGGTAAAAACTTTTCGTAAGTGTGTTTATTTGATAGGAAAAAGTACAAAACGTCCACACCTCAGTTTTCGGCATGTAGAGGGGTCTGTGTTGACAGGATTTTGTTTGTGTCAGAAGTTGGTCAAAGCTGCATGGTGAACATCTCAGTGGGGCTGAATGCAAGTATATAACGCTCCTAACGCATTGGCTTGCTCTCCATTGGGTAGATTTACCCTCTTGATTTGTCCCATAAAAGGCCAAAATGTACAATTCTCACCTTTTTTGAAGTGATTGTTTTTGTTGCATGTGCACAATTTTGTAGTACAATTTTGTGAGTTTGTATACTTTTTTTAATGTCTCCTAACATAAAAATTTTCAGGGCAAGCTTTCAGGGTGTATCCCATTTCTCTTTGCTGGAGTAGTGGCTGTACGAGTATCTCCCAGCTTCTACTCCATTCATTCCATGAATGGTCGGATTTTAGGCAAATAGTCTGTCATCAGAGACAATTCCCAGACGAAAATCCGATCGTGTGTACGAGGTTTTAGAGACTCCCCTCACTTTGAGTGGAAGGGCTGATAGTGCTGTGGACAACCCCTGTCCTGACTTTACCATATGACAGGTACACACACCTCCTTTCCCATCCCATAGCTCTGTACCTGAGTAGCCTATTGCAAAGCCCAATTACTCCCATGTTCTGGGTGAGACGTGCCTAACCACACTTCCAGAAAGTAAGGGGGCGAGGGCACCAGCAGAGCTGTCAGGAGACTGACTGTGACATCTACAGTACAATCTGGCGCCTTAGAGTACTTATGTACTGTCTGGTACCTTAGCTGAATATTCCCCCCACCAACACCCCCCCCCCTTCATTATTTAATGGATATTTTATGTATTTTTGAATAGAGGAGATGCCATTTTAAATGCTTAAAGGAGAATGAAGCCAATGCTCGTTTGGCTATACTTCTCCTGTGGATCACAAGAGTGCAGTTCGTTCTGCACTCCTGTGACCCGTTTTCGTCAGACAGCGGGCTGAAGTCACAGAGCTAGGCGAGGTTGGGGCAAGATTGCCCCAATAGTTGACATCCGCCCACATGCCTGGACCGATGTTCTGAGGAGAAGTGTCCTATCAGATAGTGTCCGTCCTGTACTGCGCAGGCGCAGCGCTTGTGCAGTACGGAGGAGAAGGAGATGCCGAAAGTGTCCGAAGTTGGTCAGCTGACCATTAGCTGTACACGGCGCTTGGGCAGTTAATAGTGAAGGCTTTGTAAGAGTGCCCCTCGCGGGCTCGCTTCGCTCGCCACGCTTCGGGCACGGCCTCGCTGCCCTCGGAATCTATTTATTCTAACTCTATGTCCACTTGGATAGTGGGGAATGAACCTGGACACAGGGCAGAATAAATGTGCAGGCGCCGTGTACAGCTGATGATCAGCTGTTCAACTTCGGAGACTTTCGGCGTCTCGTTTGTCCTCCGTACTGCGCCTGCGCAGTACAGGGCGGACACTATCCGATGGGGGACAGTATTCAACAAGACACCGGCACCCAGCTCAGGCTCTTAGCAAGGTGCTGAGGCCCTGAGCTGTCTGCTCCCGCCCCCTCCACAGCCCAGCACTCCAGTGAGCATGGGGGGCAGAGCAGAGAGCCGGTGACTGACAATAACCAGCTCTCTGCTCACACAGCTCTGAGAACCGAGCGATCGGCGGTCTTTGATCGATCAGTTCTCAGTCTTGGAGCCGCTGGGGGACAGATGCAGCATCCACCTAGGTAAGTATGATTACTTACAAATTTCTCTTTTAACAGTTTTGTTCATTAAAGAGTAATGCCCCGTACACACGGTCGGACATTGATCGGACATTCCGACAACAAAATCCATGGATTTTTTCAGACGGATGTTGGCTCAAACTTGTCTTGCATACACACGGTCGCACAAAGTTGTCGGAAAATCCGATCATTCTGAACGCGGTGACGTAAAACACGTACGTCGGGACTATAAATGGGGACAGTAGCCAATAGCTTTCTTCTCTTAATTTATTCTGAGCATGTGTGGCACTTTGTGCGTCGGATTTGTGTACACACGATCGGAATTTCCGACAACAGATTTTGTTGTCGGAAAATTTTTATAGCCTGCTCTCAAACTTTGTGTGTCGGAAATTCCTATGGAAAATGTGTGATGGAGCCTACACACGGTCGGAATTTCCGACACCAAGGTCCTATCGCACATTTTCCATCGGAAAATCCTATTGTGTGTACGGGGCATAAGACCCCTTTCACGCTGATGGACCGATCGTGTCCGTTTGTCAGTTTTTCAGGAGGACCCGATCGGACCATCCATTGCTCTCTATGGAGTGACCGGTGTCAACGGATAGGTGTCCATTTACACCTGCCGACATCCGATCGGATCCTGTCCGCTAAAAACAGGCAGATCGGATGACAGTGGGATGCAAATGGACAGGTGGTCTGTTTCCATCCGACGGCCCCATAGAAAACTGCAAACTGTGCCTGTGTCAGCTCTACAATTAGAGCAAACCCAGACCTGTCAGCGGGGATCAGCTGACAGATTTTGCGCTGAGCAGGCGAATTTGCTAGCAGAGTCCGCCCCATGTGAAAGGGGCCTAAAAGCGGTTTATTGTGTGCAGTGTGAATCTGAATGGGGGTGTTCTGCACACCAATGGTATACGTAACTCCTCCAGGTAGCCTTATTGCATTGAATTTTACAGAAAATTACAGCAGTTGCAGTTAGAAAAGGAAGGGTAATTTTTAATAAAAAAAAATTTCGATATGGTTTGTGTAACAATTGTATATACTACATTATTTATTTGATATTTGCTTTTTTTTTTTTTTTAACACAAGTGGAATCACCCTTTAATGCTACTAATTAAAACACGTGCTTTCAGAATGCCTAGGTATATGTTAACTTTTTTCTTTGTTTTTTCTTTAGATTTTAAGGTCAAGTTTTATAGGTACATATCTAACTACAAGATCCAGAGTTCTAATTGCTCAGAGCCTGTTCACCCCATCACATTTTATATGGGCTAAAATGCAGGATGGCTGCACACTTAAAGCACATAAAAAGTAGTCAATTACTATAATTTATGAAGCTGTTCCCATCAGTAGATGGCAGTACATTGTGTTTTTGCAAAATCCTGCTTCCTCCATCTTTTGTATGTTTTTCTAAAAATGCAGCTAACGTTTTAGTCAATGGCAGTGCTAAGAAAATGCTCTAAAAATGAAACTTTGCGTTTTTTAATTAGTGCATTTTTTTTAAAGTCACGTGTTTATTTTCAACAAACAGACACAACCCACAAAATGGAGACAGGAAATAACAAAAGTGGAAAAAACACATGTAAAATACTGTACATCTTGCAACATAATGCAACACATTATAAAAAGTGCCAAAAATGCGCAACGCGACAGTTTGATTAAAGGTGATTGTAGCCGTATTACAGTTCGATTATATGTGTATGTGACCAGCTTTTGATGTATTTTTAAATTATGACTATTCTCTTAATTGGTGTAAAGATTAGCTTCCTGTAAATCCTCCTAATTATCACTTATCATTTGTAAATACATTAGAAACGGGAGGAACAAAATAGGGGGATGGAAAGAAATGAGCAAGGATGAGGATGCAAGAATATCATTCATACAGCAACTAAGTAGCATGGTGATTATTCAAAGTTTGGCCTTTTATTATTATTATTATTATTATTATTTGTGGTACTTATATAGTTCTTGTCTTGTTGGTAGCATAAAGAACAGATGATGAGAGCTGCTCTAATGTCTGTGTTACTATTTTACCTAAGGTAAAGTTTTGATGGGATTTTCACATTCAGCATTCTTATTGTTCATATTTTCGTGATCTTATTTCACATCTAGCTTCACAACTGGTGGATATCTCTCTGTCAGTATGCTTGGATCCCCTGCCTAGCAGAGATCATAGGATAAACCATCTTGGATCTGAGAGGAGCAGCTGGTGACATCACAGGGTAAACCTCCAAGGATCTGAGAGGAGCAGCTGATGAGATCACAGGGTAAGCCTGAAAGGTTCTGAGAGGAGCAGCTGGTGAGGTCACAGTGTAAACCTCAGAGAATCTGAGAGGAGCAGCTGATGTGATCACAGGGTAAACCACCTTGGATCTAAGAAGAGCAGTTGGTGACATCACAGGGTAAACCTCCGAGGATCTGAGAGGAGCAGCTGGTGAGATCACAGGGTACACCACCTTGGATCTGAGAGGAGCAGCTGATGTGATCACAGGGTACACCACCTTGGATCTGAGAGGAGCAGCTGATGAGATCACAGGGTAAACCTCCGTGGATCTGAGAGGAGCAGCTGATGAGATCACAGGGTATACCACCTTGGATCTGAGAGGAGCAGCTGATGTGATCACCGGGTACACCACCTTGGATCTGAGAAGAGCAGCTGGTGAGATCACAGGGTAAACCTCTATGGATCTGAAAGGAGCAGCTGGTGAGATCACAGGGTACACCACCTTGGATCTGAGAGGAGCAGCTGATGTGATCACAGGGTAAACCTCCAAGGATCTGAGAGGAGCAGCTGATGAGATCACAGGGTAAACCTCAGAGAATCTGGGAAGGAGCAGTAAAGCGCAGACCCTGTGCAGTACAGCTGGACAAAAAGCACAGCCCAGTAATTAGCAAGTACGGCTGCTCCCATGTGTACATACTATATAAAGTATAGATTATGAACCATTTTAAAGAACCTTTTATATAAAAAAAATATTAATGCACTGTCCGACAAAACTAACCTTGCCCACCCTCTCCAGATGTAAACTTGCAACTGTGCCAGCGGCCTCTACTGCTTGTTTACATCCCAGCCAGCTAATCTTCAGCACTCTGACAGCCCCTGCACTGTAGCTTCCAGTGGGATTCTCTGGGGCCGTCTCCCAGGGTGGAAGGTGCTCAGGACAGGGCCCCATAGAACACTATTGGTAGCTGTTGGCCAGGACTGGCCAGTACAGAGAATATTAGCCGGTCGGGACGCAAACGGATAGCAAAGGTAAGTATGCATTGGCAGGTTGGCTTACCAGTAGTTTTCTGTTAAATGCTCGCCTTTTGTACATGTTACAGTCTGACAATACATTTGTTATATTGTCTACTTTTGGATTTAACGTATAATGTAAATTTCGGGCATATTTCTATGCCTGGAGACACAGCTGCAGTATGTACAGCTGTCCATAGTAATGAATGGCTGTACGTGGGTATGCACTGTGCTTGCGTACTGTGTGCGTCCATGTGCATGTTTATACAAGTATGGCATATACCTGCATTCTTTATTATGGGCAGCTGTATGCTACAAATTTCTGGGCATGGAAATATGCCTGCAATTTATGTTGGTCTTATGCCCCCATAGGCATGAGGCCTTGTGTGTACTGAGCTTTAGGCTGGGCTGAATCAGAATGAATCCAGACTTTTTCATAAAAGAAAAAAAAAATGCAGTAAATTCCTTTTCCTTGGTCATGCGATCATGTAATGGATTGCACAATGCACCCAAACTTTGAATGTAGTGGAGGCTGTAGTTTTTTAGCTCTTTACTCTTTACTTTTTTTTTTTTTTTTTTTTTAAATGGGAAACATATGAATGAGCCTCTTATCAAAAATCAGGGGAAGTCCGACACAATGGAGCACAGTCCCCATAATGATTGTACTCCTTTTTTTTTTTTTTTTTTTCTATTAGCTCCATATTAGAACATTTGATGCATCTTGGTGTACATGTGTCCACTCTTCCCCAAAGTGTTATTGCATGTACGCAATGCACAAAATATGCAACTCTGCATAAGAATCGGCCACAGAGCTTTTGGAATGATTGAGTTGCCTGTCTGTTGCTTGTCCATGCATGCTACTAAAGGCATGCTGGGATCGGTAGTTCTTCGGCAGCTGCCAAACCACAGGTTACGCCAGGTCCCACTGTGATCTATAGCTGACTTCTATTATCTGTGACTTTTAGAACATTGTTTAGCAGCCCAACCAATAAGATCTGTGCGGAGACCGCCGCCCCCGGGCCCCAGAGCTAGCTTCTGTTCAGAGATGACATTAGCAGGATTCCTGTGGATCGCACTGTGGAGACGGAAGCCTTGTACGAGTTATAGCTGGTCTCTCTGGGAACAACTTTATAGCAGCGTAATAAATGGTTTATAACATCCTACTAAATCTGCCTTCACTTATAGAGTTGTATATGGAGGGCTTCTGGGCTAGTGATTGGCATTTAAATAGCTGGTTAACCCTAAATTATACCTTGGTTTATATAACGTGGATACCTGGTCAGATAATGGTGGGATCAACCTAAAAGCCTTGTTTCCAAAGCACTTGAATGCTCACGTGACATGTAATATGCTTAAGAATCTGTGTGCTAGGTAAGGGGGCCTTGGATAAAGACTTGAAGCACAAAAGGTAATAGAGCACCAAAAAACTGGACAAATAGCATGATCATGTATAATAATGTATATAATGTTTTAGATGCCAGGCTATGTTTGCTCACTAATAAACTGTGCCAACTGGCTTTGGGCCTGTGTTGGTGGCATCAGTTTGTGGCATTTCTTCAGAAAATGTTAGAATTCTATCGATTAGGTGCATTTGACAGTTGTAGTTGATTGTCTTTTGACCTGCTTCAAGCAGGATTTGCATTCATAGACTTATGCCGCATACACACGAGCGGATTTCTTGTTGGAAAAAGATATGACGGCTTTACCGACAGGATTCCGCTCAAGTTTGCCTTGCATACACACGGTCACGCAAAAGTAAGCTAAAATTACAACCGTCAAGAACGCGGTGACGTACAACACTACGACGAGCCGAGACAATGAAGTTCAATGCTTCCGAGCATGCATAGGGATTTTGCGCGTCTGAATTGCCACAGACGATCGCATTTTCTGATAGGAACTTTTTCCGACCGAAAAATTCAGAGCATGTTCTCAATCTTTCGCTGGCTGGAATTCGGCCAGCAAAAGACCGATGGAGCATACACACGGTCGCATTTTCTGACGAAAAACTCTCATCGGTCTTTTGCGGGCTGAAATTCCATTCGTGTGTACGCGGCATTAGACGTGAAGTTGCCTCTGGAGTTGATCTCTACAATCTGTCAATTTCGACTGCAGTATCCTTAGACAACACACGTCGGCTTTAAAGCGGCAGTAAACCGCAGCAAAAAAATAATAATTTGGGCCCCGGGCACTGCATACTAGCACATTATGACTGACTTACCTGAAATCAAAGCCCTCCAGCGGCACGCTATCAGTGCTATGGGCGCTTCCATTTCCAGTTCTTCCTTCTAGCTTCATGGGCTTTAGCGGTATGAGGGACTGAGCCGTGATGACGCCACTCCTGCGCATGCGTGTGAAAGTCACTGATTACGGCACAGGGCTCTGCAGGAACGGCTTGGGCATGCGCCAGTGACGTCACCAGCTGCTTTTAAATTAAATCTCTTCTAAACGGTGCAAGTTTAGGAGATATTTCCTGTACATATAGGTAAGCCTTATCATAAGCTTACGTATAGGTGAAAATCAACCAAGGGTGTTTACTCCAACTTAGTCCTGAAGAGGGGGTATCTGTAACCTCTGAAACATGATGGATATCGACTCCAATAGAAAAAGGGCACAGACCGGCGTACCAGGCCGCTGTGCGAGGCCCTGGTACTATGTGATCACTGAGACCAATCACAGCAATCGCATGCCTGCTGTAAACAAACAATGGCTCGTCATTCATGGCCATTGTGTACTATTGTGACCTCTGTGATTGGTCACAATGATCACATAATACAGGGCCAATCACAGCGGACCTGTTGTACCATGTGATAGCTTTGACTAATCACAGCATAACAGTAGTACACAATGGCATATGAATGGATGCCATTCACAAAGTAAAAATAATTGTTTATACAGTGATCATCACTGTAATAAGCAATCATAGTGTAAAAAAAAAAAAAAAATCCTGAACCTCTACCCAAAGCAGTACAGTGTCACTTTGGTGATACTGTATTGCTCTGGTGACTGTATGTAAAAAAAAAAAAAAAAAATTAAATTGAAAGATCACTTTTTTTTTTTTTTTTACACACTGTCACCAGTCAGTGTCTCTGATCACCGCCGCACCAGTCATAACTCATCATGCCTCTTACAAAATACCTTGGGATGTCGACTTACCAAAAATGGGCTGTTTTGGGGCTGTTTGTACTGTTTTGGCATTTTAGGGCCTCAAAAAATTAGATAGGCTGTCGGTACATCAGGATTGATCCTTTTCAAAAATATATACCGTATTTATCGGCGTATAGCACACACCCCAATTTAGGAGGGAATTTTAAGGAAAAAAAAACTTTTAGGAGGGAAGTTGAAGGGAAAAAAACTTACATTTAAATGCCCATCATTGCAGCCTTCTCAGTGCAGCCTTGCCCCAGTGCAGCCATGTCAGTGCAGCCATGTCAGTGCAGCCTTGTCAGTGCAGACTTCCCCAGTGCAGCCTTGTCAGTGCAGACTTCCCCAGTGCAGCCTTGTCAGTGCAGACTTCCCCAGTGCAGCCTTGTCAGTGCAGCCTTGTCCGTGCAGCCTTGTCAGTGCAGACTTCCCCAGTGCAGCCTTGTCAGTGCAGACTTCCCCAGTGCAGACTTCCCCAGTGCAGCCTTGCCCCAGTGCAGCCTTGCCCCAGTGATCCCTGCCATTCTGGGCTTCAAAATCGCCGACCGCGATTTGAAAATGGCGCCGCCGGTGTTCTGACATATACTGTCCTCCTATCGGATAGTGTCCGCTCCGTACTGCGCAGGTGCAGCGCTTGCGCAGTACGGAGCAGAAGGAGATGCCGAAAGTGTCCGAAGTTGATCAGCTGACCATCAGCTGTACACGGCGCTTCGGCACTTCTTAGCGATGGCTTTGTAAGAGGGCCCCTCGCGGGCTCGCTTCGCTCGCCACGCTTCGGGCACGGCCTCGCTGCGCTCGGCAACTATTTATTCTCACTCTGTGTCCACTTGGATAGTGGGGAATGAACCTGGACATAGGGTGAGAATAACAGCGCAGGCGCCGTGTACAGCTGATGATCAGCTGTTAAACTTCGGAGACTTTCGGCGTCTCCTTTGTCCTCCGTACTGCGCCTGCGCAGTACAGGGCGGACACTATATGATAGGAGACTGTATTTGACAAGACACCAGTGTCTTGCCGAGAATGTTCCCTCGGCGGATAAGTTCCCCCCCTGTACTGCGCAGGCGCAGCACCTGCGCAGTACATACTACTGTCAGCCGCCGGAGATAGCCGAAGCTGAAATGCTTTAATCAGCTGTACACGGCGCCTGCGCTCTGGGTCCAGGTTCCTTCCCCACCATCCAAGTGGACCTAGAGGGGGAATCTAAAAGTGCCGAGCGCAGCGAGGCCGTGCCCGAAGCGTGGCGAGCAAAGCGTGCCCGCGAGGGGCCCTCTTAAAGGCGCCGTGTACAGCTGATTTTCAGCTGTTCTGCTTCGGCTATTTCCGCCGATACCTACTGCGCAGGCGCAGTAGAGGGGGGAACTTATACGCCGAGCGGAACTTTCTCGGCAGAACACCGGCGCCGAAATACACAGAGCCGGTCCTCGGCTCTTTCCGGCGGCTCTCGTTCACTTTCGGCTCCACTCGTAGTCCCGAGCGGAGCTATCCGAACCTAGCGGCCGGCGCCATTTTCAAATCGCGGTCGGCGATTTTGAAAATGTGACAGGTCGGGATCGCAGGGGATCGGCGTAGAACACGCACCTGCGATTTTCCCCTGGTTTTAAGGGGAAAAAAGTGCGTGTTATACGCCGATAAATACGGTATGTATGTATGTATATATATATATATATATATATATATATATATATATATATATATATATATATATATATATATATATATATATATATATATATATATATATATATATATATATATATAAACACACACCATAGTTTGTTGACTCTATAAGGCTTGCTTCACATATATGCAAATTGGGTGCATTTTTAACTGCATCCATTTTGCATAACAACATGTGAATCACAAATGAGCGGGGCGGCCGTGGTGTGGTTTTAAAAAGGGTTCTGATTTTGGGTCCAGTTCAGTTCCAATTTTAGGTTAAAAATTTGCACCTAAATCATTGAACAGAACCGCACTGAAAACCGCAGCCTTACTGTAACACACATTAATATATACTGTATTTTTATCAAAGAAATGTAGCAGAATACATTTTGTCTTAAATTTATGAAGAAAGATTTATTTGCAAAATGTTCTAATGGAAACTAAGGAAAAAAAATTTTTTTTTTTTTTTTTTTCTACATTCACATTATTTTTTTAGTTTTATATAGCACACCCCCCCCCCCCCCCCCAAAAAAAAACTGTGGTTATTAAAGTGGTTCTTAAAAAAGAAAGCTCTGTCTGTCTAAAAGAAACATGTGTAATTTTATTCAGGTTCAGTGTTGTGTTCTAAGACTGGGTAATTGTCAGTCAAAGTGTGACAGCTCTGGAAACTAAAAATTGACCTGGGGAGGAATGGGGGTGAATGTGTCTGGTATTGAAATGCTTTAAAGAAGGATTCCAGGTATGAATTTTTTTTTACATAGTTACGTTGGTCTAGCTTAGATCAATTTAACTATGCATATACCAGACCTGTGGTATCCCTCTTGGATCTAGAAATCACTATATTAGACACAGCTGCTACAGTAATCAGTAGCTTCCGGGTGCGGAGCAGAGCAGCTGCCCCGTGAACACAGGAGGCTGCCCACTTGCCATGGGTGTCATTCAGAGTTCGCTTTGTGTTTTCTCAATTGATGCAAAGTATTTTGTGATTGGTTGAGGTATAGAAGCTTGGGCAGTGATGTCACGCTGTCCACCTCGTCCAATCAGAGAATGCTATGCATTTATTGAGAAGATTAAAACATTTTTCAAAAGGTGCCTGTGCTAAGTGTTCAGCCAACTTTGTTTGCAATGCAGCCGCTTGGCACGGGACCTCTGGGAATTGCTGTAGTATCTACCCTGTTTCCCCAAAAATAAGACCTAGCGTGATTGTCGGTGATGGCTGCAATATAAGTCCTACCCTGTTTCCCCGAAAATAAGCCCTACCCTGAAAATAAGACCTACAAGGACTTTAACTAGGGCTTATTTGGGGGGGGGGGGTAGGGCTTATATTGCAGCCATCACAGACAATCCTGCTAGGTCTTATTTTCGGGGAAACAGGGTATGTGCTTACTGCAACGATTTCCAGCTTCCAGTTGGATGGTAAATGTATAGATACAGTGGTCCAAGCTGGACCAACATATCTATGTAAAAAATACCCGTACCGGGAGTTCTCCTTTATACCACCTAACCGCTTCTTCTATCCTTTGCAAACTTTATTGGTGAGATTTCTATGCTTGAGCCGAGTTCCTGGGTCTGTACACCCGCCTTGCCAATTAAGGGGCTCCCAACATCCCTGCTGTTTTTTTAATGTTTGATTTATTTTATCTTCTGGAGGATGAAAAATCACATTGTTGGAGTATGTAAGACCTATAGTAAGACGGGGGCAGACAAAGCCCACTAGGCCCTACTATAACAAAAATGTCACTTTTGGGTGAACTGACCCTTTAAGCAGATGGCATTAGTGGTTGCCAAATAATTTCCCAGCCTGTTCAGCTCTCGTCCTTGTAGTTTGCACTTGACAGAACTGCATTTGAATCTTTCTTCGGCTTTCTCTGTGAAGGAAATAATGTGATTCTGAGTCTGGGGCTCTTACATGGAGATACGGTTAGGCTTCTTGCACATGTATAGAACCTGGTAAGTGACGATGCCTGTCCTTGAAACAACTGACATTCTTGGACACCTGCAACCAGTAGGTGGCACGATCCCGCAAATCTCCGTAGCTGTACGTTGGCTTAGGAACTCGCTGTTGTGGGCGTTTGCTCCCATGGGCCAGCGGTGGAGCCAATCGGCGGGTCCGGCAGACTCAATGTCCGCCGGCCACCCGCGATCGTTTCCCGCAGTGACAGAACGGGGATCTGCCTGTGTAAACAAGGCAGATCTCTGGTCTGACAGGGGAGATCACACAGATCCTGTCTTTCTGCTATGCAGGAAGATGATCTGGGTGTTTCCCCAGTCACACAGTCCCCCATACAGTTAGAAAACACCTGCAGGGAACACAAGTAATCCCTTGATTGCCCCTGATGTTAACCCCTTCTCTGCCAGTGTCATTAGTACAATAACAGTGCATATTTTTTAGCACTGATTACTGTAATAATGTCACTGGTTCCCAAAAAAAGTGTCAAATGTCAGTTGTCCGATCTGTCCGCTGCAATGCCACAGTCCCGTTAAAAATCACTGATCGTCTACTAGTAAAAATAAAAATAAAAATGCTATAAATCTATCCCCTATTTTGTAGATGCTATA
Source organism: Lithobates septentrionalis (assembly GCA_037952835.1). Classification (NCBI taxonomy): domain Eukaryota; kingdom Metazoa; phylum Chordata; class Amphibia; order Anura; family Ranidae; genus Lithobates; species Lithobates septentrionalis. The sequence goes on along the minus strand of JBBDGP010001814.1, from coordinate 435,981 downwards.
ACTTTTGCGCCAACCAATCAATATACGCTTATTGCATTTTTTTTGTTTGTGTTTTTTTTAATGTTTTATAGCAGAAAGTAAAAATGCTGTTTTTTTTTTTTCAAAATTTGTTGCTCTTTTTTTGTTTATAGCACAAAAAAACCCCGCAGAGGTGATCAAATACCACCAAAAGAAAGCTCTATTTGTGGGGGGGGGGGGGGGGGGAGGGGGGAGGACATCAATTTTTTTTGGGTACAACGTCGTATGACCACGCAATTGTCAGTTAAAGCGATGCAGTGCCGTATCGCAAAAAATGGCCTGGTCAGGAAGTGGGTAAATCCTTCTGGGGCTGAAGTGGTTAACCTGGTTTTTATTTTAAAAAGATTCCCCCTTTTTTTTTTTTTAGGTCCCAGTGGCTCTTTCCATGTGTTTGTGCTCTTTCGGCGGGCTCCCAGCAGGCCCTGTAAGGCAAAGAGTCAGAATCGTCAGGTTGGCACGCAGTGTAATACACTGTAGACATTGCTGAAGCCGTGCCAAGCTCTCCCTGGAAAGCTGTACAGTCCATTAGTTGGGAGCACTGGGACCTGCACCAACCAAACAGAATGCTGATGTCTCCATGACAGCTAATGCTGCTGCCAGGTCACGCCAAGGAAAAAGCAGTGACACCGGATCCAGGGGACATGCTGATGTCTCCGTAAATCATGCCATTAGCATGTACAAGGGATTAAGTCGACTTCTTAAATTGCACGGCTGCACATACTTCCGGTATATCTTCAAAAAAAAAACGGCAACACCTTTTTATTTTGTTGCTCAAAAAAAAAACAACAAAACTGCTTTTACACCTTATTTTTCCCCACAAACGCTTTTCATTTTCTGTAATAATCTGGTCATTTGTAAATACGTTCTGCCTTTTTTTTGAACGGTGTATCACAGGCATGCTGCTTCTGTATTTTTCCTATCTGACAGTAGATCTTGCAATGCTTCTGCTCTTTGCTCTCTCTGGATGAAGGAGCACATTGGGCACCTTTTGGACAGCAGCATTGTCAGTCTGGGGGAAGGGGAGTGTTGGATGTAGTAGAAGATTTAGATACACTAACGAACTGAACCCAAACTCCAGTTCAAAGCTCTGAGGAAGAGGGTTTACCCTTGAACCGTGCCCGTGTCTGCTCTGTGTTGGATGTATGTGCATCTAGAGCAGGGTTTCTCAACTCCAGTCCTCAAGGCGCCCCAACAGCTAATGTTCAGGCTTTCCATTATTTTGCACAGGTGATTTAATCAGTTTCACTGCCTTAGTAATTACTACAGCTATTTCATCTGAGGGAAATCCTGAAAACATAACCTGTTGGGGCGCCTTGAGGACTGGAGTTGATCTAGAGCACATGTGTCCAACACAAGGCCCGCGGGCCAAATCGGGCCCTCGAGGCCATTTCATGTGGCCCTCACACCTCTCTTGCAGCTACGGGACCCCCTTTTTCTCCACCCTCACCTGGTCTTATCAGGAGGACAGAACTCCTCTCCTGGATTTTGCGCTTCTCCATGCAGCCACAGAGATGCTCCTCTCTGCCCCCCGTTCCAGGAGCTGGCAACAGAGAGAAACTTGATTGGAGACTTCTCAGACAGAACACCATGGCAGAACAATGTTCTGACTGGGCAGCCTCCAATAAAGTTTCTTGTGGATGATACCAACGGTGTGCAGCCCTCTTTTTCAATCTTGCATCATCTACTACAAGAGTGTGAGTGGGCTCCGTGTCCATCTGCAACTGCCCATCACAGCTTAAGGCCCCTTTCACACTTATACGACTTCAAAGTCACGCGATTTTACGGCCCCGATTTTGCCGCGATTTTACCGCGATTTGGGAGCAGTACTACTTTGTACGACTTTGCCACGTTTTTGGCATTAACAAATGAAAACATACAGTAGTTGGTATGAATCATAAGGGGGAACTCCACGCCAAGTTTTAAATAAAAAAACTGGCGTGGGTTCCCCCCCAGGGGCATACCAGGCCCTTAGGTCTGGTATGGATTGTAAGGGGAACCCCCTACGCCGAAAAATCGGCGTGGGGTCCCCCCCCAATCCATACCAGACCCTTATCTGAGCACGCAGCCCGGCCGGTCAGGAATGGGGGTGGGGACTAGCGAGCGCCCCCCCCCCCTCCTGGACCGTACCAGGCCGCATGCCCTCAACATGGGGGGTGGGTGCTTTAGGGCATGGGGGCACCCTGCCGGGCCCCCCCACCCCAAAGCACCTTGTCCCCATGTTGATGAGGACAAGGGCCTCTTCCCGACAACCCTGGCCGTTGGTTGTCGGGGTCTGCGGGCGGGGGGCTTATCGGAATCCGGGAGCCCCCTTTAGCCCCCCACCCTATGTGAATGAGTATGGGGTACATGGTACCCCTACCCATTCACCTAGGGAAAAAAAGCGTCAATAAAAAATACAGTACACAGGTATTTAAAATAATTTATTAGGCAGCTCCGGGATCTTCTTCCGACTTCGGGGGTCCTCGTCCGACTTCGGGGGTCTCTCCGGCGTCTCCTCCCGGTGTCCTGATCTTCTGCCGGCTCCTCCGCTTTCTTCTGCAGCTCAATTGCTAGCGGTGGTCCGGACTTCTGCCTTCTTCTTTTCTTCCAGAGATGTTGACACGACGCTCTCTCCAGCTGCAATGGTCTCTGAACGCTCCGCAACGGACTTATATAGGCGGTGACCCCGCCCCCTTATGCCGTCACAGTCCCTGGGCATGCTGGGACTGTGACGTTTTAGGAGGCGTGGTCACCGGGTGATGACCACGCCCCCTTATGACGGCACAGTCCCAGCATGCCCCGGGACAGTGACCTCATAAGGGGGCGGGGTCACCGCCTATATAAGTCAGTTGCGGAGCATTCAGAGACCATTGCAGCTGGAGAGAGCGTCGTGTCAACATCTCTGGAAGAAAAGAAGAAGGCAGAAGTCCGGACCACCGCTAGCAATTGAGCTGCAGAAGAAAGCGGAGGAGCCGGCAGAAGATCAGGACACCGGGAGGAGACGCCGGAGAGACCCCCGAAGTCGGACGAGGACCCCCGAAGTCGGAAGAAGATCCCGGAGCTGCCTAATAAATTATTTTAAATACCTGTGTACTGTATTTTTTATTGACGCTTTTTTCCCTAGGTGAATGGGTAGGGGTACAATGTACCCCATACTCATTCACATGGGGTGGGGGGCCGGGATCTGGGGGCTCCCTTATTAAAGGGGGCTCCCGGAATCCGATAAGCCCGCAGACCCCGACAACCAATGGCCAGGGTTGTCGGGAAGAGGCCCTTGTCCTCATCAACATGGGGACAAGATGCTTTGGGGTGGGGGGGCCCGGCAGGGTGCCCCCCATGCCCTAAAGCACCCACCCCCCATGTTGAGGGCATGCGGCCTGGTACGGTCCAGGAGGGGGGGGAGCGCTCGCTCGTCCCCACCCCCATTCCTGACCGGCCGGGCTGTGTGCTCGGATAAGGGCCTGGTATGCCCCTGGGGGGGAACCCACGCCGCTTTTTTCATTTAAAACTTGGCGTGGAGTTCCCCCTCTGGATTCATACCAGACAGCTGTCAGCACCGCCTGTCGCTCATCGGGAAAGGAAAAAAAAGTTTTCCTTTCCCGATCAGCGAGCCAGGCTTGTGCTTACAAAGTCGTACTGAAGTCGTGTCTATATTATTCAGGCACGACTTGCATGCTACTTCAGGGTTTAACATTGAGGTCTATGGAGTACAACTCGCATAGAAGTTGGACCAAAGTAGTGCAGGGACTACTTTCAAGTCGGCACGACTTAAAGTCGTGCCAATATGAATGGTAGTCATTGAAAATCATGGAGAATGACTTGTCCCACGATTTTGTACTGCAAAATCGTATGACAAGTCGTATAAGTGTGAAAGGGGCCTAAAGCAGAGTTACACCCAAAAGTGGAACTTCGGCTTTACAGTGCTTTCACACTGCCGGCGCCCGGGCGTCGGCAGTAAAGCGGCGCTATTTTTAGCGTCGCTTTACCGTCGTTTTAGCGACGCTATTCGGCCGCTAGCGGGGGCATTTTTAACCCCCGCTAGCGGCCGAAAAAGGGATAAAAACGCAGCTGCAGCGGTGGTTTGCCGGCGGTATGGCAGCGCTGGCCATTAATTTCAATGGGCAGGGGCGCTATAGGAGCGGTTTATACACCGCTCCTATAGCGCTGCAAAGAACGTCTTGCCAGCGCAGCGCTCCAGTGTGAAAGCACTCGGGCTTTCACACTGGGTTTGCAGCTGAGGCTTTTTTCCGGCGCTATTTTTAGCACTAAAGCACCTGAAAAACGCCTCCAATGTGAAAGGGGTCTTAAAGTGGTTGTAAACGCCTATGTGCAACTTGTACCTATAGGTAAGCCTATAATAAGGCTTACCTATAGGTACTGTAAATATCTCCTAAATGCGCACCGTTTAGGAGATATTTACCATGCCGCACTAGCAATTGCCAAGACTGACTGCTCCTGTGTGCATGATGTCACGTGACTCCGGCCACTTACAGAGCCGCAGTCCGCGGCCCCAGAAGGAAGAGGGGCGAAGATGGATGCGGCCACCAGCAGGGACAGCGTGGGCTTCGTTTGCAGGTAAGTGGCACATAATGGGCTAGTATGTGATACATGCTTGCCCATTATGCTTTTACTTTGCAGGGGGAAAAAAGAGGAAGTAAAACCCAACAGGGTTTACTTCCTCTTTTAAGCACTTCTCACCCCCTTACCTGCCACATTTGGGGAGGGAGTGGGTACCTAGTTTTGACAGGTACTTCCTATCCCACTTCCTGCTTCGGTCACCTTGGCGACTCCTCCCCTCCCCCTAGTTGGCCCCTCCCTCTCATAGTCAGCTATGACTAAGTACTCGTGCGAAACGCGTAATCTGTGATCTGTATTTTGGATGACTCCTTATTGAATAAAGGCAAATATTTTTGGAATGCGGCTGTCAAGAATTTCTTTGATGTCTAACGGCCCCTCCCTCTCTACAATCTTCTGGGATACGTCACAGGTCCCATAAGATTGCCTGTCCTCTAAAAGAGTGCAGTGCGTGCCAGGCTGTGAAGCCGCAAGCTGTCACAGCTGCGTGCCCACACTTGCATTGCCGGCGGAGAGGAGGAGGAGAGGAGTGAGGCCTCGGGCGCCCGCATCACTGGACTGTGGGACAGGTGAGGGTCTGTTTATTAAAAGTCAGCAGCTACACTTTTTTGTAGCTGCTGACTTTTAATAAACTTGCTAACGAGTGGAACTCTGCTTTAAGTCTTAATTTATTACTTAAACCAGTAATAATCGCATTCAAAAGCAATTATTTAATATGATAAAGAGTAGACATTTTACATAGTCTTATAGGTACAACTGGCCCTTTGAGGGCAACCAGAATGCTGATGCGACCCGCAATGAAATTGAGTTTGACACCCCTGATCTAGAGCTACAAATTGAGGCTACAATTGGAATCCTCTTTTGGTTTGTGTGCCTTACATTCTTCTGGCGTTGTGAGTATAATTGTCTGTGTTTTACATTTTATTAAATGGTACCATTGGTAATGCACTAGGCTAGTGTGTTAAAAAAAAGTTCAGGAATCGAAAATGATATATAATTATACTCGCCTAGATGGCTGCAGCTTTCCCCCGCTGCCTCTACACTGAGACCTGAGTGATCAAAGACCGCTGATCGCTCAGTTCTCAGGTCTGCTGTGAGCAGAGAGTAGTGACTATTAGTCACCAGCGCTTTGCTCTGCCTCTCCACCGCTCACTGTAGCACTCGGCTGAGGAGGGGGATGGGAGCGGGTGGCTCAGGCTGTCAGCGGTGCACTAAGAGGCTGATCCAGCTGCCAGTCAGGCGTGTGGGTGGGTCCCGACATTAATGTCGGGATCCCTGCAGCAGTCTGCACTAACTCTGACATCAGCTGACAGCAGACTTTTTAGCCCGCTGTTGGCTGAAACTGAGTCACAGGAGTGCAGAACTGAGTGATCCTCAGGCGAAGTACATCCAAAAGAACTTTGGCCATACGTCTTCTTTAGAAAAGAATCAGACCTCGTGTTGGCTGAATAGGAGCAGGAAGTTGGATCATCAAGTAATGTCTTTGGTCAGCCTTAGTGGCCTGTGGATTACACGGCTCTCTATTTTTTATTATTAGTCTGAAGTCTCGGAAGCCTGGATGTATAATCCATACAACATTATCCCCAACGTGGGGAAATTGGTCTCTGCGGTGGTCATTCAATGATCTTGTACGCTGCGCTGTTGATTATTTGTTTGAGGCCTACTCAATGGAGGATGTATTTGTGTCTGGTTGCCATGGTGATGGCTATGCTATTTAGCTGTAAGACCCGGTTTACTAGAGACGTGTGATCAGGTAGCCAGGTTTGATTAAACTTCATTACTAGACGCAGACCCTGTAAGCCGCAATGTGTTTTATACCAGATTACAATAAAGGCGCAAATGACAAATCATAGGGAGGGCCATAAAGTGACTCTTTCACCACCTTTTACATGAAACGTATCACAACAGCAGAGTGCAGATTAATGCCGCCTTTCAGAAATCTACATAGCACAGGTGCAAAATATGTTACCAAAATATTGCTTGCCTTTTTTAAGATTTTTTTTTCTTACCTGAAAGTGGTGGTAAACCTCAGACACAAATCCTGAACAAAACCTATCCCTCGATAGTGGCTTAGTTCCTCTGCTATCAGCACAACTCACTTCTGACAAGTTTTCCTGACACCACAAGAAAAAAGGAGACAGGGGAGGGACCTCCAACTGATTGACAGCCTCAGCTCCGTTGCTGTGTGAAGGGGGGTGTGTCCCTTCCCTCCAATCAGCTCTCAGATCTCTCCTCACTGGTGTAACTTCAGCTTTCTGCCCCCTGCTTTTCAGAGCTGAGAGATCCTGTGTAAATTCTGCACTTTGAATGGATGTAGGGGAAAGACGGCTGTAGATAAACAGGTATAACATATGCAGGAAGGTTTGTTTCATCTTTGTGTATCACCTGAGGCCAGTCACTTCACTTGGTATATGGAAGGGTTTACAACTTTACAACCACTTTAAAGGATAAGTTTACTTTCAGAGAAAGTGTGCTTATCTTGTTTGGCACTTTTAAAGCTAAAATTTAGCTAAAAAAATGTATTTTCCTCTACAGCTTTAGGTACATTACCTGTAGTAAAAACTTTTTTTTTGATGCGCAGTTTGATGGATTCTGTAAAAAAAATTTCACTGTGGGGCTGTCATGTCCTCTTCCTGCTGCTGAATTTCCGACACTGTGGGGGTTAACCGCTTTGGATCCCATGTGCAAGCCAGTGGATTCTGTAGAAATCTTTGTGCAGGGCTGCCCTGTCTCCGGGCTCAGCTGCACTAAAGATGACGGAGACATGCCCCCTCCTTTTCCCACTGGAAAAAGTTCTTTTACCGATTTTATATTTCCTGTAATGCGATCTGTGAATAGGGAGGAGTGGGAAAGAACCTTTTTCATTGGATGGAGATGGGGGCGTGTCCCTTTCAGATCACCTTTAGCACAGTAGAGCTCGGAGACCCGAAGATGTTAACCCCCACAGTGCTGGGAGTTCAGCAGCAGGAAGAGGACAGGGCATCCCTGCAGTGACACATAACTAGATCTGTAGAGAGAAAATATTTTCAGCCTTAGGCTGACCTAACCGTTCCCTTACCTCTTCAGAGAGTCATACTTCCTCCATCTGACAGCCGTGACCTCTGGGGACTGTTTATATTCTAAATATGCTAAATGTATAAGCAGATTTAAAGTGACTGTAAAGGAGATTTTATAATATATATATATATATATATATATATATATATATATATATATATATATATATATATATATATATATATATATATATAACAAACATGCCATACTTACCTGCTCTGTGTAATGCTCTTGCACAGAGCAGCCCCCGATCCTCTTCTTTTTGTGTCCCCCCTTCTGCGGTCCTTGCCCCTCCCCCCTACCGAATGCCCCCAATAGTAAGCCTCTTGCTATGAAGGCACTTGAGGAGGCTGGCTCCCAAGCCGCACTCTTGTAAATGGACAATGTCCATTCACACACAGAGCCTGTTTCGACCCTATGCCCCGCTTTCTCCTCATTTGCTCACTGGCTATGATTGGCAGGAGCCAATGGCTCCAGCTGCTGTGTGAGCCAATGAGGAGAGCGGGACCTGAAGAGCCACAGCTCTCATGCACATTGCTGGATGGAACTGGGGCTCAGGTAATTTTAGGGGAGGTGGGGGTAAAAAGCCCAGAAGGTTTTTTTTTTTTTTTTTTTTTACCTTAATGCATAGAATGCATTAAAGTGATTGTAAAGGCTCGTTTTTTTTCCTATAAAAATAACAAACATGTTATACTTACCTGCTCTAATACAGTGGATTTGCATAGAGCAGCCCGGATCCGCCTCTTCTCGGGTCCCTCTTCTGTGCTCCTCCTGTTCAGTGACCCCATAGCAAGCAGCTTGCTATGGGGGCACCCGAGCTGAGTCACAGCTCCTTGTGTCTTTTTAGACCCGGCCCCACCCCCTCTCTCCCCTGATTGGCTAGCTGACTTTGACAACCATGGGAGCCAATGGCATCGCTGCTGTGTCTCAGCCAATCAGGAAGAAGAATCTCGGTCAGCTGAGACACTCGTGGACATTGCTGGACAGAGGGGGACCTCAGGTAAGTATGAGGGTGGCTGCTGTACACAGAAGGCTTTTTATCTTGATGCATAGAATGCATTAAGATAAAAAACCATCTGCCTCTAGAACCGCTTTAATTACATTAAGGGCACTTTCACACTGAGGCGCTGAGGTGTCGGCAGTAAAGCGCCGCTATTTTTAGCAGTGATTTACATTTTTGTTTTAGCGGCACTTTTCAGCCGCTAGCCGGGCGCTTTTTTCCCCCAGCCATACAAACTTTATGGCTGAATTCGCATCGCACAGACACCGCATACAACCAGAGCAATGTGCTGCGAATCACATGCAATGTCTGTTTACACCAGTGTGAACCCATTTCTTCTATTTCCTCTAATAAGGGTGAATTGTTTACAAAATCATTGTTTCAAAGCAATCAATTCTGGCGAATGTACTGCTCACTAAATACATTATATGTTAGTGTGAACTAGATTTCTTATTGATGAATGGAGATGTTGGCCAAACGGCTCAGCAGACAGCAAGCATGCTCTTTTAAAAGCTTCCAAGTTCTTTGTGGCTGAATTGCGACACGCGATCGATGAACTTTACCAACCGACCACTTTGCTTCCTAATACGCAGTAGAGAAATGCCACCTGGAATGTGATTGGTTGCCGTCGGCACTCGTTTTCCAATCCAGAGAAATCATTTGTTTCCTCTCAGTGTAGATGATGATTTTATGTAGCGAAATCCCCAAATTTTTCTTTTCCCCACAGAAAAGGCTGGAACATGGGAAAGTTTGTGTTATTTTGGCTCTCGCTGAGATCCAGCCAAGTGGGAATGAGTGTCGCTGAGCTGTTTATGGGAGTGTGACCCTCTAATGTCACATGTTGGGGCTGCGTTCTCTGATCACAGCTGGAAAACCGGATGGACCTTCCAGTGCTTTCCTTTAATGGAACGTCTTTTTGTTTATTTTGAGGACTGCTGAAAATGTAAATTGGTGCTGGGATTGGTTCTTGCAGAAAGTAGTCAAAATGTTTAGAACTGACCCTGTTTTAAAATATCTATCTTTCCATTTTAATGATATGTCTGTTTTGGACCCAGTGATGTCATCATTGGGTCTCTGTGGTTCTCTCTGCAACACAGGCAGATCCTGGCTGGAAGGGACCGGCAGGGTTCTGAAGATGTCACAAACCGTGCCCTACCTCGTTACCCCACCAAGAGTTCTGATGCTAGCATTAGGCTGGCTCTTGGGAGTTCTGTAATATCAAAAATCCTTGATTGGTGGATGTCAGTCTGGAGGGGTGGGTGTTCCTAGTTGGGTTTCTAGGCTGTCCTAGATAATGCGATACTGAGCCTTCATGATTGAAAGAACTGAAAGCCAATTAATGAAGGGAACAGGCCAGGGGCACCAATACTGGGGATGGCTATGCTAGAGGCCCTTCCCTGTGCTATAGAGGTCCTTCCCTGTGCTATAGAGGCCCTTCCCTGTGCTGTAGAGGTCCTTCCCTGTGCTGTAGAGGTCCTTCGCTGTGCTGTAGAGGTCCTTCGCTGTGCTGTAGAGGTCCTTCGCTGTGCTGTAGAGGTCCTTCGCTGTGCTGTAGAGGTCCTTCGCTGTGCTGTAGAGGTCCTTCGCTGTGCTGTAGAGGTCCTTCGCTGTGCTGTAGAGGTCCTTCGCTGTGCTGTAGAGGTCCTTCGCTGTGCTGTAGAGGTCCTTCGCTGTGCTGTAGAGGTCCTTCGCTGTGCTGTAGAGGTCCTTGTCCTTCCCTGTGCTGTAGAGGTCCTTGTCCTTCCCTGTGCTGTAGAGGTCCTTCCCTGTGCTGTAGAGGTCCTTCCCTGTGCTGTAGAGGTCCTTCCCTGTGCTGTAGAGGTCCTTCCCTGTGCTGTAGAGGTCCTTCCCTGTGCTGTAGAGGTCCTTCGCTGTGCTGTAGAGGTCCTTCGCTGTGCTGTAGAGGTCCTTCGCTGTGCTGTAGAGATCCTTCGCTGTGCTGTAGAGGTCCTTCGCTGTGCTGTAGAGGTCCTTCGCTGTGCTGTAGAGGTCCTTCGCTGTGCTGTAGAGGTCCTTCGCTGTGCTGTAGAGGTCCTTCGCTGTGCTGTAGAGGTCCTTCGCTGTGCTGTAGAGGTCCTTCGCTGTGCTGTAGAGGTCCTTCGCTGGCAAAAAAAAAGGGAGAAAAAAAAAGGCAGGTCGACTGGAGTTTCTGTTTATTATGTGTTTTGGTTTTAAAGAGATGAGGTGGCAACCCTAGCTGTGATCCAACTTAGAAGGTGGCTACGTTTGTTCTTCATGGTCCCACTGTATGTAGGAACGTAGCCTTGTCTACATAGCGTAGTCTTGTTTCCTCCTGGGATGGACAATGAAGTATGGGATTTGTAGTGTTCATGGATAAGTGCATCGCTCGTTCCAGACAAATGGAAATGAGGGAGAAAAGCGGAGGTTTGGTAGTTTGCGGAGGAGGCGGAAAAACAGAATATTGCATGAAAAATAGATTCTAGGGCCATTCGGAAATGGATGTGTATGGATGATTCTTGGAGAATAAGGTTGGTGTCACTTTATAGCTCCTGGCGATCTTTACATTGAAGGTGATGTGGGTTCTCTTCCAGTCTTTATTTTTCCAGGGGGTAAGGTAAGTAGGTGTGAGGTATACATGGTGGAGTCACCTGGTCCCTCCCCGTCACATGGAGGTGTGGATCTGAGTCCGGTCTCGGAGCCGTTACATGAGCATAAATGCATCTGTAGATTGGCGGGTCCATCCTGTGACAGCTGGCAGTCTATAATGGCTGTGCGAAGTTGCTAGATATTGGCAGGAACTGGAATATGTTGTATATGCCGATCCAGAGCATCCCAAACATGCTCAATGGGTGACATGTCCGGTGAGTATGAAGGCCATGCAAGAACTGGGATGTTTTCAGCTTCCAGGAATTGTGTACAGATCCTTGCAACATGGGGCCGTACATTATTACGCTGCAACATGAGGTGATGGTCGTGGATGAATGGCAGAACAATGGGCCTCAGGATCTCTTCACGGTATCTCTGTGCATTCAAAATGCCATCAATAAAATGCACCTGTTTGTTGTCCATAGCACATGCCTGCCCATACTATAACCCCACCGCCACCATGGGCCACTCGATCCACAATGTTGACATCAGCAAACCGCTCACCCACACAATGCCATACAAGCTGTCTGCCATCTGCCCTGTTCAGTGAAAACCGGGATTCATCCGTGAAGAGAACACCTCTCCAAAGTGCCAGACGCCATCGAAATGTGAACATTTGCCCACTCAAGTCGGTTACGACGACGAACTGCAATCAGGTAGCGACCCCGATGAGGATGACGAGCATGCAGATGAACTTCCCTGAAACGGTTTCTGACAGTTTGTGCAGAAATTCTTTGGTTATGCAAACCAATTGTTGCAGCAGCTGTCCGGATGGCTGGTCTTAGACGATCTTGGAGGTGAAGATGCTGGATGTGGAGGTCCTGGGCTGGTGTAGTTACACGTGGTCTGCGGTTGGGAGGCCGGTTGGATGTACTGCCAAATTCTCTGAAACACCTTTGGAGACGGCTTATGGTAGAGAAATGAACATTCAATTCAAGGGCAACAGCTCTGGTGGACATTCCTGCAGTCAGCGTGCCAATTGCACACTCCTTTAAAAATTGCGACGTCTGTGGCATTGTGCTGTGTGATAAAACTGCACATTTTATTGTGGCCAGCCTAAGGCACACTTGTGCAATAATCATGCTGTCTAACAGTATCTTGATATGCCACATCTGTGAGGTGGATGGATTATCTCGGCAAAGGAGAAGTGCTCACTAACCCAGATTTAGACAGATTTGTGAACAATATTTGAGAGAAATAGGCTTTTTGTGTACATAGAAAAAGTCGTAGATCTTTGTGCTCAGCTCATGATAAATAGGGGCAAACACAAAGGTGTTGCGTTTATAATTTTGCTGCTTGTCTATGTGCACTTGCTCTAGACCTTCTTCCCGGTAGTGAAACCGATTTACCATGGCTAAGAAATGTGCCACTTGTGGTCTCTACCCAGGTCTTAGAGGACATGGTGACCACGCAGGAGACCCATTGAGAGGCAGTTGTTGCACTTATTTTTTTTATTACAGGTACTTATACAACACCTTTTAATATATATATCTAGATATATAGGCCAGTTTACTGTCTTCAGACTTTTAGGGGTCATTGGGAGCAGAAATTGTCCTGGCGTCTGTGTGAGTAAACATTGCAGGGAGTAACAGTACCTCATGGTTGGTGTCCGTTTGAGGGATAGTGCTCCCATCCTTGGTGTCGTTGGGAAAAATAGTGCTCCATCAATGGTGTCAGTGGAAAGAATAGTGCTCCATCAATGGTGTCAGTGGAAAGAATAGTGCTCCATCAATGGTGTCAGTGGAAAGAATAGTGCTCCATCAATGGTGTCAGTGGAAAGAATAGTGCTCCATCAATGGTGTCAGTGGAAAGAATAGTACTCCATCAATGGTGTCAGTGGAAAGAATAGTGCTCCATCAATGGTGTCAGTGGAAAGAATAGTGCTCCATCAATGGTGTCAGTGGAAAGAATAGTGCTCCATCAATGGTGTCAGTGGAAAGAATAGTGCTCCATCAATGGTGTCAGTGGAAAGAATAGTGCTCCATCAATGGTGTCAGTGGAAAGAATAGTGCTCCATCAATGGTGTCAGTGGAAAGAATAGTGCTCCATCAATGGTGTCAGTGGAAAGAATAGTGCTCCATCAATGGTGTCAGTGGAAAGAATAGTGCTCCATCAATGGTGTCAGTGGAAAGAATAGTGCTCCATCAATGGTGTCAGTGGAAAGAATAGTGCTCCATCAATGGTGTCAGTGGAAAGAATAGTGCTCCATCAATGGTGTCAGTGGAAAGAATAGTGCTCCATCAATGGTGTCAGTGGAAAGAATAGTGCTCCATCAATGGTGTCAGTGGAAAGAATAGTGCTCCATCAATGGTGTCAGTGGAAAGAATAGTGCTCCATCAATGGTGTCAGTGGAAAGAATAGTGCTCCATCGTTTTGTTTGAGTGGGAAGAAAATGCCCCATGAATGGTGAGAGTGGGAGGAATAGTGTCCCACCAGTGGTGTCAAAGTGGAAAAGTGCCCCAAGGGCCAGAAAAAGGCAAGCAAAGGGCCACATCCGGCCCCCAGGACGCAGTTTGGAGACCCTTGGACTAGAGCAACGGTGTGTCTCCAAAGCTGGAACGGTGGAAGTAAACAGGAAGGGGCTAAGTAAAGTCTGGAGGTGATCAGCATCACTAAAATGGGGGGGGGGGGGGACCTGTTTTTTATGGGAACTGTATGTATGTAATACAAATGTACTTGCTGTATTAAATCTAATACTTGTAGTATATAATGGAATATTCAGTTTTGCTTCTGTGGGGTAATTACACAAGATTCCTTCTTCACAGTCCGCTGTGCTCTCATTTCCTGTGCTTTTGCTCGACTTTCCTATTACTTGCAATGCAATACAGATGTAAATAGGATGACTACATGTTTCGATGGGTTTGGGTTACATCTGCAGCAGACTTCTCTGGATATTGATGTCTCTCTTCAGATACAATTCTGGAAATAATTCTGCTGATGCTCAGAGGTCTCCTCATTCTCAATGTCGGCCATACAGCTTTTTATATAAAAAGGATTGCATCCCTGATATTGATACCCGCTGTGTATGTCTACTTTCCTTCTGCCCTGTACGGTGACGTCACCGGGGATTCTTTATGAAAACCTGACCTAAAGATTAGAGCCCTTCCCATTTGATCCTTCCGCCTCTATTTTGAATTTATCCGGTAAAGCTAAAATAAATCGGACGCTGTCAGTCGTTTTAGAAATAGGCTGCAGATTGTTAAGAGCGGTGTATAGAGCATGGGTCTACACAGCATTTGAAGAGTTTTAAAGTGGTTGTTAACCCTTACATATACCCAGTGTAGTGGATGGCCTCAGGTGATACAGAGAGGAAATAAATCCTTCTACATAAGTTGTACCTTTTTTATCTGCAGCCCTCTCTCCTATACAGCTGTTCAAAGTCGAGAATTTACACAGCATTTCTGAGTTACAAAAGGCAGGGAGTGGGGTTCTGATGTCACACACTGCACAGCATAGAGAGGAAAGCTGAGTGTAAACTGAGACCTGAGAGGAGGGAATGGACACACCCCCTTCTATACAATCTCATAAGGAAATATGCACAGCTGAGGCTGGCAATCACATGCTATGGGGGGGGGGGGGGGGCGGCATCTCCTGGGTTTGGCTGGTGTTGACATAGACCAGGTATCAGTAAATCCAAACAAAAATACTGTCCCATCTGGACCTCTGTGGTCCCACCATTTAGGAGCTGGTTCTTCACCTCAGTTGCCACCACCACTGTTATCATTATCACAGCGGAGAGGAGAGGGAGCCAGAACAGTTCTAAATACGAGCAGGGGGGGCACAGCAGCTTTGGATGGAGGGCGGGAGCAGGAGCTGCCAGAGTTACCTTTTTAGGTTAATCAGCAGGTGATTGGTTGCTAGGATGCAGTTCGGTCCTAGCAACCACTTACTTGCTGATTAACTTGAAAAGTTAAATTTGGCAGCTCCCTCTCCTGCCCTCCATCCAGAGCTGTTCTGTCTCCCGCTCCATGTGAAGGGAGGGCAGAGGACATCAATGTGGTGGTGGTGGGGGGGGGGGAGGATGCTGTGAAGGGGGGGCAGAGATCACTACTGTGGGGGGGGGGGGGGGGGGACTGATGAGAAGGTGGGAAGAAGATACTACTGTAAAGGGGGTTTAAGGACACTAATATAAGAAGACGGTTGTGATATAAGAGGAGGGGTTACTGTGATGTGAAGGATCTGAGTTATCACACAAATATGTGATTCAGACCTCTGCTGAAAGAAAATTTTACTGCCCGGTCCTCCGTTAACTATATTATTTAGGCCCCTTTCACACTTGTGCGTCTTGTCCTGCGACTTGGGACTGCAAAGCCGCATTAAAGTCATACCCCATGATTTCCAATGAGTACCATTCATATCTGTGCGAATTCAAGTTGCACTGACTTCAAAGTAGTCCCTGTTCTACTTTGGTCCATCTTTGATGCGAGTTGAGGTCCATAGGCCTTAAGTTTACACAGGCATTCCCTAAAATCACGGCCGCAAAATCGTGGCAAAACAATGCGACTTTCAAGTCGCGGCAGTGTGAAAGGGGGCGTAATATCCCTGCCATAGACTGTCAGAAGTGAGTCATGCAGATAAAAGAGGAATAAAACAGAAGACCGAAATTACACAAAGTACTTTGGATTGAGGCAAGTACAGACTATGGAAGGACATGCTTTGTTCATTTTTCATTTAAGAGGTTTACAACCACTTTAAGCAAGCTTTGCACCGCTTTCTTCAGGTCTTTAAGCGTCAATTTCATTTTTTGCACATGCTACAAGTTTGACTTTGGGATAGAAAGTGATTTAAAACCCTCAAAACATAGTTTCTGAGGCAGAGGCCCTGTAGAATAAAAAGATGGTAATTGATCAGATCTTTGTGGTTTTTTATTTTTGTTTTAGCAGGCTGATGACTTTTTATTGGAAAAAATAGAAGCAAACCCATGGCTACTATTGCGGTCAAATGCTTCTTTTGACCCTTTTATTGGTTACAGTAGACATGAAGTCCAAAAAGTGAAGATTTATTATGTCAGAAGCAGCGCCTAGAAATATTGATTGTGCTTAAACATTGCCCTGAATGCACTTCTATCTGGAATTCCGCCTGATAAAAAAGTGAGGTTGCCTAGGCACTCTCGTGCCAAAGGTCTCATAGCTGCATATCTAAGGCACTACTACCTTTTGGCTAAAATTTTATAGAGATTTGGTAATGTCACTACTGGGCTGCCTATTGTTTTCCTTGCTGGTGGCTCTGAGATGCGGAAGCAAAGCCATGCTTCTACCAATATGGCCGCCACATAACTTAAAGTGGGACTTTAGTCAGTAAAATGATGTCCTCCTAGATCACTTCAGGTTGGCCCCTTTTGCAGGTATAGCTGTGTAATACATTAAAAATAAGTGCCTATGATGTTTAAAATGCAGTAATAGACTGTCTCACCCTGCTCTTCACATGCGCAGTTGCTTCCTTTTTTTTAGACACTTTTAGGCACTGCTAAGTTTGTAGAGGCCGATCTGCTCACAACCTTAAAGCAGACTTAAACCCTCCTATCCTTTACAGCCAAGGAAGCTGCTTCTCTTTGATCTGCAACTGGCATGGTGCTACACATGTGATCACTTATGACACCAGCCATTTGATGGTTTGGTTGAGGAAACGAGCAATCTCGGTGTTCCAGGAATGCAGTTTTTCTAAACTGTTAAATTGATGGGTTTAGTTCCGCTTTATGATTTACTACTGCTCAGGGGCTCTGGGCTTCAGCAAAATAACGGCCTCCAGCAAGGAAACGGGAACAATGCTGGCAGCAATTCAAAAGCACATACTAATTTTAGTAACATAATTATTGATGTGGACTGTATGTTCCTTGCTAAAGAACATTCTTTTTTTGTATTTGGTTGTTATGGGTAAAGTTTCACTTTAATTGCTATCATTTTTTTGCTATGTGATAACATTTTGCTGTGATAGGTTCTTTTGTTACTGAAACATAAGGGGGCACCTTACCTGAAAGCCAACCGCTGTGACGTGTACACCCTCCGTCATGCTAATACCACAGGATCTCCAGAGGGCCCCAGTCCCTCTCCTGGCACACAGCAGGTGATTGACAGCCTCAGCTGTGCATGGTTTTCCTATGAGATTGTGTAGAAGGGGGTGTGTCCCTTCCCTCCACTTAGGTCTCAAATTACACTCGGCGCTCTTCTCTGTTCTGTGCAGAGTGTGACATATTAAGGCAAGAAAATGCATGCTTTAGAAGCCTGTAAAAAAGAGAAATATGCAGATAAACATATACAACTTATGTAGTTGGCTTTGTTTCCTCTCTGTGTATGACCTGCGGCCAGTCACTTCACTGGGTATATGTAAGGGTTTATGATCACTTTGAAGGATTCAAGACGGCTGCTTGACTTGCGTCGCTCCGATTAGAACGGTTCCATTGCACAGAACGGGACGCTACTTGTCAGACGACTAGATCGCCTGACAAGTCGTCCCAGTGTGAACCGAGGCTTAGCGAGACATTTTTCTTCTTTATCATGCTGTAACCCATCATCTCGAGGAAGCTGGAAGAGCTGGCAACATCTAACCAAATCCTCACTGAGGATGGTCATTAAATGACTTTTTGGCTACCAGTTCTAAGATCTGAGGTTACAAATGTTTAACTGTTGGGATAAAGTGATTTGTGTAGAATAATTGGCAAGCCGGGTGGAGTGATGCTTTTCTCCAGATCTGAATGGTGATTGTGCTTGGAAGAACATTCTAAGAAAGTTCAACTTTGAGATGCATAAAGAAAGCTAAAGATAAAAAAAGTTCTTTAAATAATAAGGTTTAAGGCTCCCTTCACATCCTGGCGTACGGGGGTGACAATCGAGGTAAAATCGCGCAAATAGAATCGCGGGACGCCCGTCGCCAAAAAGAAGCTCATGTACATATTTTGGACGAATTGCGGGAAAATTGCGCTGCGTTTGGGGTGCTATTGAAATTGATGGGCAACGCACGGGCGTCCTGCAATTTTCCGCTATTGCGAATTGTGGGCAGAATCGTGGCGATTCCGCCCAGGATTCGGAACGCAGAGATGTGAATGGAGCCTAATTGCATTAAGTTGGAGAGCAAATTCAAGGGAAAGTTAAAGCAGTTGTAAATTGCTGGACAATTTTTTTTTTTTTTGTACCTGCAAGGTAAAGACATAATGTGCTAGTATGCATCGCATACTAGCGCATTATGTTAAACGTACCTTAAAACAAAGCTGTTCCAGTGCCGAGATGTTGTGGGAGCCGCCGTTCACAGCACGTTACTCTGAAGAAATGACACGGGTGGCCGTTCCTTTTAGAGCACCAGTGATGTCACTAGAGCATGTACAGTAATTATCTCCTAAACGGCGCACGTTTAGGAGATATTTACACTACCTATAGATAAGCCTTATTATAGGCTTGCCTATAGGTAAAAACAAAAGATGGAAGTTTATTCCACTTTAACTGCTTGCCGACTGCCGCACGCAGATGTACGTCAGCAGAATGGCACAGGCAGGCAAATGGGCGTACAGGTACGTCCCTTTTAAATTTACCGCCTTTCGCCCGCGCGCGCTGCACTGCGGGAGCGTGCCCGCGGGTCCTGGGAACTCGATGTTCTCTGGCGGCCCGCGATTGCGGTGTGGAGAGGTACAACGGGGAGATGCATTTCTCCATTCTGCCTTGTGTAATGACAGAGATCACTGCTCCCTGTCATCGGGAGCAGTGATCGCTGTCATGTGTATAGTAGCCCCTCCCCCCACAGTTAGAATCACTCCCTAGGACACATTTAACCCCTTGATCGCCCCCTAGTGGTTAACCCCTTCACTGCCAGTGTCATTTACACAGTAATCAGTGCTTTTTTTATAGCCCAGATCGCAGTATAAATGACAATGGTCCCAAAATAGTGTCAAAAGTGTCCAATCTGTCCGCCATAATGTCACAGTCATGTTAAAAATCGCAGATCGCCGCCATTACTAATAAAAAAAAATTAATAAAAAAGCCATAAAACTATCCCCTGTTTTGTAGACGCTATAAATTTTGCGCAAACCAATTAATATACGCTTATTGTGATTTTTTTTTTTTTTTTTTCTTCAAAAAATATGTAAAAGACTACATATCTGCCTAAACTGAGGAAAAAATAGTTTTGTTATATATTTTTGGGGGACATATATTATAGCAAAAAGTAAAAAATATTTTTTTTTTTGCAAAATTGTTGCTCGTTTTTTGTTTATAGCGCAAAAAATTAAAAACCGCAGAGGTGATCAAATACCACCAAAAGAAAGCTCTATTTGTGGGGAAAAAAAGGACGTCAATTTTGTTTGGGTACAACCGCAGAATTGTAAGTTAAATCGACGCAGTGCCGAATCGCAAAACGTGCTCTGGTCAGGAAGGGGGTAAAATCTTATATATATTATATATATATATTTTTTTCTGTTTTTAGTGACCACAAATCCTTTGCAATATTAATTGATTGCTGACTACCCTATAGCAGATTTACTGCTACTGAGCGGCCGTTCTGTGCAAAATCCCATAAACCTAGGTGATTCTGCACTTCTGGGTAGGGGGCGCACCTTTTCTGCAGTGATTAGTCACAGCAGATGCCGATCAGTGGGTGCTGACCAATGGAGCTCTGGATATGTAAAGGCAGAGGTCTGTCCTGTCAGCGGGGATGTGCTGCATTTTGTTTCCCTACAAAGCAGGGAATAAAACCCAGCACCTCCATTAATAAAAGTAGCACACTGTGTACACAAACACACTGGTTAGATGCACAGTTAACCCTTTAATCACTTTATATGTTTAACCCCCTTCCCAGCCAGTGTCATTAGTACAGTGCCTGTGCATATTTTTAGCACTCTTCATAGAGCTGCACAATTAATCGTTAAAAAATGGTGATCTCGATTCAACCCCCCCTCGCGAGTTTCCCCAATTCTTTCATGTAACAAGTGTAGAGACTTCTCTGCTCACTCAGCTGTCAAAAGAAAAAAACTGGGCAGTCTGCCAAGTTTTTAACAACATTGTCTGTGCTAGTAGATTGCCAGAAACATTGTAACTTTCTTGGATCAAAGGGATAAACTTCTGTGTGTAAATGCAGGAAGTTTAACCACTTAAAGTCTAAACCTTTTTCTGACACTTGTTTCTCACAAAGTTAAAATCATTATTTTTTTGCTAGAAAATTAATTGGAACAGAGACCCTAGGGAATAAAATTTCGATTGTTGCAATATTTTATGTCAAACTATATTTGCCCAGCGGTCTTTCAAACGCAATTTTTTGGGAAAAAATACACTTCAATGAATTAAAAAAAGAACAGTAAAGTTGGCCCAATTTTTTTGTTTAATGTGAAAGATGATGTTATGTGGCGAGAATCGTGATCCAACTTCTAAGCAAAAAATTCAAATTTTAGCCAGAATCATGCAGCTCTAACTCTTCACTGTATTAGTGTCACTGGTTCCCACAAAGTGTCAGTGTCAGATTGTCCGCCACAATATCTCAGTCCTGCTGTAAGTCACTGATTGTCACCATTACTAGTATATAAAAAAAAAAAATTCTAGTGTGTGTATATGTGTGTGTGTGTGTATATGTATATGTATATGTGTATGTGTATATACAGTGGCTTGCGAAAGTATTCGGCCCCCTTGAACTTTTCAACCTTTTGCCACATTTCAGGCTTCAAACATAAAGATATAAAATTTTTATTTTTTGTGAAGAATCACCAACAAGTGGGACACAATTGTGAAGTGGAACGAAATCTTTTGGATTGTTGAAACTTTTTTAACTAATAAAAAAATGAAAAGTGGGGCGTACAAAATTATTCGGCCCCCTTGCGTTAATACTTTGTAGAGCCACCTTTTGACAGCTGCAAGTCGCTTGGGGTATGTCTCTATCAGTTTTGCACATCGAGAGACTGAAATTCTTGCCCATTCTTCCTTGCAAAACAGCTCGAGCTCAGTGAGGTTGGATGGAGAGCGTTTGTGAACAGCAGTTTTCAGCTCTTTCCACAGATTCTCGATTGAATTCAGGTCTGGACTTTGACTTGGCCATTCTAACACCTGGATACGTTTTATTTGTGAACCATTCCTTTGTAGATTTTGCTGTATGTTTGGGATCATTGTCTTGTTGGAAGATAAATCTCCGTCCCAGTTTCAGGTCTTTTGCAGACTCCAACAGGTTTTCATCCAGAATGGTCCTGTATTTGGCTGCATCCACCTTCCCCTCAATTTTAACCATCTTCCCTGTCCCTGCTGAAGAAAATCAGGCCCAAACCATGATGCTGCCACCACCATGTTTCACGGTGGGGATGGTGTGTTGAGTGTGATGAGCTGTGTTGCTTTTACGCCAAACATATCGTTTTGCATTGTGGCCAAAAAGTTCAATTTTAGTTTCACCGGACCAGAGCACCTTCTTCCACATGTTTGGTGTCTCTCCCAGGTGGCTTGTGGCAAACTTTAGACGAGAGTTTTTATGGATATCTTTGAGAAATGGCTTTCTTCTTGCCACTCTTCCATAAAGGCCAGATTTGTGCAGTGTACGACTGATTGTTGTCCTATGGACAGACTCTCCCACCTCAGCTGTAGTTCTCTGCAGTTCATCCAGAGTGATCATGGGCCCCTTGGCTGCATCTCTGATCAGTCTTCTCCTTATCTGAGCTGAAAGTTTAGAGGGACAGCCAGGTCTTGGTAGATTTGCAGTGGTCTGATACTCCTTCCATTTCAAAATGATCGCTTGCACAGTGCTCCTTGGGATGTTTAAAGCTTGGGAAATCTTTTTGCATCCAAATCCGGCTTTAAACTTCTCCACAACAGTATTACGGACCTGCCTGGTGTGTTCCTTGGTCTTCATGATGCTCTCTGCGCTTTCAACAGAACCCTGAGTCTATCACAGAGCAGGTGCATTTATACAGAGACTTGATTACACACAGGTGGATTCTATTTATCACCATCAGTCATTTAGGACAACATTGGATCATTCAGAGATCCTCGCTGAACTTCTGGAGTGAGTTTTCTGCACTGAAAGTAAAGGGGCCGAATAATTTTGCACGCACCACTTTTCAGTTTTTTATTTGCTAAAAAAGTTTAAAATATCCAATAGATTTCGTTCCACTTCACAATTGTGTCCCACTTGTTGGTGATTCTTCACAAAAAATTAAAATTTTATATCTTTATGTTTGAAGCCTGAAATGTGGCAAAAGGTTGAAAAGTTCAAGGGGGCCGAATACTTTTGCAAGGCACTGTATATATATATATATATATATATATATATAATTTTTTTTTTATATATATAAAAAATACATATTATATACAATCTCTCGCGCGCTCTCTCCATCTCTCTCTCTCTCTCTCTCTCTCTCTATAGATATAGATAGAGATATATATATATATATATATATATATATCTAATGTATATCAGTTTGTGGATGCTATAACTTTTGCACAACCTATCAATATACGCTTATTGGGATTTTTTTTTTAACCAAAAATTTGTAGCAGAATTGTGGCGTAAATTTATGAAGACATTTTTATTTTATATTTTTTATTGAATATGTTTTATAGCAGAAAGTAAAAAATATATATATATATTTATTTATTTTTTGGTTTATAGCGCAAAAGATAAAAGACCCAGTGGTGATCAAATACCACCAAAAGAAAGCTCTAATTGTGGGAAAAAATGCCATACATTTCATTTGTGTACAGCGTTCCCTGACCACGCAATTGTCTGTTAAAGTAATGCAGTGCCGTATCACAAAAAAATGGTCCGGTCATGAAGGGGGGGTAAAACTTCCAGAGGTTAACCCCTTTGTGACAAGGGTTGACGTTAACGCCCGCACATGTGCATGGCTGGGTGGCCAATGTTTATGTGCTGAGTGCTTGCACTCTGCCAACTCCCAGCACAAAGACCGCTCTTTGTTCGGACTAAAACCTGGTACATACTATTAGTTTTTTTCCGTTCAACCCACTGGTCGGAGCCACTGTACTAATGATTGAACGTTAGTACAGCGATCTCCCCGGCTGAGCTGTTGTGTTCTGATCAGTGGTTCCAGCTATTGCCGGTTTTCCAGCATGTTCGCTGGGCTGGCTGGCATACACACAGGCCGAATGCCGGCCGACATTCGACCTGTGTGTATGGGGCTTAAAGATGAATAGCCGATGTGACCATCTTCTGATCATGTGACCACAGTGACAGTGGTTTAGATGATTGCCGATCTTTCCCACCCTTGGGCATTCAGAACTGTTGAAAGGGACGCCGGGGTGAAAGTCATATTAAGTTATATAAAAATATACTGTAAGGTAAACTGTACAAATAGAAGGTCTGGCAGAGCTTTTACTTGCATACCTGTGCTCAGATGTTAGCCTGTCCTTTGGCAGAGATCACATGATCAGTGCCTGGGCATTTCTCATGTAACTGTGTGATGGAGCTCTTTATCAATGGAACCACCGGACAAAGTAAAACCTCTGTCTTCTTTCCTTCAATTATTCCTGAAGTTTACTTTTCTTCAGGTTATGGATTGACCTTTAATTATAGTGGTTATTTGTGTGCATTAAAGTAGGTTTGATGGTGCTATACAAGAATTTACTTGGGAAACAGAACTTCTACTGAATGTGACTGCATTGGTTGATGATTGTTATACTAAAATGTTTGTCCTTGCCTTGCAGCACACCTCCCTGGACGGGTACCCAGAGCCTCTCGTTCCTCCAACAAAGTCAAGCAGCAGACAGAGCCTCCCACGATGCCGTAACTCCATCGCCTCCACCACCGACGAGCAGCCGCACGTCGGAAACTACCGCCTGCTGAAAACCATCGGAAAAGGCAATTTTGCCAAGGTGAAATTAGCCAGACATGTTCTCACCGGGAGAGAGGTGAGTACAAGGAGCTTGCTACTCTGGCACTGTAAAAAAAAAAAAAAAATTCTGTAAAAACTTTACATCTCTAAGCCCTGGTTCACACCAGTGCGGTGTTGAAGTCGCACTACTTCAGCGTGACTTCAAAGCAGTGTGATTTTGTATATCTGATATCTGTGTGACTTCATTTAACAGATGTCAATGCAAGTTTCTCTGAAATTGCACAGAAATAGTGCAGGAACCTTTTTCAAAGGTGTGAATTGTTCCATTGCTGCAAATGGGGTGCGATTTGTAATGCGACTTTGAACTGTTGAGTCGCACTGGTGTGAACCAGGGCTTAAGGATATATATTTTTTTTGTAATCTTTATTTTATTTTTTTAACCGCATTCCGATTTTGATGAGACAAAGCACTCATAGTACTTTTGTCCCATCTTCCTATATGCCCTTTTACAATAGCTGCGGTAGGGGGGGACATGCGCATGGCTGACAAGCGCCACCTCCCACTGCATTCCTAATGCCGCTGCTTGGCTTCTGGGAAATACTGGGAGCTGTAGACAGGTGTTCACTTGCTGTCTTCTTGTTAGCGCCAGGCAGCTGTGTGCCAGCTAGCGTTACAGGGCACCTAGAAAGATGTTTGGGTGGCATAGGGTAGAAAAGAAAGCAGACTTTCTCTTTTTTATTGAAGGTGCCCTTTAAAGTATCTAGAGCCAGAACTTTCATATATTTGGATTGTGATCTAGTAAGCAATGGTTAAAATACTATCCTATCTATATATATATATATATATATATATATATATATATATATATATTATTATTATTTATTAATGCCTGTTTCCTGTTGGGAATGTTTCTCTGTATGCCTGTCCCAAAGACACAACATGAAAGTCTCAAGGTTTTTCACCTTTAATGCATGCATTAAGGTGAAAACCTCCATGCATTATGCCCCCCCTTTTTACTTTCCTGAACATGATCGTTCCAGCGACGAGAATGAGCCCAACAGCTCCAGCCTCTGTCTCTGGTCCTCATTGGATATATTCATAGCAGCAGGAGCCATTGGCAATTGTCAATCAAATCCAATGATGTGGTGGGTGAGGCTGAGTCCTGCTGTCTGTGTCAATGGACGCAGCAGCAAGACTCATGAGGAGCGCGCCCGCATGGGTGCCCCCATGGAATGCGGCTCTCCGTGGGGGCACTCGATGTGGAGGAGCAGCCAGGAGCGCCACCGGGGGGACCCCAAGAAAAGCAGGATTGGGGCCACTCTGTGCAAAACCTTTGCACAGAGAAGGCAAGTATACCATGTTTGTTATTTAAAAAAAAAAACCTTTACAATCACTTTAAAGAGACCCTGTCATTAAACAATAGTTTCAACAACAATCTTCCTATAAGAATATATGTGAATATATCTGAACTTATGTAAAATGTATTTTATACATGTTATTTACCTGTAAATGCCTCCTTAGTGTAGACATCCAAAAGCCCTGAGACTGTTGCCGGGTGCCACCATTTTTGATGTGTTGTCAGCATCCCCCGCAGGCTCAGAGCTGTCACTCAAGTGACACACTATAGCATTCCCCTTCACTCTTTTCCTGGCAGATACATGGTATGTAATGTAGGTAGGTGAGGGGGCGGATGAGCTGGGCCAGCACGGAGAGTTAGATGCTTTTATAAGAACAAGGGGCTTTGACATGCAAGGGGGGAGAGGTCTGTCCTAGGGAACTCACTCTCCTGGAGTAGTCACATTTTCTAGCATGTTACAAAGGAATAAAACATAATTTATGGAAAGCAAACCACTGCAAGTAAGCATTTAAATACTTGATTTTTCTGTGTTTTCACCTGCAAATTATTAATTTGGTGTCAGGGACTTTTAGGATTAAAGCTGAACTGTATGCCCGGGAAGTTTGCAATCTGTGAATGAGATAGGACATGGCTTTGATTCAGGACAGGGCACAAAGCCAGCATCCTATTCCTGGGCCATTGTTGTCTGGGTAATACTTTATATTAAGGGATTGCACTTGTATCGTCTCATTCTGTGTTTGAATTTACAGCCTTTTAACAATTTCCCAGTACACAGCAAAGGGAGTTTAGATGATGCTAATGGACTAAACAGCTGTTCACAAATGGACTTCAGTTTGGTTTGACTTGGCCATGTGCAGTAGTGAATTTATTGTACTTTGGGCTCTGGGCTGCTTTCAATTTATGGGCCCCTCTGCCATTTTAATAGGATATTGTATAAGGCTGTGTGTACTCAAGACTTCTAACATGATGGCAGTTATAATAGGAAATATGCTTCCATATATAGGGAAAATGTACCTTTTTATCTTTTTAACCACTTGCTTACAGGGCACTTAAACCCCCCTCCTGTCCAGACCAATTTTCAGCTTTTAGCGCTGTCGCACTTTGAATGACAATTGCGCGGTCATACAACACTGTATCCAAATGAAATTTTTATCATTTTTTTCCCCACAAATAGAGCTTTATTTTGGTGGTATTAAATCACCTCTGCGGTTTTTATTTTTTGTTAAAATTTTTTAAAAAGACCGAATTTAAAAAAAAAAAAAATTATATATTTTTTTTATATTTTGTTATAAAATTTTGCAAACAGGTAATTTTTCTCCTTCATTGATGTACGCTGATGAGGTGGCACTGATAAGCACCGGTAGGTGGCAGTGATGGCCACTGATGGGTGGCAATGATGGGCACTGATGGGTGGCAATAATGGGCACTGATTGCTTACACTGGCAGCACTGCTAGGTGGCACTGATTGGCACCACTGGTGGGCATTGATAGGTGGCACTTGTGGGCATTGATAGGTGGCACTGCTGGGCACTGTGGGCACTGGCAGGCACAGATGAGGCATATATGCCTCCTTCCTCTTCAGGACCGATGTCCCTTGCACAGAGGCTAGTGATCGGCTTTTTTTCACATTTACCGAGCTTTTGTTCACATCATGTGATCAGCTGTCATTGGCTGACTGACAGCTGATCACATGGTAAGGGGCCGGGATCGGCCCCTTACTCGGATCTGTGATCACCCGAGTCTCCGTGACTCGGTGATCACAGCGCGCGCGCCTGCACAGGGGAGGACGTCCTATGACGGCCTCCCAGAAATTGAGGTCCGCGCTGTGGCCGTCATTCGGCTATGACCCGGACCTCAAGTGGTTAAAGTGTATTTCCACTTGCGCAGCCAAATTTGGAAAACATCTACTTTTAGATTTGTTACGTGTCCCAATTCACATAGCAGAACTTTAAAAAGAAAAAATGCAGCTTTCCTTTTTTAGATGCTCAATTCTGGACCCAACAAGGAAAAATTCTAAGTAGTTTTCTTTGTTTTTGAGGTGCCTGGGCCGTGTTGTTGCCATAATAACCCCTGTACTGTGCAGGCAGATCTTCATGAACAATTGTAGCTAGATTTGAACACTGTCTGTCTGTCCTAACAAAAGGTTAATGTTCTAGAGGCTGGGCTTCTTGTATTGTATGTTGATGAGGACAGTCTTGGGACAGGCTAACTGACATTGTTCAAGAATTCTTACAAAGTCACTTTTAACTGAGAAACCGCAAAAAGTAAGAACAATTTAAAGTTTAGGGTTATATAAAAACATACCGCCTCAGTGCTGCAGCAGTCAGAAGTGGCTGGCTCAGGCTCTCAGCGGTTTGCCTCAAAAGTCTCAAAAAAGTTTGGACAGGACCATGTTTACGTTGGTGTGGCATCCCCTCCTCTTTTACCAACACTCTGTAAACATCTGGGAACTGAGGGGAGCAGTTGCTGGGGTTTTGGGAGAGGAATGTTGTCCCCTTCTATCATGATAGAGGATTCGGCTCAACAGTCCTGGCTCTTCTTTGTTGTATTTTTTTTTTTTGTTTCAAGATGCGCCAAATATTTTCAATTGGTGAAAGGTGTAGTCTGCAGGCAGGCCAGTTAAGCACCTGGACTCTTCTACTTCGAAGCCATGCTGTTGTCATAGATGCAGTATGCGGTTTGGCACTGTACTGCTGAAATATGCAAGGCCTTCCCTGAAAAAGATGTTGTCTAGATGGTAGCATACGCTTCTCTAAAACCTGGATATATTTTTCAGCATTGATAGTGCCTTTTCAGATGTGCATGCTGCCCATTCCATATGCACTAATGCACCCCCCATACCATCAGAGATGCAAGCTTTTGAACTGAGCACTGATAACAAATTGGAAGGTCCGTCTCCTCTTTAGCTTGGATGACATGGCACCCATGGTTGCCAAAAAGAATGTCAAATTTCAATTCGTCTGACCACAAAACGGTTTTCCACTTTGCAACAGACCATTTTAAATGAACTTTGGCCCAGAGAAGAGGGCGGTGTTTCTGGATTGTGTTCAGATATGGCTTCTTCTTTGTAGGATAGAGCTTGACCTTACATTTTTGGATGGCACGGCGTGTTCAGACAGTGATTATTATTTTTATTTTTTTTTAAGTATTCCTGAGCCCATGCAGTGATGTCCATCCCAGAATCATGCCTGTTTTTAATGCAGTGCCGTCTGAGGGCCTGAACATTGTGGGCATCCGATATTGTGTTTTGGCCTTGTCCCTTACACACTGATTTCTCCAGATTCTCCAAATCTTTTTGATGATATGTACTGTAGATGATGCTTTTCCTTATTAGTACCACTTACTTTGCCAGCTTTTTGTTGCCCTGTCCCTACTTTTTTGAGATGTGTTGCTGCCATCTATTTCCTTCTTTTGACCTTTTTTTAAAATGGTGCATTTGCTAATCATTGCATTCAGTTTTTTATGTATATTTTATGCAGCGTCCCAACTTTTTTGGAATTGTGTGTGTGTGTGTATGTATGTATGCGTGTGTAAAAAAAAAATATATATATTAATAATAAAAATAATAAATATATATATATATCTCTTTATGTCATGTGTAATAGTTTCATTTTTTTTTTACAATTTTCTCTTAACAGGTAGCAGTGAAAATAATTGACAAGACCCAATTGAATCCTACTAGTCTACAGAAGGTAAGATGGAAGCACAATCTTCAATTTCTTCAAGTTCAATTTTACCCCAGTGTTGCACTAGAAGAGTTTTCTACATCAGAATATATATTTAAATGTGTGTTGAGATTACATGTAATCTACAATCGGATTTTTATTCTTTGCATACCTTTTTTTTATCCTGCCTTCTCACAGTGCTCCTTTTTACTAAGGGCAGATGAAGCCATCTCTCTTTACTTCCTTCTTTTGCCTGAAAACACTGGGTCTGCCTCCTGATGTGTGTGACAGTGCACATCCTCTGAGGGGGGAGGCACTGGTAATGTAACCTTCCCAGGATGCATCTTTGAGGCCCTGGTTACATCACCAGTGCCTCACTAAACCAGGAAGTGGAAAAACTGTGATTGTAAGTTAAAAGCAAAAAATGTTTAATCAATGTAAGCTGATTTAATACTGGCATGCAGAGTTGGATGCTGATGTAATTTTTAGTAAAAAGTCAGCTATAAGTTTTTTTCTTTTGAAAGCCTACATTTTGATTGGTTCAGGTGACAAAATGTGGCGCAATCGATATCCTGCCACCTGGCTCTATACTTGGGATGCTGGGAATGAGCTGGACATTGAATGGCACAGAGAGGAAAAAAAATTTGGGAGGGAATTATTTTTTTTTTTGGCAACGACCTTCTTTTTATTTATTTTATTTTTTTTCTGCGTCAATTTGAAATTATACACAGGAAAATAAGAGCGTTGGTTTTAAAAATGAACTAAATGGGGTGTTTTTGGAGGGGGGTTGCAGTTTCTATCATTTGCTGCTCATCAATGCAGTGGCTAACCAGTGGTGATTCAGTCTTATTATTTCAATATAATTATTCCGTTAATTCAATCCATGCTACTAAAATGATTTAATTTAATGCTAATTGCAAACAAATGATAAGTTTTGTTAACGTTATCGATTTTGATTCTGCCAAGTTGATCAGCCAGATTTCTTCTGATCATTCGAACAAATATCTGCATGTTTTTCGCAGAACTGTTCATAATAGAGACAGATTCAATTCCTATTTTTTAAATAGCCCGTGTGTTTTATGACTAATGGATCTGGGGGTTAATCAGCAGTTAAGGCCTTTTTAAGGTCTCTCCGCTGATCCCCGTTGAGCTGGCAGATTACAGGTCCCCATCCGCTCCGCTGGTGCAGAGCGGACACGGACACAGTCCGCTGTCGGATGGAAACGTTTCCATCCGATCCGCTAGACAGATGGCGAACAGATCCCCCTTTCCATCTCTTTTTAGCGGACCGGATCGGATGTCGGCAGGTGTTAATGGATACTGCTGCTCCAAAGAGAGCAATGGATGGTCCGATCGGGTCTGCCTGTCAGTTTTTTCATCTGTGTGAAAGGGGCCTAAAGGGCAAACCTGCATATTTATACTTAATGCTGCATTGCCTGCACCCATCAGCACATATACTGCACATCTTCAATTTCAGTTATGGGCTCATGCACATGGAATGGAGCTTAAAAACAGCACATATAAAAAAAATGTATTTCAGTGGCCAGAATGAATTAATATTATAAATTATATATTCTGGCCAGTGGAACGCATTTACGCTTAACTCCATGTGTGCATAAACGCACATACTTGGAGGTATTTTTTCTGCCAAGCTCTAGCAGAAAAAAAAATCCAGCATATTTTGAGCATAAATTCATACACCCTTGTACATGAGGCCTTTAAGCGGAGTTCCACTCTTTTTTACAAGTTTGTCTCTTCTCAATGCCCCCCTGGTGTACATTCCTAAATGGATATGGATTTTTTTTGTGGGGGGGGGGGGGGGGGATTTTAAATACTTTACTTTAAGAGATCTGGGTGGCACTTCCGGTCCCAGCTGCCTAGGTGATGACTTCATTGGGAGATTCCCATGGACTCATGGGATATCGGAGTCCTGTACCCCAGGAGTCCACGGGATTTTAAATCCCTGGACTGGCTGTGTATGGCACTGACCGCTCAGCATCCCCATAGGCAAGTACAGCAGGGAAGGGATGAGGGGGTGATGGAAGGTGTACAGTGCTTACCTTTTAAGGTTAACTAATGCCCTGTACACACGACCGGTTTTGCCGTCGCAATAAACTCTGAAGGTTTTTCCGACGGAAGTTCCGCTCAAGCTGTCTTGCATACACACGGTCACACCAAAGTCCGAAGGTCCAGAACGCGGTGACGTACAACACGTAAGACGGGACTAGAAAACGGAAGTTCAATAGCCAGTAGCCAATAGCTTCCGTCTCGTACTTGCTTCAGAGCATGCGTCGTTTTTGGTACGTCGGAACAGCATACAGACGAGCGGGTTTTCCTGATAGAAATTAGTTCCGTCGGAAAAATTTAGAACATGTTCTCTATCTAAGTCTGAATTTTCGACGGAAAAAGTCTGATGGGGCATACACACGGTCGGAATATACGATGAAAAGCTCCCGTCGGACTTTTTCTGACGGACATTCCGCTCGTGTGTACACGGCATAACACTTTAAGCACCATGGTTGCTCTTATATTAAGGAACCTTTGGTTCAGATGGATTGAGCGCCTGGCCCCTCCCTCTTCTGTCTTCAAAGCCTCACTATTGGCCCATTTATTGTGTTGACAGCCTCATTGTCCACCAGTGAGGCTTTGCCAGCAGTCTTAAACTATATTGTCAAAAGTATTGGGACACCTGCCTTACTTTAATGACATCCCAGTCTTAGTCTGTAGGGTTCAATATTGAGTTGGTCCACCCTTTGTAGCTATAACAGCTTCAACTCTTCTGGGAAGGCTGTCCACAAGGTTTAGGAGTGTGTCTATGGGAATGTTTGATCATTCTTCCAGAAGCGTATTTGTGAGGTCAGGCACTGATGAGGATGGGCCTGGCTCAGTCTCCACTCTAATTCATCCCAAAGGTGATCTATCTGATTGACGTCAGACCACGCCCAAACTCGCTCATCCATGTCTTTATGGACCTTGCTTTGTATACTGGTGCGCAGTCATGTTGGAACATGAAGGGGCCATCCCCAAACTGTTGCCACAAAGTTGGGAGCATTAAATTGTCCAAAATGTCTTGGTATGCTGACGCCTTAAGGCTTAATGTACGCGAGACGTTTTTACAACCTCTCCTGAACGGGTTAACTTGACAGATGATAACCCACGTTTAAACCATCCGTTTTGCCGCGTTTGCATGCTGTTTTTGCGTTTAGAAGCGTTTGAAAAAATTATTATTTTTTTTTTTTAAAAATAGCCAAAAATAAAAAACGCCTGTAAACGAAACGTGGCTAAATGCGAGTTACCGTGTTTAGAAACGTTTAGCGCTTGAAATACCTCTGAACTCAGCGTCTGAACTCAAGTTTAGAGGCCTTTTTAGCAAAAATATGAGTTCAGATGCTGAGTTTAGAGGCATTTCAAGCGCTAAACGTTCCTAAACGTGGTAACTCGCATTTACCTGAGTTCGTTTACAGGCGTTTTTCATTTTTGGCTATTTTTTTAAAACGCTTCTAACGGACGTTCAGAGGCAGTTGGATGCTTTTTTTCAGCTGCCCCTGAACTCATCCAATGTTATCTTATCAGTACATGTACACAGGTTTGTTTAATGTTGTTTTTAGGCAGTTAAGTTTAGAGGCCTTTTTTAGCAAAAAAATAACTGCCTAAAAACGACATTAAACTAACCTGTGTACATGTACTGATAAGATAACATTGGATGAGTTCAGGAGCAGCTGAAAAAAGCATCCAACTGCCTCTGAACGTCCGTTTACCAGCAGCCGTGTACATGGGCCTTTGGCTTCATGTACACGGGACGTTTTTACAACCTCTCTTGAACGATTTAACTTGACAGATAGTAACCCATGTTTAAAACGTCAGTTTTGCCGCATTTTCATGTTGCGTTTGCGTTTTTTAGAAGCGTTTCTAAAAAGAAAAAAAAAATTTTTATTTTTTTTAAATAGCCAAAAATGAAAAACGCCTATAAACTAAACGTGGGTTACCGCGTTTAGATGCGTTTGGCGTCTGAAACGTCGGAAACTTCGGCGTCTGATTAATTTTTTTGCCTTCAAAAAAAGGCCTATAAACGCAACTGCCTAAAAACGACATTAAACAAACCCGTGTACATGTACACATAAGATAACATTGAATGAGTTCAGGGGCAGCTGAAAAAAAGTGTCCAACTGCCTCTGAACGCCCGTTTAGCAGCAGCAGTGTACATGAGGCCTTAGAGTTCCCTTCACTGGAAGTGAGGAGCCAAGCCCAACCCCTGAAGAACAAACCCACACCATAATCCCCCCCCTCCACCAAATGATTTGGACCAGTGCACAAAGCAAGGTCCATGAAGGAACTTTACTGGCCTGCACAGAGTTCTGACCTCAACCCGATAGAACATCTTTGGGATAAATTGGAGCGGAGACTGTGAGCCAGACCTTCTCATCCAACATCATTGCCTGACCTCACAAATGTACTTCTGAAAGAATGGTCAAACATTCCCATAGGGGAAGCCATTTTTTTCACATTTGTCATCATTAGAAGAAACATCTTCCACTGCCTTCTCTAATAGACTATACCTCACTATATAGAGGAGTTCATGGCTGTGCTTTTGTCCATTATAGACTCATTGCCATCGTGGTTAGTTTGTGCTTTACGTTCACATGCAATCTTAGTATTTGTTTGTGTCATGTATATATGAGTTTATTCATCATCATTCATGCACTTGTCACTTTTTAGTGTATGTTTGCACATTTATTACATTTTTTTTATCACTTATTATTCATTAGTTGAATACTTACTCCGAAGGTGATCCTGGGGGGTTTCGTATTCCCTAAGCGCTGCATTTCTTATTTTTTTTATTTGTATACACAATTTGTCACGTTGTTGATAGCTAATGATTTTTAGTCATTTTTATTTTTATTTTTTTGTGTTTTACCGGTAGCGCAACTTTTTCACATATTTCATAGACCAGTGATGGTGAACCTTGGCACTCCAGATGTTTTGGAACTACATTTCCCATGATGCTCAAATACACTGTAGAGTGCATGAGCATCATGGGAAATGTAGTTTCAAAACATCTGGGGTGTCAAGGTTCGCCATCACTGCCATAGACACACTCCTAAACCTTGTGGACAGCCTTCCCAGAAGAGTTGAAGCTGTTAGAGCTGCAAAGGGTGGACCAACTCAATATTGAACCCTACGGAATAAGACTGAGATGCCATTAAAGTTTGTGTGTGTAAAGGCAAGCGTCCCAAGACTTTTGACAGTGCGTTTCTCCAGTCCTCTCCCACCCTCATATAGAATAACATACTTGTATATAAATATTCATGTCTATAAGTCCTCGGATTGCTGTGTTCCCAGTAACCTGTGCTGTATAGAGTCACATCCTTTTATGGATCTGCAGACTCCGAGCTCTCCTGGCCCCGGTGTTATGGCCGGTCTGAGCTCCATGTCTGAGATATGGCTCTTCAGGGTGAAGTGCGTTGGAGAAGGGGGGGGGGGACTCATCAAGCTGTCTAATACATCTCGTTGCTTGATGCATCAGCTCATTAAACAGATCAGATTGAAGTGATATTTTCTCTACTATAAATATCTCTGAGCCGCCCACTGAACATTCAGCCGTGTGCAGTATTGATTAGCGGATTGGCAGAGCAGTTAGTAATGCTGAACTTTATAACCCAAGACTGAGCGACCTGCTGCCTTACAGATGTTGGAAAACCAAAAGTCTCAGCATGTTCCCCCTGATCAACAGCCACATGCTAATTATTCAATGCCAATAATAGAATACTGCTAATTCTGCTATCTGGATGATGTTAAATGGAAAACAGCTGTGACCTTGGTATTCGTTTTCAGTTCACCCACCTCTGCCACACTACATAGCCAGAGGGTGATCCCACTCTTTAGAACGGGGATCTTCAAACTACGGCCCTCCAGCTGTTGCGGAACTACACATCCCATGAGGCATTGTAAAACTCTGACATTCACAGACATGACTAGGCATGATGGGAATTGTAGTTCCTGAACAACTGGAGGGCCGTAGTTTGAAGACCCCTGCTTTAGGACTTGCAGCTTCCTGTTCACTTTCCCTCCTCTATCCTGTTCATTTGAGTTTGACTGCCTTTCACTTACCTTGTCAGATCTCCCAGGTTTTCACTTTTATTTAGGGTCACTACAACACCTTGCTTTTTCTTTTTTTTTCTCCTCCAAATGGGTTAAACAACTTTGGCCAATATTGTTATACAGTGCTTTATTCTGATTGGCTCTCTATGCTGGCATTCTCGCTCTCAATTCGATTTTTACAGGAGATTAAGTCTTTAAAGATAGAGATTTTCATGTAATTATCCTACCAGTATTTAGAAATACATTTAAAGCTAAACTCCAGCTTAATTTTTAATTTCCTGTTTAATGCTCCACCTTGCAGTAATTCCTTTTTTCCACTAGATGTCCTCAGTCTTCAGTGTTGAATGTCGCCCAGCATCATTCATACTGGAGGATGGAGGACATGCTGTGAGTGCAGGGTATCGTGAACGTGACCCCAGGGGCGTTGTCACAACACCAGTGCCCTCTGAGTGCATTGACATGGTTGGTACCACACTTCATTGAGTACAGCTCAGTGCAGGAGAAAACGCAAAAAAGAAGAGGACATTGCATGTTATGTGACCAGCCTGAAGACATCTGGTAGGGGGCTTAAATGAATTGGCTATGGACAAACTGCTAAAGACACAACTAATTCATGTATGTGAAATACTTTAACCAACAAAGTATTTGTGATTCTCTTGAAATTAGTTGTGAACAGCACTGGGGTTGTCGGTTCGAATCCCATCCACGGCACTACTGCCTGGAGTTTGGATGTGCTCCCTGTGCCTGCATTGGTTTCCTATGGGTACTCTGGTTTCCTCCCACACACAAAAGACATGCTGCTGGGTTTATTGGCTCTTGTCTAAATTGGCCCTAGTATGTGTAAATGTACAATATATACAGTTGTGCTCATAAGTTTACATACCCTGGCAGAATTTTCACAGTTGATTGATAATAAATGGCTTCAGCCAAACACTAACCATGAGTGAAAGAAAAGTTTTTGTGTTCTCATTCATATTCTCTGAAAAATGACCAAGAAATCATAAATTCTGCCAGGGTATGTAAACTTATGAGTATAACTGTATGTAAAGTGCTGCGTAAATTGATGGCTCTATACAAGTACCTGTAATAAAGAAAATAGAGACTTTTTAATACAGTTAGAAGTATGCAGGCATCATAACTGCTTTTGTTTATTTTCAGAGAAGAGCGTTCTTACCTCCATGTTAGCCTATCCCTCCATGTTAGCCTATGTGTCCATACACACTCAGGATCTGTTCACACCTGGGCTATTGGAATCGCCATGATTCCAAATAGTGGGACGCTTGTGCAATGCCATTGCTTCTTAATGTAACGCGGTAAATCGCCCTGCAATCGCGGCAAATCATGATGTCTTTTAAAAGAAGCTCTGCTCTTTTTTGAGCAACAAGCATTGCGATTTGCCACGATTGCAGCGCGATTTATCATTGTGAAATCAAGGTGCAATAAGGGTGCCATTAAGAAGTAATGACATTGCACAAGCATCCTGCGATTTCCTGCAGTTTGGAATTGCGGACGGACTTGCAGCGATTCTGCCCGCGATTCCAATCGCCCAGGTGTGAAGGAAGCCTTAGGCATTTAAGAGCATTTAGAGGCAGAAAAAAAAAACATTACATCAGACCTGTTGCTCTCGGGAGAGGAGTGCCTAGATGCTCGGCTCTTATAGCGTTTGAATGTTGATTCATTTCAGTGGCTAGAATAAGTTAATATTCTGGCCAATGGAATGGATGAACACCTGAACATTTTTGCAAAACGCGACTTTAGTGTTTACCGGGAGAAAAGGCATTCAGAAGAGCTTGGCAAACGCCCAGTGTACCATCAAGCCTTACAAGGTTAAAAAGTTCTGTCATGTGAATATGCATCTCTTCTTCCTGATAGTGGGAGGCAGGTTTACAGGACACTGTGCAGACACAGTGCTTCTTTATTCCTTAGTCTGTTGAGCCTGAGGCAATATCCTGGCTGCAGGCTGTATTCGAGCAGGGGGTATGTGCAAGACGCAGGCTGTGATTGGTTGGGTGAAGGGGAGGTGGAGTGCCAGAGGCAGGCTGTGATTTGTTGGGGCGGGGTTGTGCCAGAGACAGGTTGTGATTGGTTGGGGGGGGTGCCATAGGCAGGCTGTGATTGGTTGGGGGGGTGCCATAGGCAGGCTGTGATTGGTTGGGGGGGTGCAAGAGGCAGGCTGTGATTGGTTGGGGGGGATGCCAGAGGCAGGCTGTGATTGGTTGGGGAGGATGCCAGAGGCAGGCTGTGATTGGTTGGGGGGATGCCAGAGGCCGGCTGTGATTGATTGGGAGGGGGGGTGCCAGAGGCAGGCTGTGATTGATTGGGGGGGGTGTGCCAGAGGCAGGCTGTGAGTAGTTGGGGGGATGCCAGAGGCAGGCTGTGATTGGTTGGGGGGGATGCCAGAGGCCGGCTGTGATTGACTGGGGGGGGGGTGCCAGAGGCAGGCTGTGATTGGTTGGGGATTGTGTGCCAGAGGAAGGCTGTTATTGGGAGGGGAGTTGTGGTGGCTGAACAAAGTCCCCAAGGCAGGCTGCTGTGTGTTTGCACAGTATCCTGTATCTCTGATCGGCCAGCCAAAGAATGAAAACTGACCACGCTTTCACAGATCAGCTTCTGTACTTTGTGTGGTCAGATGTGAACAAGGAAGAAAGGTGACTTGCAGGATCAACTATGTACTTCAGATAGACGTACGTGAATATGATAGAGGTTTATAAAATATGCATATGTGAACACATACAGAAAAAAACATGTTTAGGGTAACATACACTTTAATCTATTTGTGATTCACAACATTGCAGTCATCAGCATGACACCACTATTTTCCGTTGAGCGCTTTGCAGCTTCCTGTGTCACGCGCCTGATCACCAGAATGTGAAATTGGCATCTTCATACAGCGGAGTGCCCACCCGGACCACCTTCTTCCCCTGTCCGAACACCTCCCCCCCTCTAGCGCCCAGTGCCTGAAAACCTTTAATAAGCACTCTGCAGGCAGGAATGGCTTATAGTGCCCCCTTTTTAATTTTTGCTTTGTTGGGAGAGAAGATACTGTAAAGGTAGATTGAGTAGGTTCCTTCAAAATACAATTCTACTGAGAAGATAACAGCAGTCATATTTTTTTTTTTTTTTTTTTTTTTTTTTACATTAACACAACTCACTCGTCGAACCTGTTTAATGTGAGGCTGCTGAATAATCTGTGGCTTGCTCATTAGGTGATATTCAGCATTAGTTTGCAGGAATTATTCCTAAAGCTGAGAGGCCGGTTGGAAGTCGGCTGATTCATAGCGGAGCCGAGAATTCGCGGTGCGACCTTTCACCTTCAGACTTTGTAGAAATTAGAGGGAGAATAGAATCTATCCATCGTCTATTGTTCATGGCTTGTGTGTCATTCTAATCTCCCCCGGCCTTTTCTTTCATCCTCCGGAGTCCGCTTATTCATCATAGTGTCACCATTTGTAAAGCAAATGCCGGTTTGATAAATCTGAATTTCGGGCAGATATAAAAGACACACATTGATGCAGCTCTGTATTCATTAAAACATCATTAAATGTAGGCAGTGTATATATCTGGCCTGGTATCCGCCTCTTACAGCCCCTGTTCAGCAGAGCTGGAGTGTGAGAGAAAGAAGCAGCATAAGAGACCAATCTGTGTATGTGCTGACTAGAAGCATGTTGATAGGAGTAGAAAGCAGAGTGACATAGAAGAGTTCATCACTTTGCTGCTTCTCTTTTCACTGGCCAGTCACAGGCTTAGATGGGTTGAAAGATGCTGGCTATCAGACTGAGGACACCTAGCGGCAGAAAGAGTACTTTTGGAGGAATTTCTTGATTAAAGGTAAATATTAAAGCAAAATCTAATTTTATTAAAACATTTTAATGAGCTTTTCATTTTTTTTCTCCTGATTGGCTGTAGTTCTTTTCATATAAAGCCCAGTCCCAGCTTACAAAAAAAATGTTCTGCCCTGTAGAAATGTTGGAAAAACGAGTTCTGCCTGTAACACTTAAAGCAGAACTACACTGCATCAGAGCTCCACAAACTAAAAACACTATTATTATTATTATTTTTTTTATTCAAAACAACCTCCCCTCCATCCATCCATGTCTCCATGCTTTGTTTTGTTGAGAAATCACTTTGAAAAATACCCTCCTAGCATTTCTTGAGTAAGGGCAGATGATTCATGTAGCATTTAGTTCCTGGAATCCATCTGCCCTTAGGTCAGGCATACAAGAGAGGGTGTGCTTAGCTAAACCCCTCCTCCCCTGAAAACTCCTGGGATTGAATAATGTGTTAAAAATCCCTTTGTTGCATCATTTGCAAATAAATGGAAATCACCTAAGGCCCCTTATAGATTTGTGCGACCTAAAAGGTTGTGTGATTTTGCTGCAATTTTACCACCATTTTTTGCTGCAATTTTGACACAACTTGATGCAATGCCTGTGTAATGTTGAGGTCTATGGACCTTAAGTCACATCAAAGTTGGACCAAAGTAGTCCCTGCCCTGCTTTGAAGTCACACAGATATGAATGGTACTCATTGAAAATCATGGGGTACGACTTGTCATGCGACTTTGCAGTCCCAAGTCGCAGGATAAGTCGCACAAGTGTGTAAGGACATAGCTCCCAACTGTCCCTGATTTGGAGCAATGTCCCTCTGTCTCCCTTTCCCACTCATTTGTCCCTCGTTTTGGTCTGATCTATATAAAATGCACTTTTTATCTATCAAAAAGTGTTTTCCAGTGCCAAACCTTTCATCTGTTTTCTAAATTGCTGCATTTGTAAATTCCAAAAGCCATTATAAAGGAATATTAGTGGTAAAAAAAAGAGCACTTGTGAATTTAACCAATCTTGTTTTTTTTTTTGTACCATTGTCCTTTAAGGGGACGTGGCAAATGGCATGTCCTATGCCTGCATACTTTTGCTGATAGGTGTCCCTCATTCCCATATCA
Organism: Lithobates septentrionalis; assembly: GCA_037952835.1. NCBI lineage: Eukaryota > Metazoa > Chordata > Amphibia > Anura > Ranidae > Lithobates > Lithobates septentrionalis. Next base: position 395,940 of record JBBDGP010001814.1, on the reverse strand, counting down.
AAAAGTTGGGAGGTATGTAAGGGGCCTAATTCTAATCTAACAGAACTCTCATCTCGGGACATATATAGTAATAATAAATTAAGAACAGGTATGCCTTGGAGGTAGCCTCTTCCGCCGGACCATGTTTCATGTTACCATATTTTGGGTGGAACATGAAACATGGCCAGTTTTCAGATCCTCCATCCCTTCCTACTTAGAGGGATGAGCGGTTCCTCCTCCTCCTCCTGCCATGTATAAAATCAGTGTGATTCCGCCTGCACTGCCTCCTTATTCCTTTACAGAAACATGCGGAAGGAAAAAAAACTACAAGTCTGATCTGCCATCCCGGCAGAGTAACTGTAGTTCTCAATAGAGCACAATGGCCGTGTTTCCAGATCACTTGTAGTTCATGGATACTTCCTCTGGCTCTGTAGCTGTACAGACCAGGGGGCTGGAGGAAGAGCCTACAGAAGCCAGAACATTGCACCCGCAGTTCTCTGATTAGAGTGCAATGTTTTACAGGCTGAAATACAAAATAACAATAATAATAAATGCACATGTTACAGGGTTTATTTAAAAAAGTTTTTGGCAAAAGGTGGAATGTTCCTTTTTAAGGATAAGGACACGGTAGAAGTCCAGACTCGCTCAGTAATAGCAGGTATTCCTTGAGGATGGAAAAGTCAATAAATGAGTAAATCAAGCTTTTTCTGGTCGCACAGGAGAATGCTGGGAACTTGGGAATCTGGAACAGCGGCAAGTCATTCTCTGCAGCATTCAGGACCCGACCACTGCCAGAGAAAGAGGGCATTGTCAGTCTGGGGGAGGGGAGTGTTGGATAAAATCGCAGATTTAGATACACTAAACAAATTGAAGCCAAACTCCAGCTAAGAGCCAGTTAACACCACATGCAGTCCAGTGCGCTTTTTTCTGCATCAAAAACGCATGGGTAGTAGGTTATATGGTTTTCAATGGCCTAGTTCACACCAATGCGTTACAGTTCCAGAAAAATAAAAAGTAGAACATGCTGCATTTTGTCTCCACTCAACTGTACTGGAACGCAGTAAAGCGCACCGGAACACACCTAAATGCACTGGAACACACATGTCCTTCTTTAAGGTGAAGAAAAAACAAAACAAAAAAACTCTCTAGCAATACACACTAAACTGAGCATGTGCAGAGTGCCCCCAAGGCTCTGTTATATCAGGAGATGGATTGGGGACTGTGGAAGAATGGGAGGATCGGAGAAGATGGGATCAAACAGCCTTTTTACAGGAGGATTAACCCCCTTCGGTTCCACAGTGAGTATAACAAGCATGCTTTGAGCAAAAAAAGAGGTTCTGGGCGCAAAGGCTTGGTCACTATACCTGACTCGCAATGAATAAAAGTTATTAAGATAAAAAAATGAGAGTCCATTTGTAATTAAAGAGCATGCGTTACTGCATATACAGACTGATTTTACTGTTGTGGGTTTAGTAACACTTTAATGCCTATAGTTCTGGAATAGGTTGTCCAGCGAGCTCTCATGTAGGTGTGATGGTCACGTGTTCATCAACTTTGTCCAAATAGTCGAAGTCTGAGGAGCAACTAGTATTTTAGAAAAGGAGGTGACCATTGTAGCCCCCACATTTCTCGGGTACAGTTTTTGTTCGGTGACGTGCGTCTGGACGTGCTGGGCCTGGCCTGCTACTGTTTCTGCATGGACAGCTTTAGCTATCAGCAGCGTCATCATGACCACAGTCCCCGGGAGCGCGATTAGAAGCAATCTACAGTCCGCTCAATATCGCTAATGGAACAGAAGCCAGCATTGAATAATTCAGCAGGATAAAGAGCACATCCCTAATTTTATTACCCATTTTTTTTTTACCTAAGTGCTGCATATTCTGCTACAGAGGCCTTGAGAAATCAAGACACAAGATGAATGCAATGTAGTAAATGACAATGCAAAGAAAATAGAAGGACCTATTCATTTCTGATGGCCATCCAAATGTATTAAATTTTGATGTCTCGCCATAAACCTCGGCATAAAAGAAGGCCATGGAGCCCTGTGGTGTCTAAATTGGTGACGTAGACTGACGTATCTGCTGGTTTTTTTACATTTTTGTGGCCTTGCAGTCCCCTCCAACCCCTCCAACCCTGCCTCTTTCTACTTTGACTGGTGGCCATGGATGATCTGTAGAGACATGAAGGCCCCTAGTGAACAAAACAATATGGCTGCTGCCATGACTCGCTTAAGTTATGTGTTGTCTATTACTGTTTAGGTCACGTTTATTTCAGAAGAGAGGCAGTGCATGCATGGTAACTTTATAGATTCATCCACAGTGGATGGCCAGAGCTAAGATACAAAGTCAAGAAAGTTGAAGCTTCACCAAGAAACTTCAAGAAGAACTCCAGAATCGGCAAAAAATCCCCTATTAGAACTTTGCAGGGAAAAAACAAACATGTTATACTTACCTGTTCTGTGCAATGGTTTCTCACAGAGCAGCCTGGATCCTCTTCCTTTTGTGTCCTCCACCAGCGCTCCTGGCTCCTCCCACTTGCCAAGTTCGCCCAATAGCAAGCCTCTTGCTATGAGAGCACTCGAACAGACTTGCTCCCAAGCTGCGCTCTGTGTGTCTACTCTCACACAGAGCGTGGCTCAGAGCCCCCCCCCCCCCCCCCCTGTCGTCATTGGCTCACTCGTTGTATTGTTGTGATTGACGGCAACAAGAGCCAATGACTCCCACTGCTGTGTGAGCCAATGAGGGGAGAGAGACCCTGGAGAGCCGCTGCTCTAATGCACACTGCTGGATCGAGACAGGGCTCAGGTATTAGGGGGGTCACTTGGGGACCAAGAAGGTTTTTTATCTTAATGTATATAAAGCATTAAAGTGGAACTTCACTCTCCCAATCAACATTGATTATTTTTAATTCTCATGCTGATAGCATTAGTAAATAGATAGGAAAGTATATCATATTTACTTGTTTTACACTTTTTTTGTTTGTTTACATTTCTTTAGTTACTTTCCGGTTTCTTGCCTAGGCAAATTATGTCATACATCCCAGAAATCTTTAGGAGAGAAGGAGGGGTTTTCTCAGCTAAGCACACACACCTGCATGCATACTTGAGCTAAGGGCAGATGGATTCCAGGAAGTAACGGTTACATGAATAATTTGCCCTTACTCACGATGGCCACAACCAGAAATCCTAGAAGATGTTTTTCAAAGGGATTTCTCAACAAAATAAAGCATGGAGACATGGATGGATGGGAGGGTTGGCTTTGACAATTAAAAATGACTTTGTGTGTTTGGTTTATGGTGCTCAGATACAGTGTCTATCCACTTGAAAGTGGTTGTAAAGGCACACAGTTTTTTACCTTCATGTGTTCTATGCATGAAGGTAAAAAAAACCTTTGTGCAGCAGCCCCCCTAATAATTTACTGGATCAAGAGAGAGCTCAGGTATGTCCAGGAGAGCCTTGCCTCGCCGTTGACTTGCACTTTTGATTGGCTTTTGACAGCAGCCTGAGCCATTGGCTCCCATTGCTGTCAATCACAGCCAGTTAGCCAATCAGGAGAAGGAGGGTTTTTTTCAGCTAAGCACACGCGCCTGTATGAATGCTTTTTGTTTACCTTAAAGTGATATTAAAGCTGAGTTCCACCCAAAAGTGAAACTTCCGCTCATTTGTCTCCTCTCCCCCTCTGGTGCCACAATTGCCACAATCAGAGGGGGCAAGGACCGAGTGTGAATGGACACACAGACTCCCGCGGGTCGGGAGCGCGCATACTTGGGTGCCCCCAGAGCAAGCTGCTTGCTCTGGGGGCATACAGCAGGAGGGAGGAGCAAGGCGTGTCGGACCCGAGAAGAGGAGGATCCGGGCTGCTCTGTGCAAAGCTGCTGCACAGAGCAGGTAAGTATAGCATGTTTCTTTTTTTTTTTTTAAACAAGGCTTTAAAGCAGTGTTCTGCCCACAAAATAATAATTTAAAGCCAGCAGCTACACATACTGCAGTTTCTGGCTTTTAACAATAGGACACTTACCTGTCCTGGAGTCCAGCGATGTCGGCAGCGCAGCAGATTTTTCCATCAGCTGTTGGGTGCTGCCGCCACCATTGTGGGTAAGGGTACCCAGCAGTGTAGCCTTACGGCTTCACGCCAGGAACCCTACTGCGCAAACACGAGGCCCCGCTCCTCTCTCCTACTGGCCCAGCGACAGGGAGCCCTGCGGTGATGTCATGGACTCCCGGAAGTGGGAACAGGATACCTGTTAAAGACAGGTGTCCTGTCCCTCCTCCCCCCGAAAGGTGCCAATTGTAGCACCGGAGGGGGAGAGGAGACAAATGAGCGGAAGTTCCACTTTTGGGTGGAACTCGGCTTTAATATCGCTTTAAGGTAAAAAAAAAAACAAAAAAAAAAAAAAAACCCTGGAGCCTTTGAAACCACTTTCAGTGCTTCTTGAAGCTTGTTGGAAGCCTGCTAGCAGCTTGCTTAATGTGGCAATCAGCACTTGGGGGCCATTGTGTTATGACCCTCTCTATCAGAATACATTGATTAGCGGCTATAGTCACTGATCAAGAAAAATCTTCCACTACGTCCCTTTGACAAGTTGATCAACGTCTGTCGAGCGGGGACGGTCACACACTGATCAAAATCTGACAGGTCCCTGCTGAACCCGGTCAAATTTCGATCAGTTTCTGACCAGCTTAAAGGTACATTAAAAACATTTTCAACAAAGACGGTGGAAGGTTCCGTTTGAAAGTAAATCTCCCTTTAGGAGCCCAGAGCGGAAAAAAATAACCTGACGGCCCCATACCCGCGTGTGAAAGTTAATCCAGTTACATTATTTCTGCTGTGATGATTTTTGCTGCTAGTTGTTGTTGTAAATAGCAGCGGAATTTGATGACTCTTTGCAGTACCGCTGAGTTAAATATCACTACGGCGGGCCTAATGTCAGTAATGAATACGTATAGAGCTAGTCAGTCATTTCCCATGGTGCCGGTGGGTTTTGTGCCGTTGGCTCAGTGCCGTTTGGTGACACAGAGCACCCGTTAATCACTGCAGGATGGCGTGTGTCGTTTTCTAAACTTGTATGCTAGCTAGGTGTGATGGCTTTTTATAGAACAGAAGGAGAAACAGCAGTTCCTATAAGGAGCTTCATAGACGTGGGAAGAATGTTGCAAATGAATTACTTGGCGTCTTGGATGAATGGCTAAATCAAATCATTTGAAACAAATGTATTCATGGTGAAGGAATAAGACCCAGGTCCTGTTCACACCAGCGTGTGCTTTGATAAGGGTGACAACCCAAAGCATCTACTTAATGCACTGCACCGGACTTGTGTTGTAGTGCACTACATTGCACATGCGCGTTCTAGTGTGCTGCCATGAAACAATGCCTTGTAAGCCCTTTATAAATTAAAGCTCAAGTTTAATCTGCTTATATTTTGCTTTCCTTGGCTCAGCTGTCTTTCCTTCTTCGACAAGCTAACGAGATTTTTACATAAAACCTGTTTTCATAGCATACTTTATTTTAGACACTGTGATGTCATCACTAGGCCCTTGTTTGTCTATGCCAGCGTTTTCTAAACCCCAGCCCTCAAGGCGCCCCAACAGGTCATGTTTTCAGGCTCTCCATTATTTTGCACAGGTGATTTGATCAGTTTCACTGCCTTAGTAGTTACCACAGCCGTTCCATCTGAGGGAAATCCTGAAAACATGACCTGTTGGGGCGCCTTGAGGACTGGAGTTGAGAAACACTGGTCTATGCAATGCAAGCAGATCACAGATGGTGGCAGAGGCTGCACAAAGTTTCCTAAAAAAAACATCATCCTAGGTAATGCCCACATTTATGCTGAGACTCCATGTTGGAAAGAACATAAATCCATTGAATGAAAGGTGGGGGGGGGGTCCGCCAGGAAATGAGGCAGGCTGTACGGTGTATCTGGAAAGTATCCACAGCGCTTCACTTTTTCCACATTTTTTTTATGTTACAGCCTTATTCCACAATTGAATAAATTCATGATTTTCTTCAAAATTCTACAAACAATACCCCATAATCACAACGTGAAAGAATTATTATTTTTTTTTTAATAAATTTGCAAAGATTTCAAACAATCAAACGTACATAAGTATTCCCAGCCTTTGCTCTAAACTTTATTGAAGGACCTTTGGCACCAATTACAGCCTCAAGTCTTTTTGAGTATGATGCTACAAGCTTGGCACACCTATTTTTGGGCAGTTTCTCCCATTCTTCTTTGCAGGACCTCTCAAGCTCCATCAGATTGGATGGGGAGCGTCGGTGCACAGCCATTTTCAGATCTCTCTAGAGATAGTCAATTGGGTTCAAGTCTGAGCTCTGGCTGGGCCACTCAAGGACTTTCACAGAGTTGTCCCGTAGCCTCCTTTGACTTCTTTGTTATCTTGGCTGTGTGCTTAGGGTCGTTGTCCTGTTGGAAGATGAACCTTCACCCCAGTCTGAGGTCCAGAGGGCTCTGGAGCAGGTTTTCATCAAGGATGTTTCTTTACATTGCTGCATTCATCTTTCCCTCGATCCTGACTAGTCTCCCAGTTCCTGCCACTGAAAAACATCCCCGCAGCATGATGCTGCCACCACCATGCTTCACTGTAGGGATATTATTGGTCAGGTGATGAGTGGTGCCTGGTGTCCTCCAGACATGACGCTTGCCATTCAGACCAAAGAGTTCAATCTTTGTTTCATCAGACCAGAAAATGTTGTTTTACATGGTCTGAGAGTCCTTCAGGTGCCTTTTGGCAAACTCCAGGCGGGCTGTCATGTGCCTTTTACTGAGAAGTGGCTTCCATCTGGCCACTCTGCCATACAGGCCTGATTGGTGGAGTGCTGCAAAGATGGTTGTTCTTCTGGAAGGTTCTCTTCTCTCCACAGAGAAACGCTGGAGCTCTGTCTGAGTGACCATCGGGTTCTTGGTCACCTCCCTGACTAAGGCCCTTCTCCCCCGATTGCTCGGTTTGGCCAGGCGGCCCGCTCTAGGAAGAGTCCTGGTGGTTCCAAACGTCTTTATTTACAGATGATGGAGGCCACTGTGCTCATTGGGACCTTCGATGCTGCAGAAATTTTTCTCTACCCTTCCTCAGATCTGTGCCTTAATACAATCCTGTCTCGGAGGTCTACAGACAATTCCTTGGACTTCATGGCTTGGTTTGTGCTCTGACATGCACTGTTAACTCTGGGACCTTATATAGACAGGTGTGTGCCTTTCCAAATCATGTCCAATCAACTGAATATACCACAGGTGGACTCCAATCAAGTTGTAGACCCATCTCAAGTATGATCAGTGGAAACAGGATGCACCTGAGCTCAATTTTGAGTCTCATGACAAAGGCTGTGAATACTTATGTACATGGGATTTTTTTTTTTTTTTTTTAATAAATTTGCAAAGATTTCAAACAAACTTCTTTATTGTTGTCATTATGGGGTATTGTTTGTAGAATTTAGAGAAAAATAATTAATTTAATCCATTTTGGAATAAGGCTGTAACATCACAAAATGTGGAAAAAGTGAAGCGCTGTGAATACTTTACGCATGCACTGTATCTGATTTGCACAGAGTCTTGTAATGCACAGTGTGAGAACCTCACAGTGTGCAGTGTACGGGAGGGGAGTCTGTGCAACTGTGCAAGACTAAAAGTGGTTATAAAGGCAGAAGGTTTTTTATCTTAAGACCCATTTCACACTGGAGGCGTTTTTTAAGGGGCTTTAAAAGAGCGCCTGTAAAGCGTCTGAAAAATGCATCATCTGCAATCCCAGTGTGAAAGCCTGAGTGCTTTCACACTGGAGTGGAGCGCTGGCAGGACGTAAAAAAAAAGTCCCGCAAGCAGCTTCTTTGAGGCGCTTTAGGAGCGGTATATACACCGCTCCTAAAGCGCCCCTGCGCATTGAAATCAATGGGCAGCGCCGATAAAGCACCTCAGCAGCGGCACTTTTAACCCTTTATGTGGCCGCTAGCGGGGGTTAAAAGCGCCCTGCTAGAGGCCGAAAAGCGCCACTAAAGCGTCGCTTTACCACGGACTCCCCTGCGCTGTCAGTGTTTAAGGCCACTAAAGCGGAAGTAAACCCTCCTATCGTTTTCAGCCAAGGAAGCTGCCATGATCTTGCACATGTGGTTATAACACCAGCCCATTGGATGGTTTGACGTTGATGGTTAAAAGCCCAACCAATGTGACGGTCAGCATTCCTGCAATGCCGGAAATGTAACTGTTTTTTTTTTTTTAAACTATTAGGATGCTTTCACACCGAGACGCTTTACAGGCGATATAGCACTAAAAATAGCGCCTGCATAGCGCCTGTAAAGAGCCTCTCCTCTCCAGTGTGAAAGCCCGAGTGCTTTCACACTGGAGCAGTGCGCTGGCAGGACGCCAAAAAAAGTCCTGCAAGCCGCATCTTTGAGGCCGCTTACTACAGCGCTCCTGCCCCATTGAAGCGCTGCAGCGGCGCTTTGCAGGCGCATTTAACCCTTCTTTGGTTAAAGGGCCGCATAAACGACGGTAAAGCACCTCTAAAAATAGCGGCGCTTTACCGCCGACACCCCCAATGCCCCAATGTGAAAGTAGCCTTAGATTAATCGGTTTACTTCCACTTTATTGCATTCTATGCACTAAGATAAAAATCCTCCAGTGTGCAGCAGCCCCCCTAATACTTAACTAAGCCCCAGCTCAATCCAGCAGACTCTCCCTCCTTGGCTGAGTCAGCAGCGATGTGCCATAGGCTCCCGATGATGTCAATCAAAGTCATGAGCCAATGAGGGGAGAGAAAGGGGGCAGGGCCGGGCCGCGGATCTGTCTGAATGGGGACACAGAGCAGCGGTTTGGCTCGGGTGCCCCCATAGCAAGGTGCTAGCTGTGGGGGCATTCAACAGGAAGGAGGGGCCTGGCGCGCCAAAGAGGGACCTGAGAAGAGGAGGATGTGGGCTGCTCTGTGCAAAACCGTTACACAGAGCAGGTAAGTATAACATATTTGTTATTTTTAACAAAAAACAAACAAACAAGACTTTAGTATCACTTGAAGGCAAGGCTGGCATTTAGATTTAAAGCCCAACTCCTGACCCCATCACCCCCTGGTCTTGTTAAGTGGACTATTCCTGAGGTCATCAAATCCATAGACCTGCTCTGGACATGAGGACGTCAGGAACAGTCAACTGCTGGATCATGGGGGGGGGGGGGGGGGTGTGCTGTTTTTCACTGGAATGGAGGATCAGGTGAGTATAACCTTTTTTGGTAATCCCTGGACAAAAAAAAACAGTTAACTCATGCAGTGCAGGCACAGCCCCACTTTTTTTTTTTTGTCCAGAGTTGGGCTTTAAGTGCTAAATAAAGAAAAAACAGATGACAACAGCCTGCCCTTTTAAAAAAAAGCAAGGAGGCATTGGCAGCTTACATATTTCTTTCCCATTTAAGGCGTCAGTGCTGTCTCAGAAGGCAGGATGCATTATCTGGTCTATATATTTGTCTCTTGTGAACAGCAGTGCCTTGTGTATTGCGGCTCCCTCCTAGAACATGACAAAGCGCACATTTTTTTACTGGGTCAGAGCTGAAGATGTAGTAATTAGACAGCAGGGACCCTGCCAGATAACATACAATGAGATGTCAGCCTCCCTTTTACCCTTTTATCAGTACAACTTTAAATAGTAGCTGTGTCTCCCTGTCTGTATGGCACATTGTGGCCAAGGGTGTCAAGGGGCAACGTACAGCCTAATATACTCATTTTTTTTCCAATGAGTGTTGGAGAGATTGCTTCTTTACCAGTAAAGTAACCATTATTCTTGGAAGATGAATTCTGCTGATATTGTAAAAATAGGGAAAAAACATCTGCAGCAAAACAGCCAAGTACACAATAAAAATACATGGCGAAGGCACCTTTCACACATGCTATCCGATCAGGTCCACCTGTCCATTTTTCAGAAGGACCTAAATGGGACTATCCATTCACCTCTAAGGAGCGACGAATGTCAGCTGTGACATGTCCGCTGACATCCGCCGATATCCGATCTGCCAAATCCAGACGGATGGAAACCCTATTTTCCATCCGTCTATCAGATCGGATGGAATCGGATGAAAACAGACAGGCGGATCTGTTTTCATCCGATCTCCCCATTGAAGAGAGCGGGGTTCTGACAGGTCCGTCTCAGCACAGTGAGCGGAGATGGACCTGTCATCCGCCTGCTCAGTGGGGATCAACTGATCGATCCCTGGGGAGCAAGCGGAGTCCGTCAAAACGGACAAAGCCCTGTGTGAAGGGGGCCTTAATCGTACACTACTGGACACATTCATGGACCCTGGGATATGGGCTCGTACGCTTAGGTGATTGGACCCGGCCAAGCTTTTGAGCTAGCTTTAGAAGTTAAACCTGTTAGTGCCTTAAAAAAGTATTCATACCCCTTGCCATTTTCCACATTTTGTCATGTTGCAACCAAAAACGTAAATTTACTTTATTGGGATTTTATGTGATAGACCAACACAAGGTGGCACATAATTGTGAAGTGGAAGGAAAATTATAAATTGATCAACATTTTTTACAAATATGTGAAAAGTGTGGCGTGCATTTGTATTCAGCCCCCCCCAAGTCAATACTTTGTAGAACAACCTTTCACTGTAATTACAGCTGCAAGTCTTTTTGGGGATGTCTCTACCAGCTTTGCACATCTAGAGAGTGAGATTTTTGCCCATTCTTCTTTGTAAAATAGCTCAAGCTCTGTCAGATTGGATGGAGAGCGTCTGTGAACAGCAATTTTCAAGTCTTGCCACAGATTCTTAATTGGATTTAGGTCTGGACTTTGACTGGGCCATTCTAACACATGAATATGCTTTGATCTAAACCATTCCATTGTAGCTCTGGCTGTATGTTTAGGGTCGTTGTCCTGCTCTAACAGGTTTTCTTCTAAGATTGCCCTGTATTTGGCTCCATCCAGCTTCCCATCAACTCTGACCAGCTTCCCTGTCCCAGCTGAAGAAAAGCTTCCCCACAACATGATGCTGCCACCACCATGTTTCACGGTGGGGATGGTGTGTTCAGGGGGGGTGTGCAGTGTTATGCCGCGTACACACGGTCGGACTTTTCAGCTACAAAAGTCCAACGGACGCTGACGGACTAAAGCTGGCTGGAAATCCGATCGTGTGTGGGCTTCTCCGGACTTTCAACTGACTTTTTCAGCCTCAAATCCAACGGACTTTAGATTTGGAACATGCTTCAAATCTTTCCGACGGACTCGAGTCCGGTCGAAAAATCCGCTCGTCTGTATGCTAGTCCAACGGACAAAAACCCACGCTAGGGCAGCTATTGGCTACTGGCTATGAACTTCCTTATTTTAGTCCGGTGTACTTCATCACGTAAGAATTCGACGGACTTTTGTGTGATCGTGTGTAGGCAAGTCTGTTCGTTAGAAAGTCCGCCGCAAGTCCGTCGAAAGTCCGCCAAAAGTCCGTCGAAAGTCTGTCGGACAGGCTGTCGGACTTTTGTAGCTGAAAAGTCCGACCGTGTGTACGCCCCATAAGTTTTCTGTCACACATAGTGTTTTGTTTTTAGGCCAAAAAGTTAAAGTTTGGTCTCATCTGACCAGAGTACCTTCTTCCACATGTTTGCTGTGTCCCCCACATGGCTTCTCACAAACTGCAAACGGGATTTCTTATGGCTTTCTTTCAACAATGGCTTTCTTCTTGCCACTCTTCCTTAAAAGTCAGATTTGTGGAGAGCACAACTATTAGTTGTCCTGTGGACAGATTCTCCCACCTGGGCTGTGGATCTCTGCAGCTCCTCCAGAGTTACCATGGGCCTCTTTGCTGCTTCTCTGATTAATGCTCTCCTTGCCCGGCCTGGCAGTTTAGGTGGACAGCCCTGTCTTGGTAGGTTTTCAGTTGTGCCATACTCTTTCCATTTTCAGGAGAAGGATTGAACAGTGCTCTGTGAGATATTCAAAGCTAGGGATATTTTTTTATAATCTAACCCTAACCCTATCCCTGACCTGTCTGATGTGTTCCTTCATGAAGCTGTTTGTTCACTAAGGTTCTCTAACAAACCTCTGAGGGCTTCACAGAACAGCTGTATTTATACTGAGATTAAATCACACACAGGTGGACTCTATTTACTAATTAGGTGAATTCTGAAGGCAATTGGTTCCATTATATTTTAGTTAGGGGTATCAGAGTAAAGTGGGCTGAATACAAATGCACGCCACACTTTTCACATATTGTTAAAAATGTTGAAAACCATTTATCATTTCCTTCCATTTCACTCCACACACACACACTATATTGCCAATAGTATTGGGACACCTGCCTTTACATGCACATGAACTTTAATGGCACCCCCAGTCTTAGTCCGTGGGGTTCGGTATTGAGTTGGTCCACACTTTGCAGCTATAACAGCTTCAACTCTTCTGGGAAAGCTGCCCACAAGGTTTAGGAGTGTGTCTATGGGAATGTTTGACCATTCTTCCAGAAGCGCATTTGTGAGGTCAGGCACTGATGTGGATGAGAAGGCCTGGCTCAGTCTCCGCTCTAATTCATCCCAAAGGTGATCTATCCGATTGACGTCAGACCACGCCCAAACTCGCTCATCCATGTCTTTTATGGACCTTGCTTTGTGCACTGGACCAAATCATTTGGCCGAGGGGGGATTATGGTGTGGGGTTGTTTTTCAGGGGTTGGGCTTGGCCTATTAGTTCCAATGAAGGGAACTCTTAAGGCGTCAGCATATCAAGACATTTTTGGACAATTTCATGCTCCCAACTTTGTGGGAATCCCCGCCTCTCGTGTGTGTAGGTGAGGTGCGGACGGCGCAGAGCGGGTTGCTTCATCAGAAGTTGGCAACTTTAGAGACGTGTAACCATCTGTATGGAGACGGATTTCCCATGAGGGTCTAGGATATTCCAGGTTCCAATCACGGAGGATCCCCAAGGTTCCACACTCCTTGTCGGCTGACAACATAAGCCTGTTTGACTCACAGAATGTATGTTCTTCTGAGTTCAAACCATCCAGTAAGCCTGCATCTACCTCGGTGGTGGCTTAATCACATTAGTGTTTTCAGCTTTCATTCACCATATTGGATATCTATGTAGTGACCGAGATCTTCAATCCATTCACTATATTATGGACTGTAATTACTTACTGCACATTGTGGATTTCTAAGAATTTCACTGACTTATTTATTCACTTTGCACCAATTTTCATTTTTTTAGTTTTTAACCACATATATGTTATATATCACATGTGGAATTTCTACAATTTATGTATATTGATTTATTTATGATGGTTTGCTAATTTGATTTATCAAGATATTTTGATTCATTTTTCTACGTTTATGGCAGGGTTGTGTTAATTAACCCTAGCACTTCAGCGCTACAGTTATACACCCTTAGGGTCCGGAGCTGTATCCAGAGCGGCGTCCCAGTGGGCTGCAGCAGATGGATCGGCAGAGTGATATGTAGGACCAGCCTGATGTCTGCTTTGTGGCGTGCGCACCAGCATGGAACGCACTCGGAGTCAGTGAACCGGAAGTGACATTTGGGCATAGCAGATGACGCGTTTCAAAGCTTCCGCTTTTTCCTCAGATCTCTGCTGCAGCCCGCTGGGACGCCGCTCTGGATACAGCTCCGGACCCCCCAGTGACCCCCATGGACCATGGACACCATTACCATATGCCTATTTCTCACCGATATTGTGTGCGCAGCGATTTGGCTTTTTGTTTTGAATAAATCATTTACTACATGCTGCACTTAGTCTGGCGCACCTTGTTCTATTTACCCTGTCGATTTATGGATTGACTTGGGTACAATCAGCTTGCCCATATATGGTTTGAATCTCTGCCGGTCCCTGCTGAACTGGCTGAGATTAAAAACATCTATGGCTGGCTTAAAAGAGAAGTAAAGGATTTATTTATTTTTTTGCTTTTTTTATACTTGCCTAGGTGGATGCAGGATCTGTCCCCCGGGGCCTCTTCACTGAGAACTGACTGATCGTACACCGCTGTCTGGTCGGTTTTCAGAGCTCTGTGGGCAGAGAGCTGTAGACTGTCAGTCACAGCTCTCTGCTCTTCCCCCTTCCTCGCTCATTGCAGTGCTGGGCTGTGGAGGGGACGGCCAGCTCAGGCTTTCTGTGGCTCGCTTAGAGGCTGAGACGGATGTCAGTCCAGGCACCTGGCGGATCCAGACTTTATTGTCTTGATGATGTGGTGCCTGGACTGACATCAGTTACGTCAGCAGAAAGCAGACTTCAACCCGCTCTCTGCTGAAAATGGGTCGCAGGAGTGCAAAACAAACTCCACTCCTGTGATCCATAGGAGTTCAGCCAAACGAGCATCTCCTTTAAGCACTATCTTGAGAAATGTACCTTTTTTTTTGTGTGGAATTCCTCCTAAAAAAAAAAATAGTAGTTCTCTTCCTGTTATGGAAGGGTGCCTAGGCTCCAGCCTTTATAGCTGGATATCTGCAGTGTGAGATCCAAGGCACTGCTGCCTCTGACTGCACTCTCAGGATATCTGGAGATGTCACTTCTGGGCTGCTCATGGTTCTCCTTGCTGGAGGTTCTGATGTGAGTAAGCAAAGCCCTGCCCCTATGGACATGGATGCTGAGACACCGAGCAGGACCAGGCTTTGTGAGCCAGTAATGTGGAAAAAATCAGCTAGAGAAAAATGTAGACTTTACTGGTGACCAGTCCTGTGGGGAACCCGTGTTGCCACACAGGAGACCTGACTTTTCTTCTGCTGCATTTAATTACCACTTGCAGGTCTTGTCCCTCCCCCAGCCTGAGATTGGACAATGTAGGAGAAGGTGCAGAAGGAGGAGCTCCTTTCTCTGTCACTCTGCACTTTCCTTCTACCAGCATGTTGCTTATTTGTACATGAACACTGCAGAACTAGGGATTGGCTTCTTTTCCCTCTGAAAAAAGTAAGAAAAAAGTACCTAAGTGTTGAAAAGTAAGAAAACAGTAAGTGTTTATTCTGTAATGTCTGGTTTGCTGTAAAGTCTTGGCAGCTTTGTGACTGGGTTAGTATTGAGCCGTACAGAGCCGGCTCCAGTCTGTAGCTGACTTTAATGTGTGTGTTTGTTCTTTCTCC
Source organism: Lithobates septentrionalis (assembly GCA_037952835.1). Taxonomy (NCBI): domain Eukaryota; kingdom Metazoa; phylum Chordata; class Amphibia; order Anura; family Ranidae; genus Lithobates; species Lithobates septentrionalis. The sequence continues at coordinate 380,902 of JBBDGP010001814.1, read as the reverse complement.
CACTCTCATTAGTGGTCGGATTATTACCTGAGATGTAAGAGTAATAACTTTGGGTTCCGTATGAACAGTCTCCTCCAGTTGGCGGTGGCAGGTCCTTTCTGCGGACTTCTTCCCAGGCTGATAAATGAGCCGCAAGGCAATCAGTTTACCGGCTGTCGCTAATCCTGGACCGTGCAAGCGGCTGGAACAGTCATACATACAACACATCACATCACACTCACTAATTCATTGCTGGAGTGCAGAGAAGAAGATGGATAGGATAGTCTGGAAATACTGGAAAGGGGTCCGTGATCTTTCCGCTTTCCATTTTCCCTTTCTTGTGCTTAGAGAAACTTTACCAAAGGCATCAGCGGGCTTTCTGGGAAATATTATACCTAAACTCTATACAGATATTAATAAAACAATTCCTTTTTTTGGTATAGAATCTTTGCTGATCTCCTGCAGCCTCTTTCAGCCACTTCCTGTCTGCATGCACTTACTCAGTGTTGGCTTCACATCATTGCTCTGAAGATACGTCCTGATAGTGACAACAATGGGCCATGCCCGTACAATGTATGCCCACGTAGCTGCCTGTGGTTTTCAATAGTGGTACATGGGACAGGTGATAATGCAGAATCATAGTTGGGAGATCATTGTCCTTTTATAACAGGAAGTTCCTGAACAATCGCCTATGTGGCAGGATCACTGTGTACTGTTTTAGGGCAGATCTTCACTGTGTCTGAGCACCACAAACCAAAAATACAATTTAATTCATTTTTATTATTTAAAGCAAATTCACCCATCCATCCACCCATCCATCCATCCATCCATCCATCCATCCATCATTCCATTCATCCATCCATGTCTCCATGCTTTATTTTGTTGAGAAATCACTTTGAAAAACACCCCCCTAGCATTTCTGGCCATCTTGAGTAAGGGCAAATGATTCATGTAGCACATGTGTCAAACACAAGGCCCGCGGGCCGAACCCGGCCATCCAGGTCATTTCATGTGGCCCTCACACCTCTCCTGCAGCTACGGCACCCCCTCGTCTTCGCCCCCACCTTGTCTCGGCAGTAAGCAGTAGAGAGGAGGGCAGAACTTCTCCACCAGATACTGCACTTCTCCATGTAGCTGCAGCACCCCCTCGTCTCTGCTTCCCCTGGTCCCAGCATTCAGCTGGCTTCCGGCAGCTGACTCCAGCCCTCCTCTGGTCCAGACCCTGCACTGCTTCCCAGCTCTGCCCCCAGCTTCTTCCCGGCAGCAGCAAAAAGGAGGGTGCACTGTGATTTAAGGAAGGGTGGGGGGCTCTTCTGATAATGGGGGGGGGGGGGCGCTTGACATCTGATGTAAGGAGTAGTGGGGTGCTCTGGACATCTAGTCTTACATATACAACCTGGCCCTTTGAGGGCAACCATAATGTTGATGCGGCCCGCGATGAAATTGTGTTGGACGCCCCTGATGTAACATTTACTTCCTGGAATCCATCTGCCCTTAGCTCAAGAATGCATGCAGGAGAGTGTGCTTAGCTGAGAAAACTCCTCCTCCTCTCCTGCCTTCCTGAAGACTTGTGGGATATATGACATCATTTGCCTAGGCAAGGAACCAGGAAGTAACTAAAGAAATGCAAAAAAAAAATGTAAAACTGTAAATTTGATATACTTTCCTCTCGATTTACTAATGCTAGCAGCATGAGGATTAGAAATAATCGATGTTGATTGTGAAAGTGACGTTTCATTTTAATAAAAGCTGCAGATTGTGAGCTGTTTTTCAGCTCTGGTTCACACTGCTGTGGCTTCTCATGCGACTCGCTGACAGTCACATGGCACATCAAAACACATTCATTTCAATGGGTGCTGTCTAAAAGCGTAAAGGAGATTTTAGTGTTTGGGTTTAGGAGCCCATTCAAACCAGGTGCAATAGGACTGCGATGGGCAACTTTTCCACTGATGGGCACAGATTGGCATCACAGATGGGCACTGTTGAGTCTGCGCTGTAATCGGAGCCCTGATGATCAGTGTCCTGATTACCTATACAGATCTCCCCTGTGAGGAGATGCCGCTAATCGGCTCTCTTCTTCTCACACTATCAGTATGAGGCGAGGAGAGCCGATAAACAGCATCTCCTTGTTTACATGTGATTGGCTGTGATTGGACACAGCTGATCACATGGATAAAGAGCCACGGCCACAGGGACACAGCGTGATCGGGCGATGTCATATGACGTCGGCCCAGAAGAAGAGAGCTTCCTGCCCGCCGTCATTTGTCTATACGGTGGGCGGGAGGCAGTTAAGATGGTTGTAAACCTCAGACATAAAATATGAAAAAAGCATATCACTCTATAGTATGTACTTTTCTCAAATAAAAGCATTAAGTGTCATTTCTGTCTGCTGCTTCATTCCTCTATCAGCATGAATCAATTCTGGCAAGTTTTCCTGACACCAAGAGAAAAATGGTGACAGCGGAAGGATCACCAGCACACAGCCTGTGATAGACAGCCTCAGCTCTTTTCCTGTGTGTTGTGTGGTTAGGGGTGTGTCCCTTGCCCCCAGTCCTCTCTTACTGAGCTCTGCAGAGTTTAACTTCAGTTCCCACCCCCTGCTTTCTGGAGACTCAGATAAGGTGTAGAAATTCTGCAATTTGAACAGCTGTAGAGGACAGAGGGCTGTAAACAAACAGGTACAACTTATGTAGGAGGAATTGTTTATTCTCCCTGCATCACCTGAGGCCAGTCAACTTCACTGGGTATATGTAAGGGTTTACAACCATTTTCAATTGATTTTTATTATATCTGTTTGCACTAACTTTACTGTTTAGTTTTTTTTTCAATTCAAATGTATTTTTTCGAAAAATATTGCGTTTGAAAGACCGCTGTGCAAAAATACAGTGTGACATAAAATATTGCAACAGCCGCCATTTTATTCTCTAGGGTATCTGCTAAAAATATATATTTAATGTTTGGGGGTTCTAAGTAATTTTTTTTTTTAGCAAAAAATACTGATATTAACTTGTAAGCAACAAGTGTCAGAAAAAGATTTTGTCTTTAAAGCGGGGTTCCACCCAAATTTTAAACAATATCTGTATGTATTCTCTTCCTTGCCTAGATGCTGACATGCCGTTTAAAAAAATTTAAATCGCCGTAATTACTTTTTATTTTTCTATTCTTCTTTGCACTTCCTGGTTCTCCTCCCGTGGGAGTAGGCGTGTTTCTAGCCTCTCCCAGACTCCTGGGAGCTAGTCTCAGGCTTCCCAGGATGCCACTGAGCATGTGCGGGAACGAGCGGTGAATGCTGGGAGCACAGCATTCACCACATCCAGGAAATAAATGCTTGTGGGCTTCAAATGCCCACAATGAAGATGGAAACCGCCTGCAGTGAATAATAGAAGTTATTCTTTCCGACGAAATCTGACACAGGCGGACATATTACACACAATATGTGAGTATGTAATGCTGAGAAGAAAAGTTTGTGAATGAACTCAATAAAAAAAAAAAACGATAGATAGGTGGACCCCCGCTTTAAGTGGTAACTGACCTCATTTACAGGCAGAAGTTCATTCCTTTGATCTGAAAGGACCAAATTTTACAATCTTTTGTTTTATCTCTGTCTAAGCCATGTTGTGATAAACTTGGCAAGCTGCCTGTTTTTTGTTTTTGTTTTTAATGACAGCTGTCGCAAAGAACTCTCTGCACTGAATCGAGGAAATGCTGTGTTTAGATCGTAAGGGGGGTTTAAAGGGGTTGTAAACCCTCGTGTTTTTTCACCTTAATGCATCCTATGCATTAAGGTGAAAAAACACCTGGCAGTGACCGGCCCCCTAGCCCCCCCGTGTTAACTTACCTGAGCCCTGGAACTTGACCCACGGGGACGCACTGTCCCTCTGCCCAGGGTTCCCGGCTCTTGATTGGATAGATTGATAGCAGCACAGCCAATAGCTCCCGCTGCTGTCAATCAAATCAAATGACGCGGGCGCCGGGGCCGAGTCCTGCATTTGGCCTCTATGGACGCCAAATGCTGGACTCGGGAGCGCGCCCGCAAGGTAACCCCCCAGGAGAGCGCTTCTCCTAGGGGGGTTATCTGATGTGAGGAGGAGCCACGAGAGTCGTTGAGGGACCCCAGAAGAGCAGGTTCGGGGCTACTCTATGCAAAATGAGCTGCACAGTGGAGGTAAGTATGATATGTATGTTATTTAAAAAAAAAAATAAAAAAAAATAAAAAGGAACCCTGAGACCCCATTCACACAGGGGCAACACGACTTGCAGGTCGCCTCAGCGAGGCGACCTGCAAATGACTTCCGCGGCGACTTGCAAAACGACTTCTGTATAGAAGTCTATGCAAGTCGCCCCAAGTCGCCCCCTAAGTCGTACAGGAACCTTTTTCTAAGTCGGAGCGACTTGCGTCGCTCCGATTAGAACGGTTCCGTTGTACAGAACGGGAGGCGACTTGTCAGGCGACTAGGTCGCCTGACAAGTCGTCCCTGTGTGAATGGGCTCTTACAATCACTTTAACGATTAATTGTGCAGCTGCAATCAGTAGGGTTTGGATTGGAAGAGGCAGTAGTGTGATCCAGCTTGGTTCTACTGCATTGCTGTTGGACTAAAGCTGGCGATAGATGGATCTAATTTCAGCCAGTTTAATAGGCAGAGGGTGAACTTCTTCCACGTATGGCCATTTCCGCTCGACAGAAGTCAGTCTATTTAATCGACTTTACTCTAACTGGATGTTAGCAGCTGCAGCCCTGATCCGTCTATTTTGACAGCTGAGGACTCCAAGCTGTCAGAATACAATAACACAGGGGGGGGGGGGGGGGGCGGACGGGACTTCTCCATCCACCTTGTTTGTGTTGAACATGATGGGTTTGAACATTAACCATCTATGGCCAGCCTAACACTGGGAGCCTGCTTAGAGGAGGAGAGCAGAGTGATAACCTCATCATTCTAGTGAATCTCTTTTATAGTCCAATCAGCAGGCGTGGACACACACTATAACTTCACTCTTCCTTTGTGTGGTACAGGTTCTCTTTTCTCTCCCATTTGAGTTGTAGAACTAGGTTTAGGAGTTTTCCCTCAGTGTTGGTGGCAGCCGTTCACTTTTTCTCCCTTCGCCTTTCAGGACAGCACCTTGGAGAGAGCGTAGCTCCACCTCTTAGACAGGAAACACTGCGTGACAACGCCCCTTTAAAAGCAGCTGCTTCCACCATGCCATCAGTTTTAGTGTTTCCTCCGCCATGGTGGAAGCACTGCTTGGGGAACCAGAGGGGCTGCGCTCTCTCCAAGGAGAGGGTTTTGGCAGGACCTCCACGTTTGGATACTCAGACCAACCCAGCTCCTTCCCTTACGTGAGGAGGGTGCTCCGGTGTCCCTTCCTTCTCCGGCTCACAGGAGTAATGGTCTGCCGGAAGTTTTCCACCCGGGGTGTTCGGGGGGCCGCGGTTGTGCTCAGTAAGAGCGTCCATGCCAGGCCTCTGCATGGCGGCGCCGAATCCCGGACAGCAGGTGATGTCAGTTCCGGTGGGCGGATACTTCCGGCGGGGCGTAGCAGCGATTGGTTCCTGCTGCTGGAACGCAGGAGGAAGGGGCGGGTCCTCTGGCCGGGACTTCCTTTTGTTTGGCACATGGAGCCTAGTACACAGTGCAGCAGCTGCGGATTGCACTATGGATACAGCGGAATCGTCAGCAGCAATGGCGGATGCAGGCGCCCAGGTTCCCGGCCAGGCCCAGGTAGGAGAGGTGCGGTGGCACCTCTTTCCTTTTATATCACTGGGTGTTTTATCTTTGATGTGATTATTCAAAACCTGCTGCTGTCTGCTATGGGGTAACAGTTTCCATTAGCAGTTCAGCAAAGGAGTGAGACTCTGGGCACTTAGGGTGTTGGCTGGAGGTGCTACTTTTCTCTGAAGCCTTAGTTCTAAAGGACCTGGGTTTTTTCTTGTTTCTCTGTTTCAGAAAGCTACTGCCAAATCAGAGAGAACAGGGAGAAAGTGCCCCTCATGCAAAAATCCTTTAAGGGACTCTTGGCCCAAACCACTGTGCAAATCCTGCATTGTGGATTTAGTAAAAGAAGAATCCTCACAAGAGTGCAAAGAACTCTTATCTTCTGTGAGGAAGGAGTTAGCAGAGGCCCTAGGGACAGTGCGTTCCCTTGTAAAGCACGGCCAGAGTTCCAGCCAAGAGCAGAGTTCTCACTCCAGTTTCCCTCAGTCCACTTCCAGACAGGTGGAAAGTGAGTCGGAGGAGGAAAGGGAAAGCATTCCACCCTCAACCATTGATTCTGAGGAGGAGGAGGTGGAAGAAGAGTCAAGATCATCTAGATATAAGCTGTCACTTGAGGAGGTGGATGAATTACTCAAGGCAATTTATACTACCCTGGAGATCCAGGAAGAAAAGGCTCAGCTGTCTGTGCATGATAAGATGTACCTGGGGCTGGAGGAAATTAAACACAGGGTGTTCCCTGTGCATAAAGTGTTAACAGACACTATTAAAAAGGAATGGAAGAACCCAGAGAGAGGACAGTTTTTTTCTAAAACCCTCAAAAGGAGGTTTCCTTTTGAGGAGAATGAGGAACTATTGTGGAATAAAAAACCAAAAATAGACGCTGCCTTTTCTCAAGTATCTAGGAAGACTGATTTAGCTTTTGAGGACATGGGTATTCTCAAAGATGCTATGGATAAGAGGGCAGATGGGCTACTGAAGAAAGCCTGGGACTCATCTCTAGCTAATCTTAAGCCAGCAATGGCGGCTACGGTTGTGGCTAGGAATCTGGAGTGCTGGTTAGAGCAACTTAAAAATCACGTTGTGGCAGGTACCTCCAGAAAAGACTTATTGGAGTCCTTCCCTACCCTGCTTAAGGCAGTAAAATATATGGCAGATGCCTCTGCAGAATCTATCAGGATGTCAGCCAGGTCCTCTGCGCTTGTTAACTCAGCAAGAAGAGCACTCTGGCTAAAGACCTGGTCAGGGGATTCAGCTTCTAAAGTAAAACTGTGCGGAATTCCCTTTTCAGGAGACCTGATGTTTGGGCCAGAACTAGAGACTGTCCTTGACAGGACAGCAGACAAGAAGAAAGCTTTCCCACAGAAGAAGAAAACGGTACAGCAGAGGAAAAATTTTCGTCCTTTTCGACAAACCGATAAGGAAAAGGACCACACACAGAAGAGACCCTGGTCTTCTCAGAGAGGAAGAGGTAGAGGTGGGGTACTCTTTAGAACCCCAGAACAAACCCCTAAAAAACAATGACCATCTAGTAGGGGGGAGACTACAGGACTTCTTACCAATCTGGGAAAAAACAACAAAGAGTCCTTTTGTTCTGGGGTTAGTCAAGAAGGGTTATCAATTGGAATTCTCACAAAGCCCCCCAAGTCGGTTTTACATCACAAACCTGCCAAAGGATCGGGAAAAGGCTCTGGCCATGAAGTCTCTGTTACAGGAACTGATGCAACAGAAGGTCATTTCCCAGGTTCCGAAAGATCAAGAGGGGAAGGGGTTTTACTCCCACATTTTTATGGTCAAAAAGCCATCAGGAAAGTTCCGCCTGATTCTCAATTTAAAGGTCCTAAATCGATCCATAAAATACAAAAAATTCAGAATGGATACGATTTTCTCAGTAAGGAATTTGCTAACCCCCAAATGTCATATGGCTTCCATCGACTTGAGAGATGCCTATCTCCATATACCAATAGCGCCCCCATCACAAAGGTTCCTGCGTCTTGCAGTCAATCTGGGGGGAGGGGAGATTTGGCACCTGCAGTTTCGGGCTCTGCCTTTCGGTCTTTCCTCTTCTCCCAGGGTATTCACAAAAGTGATGGCGGAATCTTTGGAGCCTCTGAGACTGAAGGGGATTTCAATAGTACCCTATTTGGACGATCTGCTACTGTTTGCAGACTCAAGGGGTCAAGTAGAGGTCAACCTACAGACAGTTCAAACACATTTAAGAGGTTTGGGATGGCTTCTCAATCTTCAGAAGTCAAACTTAATTCCATCTCAAAGGGTAAGGTTTCTGGGGTACGAAATAGACTCGATAGAACAGAAAATTTTTCTACCCCAGGAGAAAATAGAGAAGATGCAGTTGACCCTGATAACACTTCAATCCAACGCAGAGATCTCTGTAAGACAAGCCATGTCTGCTCTGGGTCTGTTGACAGCAGCAATTCCTTCGGTACAGTGGGCCAGGTTGCATTCCCGTCCTCTGCAATCGGATATCCTGATGAATTGGTCATACCAGGAACCTCTGGAGAAGAAATTCAACTTGGGGGCAAGAGCAAAAAGGTCTCTCTGGTGGTGGAGGAACCTAGGAAACGTTTCAAAAGGGCTTCCTTGGGTCTTTCCGGTAACCAGAAGGCTGACTACAGATGCCAGCGCCTGGGGATGGGGAGCTCACCTGGAAGAAAAAACGGTTCAGGGAGTTTGGACCAAACCAGAAGCAAGAAAATCTTCAAATTGGAGAGAGTTAAAGGCTGTTCACTTAAGCCTCCTCTCCCTCCAGGAATTTCTAGTGAATCAACATGTCCAAATATTGTCAGACAATATGACGACAGTATTATATATAACAAAGCAAGGGGGCACAAAAAGCAAAACCCTAATGGGTCTAGCGCATCAGATCCTAAGATGGGCAGAGAACAATGTGGCCTCTCTATCAGCAGTCCATCTAAAGGGGACGGAAAACACCTTAGCAGATCTCCTCAGCAGGAAAGAAATAAGGGAAGCAGAGTGGTCTCTCAATCAGGAATTATTCGAAAAGATTTCCAAGAGTTGGGGTCATCCCCAAGTGGACCTCTTTGCAAAAGAGGAAAATGCAAAAATACCAGTCTTCTTCTCTCTTCAGAGACAGGATCAAGCTCTCGGAGTAGATGCGTTAGCTCACAAATGGGACTTCCATCTGTCCTACGCTTTTCCCCCGTTCCAACTGATACCAAAAGTGTTAGCCAAATTCAGATTGGAGTCCACGGAGCTAATATTAATAGCTCCTTATTGGCCAAAAAGACCCTGGTTTTCAACCTTGATGAACCTCTCAGTGAAACCTGCTTGGAGATTACCAATCAGGGCAGACCTGTTGAGTCAGGGCCGAATTCTCCATCCAGATCCAGCTTACCTCAAACTAACAGCTTGGTTTCTGAAGAACAAATCTTAAGACGGAAGGGTTTATCAGAAAGGCTTATTTCTACCCTTCTTGCAAGTAGAAAAAAAAGTGACGAGAGACATTTACTTTAAAGTCTGGAAGATCTATAATTCTTGGTGTTCCAGTAAAAACTTTGATTTTCGTACCACATTTTCAGTTTTGGAATTTCTTCAAGAGGGATTGGAGAAGGGGTTAGCAGCAAGTACGCTCAAGACGCAGGTAGCTGCTTTATCAGTTTTTTTGGAAAGAACCCTGTCAGGGGAACCTTTAATAATCAGATTTTTTAGGGCAATGGCAAAAGTAAAGCCTAGACCTGTTGTTAGTTTTCCCAAATGGGATTTATCTTTAGTTCTTCAGGGCCTAACTAGGGCACCGTTTGAACCCATAGAAGAAGCATCATTACGTTTCTTGACGTTAAAGACTATTTTATTGGTAGCAGTAACTTCCGCACGTAGAATTAGTGAGTTACAAGCCCTTTCAATTAAAGAGCCCTTCATGAGATGTCTACAGGATAGGGTAGTCTTAAGGACGGATCCAGCATTTCTACCAAAGGTGGCTTCAGTTTTTCACCGTACACAGGAAATCATTCTCCCTACTTTTTGTCCTTTACCTTCGGGAGCAGGAGAAGAAGCTTTCCATACCCTTGATGTCAGGAGGTGCCTGCTTAAATATCTGGAAAGAACAAAGGAAATCAGAAAGTCATCCTCACTCTTTGTTTTAATGGAAGGTACTCACAAAGGAGGTAAAGCTTCCAAAAGCACCCTTGGAAGATGGTTAAAGCAGGCCATCAAAGAGGCATACATATCTTTGGGTCTGGAACCTCCGGAAGGGGTATTACCTCATTCTACTCGAGCAGTGGCGGCATCATGGGCAGAAAGGGCTGGGGCATCTCCTGAGCAAATCTGCAAGGCTGCCACATGGTCCAGTTTTTCGACCTTCATAAGGCACTACCGCTTGGATCTACTATCAGCCTCGGACCAATCATTTGGTAGGAAGGTTTTGCAGGCAGTAGTCCCACCCTGAAGTAAGTTTCTCGGTTATCCTCTCCAAGGTGCTGTCCTGAAAGGCGAAGGGAGAAAACCTTAGTTAGACTTACCGGTGACGGTATTTCTACGAGCCTTTCAGGACAGCAGCCTACTTCCCTCCCTTGGTTATCATATGTAAAGTATAATTATAGGACCTGGTAATTGTCTGATTATATTTTCCAGCATGTCGGAGGATTTCTCGGTAACAACTGATGGCATGGTGGAAGCAGCTGCTTTTAAAGGGGCGTTGTCACGCAGTGTTTCCTGTCTAAGAGGTGGAGCTACGCTCTCTCCAAGGTGCTGTCCTGAAAGGCTCGTAGAAATACCGTCACCGGTAAGTCTAACTAAGGTTTTTTTTTTTTTTTAATAGAAAATATGTAAACACAGAGCCGGTTTCTGTTTGAAGCTGGTTTTTTGGTATTTTTAGCTGCTTGCGCTGAAATATTGTTGACGTGTTTGTAAATTCTTCGTCATCCGTAATTATGGCATTCCATTTCATTCCTGGTATCTAAATAGCTCCTATCTTCAATAAACAGATGAAATTACGGAAAAATAACCGGAGTGCTATATGCATATAAATGAAATATAACGTCTTTATATTTGTGATGGGGTCCCAAGGCAATTCTAACAAAGGATACGCAAGAAGAATTCAAATTGCAATATTTCCTGTAAAAATGTTAGACCCCTTTCACACCAAGGCGTTTTTGCAGCGTTTTAGCGCTTAAAATAATGCTATTAAAACGCTCATAAAATGCTCCGCATGCATCTCAATGGACCCTTTCACACTGAGGCGCTGCGCTGGTGGGGCGTTAAAAGTCCTGCAAGCAGCATCTTTGGAGCAGCTTTTTGGGTGTTGAAAAAAGGGCTTCAAAAACGCCCCTCTCCATTGAAATGAATTGAAAAAGCCTGAACAACGCCTATAATCCGCCCTGAGCTGTAGAAAAGTTACATGATCTCACAAAAAGGTAAAAATGCAAGCAGAAATGAGAGCATCTACAACAACAGGACTGAAATTGTGGGAAGGTCAGAGTGATTAAACAGACCATCAAAGAGCCAAAAAAACAAAATTAAGGTGCCAAAAAAAGAATCCTAGAAAAATGGGGATTTGAAGTAAAAGACACTGCTTGTTACTTTACAAGACACTGCTTGTTCTGGTTCTGGTTTTGGGACTAGGGGAAGTGGGATTAGGGTTAGGGATTTGGGACTAGTGGGAGCGGGATTAGGGTTAGGGATTTGGGACTAGTGGGAGCGGGATTAGGGTTGGGATTAGGGTTAGGGATTTGAGACTAGTGGGAGCGGGATTAGGGATTTGGGACTAGTGGGAGTAGGATTAGGGTTCTGGTTTTGGGACTAGTGGGAGCGGGATTAGGGTTGGGATTAGGGTTAGGGATTTGGGACTAGTGGGAGCGGGATTAGGGTTGGGATTAGGGTTAGGGCTTTGGGACTAGTGGGAGCGGGATTAGGGTTGAGATTAGGGTTAGGGATTTGGAACTAGTGGGAGCGGGATTAGGGTTGGGATTAGGGACTTGGGACTAGTGGGAGCGGGATTATGTTTAGGGTTCTGGTTTTGGGACTAGTAGGAGCGGAATTAGGGTTGGGATTAGGGATTTGGGACTAGTGGGAGCAGAATTAGGGTTAGGGATTTGGGACTAGTGGGAGCGGGATTAGGGTTAGGGATTTGGGACTAGTGGGAGCGGGATTAGGGTTAGGGATTTGGGACTAATGGGAGCGGGATTAGGGTTAGGGATTTGGGACTAGTGGGAGCGGGATTAGGGTTAGGGATTTGGGACTAGTGGGAGCGGGATTAGGGTTAGGGATTTGGGACTAGTGGGAGCGGGATTAGGGTTAGGGATTTGGGACTAGTGGGAGCGGGATTAGGGTTAGGGATTAGGGACTAGTGGGAGCGGGATTAGGGTTAGGGATTAGGGACTAGTGGGAGCGGGATTAGGGTTAGGGATTTGGGACTAATGGGAGTGGGATTAGGGTTAGGGATTTGGGACTAGTGGGAGCGGGATTAGGGTTAGGGATTTGGGACTAATGGGAGTGGGATTAGGGTTAGGGATTTGGGACTAGTGGGAGCGGGATTAGGGTTAGGGATTCGGGACTAGTGGGAGCGGGATTAGGGATTTGGGACTAGTGGGAGCGGGATTAGGGTTAGGGATTTGGGACTAGTGGGAGCGGGATTAGGGTTAGGGATTTGGGACTAGTGGGAGCGGGATTAGGGTTGGGATTAGGGTTAGGGATTTGGGACTAGTGGGAGCGGGATTAGGGTTAGGGATTTGGGACTAGTGGGAGCGGGATTAGGGTTAGGGATTTGGGACTAGTGGGAGCGGGATTAGGGTTGGGATTAGGGTTAGGGATTTGGGACTAGTGGGAGCGGGATTAGGGTTGGGATTAGGGTTAGGGATTTGGGACTAGTGGGAGCGGGATTAGGGTTGGGATTAGGGTTAGGGATTTGGGACTAGTGGGAGCGGGATTAGGGTTAGGGATTTGGGACTAGTGGGAGCGGGATTAGGGTTGGGATTAGGGTTAGGGATTTGGGACTAGTGGGAGCGGGATTAGGGTTAGGGATTTGGGACTAGTGGGAGCGGGATTAGGGTTGGGATTAGGGTTAGGGATTTGGGACTAGTGGGAGCGGGATTAGGGTTAGGGATTTGGGACTAGTGGGAGCGGGATTAGGGTTGGGATTAGGGTTAGGGATTTGGGACTAGTGGGAGCGGGATTAGGGTTAGGGATTTGGGACTAGTGGGAGCGGGATTAGGGTTGGGATTAGGGTTAGGGATTTGGGACTAGTGGGAGCGGGATTAGGGTTGGGATTAGGGTTAGGGATTTGGGACTAGTGGGAGCGGGATTAGGGTTAGGGATTTGGGACTAGTGGGAGCGGGATTAGGGTTGGGATTAGGGTTAGGGATTTGGGACTAGTGGGAGCGGGATTAGGGTTAGGGATTTGGGACTAGTGGGAGCGGGATTAGGGTTGGGATTAGGGTTAGGGATTTGGGACTAGTGGGAGCGGGATTAGGGTTAGGGATTTGGGACTAGTGGGAGCGGGATTAGGGTTGGGATTAGGGTTAGGGATTTGGGACTAGTGGGAGCGGGATTAGGGTTGGGATTAGGGTTAGGGATTTGGGACTAGTGGGAGCAGGATTAGGGTTAGGGATTTGGGACTAGTGGGAGCGGGATTAGGGTTGGGATTAGGGTTAGGGATTTGGGACTAGTGGGAGCGGGATTAGGGTTGGGATTAGGGTTAGGGATTTGGGACTAGTGGGAGCGGGATTAGGGTTAGGGATTTGGGACTAGTGGGAGCGGGATTAGGGTTGGGATTAGGGTTAGGGATTTGGGACTAGTGGGAGTGGGATTAGGGTTAGGGATTTGGGACTAGTGGGAGCGGGATTAGGATATATATACTTACGTTGCAATGCTCATCCGAGTATAATTTTTGAACTTGTCTGGGCGCACTCTCAAGTCCTCATATAGCAATGCAAATTGTCCAATTGAGGTGTGCGCTTGGAGGATGGGATGAACCCAATAGCGACGGTGCTGCCTCTGTTGGTGGATATGCTCCCAATAGAGTAGCACAAATAACAAAAACAGCTCCATGAACTCCATCTTCTTTATTTACCTTCTTTCACCTTAACAAGATACCAGGAAGTACACAGGAAGTGATGTAGGGAGGAGGGGTTGTTCTTTGACGCCGATGCTTCAATAACGCTTGAAAAATGCTGTTAAAATGCCTGCAGCGTTGCGTTAATTTTACTGCTAACGCCCCTAAAATGCAGTAATAACGCTAAGGCGTTTTAGGGTGTTTTTGAAGCGCCTTGGTGTGAAAGGGGTCTAAAAGCGGAGTTCCAGCTGCAAAAAAATTTTTTTTTAAAGTTAGCTACAAACACTGCAGCTGCTGACTTTTAATAAGGACACTTACCTGTCCAGGGAGCCCGCAATGTCGGCACCCCGAGGCCGATCTGTCACAGGCACCGCCATACCAACTAATGGGAAACTGGCAGTGGAGCCTTCAGGTTTCCTACTGCGCATGTGCGAGTCGAGAGGCGCATCCTGAATGGCCCCGTCATCTTCTGGGACGCACAAAGGTCCCAGAAGGTAGCGGGGGAGAAGAGGACGTGACGCACTGTGCCGCGGTGATGCTGGGGCGGAAGTACACAAGGTACTTAATAAAAGGTAAGTAAGGGGGAGGGGGGGAAACTATCCAAAAACGAGTGGTGGAGGGGTTGTCATTTCTTTAAGATAAAGTTGTAAAAGTTGGTGGAACTCGACTTTAATGCTGAACTGTTAGAAAAAGGAAATTTGGGCCATTCGCTGTGCAAAAAATAAATGGCCTCTATTGATGCCTGTCCTACATTTGGCTGCAGCTCAGTTCAGTAAAACTAGTTCTGTGCTGAGACTTGTAGTACGCTTATCATAGCAGGTTGCTTGTTGTTCTCATCTTCCATTCAAAGTTCAGTGTTTTTTTCACTGAGTGCAAAGCTTTCTGTGATTGGTGGAGGGGAGATATCTGCCCCTCCTCCAATCATAGAAAGATTTGCATTCAGTGAAAAGAATACAAAAACTTTTTTGAATGGAGGAGATGTAAAATGAGTGACCTGCTATATGGGCAATGTACTTACTACTGCTGAAAATGTAAGTCTTGGTGCCGGACATTAAAGCGTTTGTTACCACAACACTTCATATTTCTGATATGTGCCTGTTGTACCGTGTACTTGTATGAGAAAGTATTTGTTCTCTTTGTGTTGCTTCCTTTGTGTGAAATCCCTGATGTTCCTGACAGTCCCTTTACTTTCCTATTAAAAACTGACCACATTAAGCATGAGAATACACTGTGGTCAGTTCTCTAGCTATGCTGGGAACTTGGTGTACTCTCCTCCAATGATCAGACTTGTCCTGACACCCCCCCCCCCCCCCTCCCCCTCCCCCTCCCCCTTACACAGCCATTCACTGGGAAGTTCAGTGTCCTACTGCTTCTCCTCCTCCAGACTTTGCAGCATGTCATAATATATACTTGAGCCCTGGGGGGGGGGGGGGTTATGAATCCCCTGAAACGCATTTTTGGGTGTAACTCCGCTTTAAGAAAATAAAAACCCTCTTTATTTGTTCTGTCCGTTATCATTGAAAGTAAAAGAAAATCCCACATTTTGGGTTGTCCCCACTATTGGGGGGGGGGGGGGGCGGGCCCAAGAAATTCCCTTAATTATCTCACTTCCTGTTTGGTTATGAGACAGGAAGTGAAGGTAAATCTCCCCAATGGGACACAGATGGCAAAAATAAACCTGACAGGAGTTATAACCCTACCTTACTCTATCCAAAAGAAAAAAATAAATGTTGCCTTTAGTTCTACTTTTAAAGTGGTTGTATACTCCGCTTTTACATTTTTACCTACAGGTAAGCCTATAATAAGGCTTACCTGTAGGTAAAACAAATATCTCCTAAGCCTGCATTTGCAGCGACGGTCCAGTGTATCGCGCTGGAACGGAGGACTCCAGAGCGCATGCGCGGGAGTGTGACGTCATTGTGGCTCCGGCCACTCACAGCTCTGGAGCCCGCAACTCCAGAAGAAATGGCAAGACAACCTGTCAGCCCCCTTAGTGCTGACTGGGTCGGGCTGTGGGAGCTTTGTTCTAAGGTAAGTATTTCATAATGTGCTAGTATACGATGCATACTAGCACATTGATCCATTGTCTTGCAGGGGGTTTTTTTCAGTGGTTTACTACCACTTTAGCAATTTTGGACATGGAGGAGATCTCACACCTCTTATGGCTGTATGTCTGTCTTGATAAATGGACAGTTTTAGTTACCTAAGCGTGTGACAAGTTTACTTTAATCAGGAAGTTTGTACATTGCAGAAAACCTAGAGGAGAGTTAACAATTGAACTTTTATCTTTCTTTCATTTTTTTTTTTTCAGTTGTTTCGAGAAGTTCGAATAATGAAGATTTTAAATCATCCGAATATAGGTAAGAGAGTTGAGGAATTTGAATGGTGAATGTCTCAGTATAATGTGCTGGTCTATTTTAAAGGTGAACTCCAGGCAAGCCGCTAAATACACCATGAAATACACGCAAGTCAGGAGTTTTACCTGCCAAAGGATTTGCATATCTGTCCATCCAGTTCTGAGGTTTACACAGTCCTGCCACTGAGCACAGCTGTTTGACAGGACAAGAGACCTGAATTTTCTTTTCTGTGGTTAAAGAGGAAGTAAACTTCCCTTGACTGTACCTATAGGTAAGCCTATAATAAGGGCAGCACAGTGGTGTAGTGGGTAGCACTCTCGCTGGTTCGAATCCCAACCACGACACTACCTGCCTGGAGATTGCATGTTCTCCCTGTGCCTGTGTGGATTTCCTCTGGGTACTTCGGTTTCCTCCCACACTCCAAAGACATGCTGGTAGGTTAATTGGCTTCTGTCTACATTGTCCCTAGTATATGAGTATGTGAGTTGGGGACCTTAGATTGTAAGCTCCTTGAGGGTAGGGACCGATGTGAATGTACAATGTATATGTAAATAACAATAATAAGGCTTCCCTATAGGTACTGTAAATATCTCCTAAACTTGCAGTCTTTAGGAGATGTTTACTGTATACGCCACTAATGACGCCATCAGCGCTTGTGCTTTGAAGGAACGGCCGTGACTAGCGGCTCCCACACGCATGCGTGGGACTGGCATCACCTGGCTCTGGCCAGTCACATAGCCAGAGCCCGCGGAAATGGAAGGAAGACGAGCGAAGATGGACGCAGGCCTCCAACGGTGACAAGGGCTTTGTTTGCAGGTAAGTTTAGCATAATGTGCTAGTATGCGATGCATACTAGCACATTATGCCTTTTACTTTTGCAGGTCAGAAACCCCCCGCAAAAAAAACAGCACTTTACTTCCTCTTTAAGTAACAATTGCAAGTCTTGTCACTGGACAGCCAGTCACGGGAGAGTGAAAGAAGAAGCGGACAACTAACAAGCCCCTTTCTGTATCACTGTGCTGTCTTCTCCAATCAGCATGCTCCCGGTTTGTTAACACATGAGCACTTCTGTACAAAGGACTGGCTCCTTGTGCTACTTCTCCCTCTTCCAGCCAGAGCCCTGCTGTACAGGGACTTCAGTGGCCTAATACCAGGCCAAATTCACATATTTACGCTGCTTGTCTTTAAAAAAAAAAATACATTTAAATAATCATTAATAAATAGAGCGCTGTATTCATTTGTGTCTTTTGTATCTGCCTGGAATTCAGATTTTTAGCTGCACAGTCCTGGTGTGTAAAGTGTGTCTCTTATATTGTTTCATTAGAATACTGAAGCAAGAAGAAGAAAAGCTTTTTTAAATCTTTTATGTTGGTTTCAATGGTGTTAACATTCACACATTTACTTGTTGCCTCAGCCTTATCATTAAAACACATTTAATTGTATGAATTGTATTGGTGTATTTAAATGCTTCAATATGCGTTTGTAAAACCATTAAACCAAACAAATAAAAAATTCATGGAATTGTGCCCGTGTACAGAGTAGGTAAATGTGGTGTAAGCAGAGAAATTAAATAAAGTGCATTGTACCTTCTATTAACAGACTGGGTTTATCAAATAAATGGGCACCTGCAGACACCACAAGATCTGTGCCAGGGTGACTACTTGGGTTCTAGAAGTATAAACGAATACTATAATATGTATGAAAAGTAGAGCAGTCGTACGTCTAATTGCCTTACGGTGTGTCTTTAGGCTCTGTTCACATCTTGGCGTATGGGGGTGGTAATCGCAGTAAAATCACGCAAATTGAATCACGGGATGCCCCTCGCCCAGAAGAAGCTCATATACTTCTTTTGGGTGACAGCAGGGTGGATTTGATTTAAATCATAATTATTAAAGAGCAACTGTCATCTCTGTCCCCCAGTGGCTCCTCCTCTGAGTCGCTGTTGACTCACCTACACTCCCATTCACTTTAATGGGTTGGCTGGTGATGCGGCAGTGACACAACAAGGAGAGGGAGGAGGCGGCAGCAGGTGAGTGGATGACCGCTAACAGGCGCTGCCATGATGGATGTGAAATGACAGGTGCTCTTTAAATGTAAGGACTTATTCTTGCTGGTAGTTAGAATCTTTAATATTTGCAAACAAAATGAAGGTTTCCTATCTAGAATAATAAGCTGTCAGGTTAGTAAAACAGCGATATCAGAACCAATTCAATCATACAGTTTGAAGTGTACATAGATTTTCAAAACAATATGATAAAGTAATATTCCTGAACTTTGTTTTTATATCATGGTTACTGTGAAATTGTGTGAGTGCATCAGTGCACTGCATGTTATATCCGCAGGATTCATTGAATGAGTTTACCAAAAATGTAAATATTGCAGAATATACAGCCTCATGCTACATAACTAAGCTCCATTTCATGCTGAATAAACAAAATTATTAATGTATCTTAACCACTAGCCTACCGCCCACCGTCATATGACGGCCGGACGGTAAGCCTATTGTTCTGAGTGGGCGTCATATGACGTCCTCGCACTCCCGAGCGCGCCCGCTGCGTCACTCGGGACCCGGTGCGCGTGCCCGGCGGCCGCGATGTCCGCCGGGCACCCGCGATTGCCGGGTAACAGAGCAGGAGCGTGGATCTGTGAATGTAAACACAGATCCACGTCCTGTCAGAGAGGAGAGGAGACTGATGGTGTGTCCCTTGTACATAGGGACACCGATCGGTCACCTCCCCCAGTCAGTCCCCTCCCCCCACAGTTAGAATCACCTCCTTAGGTCATACATTAACCCCTCGAGCGCCCCCTAGTGTTAACCCCTTCCCTGCCAGTCACATTTACACAGTAATCAATGCAATTTTATAGCATTGATCGCTGTATAAATGTGAATGGTCCCAAAAATGTGTCAAAAGTGTCCGATGTGTCCGCCGCAATATCGTAGTCACAATAAAAATTGCAGATCGCCGCCATTACTAGTAAAAAATAAATAAATAATAAAAATGCTATAAATCTATCCCGTATTTTGTAGACGCTATAACTTTTGCGCAAACCAATCAATATACGCTTATCGCAATTTTTTTTTACCAAAAATATGTAGAAGAGTACGTATCGGCCTAAACTGAGGAAAAAATTTGTTAAAAAAAAAAAAAAAATGGATATTTATTATAGCAAAAAGTAAAAAATATTGTGTTTTTTCAAAATTGTCCCTCTTCTTTTGTTTATAGCGCAATAAATAAAAACCGCAGAGGTGATCAAATACCACCAAAAGAAAGCTCTATTTGTGGGGAAAAAAATGCAAAAAATTTAATTAAGGTGCAGTGTAACATGACCGCGCAATTGTCATTCAAAGTGTGACAGCGCTGAAAACTGAAAAATGGCCTGGGCAGGAAGGGGGTGTAAGTGCCCTGTATTGAGGTGGTTAAATAGAAAACTATCTTTAGATATATTTTTACTCCAAAAGCATTTTATTAAAATAAATTTGATAAAAATAAAAAAAATCGATTTAAATTAAAAAAAAAATCAGATTTAAAAAAACAAACATTGATTTATATCCACCCTGGGTGACAGATGTCCCGCGATTCTGTTTGTGTGTTTTTACTGTGATTTTACTGCAATTGTCACCCGACGAATCGCGGGAAAATCGTGCCGCGTTTGAAATGCTATTGAAATTGACGGGTAACGCGCGGGCGATCCTGCCCGCGATTCAGAACATGGAGATGTAAACTGAGCCTAAAGGATCACTCCACCTTAGAGTGATATATTTCAAGTTTGTTTACAACTCAGTAGACTAAAGCCGGCCATAGTTGGGTCTTTTTTTTTTTTTTTTATTGTTCTTTTTAGCCTGGGTGCTGAACGAAAAAAAAGAAGGAATGGATTCTTCCATCCACACAAGCAAGGTGAATGGAGGAATCTCTTCCCCGCTGGGATATTGTATTTTGACAGAGGGACTCCCCACTGTCAGAGTACACTGATCAGCAGCTGTTGATCGAGCAACATTTTCCAATATTCCTGTTCAACAGAATTCAATCTAGCGATTGACTTCTGTCGAGAGGTGGCAGCCACATTTGGATTGAAACTTGGCTGGACCCTGCTGAACTGACCGAATTTCAATCCATCAATGTTTTTATTCAAAGAGAAAATGAGATACAGAATTCAATTAAAAGGGGTTGTAAAGGTTCGGATTTTTTAAAATAAAAATAACAAACATGTCATACCTGCAAGGCTTTTGCATAGACCCCCGCCAGAGCTCCTTGCTCCTCCCCTTCACCAGGTGCCGCCACAGAAAGCCGCTTTCCATAGGGGCACTCATGCGGGCACGCTCCTGAGTCCCGCTGCTGCGTCCATTGATAGACAGTGGGACTCGGCCCCGCCCCCAATGTCACCTGGTTTGATTGACAGCAGTGGGAGCCAATGGCTCCTGGTGCTATCAATCTGTCCAATGAGATGAGAGCCAGCAGTTGGAGCCACTGGGCTCATGGATGGTGCTGGAACAAATGGGCTCAGGTAGGAAAAGGGGGGGGGACTGGGGGGGGGGGGGGTGCTGCAGCACAGAAGGTTTTTCATCTTAATGCTTAGAATGTATTAAGGTGAAAATATGGAGACTTTTACAGCCCCTTTAAGGCCTCATGCACACAGGACGGACATTTTTGCAGCTGCTCCTAGGGGCATCTGGCATTTTTTTTCCTGTCTCTAAACTCCCCTGCATGTTATCCTATGTGTCCATGCATGCATGTTATCCTATGTGTCCACGCATGCATGTTATCCTATGTGTCCACGCATGCATGTTATCCTATGTGTCCATGCATGCATGTTATCCTATGTGTCCATGCATGCATGTTATCCTATGTGTCCACGCATGCATGTTATCCTATGTGTCCATGCATGCATGTTATCCTATGTGTCCATGCATGCATGTTATCCTATGTGTCCACGCATGCATGTTATCCTATGTGTCCACGCATGCATGTTATCCTATGTGTCCATGCATGCATGTTATCCTATGTGTCCATGCATGCATGTTATCCTATGTGTCCATGCATGCATGTTATCCTATGTGTCCATGCATGCATGTTATCCTATGTGTCCATGCATGCATGTTATCCTATGTGTCCATGCATGCATGTTATCCTATGTGTCCACGCATGCATGTTATCTTATGTGTCCACCTATGTGTCCACGCATGCGTGGCTCAATGAACATGACAGCTGACAGGCAGAAGGATGCATTTATGCATCCTACAGAGAATGGTCCGAAAAAGAGAAAATATCCAGTGAGTGGCAGTTGTCTGGATGAAAATGCCTTGTTGATGTCAGAGGAGAATTTAATTGTAGAAAATTATTACCCCAATTGGGACTTTTTTCAGGCAGAATGTGAAAAACCGTAAAGCTATATAACAAAAATTTTAAAAAGTATACAAAATTTTATTAGTATTGATAAAAGAAAGTTGACCACATGGTCTAAACTACATCACATCATCAAATCCATCGCATGAGGACATCAAAGACACGTATACTTGGAGGACCCTGAAGCTCTGATCAATTAGAACATCATGTTGGCCCTGATAAGGTGAAGGGCCAAAATTCTCGTGGATGTTCACCGAGTAAGAACATGCACCAAAATTTTGTCCCTTCAGCTTATCAGGGCCAACATGATGTTCTAATTGATCTCAGCTTCAGGGTCCTCCAAGTATACGTGTCTTTGATGTCCTCATGCAATGGATTTGATGATGTGATGTAGTTTAGACCATGTGGTCAACTTTCTTGTATCAATTCTAATAACATTTTGTGAACTTTTTAAAATATTTGTATCTTTACTGCTTTTCACATTCTGCCTTAAAGGTCCTAATTGGGGTCATCATTTTCTGCAATTAAATGTGCTCGGGATGTTGGCAGAATCCTCTTTGTAAAAAAGACCAGTACTCTAGTGGTCGATCACTATCCTTTTTTCTCATGTCAGAGAAGAACTGGCATACGATGATGGAAAGGCAACAGTAACTCAAATAACCACTTCTTACAACCAAGGTATGCAGAATACCATCTCTGAATGCAGAACACTTCAAACCTTGAAGCAGATGGGCTACAGCAGCAGAAGACCACACCGGGTGCCACTCCTTTCAGCTAACAGGAAACTGAGGCTACAGTTCGCACAAGCTCACTAAAAGTGGACAATAGAAGATTGGAAAAATGTTGCCTGGTCTGATGAGTCTCGCTTTCAACTGCGACATTCAGATGATAGGGTCCGAATTTGGCGTAAACAACATGAAAGTATGGATCCATCCTGCCTTGTAATAATGGTTCAGGCTGGTGGTGGTGTAATGGTGTGGGGGATATTTTCTTGGCACACTTTGGGCCCCTTAGTACCAATTGAGCATTATTTAATTGCCACGGCCTACCTGAGTACAGGCATACCCCACTTTTAAGTACACAATGGGTTTTTTTTTACTAAAGCTGGAAAGTGCAAAATCAGGCTCACTTCTGCATAGAAACCAATGAGCTTCTAACCTCAGCTTGTTCAATTAAGCTTTCGTAATAAAACCTGGAAACTCATTGGTTTCTATACAGAAGTGAGCCTGATTTTGCACTTTCCAGCTTTAGTAAATAAACCCCATTGTGTACTTAAAAGTGGGGTATACCTGTATTATTGCTGACTATGTCCATCCCTTTATGATTACAGTGTCCCCATCTTCTGATGGCTCCTTCCAGCAGGATAATGCACCATGTCACAAAGATCAAATCATCTCACCACTGGTTTCTTGAACATGACAATGAGGTCCCTGTACTCCAATGGCCTCCACAGTCACTGGATCTCAATCCAATAGAGCACCTTTAGGATGTGGTGGAACAGGAGATTCGCATCATGGATGTGCAGCCGACAAATCTGCGGCAACTGCGTAATGCTATCATGTCCATATGGACCAAAATCTCTGAGGAATGTTTCCAACACCTTATTGAATCTATGCCATGAAGAATTAAGGCAGTTCTGAAGGCAAAATGGTGTCCAACTCGGTACTAGCAAGGTGTACCTAATAAAGTGGCCGGTGAGTGTATATGTCTCACAGATCCATCAGTGGTCAATCAAAATCTGATGGCAGACAGTGGGAGACCCCATCAATGGCCAGCTTTAATGACCGGATGAGCTCTTATAACTCTTATGCCGCGTACACACGATCAGACATTCCAACAACAAAATTCTGGATTTATTTCAAACGGATGTTGGCTCAAACTTGTCTTGCATACACACGGTCGCACAAATGTTGTCGGAAATTCCGAACGTCAAGAACGCGGTGACGTACAACACGTACGACGAGCCGAGAAAAATGAAGTTCAATAGCCAGTGCGTCTCTTCTGCTTGATTCCGAGCATGCGTGGAGTTTGGTGCGTTGGAATTGTGTACACACAATCGGAATTTCCGACAACGGATTTTGTTGTCGGAAAATTTGAGAACCAGCTCTCAAATTTTTGTTGTCGGAAATTCCGACAACAAACTGTCAATGTCGGAATTTCCGACAACAAGCTCACATCGAACATTTTGTTATTGGTAATTCGGACCGTGTGTACGCGGTATTAAAGACCCCAACAGGGAGATTCCCCTTCCATAGGTGCTGGCCATATTTGAGTTTCCATATCACCTGTGGCAAGCTGACAAATATAAAGGAAGTTAAAACTCCAGCAGAGAGAGTGGGACCTCCTTGTCCTGGCTGCAGCAGGTCAATAAAGCCAGGGACTCAGTCTCTGAAATCTCAGTACCAGAGTCCCTGAAAGAAATAAGAATCCGCTGGGCTGGGTTTACCAGCATTTTTCAGTTCCAAAAAGATCAATTTTGGATGATCTGACCCATAAAGAGGAATTTTCTCTGTTTTTCAATCTGCATTGTACATTTTTAGATTCCTTTCCTAACATATTATTTTATGTACATCGCAAAGTCATGCCAAAATGGTTTGTTTGGTCTAAGGCACGTGTGTCAAGGCCCGCTAGGCCGAATCCAGCCCACCAGGCCATTTCATGTGGCTCTCGCACCTTTCCTGCTACTGCAGAACCCCCCTCATCTCCACCCCCAACTTGGCTCAGCAGTTGGCAGCTGACTCCAGCCCTACTTTGGTCCTTCTCCAGACTCTGAACTTTCTGCTTCCCAGCTCTGTCCCCAGCTTCTTCCCGGCAGCAGCACAAGATAACGGGGGTGTACTGTGATGTAAGGGAGAGTAGGGGACTCCTGACTTCTGATGGTGGGGGGGCTCTTGACATCTGATCTGTAAATAACACAATCAACAATTGTGCCTGTGATTTTGCGCAAAACAGAATAAACTAAATAATCAATAAATAATAGTCAATAAATTTGCATAGGTGATAAATCATATATAAATCTAATAGTCCATGGGTGAATATCCGTGACTGTGGTGCAAATCAATCAGGTGAATAAGATGCGTAAATAATCTATACAGTAAAACATCAAAAGTGCAAAGTGCGTTGATAGGAGATCTCGTGACTTTTGTGGTGTTGGATACCCACTAGGGGCTCCCAGAACTCTCACCTTGTTGACACCAAAATAGTGCCTTTATGTATCCATTGAGGACTGTGCTTGTTCCAATCCAATCGGTGGTGTAGTTCTGGTGCGTCTATGGGGAGATGGCGTTCTCTCAGGTATATGGACTCCACATATGGGGGGTAATCAAAAAGGAGGGTACTCCAATAGGGTGATATCGTTAAAGCCAAAGATTTTATTTAAAAATATCTGCTTACATAGAGGTAGGAGAAGTAGCGTTGAAACAGCGGTTAAAACAGTGTATTTTCAATCCCCGCTACGTCACTTCCGGTCTGCGCTGTTGTGTAACCAGTTACGTCCTACGCGTTACGTCATATCACATGACTTCCTCAGGGCACCGGATTGGTTATTACCATAGTGTATTTATATAGTGGGGACAGGAAGTGTATTTATCGCCATTTTGTTGTAGACCAAATGTGTGCCAATCCCGCGGCCATCATAGAGAGGATGGACTCGCTTATGTTTTGTGAATAAAGTTTCCATGTATTCATACAAAACAGTAAAAAAAGTTCTCAGCAGAGGTGTTTAAAGTTGTTTATGTTGGTGCTAGTAATATTAATTGAATCTGCACATCCAGTCTTAGGCTGCATTCACACCTGAGCATAGCGTTTTTGAGCGTTTCTTCCGGCGTTTTTTCGGGCATATTTGCACGTTTCCATGCACCGTTGTCCGGCGTTTTTGAGCTTTGGCATTTTTTTTATTAGCCAATAGGAAAAATGACCATCTGTTTCATCATTTGTTGCTATGTTGTTAGATTTTGTTATCTGCTTCCTGCTCCAAAAACGCCCAAATCTGCCCAATTCGCGACAAAAAAGGGTCCAGAACTTGTTTCAGCTTCAGGCGTAGGGCTTCAGGCGACTTGGAGTGGAGTTGTGAACCATCTCCATAGAGAATAATGGATTTTTTCCACTCAAGCATTTTGTAGCTTCAGGCTTCAAGCTACAAAACGCTCAGGTGTGAATGGGCTCTTACAGATACAACCTGCCCTTTAAGGGCAACCATAATGCTGATGCAGCCTGCGATGAAATTTGAGTTTGAAACTCCTGGTCTAATGGTGTCTAGTTGAAGGACATGCCACGTATATAGTGCATATATAACATTCAGGTAGTGCATTAACAAATTAAATTCACTGTCAGCTGTTAGGACCAAGTGACTGTCTCCTGATACCCCCTTCCCCAGTAAGGTAAACCTCCGCTATCGGAGCTTCTGAAATCACTGCCAAATGGAAGTCACGTTCTCCATTAGAACAACAGGAGCAAGGGCTCGTATGTAGCAGTGAAGGAGTGTGGATGGGTAAGTATGCCTTGCCAGGGTGAGGTCGGCTATCAGGAGACCCCGTCATTGTCACCTGAATGACATTATCTCTTCAGGCATTGTCAGTTGGCAAGCAGTGAACAAGACTGAGCAGTAGCAGGGAGGACGAGGTTCCGGAAGGGATGAGGGCATTAGAAGGACATCAGCTGTAGATGGATAGCATTTTTAGGAGGCTTGTACCAAAATGGACTCCAAAGGCCTACTCTCAGCTCAGAGTCAGGCTATCTATTTTGAACCTAAAAGGATAACCTAGAAACTATACATAAATTTCTTTACTTCAAAACTTCAGAACTGATGGATAAGATCCTTCAAAAGCAGCAGGTCTGTTTAAGGTTGTTGTACAATTGGAATTTTGTTTAGGGATACTATGTAACAAGATGGGCCCTATGGAAATAAGATTGTTTTTTCTTTCTGTTCCAGTAAAACTTTTTGAAGTCATTGAAACTGAGAAGACCTTATATTTAATAATGGAATATGCTAGTGGGGGTAAGTGGCTTCTTTATTTCTACTTATTTTTGTGTTATTTTATTGATGAGTAAATTAAACCTTGTGAATGGCACCCCAACACACAATAATGCATCGGTGACAATTCACATGCAATGCACTCACTGGCGCCAGCATCTTCTCACCGGCTTCTTCCTGTGCATGCTTAGGAATTAGGCTGGGTTCACATATTTGCAAATTGGATGCATTTTTACCGCATCCAAGTTGCATAACATGTCAATGTGACCGTCTCTCAGTGGAGTCGGTTCAAACATGTCCAGGGTGGCCGCGGTCCAGTTTTGAAAAGGGTCCTGTGCGTTTTTTGGGTTCGGTTCAGGTGCGAACTCGGGCTAAAATTTAGCACCTGAATCGCACTTAAACCAGTGAACAGAAACGCACCGGATTCTGCACTGCAAACCGCAGCCGGACATGAACCCACCCTTAGGCCTGATTTACACCTATGCATTTTTGGAGCTTTTTGCATTTTGCAGATTTGCACTACAGTCCATTTAACATGGTTTCCTATGGAACACGTTCTGTAGTGCAAATCTGCAAAATGCAAAAAAACACCAAAAATACATAGGTGTGAATCAGGCCTTAAAGAAGAACTAAAGTCAAGGGAGGGTTATAATCCATGCCAGGTTTTTTTTGTCATCTGTGACTCATCAGAGAGATTTTCTCATTTCCTGTTCCATATCCAAAAGGAAGTGAGAGGAAATCTCTCCAAATACCTGGTTGTCACCACAACTATTGTTTCCATTGAAAGGTTTCTACTAAGGACACCATGTCAGGAATCTACTGAGCTGCCCATGTGCAGCACAGTGTACATTGTAAGACCGCAAGTATGATTTTGATTGCATTGCATGTCTCTTCTGCAATAAAGAGCCAGCCTCCTAGCAATTTTTTAAATTTAGACTTTAGTTCCACTTTAGGACACCAGGTTCAGGATAATTATTTTCAAAAAAAGTGGCCATTATTTTCAGTTGATTTTAATGAGATTTGAAAACTACAGTCTTATGATTAAAGTGAAGATCCTTAAACAGAGCGAATTTCTTTCCTCCAACCACAGGCTGTGCTGTCAGGAGAATCCCTCCCGCTGAACCATTGTATTTTCCCTGCTGGGAGAATACAGTGATTATTGCTAGGGGCTTGCTGCCCCAATCGCTCGATCAACTTGGTATATTCAGCCTTGCCTGTACATGGTACATGGTACA
This sequence comes from Lithobates septentrionalis, assembly GCA_037952835.1. Classification (NCBI taxonomy): domain Eukaryota; kingdom Metazoa; phylum Chordata; class Amphibia; order Anura; family Ranidae; genus Lithobates; species Lithobates septentrionalis. Next base: position 353,279 of record JBBDGP010001814.1, on the reverse strand, counting down.
ATCTCGGCCGATTCCCGCTGAGCAGGCGGATGACAGGTCTGTCTCCACTCACTATGCTTAGACGAACCTGTCAGAGCCCCGCTGTTCTCTATGGAGAGATCGGATGAAAACGGACCGCCTGTCCGTTTTTTCATCCGATCCCATTTGATCAAATCCGCGAGACGGATCGAAAATAGGGTCACCATCTGTCTGGATTTCAAGGACAGGATCGGATAGCAGCGGGTGTCAGCGGACAAGTCACTGCTGACATCCGCTGCTCCATAGGAGTGAATAGAGGGTTCGATCATGTCCGCCTGACTTCAGCTCTTCGCCCCCTTTTTTCTGAACTCTCAGACAAACTTTTAAAATTCAGCACTTTAAACAGCTGTAGAGAAGAGAAGACAAACAGGTAAAACTTATGTAGGAGGATTTGTTTTATGTCTGTGTATAACCTGAGGCCAGTCACTTCACTGGGTATATGTAAAGGTTTACAACCACCTTAAAGTGGAGCTCCACCCAAAAGAGGAAGTTCTGCTTTAAGCATCCCCCCCTCCTATGCCACATTTGGCATGTCATTTTTTTGGGGGGTAGTGGGTATTCAGTTTTGACAGGTACCTGCTCTGACCACCTAGGCAACTCGATCGGATGTTCTCCTCTCTCCCTCCCTCCCTGCTATTTTCTGGGACATGTCCTAGAAGATTGCCGGCCATTAAGGAGGCCTAGCGCGACTCACGCATGCACAGTGCACACCCGGCTGTGAAGCCGCAAGCTGTCACTCTGGAACTCTGCTTTAGGCCCAAAAACCCTAAGGCTCTGTTCACATCTAGGCGTTTTATTTTCAGGCAGAAAGTCACACAATTTTTGCTGCAATTTTCTACAGGTCAAAAGGTCACGATGTAAAAAGCAGAAAACGCCTGTAATCTGCCAAAAAAGAAGCTCCTGTACTTTTTTGAGCTTCAGGCCTTTTGCTTCAAATGACAAAACCCTCAGATGTGAACAGGGGCCATTGAAATGAATGGGAGTTGTCTTGTTGGGCGTTTTTAGAGCTGAGGCTTACAGCAGAAAAACGCCCCAAAACAGCTAGATGTGAACAGAGCCTCAAATCAGGTCTCTGTTAGTTTCTAAAAGCTTAGAATCACCTGCTGTGTGTTTTACAATAAAGAGCTGACAGTCTGCCAGGATTTTGCTGTAATAGAAAATAGTGAAAAACTGAGATTTCATGTGTCTTTTATGATCTTTGAGGACGAATTTCTCCACAGTGCCCATAGCTAGAGAAGTGAATTAAAGATTGTTTCAAAGTGCTTTTACTACTTGTTCAGAATATGAAATACTTTAGTGTGCATAGTCTGGGCACGGGTTCACGAGTAGAATGGTTATGTATATAAAAAACAAAGTAATGAGGGATGCTCAGAGGCCAAGAGTGAAACAATATGAGCCTTTAACTGTAATGCCGTGTACACACGAGCAGACTTCTCGTCCGCCTGAACTCCGAAGGACTTTTCGATGGAGTTCCAACGAATCGGACTTGCCTACACACGATCACACCAAAGTCCGATTTGTTTCGAACGTGATGACGTACGACCGGACTAAAATAAGGAAGTTCATAGCCAGTAGCCAATAGCTGCCCTAGCGTCGGTTTTAGTCCGTTGGACTAGCATACAGACGAACTGATTTTTCGACCGGACACGAGTCTGTTGGAAAGAGTTGAAACATGTTCCAAATCTAAAGAGCGTCTGATTTTTCGACCGCAAAGGTCCGATGAAGCCCACACACGATCGGATTGTCCGGCGGATTCGTTCCGTCGGACCTTTGCTGTCAAAGTCCGGTCGTGTGTACACGGCATTACAGTTGAAGGATCATATTGTTTCACTCTTGGCCTCTGAGCATCCCTCAAGTGCTGCAGGTCAGCTATAGATAGTATGATGACATTTTATACATTTTCTGTAACACACAAGATAAATAAAATTGCCCCCGTTTTATGTTTGCAGAACATGTAGTCCTTAGTAATAAAACAATGGTTGTTCGGTGTCTTGAACAGAATGGGAACGTGGTCATAGGAGGAATGGAAAGGAGCCAGTAGACTTCCAGGCAGGTGAAAGTCATTATTGATGCAGACAGACTCTGGAGTCAGGAAGGAGATTTTCTCGCTGGGTGATAGAATTTGCCAGCTTAGCCCCGTGCATTGAAATTCATTTTATCTAGATCAATACAAATGCGGTAGGTAAGCTCAATCAGACTGAATTCATCAAAAGTCAGCCGGGGAAATGAGCCGCACGTGGATTTGTTTTCATAATGTGAAGGGCAGGCAAGTTGTTTGACATTGCAGCTCTTAAAGCGCAACTCCACTTTTGATCGGGGAGACAAAAAGGAATCCTCTCTAGTTTAGTTACAAACATAGTAAAGAATTGTATCAAAATCTATTGTAGACTTTAACCTGGGTATTCTCTGTAAAGGCAAACCTGCCTACTAGCCACATGCTAAACGGGAAGGGTCTGCCTGCTATTGTCACGTGATCAGTGCCAGAGTTATAATAGAAGAAAATGTACAGGGTAGAGCAATGAGCCAATCAAATAAGCAGGAAAATACTAAAGGTGTCCTTAAAGTGGTTATAAAGTCAGAAGGTTTTTTATCTTAATGCATTAAGATAAAAAGCCTTCTGTGTACAGCAGCCCCCCTAATACTTACTTGTGCCCCATCTCTATCCAGCGATGTCCACGAGTGCCTCGGCTGTCTGGGATGGCTGGGACACAGCAGGGGTGCCATTGGCTCCCGCTACTGTCAATCAAACTCAGCCAATCAGGAGAGAGAGGGGGCGGGGCTGAATCACAGGTCAGTGTCTGAATTAATACACAGAGCTGCAGCTCGGGTGCCCCCATAGCAAGCTGCTTGCCAGCCAGGGCCAGAAGAGGGGGATCTGGGCTGCCCTGTGCAAAACCACTTCACAGAGGAGGTAAGTATAACATGTTTGTTATTTTAATACAAGAAAAAAAGGAGACTCTACAATTACTTTAAACATTTGCTAAAGATTGTCCATAAGCCAGATGTTCGCAAGATCATTTGTGCAGAGAGGTATGAGGATTATTTATATAAAAAGCTGCAAATACAGAAAAATTACCCTGCCAAAAATCCAGTGTGCTCCTAACTCCCTTTAGTGAGCTGACTATGCTACCTTTTTTGCACTGACATCCCAAGCATTGTTGCTAACCCTGCCTGAGCGTTTTTCCTTGCTGGACTACAAAACACCATCTTATGTTATGGAGACAAGTAGAGTGAGAGGTGTACTCTAGTCCAGAAGAAGAGAGCTGGGCAGGGCTGACAACACTGCTTGGGATTTAGACGATGCATATTTCTTTCCTGCCAAGCTATTGCCTGCTCCCTGTGTGGGGGCAATGGGGGGAAGCCGCCCCTGCCAGGAGAAGACATTGCTTATCGCTAGTGGCTATAGTAGTCGCTAGCAATAATCGTAAGAGAATCCAACAGGCTGGTTGTACCCAAGTTAATCGATTAATCAACAGTTCGAATTAGATTCAAACAGTGTATGACCGGCCTAAGTCTAGGGTTAGAAGAATAAGCTGTAATACTTACCTTAGTCCTTGCTCCATAATGCTTCCACCATGCTGTGTGACCCCAGTCCCCATAAGCCTCTCCGGCCAGAGGTCACACTCTGACATCATGTACAATGCAGGACCAGTAGACCCGCATTGTACATTTGGACTGCAAGGGCCCATCCAGAGCATACAAGAGGGAGGGCTCTGAGAGACTGATAATTAGGGTAAGTTTTACAGCATATTCCTCTACCCCTAGACTAACATTTAACTCTTAACTCTTGCTAGGGTTTTTGTTTTTTAATATCAAGTTCAGCTTTAAAGGATAACCCCATAGAAAAAAAATATTCTAGCATATACAATTGCTACACAAGTCATATTGTAATTGGATGTTATTAAAATTACTTTTCCTTTTTCATTCTGCAGCTCTATAATTTTCAGTAAAATGCAATGCAATATGGCAGCCTGGAGGTGTTCTGCACACAGATGGTGTACAGATCGTCCCCCCTCTTCAACATGTCATTTCCTGCTTGTGTGATTTGCTCACTGATTTTCCCAGAAGTCTACACTAAGATACATTCAGATTTGGAGATCCCCTGCAACAAAATGTCATTTTTGGTGACCTATTCCTAAAGCAAAATCACGTGTAAAGGGATGCAGACCCCACCACTTTTCTCAGAACTTTGCAAGTGCAGCAGCTGATTAATAATTATAAAGTCCCTCCCATTAAATTCACTTTGCGCATGGACACAGACAAACAGCTATTTCTTCAGAATAACAAAAGATAGACATCTGCAACAAAGTTTATTAAAAATGAATGTAGCTAGGTTCCTGGGCCCAGAAAAAATTAGAGAAGAGGGTGTCTATCCCTGTAATACAATGCAAAAGGAACCCCGAAATGGGGTATGGAGGGGAATTGGGACTATACGATACCCAGGAAATAATATTGAGAATGAAAGTAATGTAAAGATAAAAAAAAATTACAAATTTTATTATCCATATATAAAAACCTCAAAAGAGGAAAGACATTTTAGCAACACCGTTAAAATAAAAAGTCACACAGTAATTTCAATATGATAAATACAAAGGGGTAAGCCCCATGCGTGTAAAATACAGCTGAACTAAGCGGACATAAAGATCCCAACGCGTTTCAACAAATTGTCTTCTTCAGGGAGTGATGATATCCATTTGAGAAGCATATCTAGAAATACATTACATATAGGATAATATCCCAAACTACAAAAAAAATGTGTAAAAACAAACAGATATTGCCAAACATCATAGTCTTAGTAACAATACTCACAATGTATCAACTACAATAGCAGGTGTATTTATAGAAAATAGAAACGGTGTCTGTGGCTTATAGTGGTGCCATACAAGGTCCCATAGATCCCAAAGGTCAGCACAAGGGATAAAACATTTTTTATATATTGATATAATACATTTTGTAATTTTTATCTTTACATTACTTTCATTCTCAATATTATTTCCTAATCCCAATTCCCTTCCATACCTCATTGCGGGGTTCCTTTTGCAACGTTTATTAAATCCCTGTAATGGATCAACCAGAGGGGAGTGTTTTTTTTTTTTTCTCAACAAAGTGGAGTTACTCTTTAAGGTTGTGGGAGACAGAGATCGGATGCAGACTATCGGCTTTTAGAACTGCATCCAAAATCAAAATGAAGACCTGGACAGGCAGCTGTTTTTAATGCTCATTTAGGCGCTGAAATTCTCCTTTTATTGGGGGGGATGCAAAGTCATAAAAAAAGAAAAGTAATTGGTGTAAATGTGATCTGTAACATACCTCGGGAAGTGAAGGCTTCTCCGTGTTAACTCAATTGTACTTATATAAACTTAATGAGGAATTTGGCAGAGGATTCATCCAGCTGCATAAAGAGGCCGGTAGTTGAATACTAAGTCAATCTGTTCAGCTTTTATTATATTACAGCTGCATCAGCATTTGCTGGTACATTAGGTTACATGCGGCTGCTGTTTATCAAGCACCACTGGGAGGAAGACAGGTGAGCTTTAGCGTGGGAAATCTCCTCCAGTTACTGACTCATTTCTGGATAATATCTCAAGGACACTCCTTTTGTGCCCCAGCCCAATGCATAATGTCGCTGTATGTAACGAGTCTATATTTTAGAATTTTTCCCCTTTCATCTTACTGTATATATACTGATATGGGCAGTAGTGTCATTCCACCCTAAAGCGATATTTCAGTTAAAGATGGCGTATAGTGAGCTGGCTTTAATGCGGTCTTATTTTTTTTTGGGGGGGGGGGGGGACTCCAGCTTTGATATCTTCATCTGAGTTCCCGGCTCTTCGTACGCATTTCAGGGATTTGAATGCTCCCTACAGTTGCATCGTCCGCATTCTAAGGCCTGGTATTTACAAAATTCAGTATGTGAAAAAGCGTCGAGTACAGCAAGGTTTTACAAAGTATTTGCAAAGCTCTTAGCAAATTTTAAACTTGGGCAATGGTCGTGGTAATATGGGATTTTTGTTGGTGCCATACACAAGGAGAAAAAGAGATAAAATTGACATAGTTTATTGGTACATAAAATTTTAATTCATAAAAATTACAATATAGAGTGAGGGGAAAAATTTATTTGATCCCCTGCTGATTTTGTACGTTTGCCCACTGACAAATGATCAGTCTGTAATTTTATTGATAGGTTTATTTTAACAGAGAGAGACAGAATAACAACAAAAATATCCAGAAAAACGCATTTCAAAAAAGTTATAAATTGATTTGCATTTTAATGAGTGAAATAAGTATTTGACCTCTTCGCAAAACATGACTTAGTACTTGGTGGCAAAACTCTTGTTGGCAATCACAGAGGTCAGACGTTTCTTGTAGTTGGTCACCAGGTTTGCACACATCTCAGGAGAGATTTTGTCCTACTCCAAGCAATTAGCCGTATGTTTTGGGTCATTGTCATGCTAGAATACCCATCCACAACCCATTTTCAATGCCCTGGCTGAAGGAAGGATGTTCTCACCCAAGATTTACGGGACACGGCCCCGTCCATCGCCACTTTGATGCGGCAAAGTTGTCCTGTCCCTTAGCAGAAAAGCACCCCCAAAGAATAATGTTTCCATCTCCATGTTTGATGGTGGTGATGGTGTTCTTTGGGTCATAGGCAGCATTCCTCCTCCTCCAAACACGGAGAGTTGAGTTGATGCCACAGAGCTTAATTTTGGTCTCATCTGACCACAACACTTTAACCGAGTTCTCCTCTGAATCATTCAGATGTTCATTAACAAACTTCAGACGGGCCTGTACTTACAGTCTTTCACAACATAGTGTGTTACCAATTGTTTTCTTGGTGACTATGGTCCCAGCTACCTTGAGATCATTGGCAAGATTCTCCCGTGTAGTTCTGAGCTGATTCCTCACCGTTCTCATGATCATTGAAACTCCACGAGGTGAGATCTTGCATGGAGCCCCAGACCGAGGGAGATTGACAGTTAGTTATTTTGTGTTTCTTCCATTTGCGAGTAATCGCACCAACTGTTGTCACCCTCTCGCCAAGCTGCTTGGCGATGGTCTTGTAGCCCATTCCAGCCTTGTGTAGGTCTACAATCTTGTCCCTGATATCCTTGGACAGCTCTTTGGTCTTGACCATGGTGGAGAGATTGGAATCTGATTGCTTCTGTGGACAGGTTCCTTTTTATACAAGTAATAAGCTAAGATTAGGAGTACTCCCTTTAAGAGAGTGCTCCTAATCTCAGCTCTTTACCTGTATAGATACCTGGAAGCCAGAAATCTTGCTGATTGATAGGAGGATCAAATACTTTATTTCACTCATTAAAATGAAATTCCATTAATAACTTTTTTGAAATGTGTTTTTCTGTATATTTTTGTTGTTGTTCTGTCTCTCACTGTTAAAATAAACCTACCATTAAAGTGGGCGAACATACAAAATTGGCAGGGGATCAAATACTTTTTCCCCTCGCTGTATACACATCTTGGTTACATTGTCATAGTATGTTCACAATATTGTTGTAATATCTTGTTACTTGTCTTGATAGCTTGTGTACTAATAATGGTCTCCAAAATCCCCCGAAGAAGCCTTGACAGGCAAAACATGTTGGGAACACGACCATGACACCGCTATATACGAGGGGAGGCCAATACGTTCTTGCCCTCACCAAGATCCAGATGTGGTAGGGATCTGAAATTTAGTCCACTGACTCTTCCTTCTCTACATATCCACCTCCTATGGTTACACACTTCTCACATCTGTGGAACAGACCTTTAATACCATCTGCGTAGAAGTATGCAGATTTGGAGGAAAACCAGCTATAAACTTCAGTAATGACTCCCTCATCATTGTGGAAACGTCTTCCCTGTAAATGTTTCTTCAGATTTGGAAACGGGAAGAAGTCCGAAGGTGCCAGGTCAGCTGAGTAAGGTGGATGGGGCAGAGATTCATACCCATAATCCCAAACAAAAGTGACAGTTGGTACAGGTCCAAAATGCTTTTGTGAACATTTTGGAATGGAAAGGTGTCCGTAACCTGGGAACCAAACGTGCAGCCACTTTGCTCATATGTAAGATGGTATGTAGTATGTTGTAAACTGACCCTCTACTAATGTTCACCTCCCTAGCTAAGAAAATAATAGCCACACGTCTATCTTCAAGCACTAGCTGCTCAACTTTGGCCACCACACTTGGTTCTGTGGCAGTTGACGGACGATCTTCCTTTGGGTCATCCTGTATATTTGTGCGACCACACTTGAAGTCTCTCTTCCATCATTTGACAGTCTCATATGATGGACAATCCTCTCCGTACACAGCTGACATCTCTTCATGGATTATTTGGGCTGATTTCCCTTGAAGATGGAGAAACCTAATCATGGCTTGGTATTTAACTTGGTCCGGCATGACACCTACTCCATTTCTCTTGGCTCTAACTATAATTCACCACGACCTACAAAAACAAAAATTGGCATGCATATTACTAAGATATCCACCTATAAACCTGCAGTTTCATATCCCTAGCACATCTAGATCATGGGGAGGGTAAGACCTTATTGGCCTCCCTTCGTATGGTGAATATACTATGACAATGTAATCAGGAAATGTATATATCTTCTAATTTTTATGAATTTAAGTTTCTACCAATAAATTATGTAAATTTTATATCTCTTTTTTTTTTTTTCCCTTTGTGTACGACACCAAAAGAATCCCATATTGCCACTACCATTGCCTATTGTGATTACTGGGGCTTAATCATGGACTTCCACAATGTATTTATCCTACTGGGGCCCTTTGTGTGCATAGATGATTTTCTTAAAAAGTTGAACGTCGCTTTTAACCTGAATGGTGCCAAAAAGATTACAGTAAAGCAACTTGAAGCTGCCTGAAAGCTTTACAAATGCTGTGTAAAAACTTGCTATAAGCACTACTCTTATACAGGACTAAGTCCATATGTACAAGGCCTTAAAGTGATTGTAAACGATCACCTTTTAAAACAACCCATTCAGTTTAAAATAGAAATGAAAGGCAAAACGTTTGTGTATAGATCTAACAAATACATTATAAATACCTTTTTCCCCCTTTTTTTTTTTATAAGTAATCACATTCTCTTTGATCTCAGCTGCATAAGAGCTAGGGGAGGAGAAGCAGCGTTACACTGAGCTTCCCAGTGAATGGCTATGCAGTGGGGGCGTGTCAGGACAAGTCTGATCAGTGGAAGAGAGCACACTGAGTTTCCTGCATAGCTAGAGAACTGATCACAATGTGCTTTCCTGCTTAGTGTGGTCAGTTTTTAATAGGGAAGCAGAGGGACTGGCAGGAACACCAGGGATTTCACACAAAGGAAGCAACACAAGGAGAACAGGAGGCTTTCTCATATTTTAGTAAATATAAACTGCTAAATACCTTTTTTTCAGCAGTTAGAGCAGTCTTGTGACTTCTATTAATGTCTGGTTAAAGCGGTAGTAAACCGCTGAAAAAAAAAAAGCCTGCAAGACGATGGAATAATGTGCATACTAGCACATTATGAAATGCTTACCTTAGAACGAAGCCCTCCCAGCGGCGCCCGGTCACCGCTGTGAGGTCTGACATGTTCCCCGGCCTTTCTTCCGGATTTGCGGGCTTCGGCGCTGGCAAGAACTGAAGGTCCGGCAGAAAAATAGATCCCCTGCAGCCAGCAACAATACATCCCTTTCACCCAGCAACAACAAAAGATACCCCTCAGCAACAATAGATCCACCCCATCAAACATACACCCCAAGAGGATCTGTCTGCCAGCAGCAATAGATTTCCAAGCAGCCAGCATTAATTGACCCTCCATCAGCCAGCAACAGTAGATCCCTCCCAGCAAAAATGGACCCCCAGCAACAATTAATCCACCACCAGCAACAATAGACTCCACCAGTAACATTAATAACATTAGTAGACCATCTATCACACTTCAGTACCTCTTGCCATTACATACATTCAGTGCTGGAGGTGCCGGAACTGCGTTCCCCCACGTTCCTGCTGAAATGCCTATTATCTAGAGCAGATCCTTGGAGTTTCTGCTGACTGGGAGCTGAGCTGCTGAAAGATTTTGAAAGTGAATAGTTTCACAGTGCCTGTATCTACAGAGATGAAGGATGGCTTGTTTTATTTATAGTTTACTGAATGTTAATGTACAGTAAAAATGAGAATGTTCTGGGTACTGATCCATTTGAAACTCATCTTACTAATGTGGGACTTAACAAAAAAAAATCATTTCTACTAGTAAATTGGGTACTTCATTTGTTCCTGTTCCAGGGTGGGTTTGATTCAAATCGCTAGTAAAAAGGCTTGATTTAAATCATAATTTTTAAAGAGCAACTGTCATCTCTGACCCCCCGCGGCTCCTCCTCTGAACCGCTGTTGACTCTCTTACAAGCTCTTTCACTTTAATGAGACAGCTTGTGATGCGGCAGTGACATAACAAGGTGAGGGACGTGGTGGCAGCAGGTGAGTGGATGACCGCTAACAGGCGCTGCCATGATGGATCTGAAATGACAGGTGCTCTTTAACCACTTGAGCCCCGGACCTTTATGCTGCCTAAGGACCAGAGGTCTTTTTCCAATTTGGCACTGCGTCGCTTTAACTGCTAATTGCGCGGTCATGCAATGCTGTACCCAAACGAAATTTGCGTCCTTTTCTTCCCACAAATAGAGCTTTCTTTTGATGGTATTTGATCACCTCTGCCGTTTTTATTTTTTGCGCTATAAACGGAAAAAGACCGAAAATTTTGAAAAAAAATGATATTTTCTACTTTTTGTTATAAAAAAAATCCAATAAACTCAATTTTAGTCATACATTTAGGCCAAAATGTATTCGGCCACATGTCTTTGGTAAAAAAAAAAGTTAATAAGCGTATATTTATTGGTTTGCGCAAAAGTTATAGCGTCTACAAACTAGGGTACATTTTCTGGAATTTACACAGCTTTTAGTTTATGACTGCCTATGTCATTTCATGAGGTGCTAAAATGGCAGGGCAGTACAAAACCCCCCCAAATGACCCCATTTTGGAAAGTAGACACCCCAAGGAAATTGCTGAGAGGCATGTTGAACCCATTGAATATTTTTTTTTTTTGTCCCAAGTGATTGAATAATGACAAAAAAAAAAAATATTTACAAAAAGTTGTCACTAAATGATATATTGCTCACACAGGCCATGGGCCTATGTGGAATTGCACCCCAAAATACATTCAGCTGCTTCTCCTGAGTATGGGGATACCACATGTGTGGGACTTTTTGGGAGCCTAGCCGCATACGGGGCCCCGAAACCAATCACCGCCTTCAGGATTTCTAAGGGCATAAATTTTTGATTTCATTCCTCACTACCTATCACAGTTTTGAAGGCCATAAAATGCCCAGATGGCACAAAACCCCCCCAAATGACCCCATTTTGGAAAGTAGACACCCCAAGCTATTTGCTGAGAGGCATGTTGAGTCCATGGAATACTTTCTTTTTTGACACAAGTTGCGGGAAAGTGACAATTTTTTTTTTTTTTTGCACAAAGTTGTCACTAAATGATATATTGCTCACACAGGCCATAGGCATATGTGGAATTGCACCCCAAAATACATTTAGCTGCTTCTCCTGAGTATGGAGATACCACATGTGTGGGACTTTTTGGGAGCCTAGCCGCATACGGGGCCCCGAAAACCAAGCACCGCCTTCAGGATTTCTAAGGGCATAATGTTGTGATTTGACTCCTCACTACCTATCACAGTTTTGAAGGCCACAAAATGCCAAGATGGCACAAAACCCCCCCAAATGACCCCATTTTGGAAAGTAGACACCCCAAACTATTTGCTGAGAGGCATGTTGAGTCCATGGAATATTTTATATTTTGACACAAGTTGCGGGAAAATAACACTTTTTTTTTTTTTTTTTTGCACAAAGTTGTCACTAAATGATATATTGCTCAAACATGCCATGGGAATATGTGGAATTACACCCCAAAATACATTCTGCTGCTTCTCCTGAGTATGGGGATACCACATGTTTAGGACTTTTTGGGAGCCTAGCCGCGTACGGGGCCCCGAAAACCAATCACCGCCTTCAGGATTTCTAAGGGCATAAATTTTTGATTTCATTCCTCACTACCTATCACAGTTTTGAAGGCCATAAAATGCCCAGATGGCACAAAACCCCCCCCAAATGACCCCATTTTGGAAAGTAGACACTCCAAGCTATTTGCTGAGAGGCATGTTGAGTCCATGGAATACTTTCTTTTTTGACACAAGTTGCGGGAAAGTGACAATTTTTTTTTTTTTTTGCACAAAGTTGTCACTAAATGATATATTTCTCACACAGACCATGGGCATATGTGGAATTGCACCCCAAAATACATTTAGCTGCTTCTCCTGAGTATGGGGATACCACATGTGTGGGACTTTTTGGGAGCCTAGCCGCATACGGGGCCCCGAAAACCAAGCACCGGCTTCAGGATTTCTAAGGGCGTTAAGTTGTGATTCCACTCCTCACTACCTATCACAGTTTTGAAGGCCATAAAATGCCAAGATGGCAAAAACCCCCCCCAAATGACCCCATTTTGGAAAGTAGACACCCCAAGCTATTTGCTGAGAGGCATGGTGAGTATTTTTCAGCTCTCATTTGTTTTTGAAAATGAAGAAAGACAAGAAAAATGTATTTTTTTTTTCTTTTTTCAATTTTCGAAAGTTTGTGACAAAAAGTGAGGTCTGCAAAATACTCACTATACCTCTCAGCAAATAGCTTGGGGTGTCTATTTTCCAAAATGGGGTCATTTGGGGGGGGGTTGTGCCATCTGGGCATTCCATGGCCTCCGAAACTGTGCTAGGCAGTGAAGAGTGAAATCAAAAATTTACGCCCTTAGAAAGCCTGAAGGCGGGGCTTGGTTTTCGGGGTCCCGTGCGCGGCTAGGCTCCCAAAAAGTCCCACACATGTGGTATCCCCATACTCAGGAGAAGCAACAGAATGTATTTTGGGGTATAATTTCACATATTCCCATGGCATGTTTGAGCAATATATCATTTAGTGACATCTTTGTGCAAAAAAAAAAAAAAAAAAAAAAAGATTTGTCTCTTTCCCGCAACTTGTGTCACAATATAAAATATTCCATGGACTCGACATGCCTCTCAGCAAATAGCTTGGGGTGTCTACTTTCCAAAATGGGGTCATTTGGGGGGGGATTTGAACTGTCCTGGCATTTTATGCACAACATTTAGAAGCTTATGTCACACATCACCCACTCTTCTAACCACTTGAAGACAAAGCCCTTTCTGACACTTATTGTTTACATGAAAAAAATAATTTTTTTTTTGCAAGAAAATTACTTTGAACCCCCAAACATTATATATTTTTTTTAAAGCAAATGCCCTACAGATTAAAATGGTGGGTGTTTCATATTTTTTTTTCACACAGTATTTGCGCAGCGATTTTTCAAACGCATTTTTTGGGGAAAAAACACACTTTTTTAAATTTTAATGCACTAAAACACACTATATTGCCCAAATGTTTGATGAAATAAAAAAGATGATCTTAGGCCGAGTACATGGATACCAAACATGACATGCTTTAAAATTGCGCACAAACGCGCAGCGGCGACAAAATAAATACATTTTTAAAAGCCTTTAAAAGCCTTTACAGGTTACCACTTTAGATTTACAGAGGAGGTCTACTGCTAAAATTACTGCCCTCGTTCTGTCCTTCGCGGTGATACCTCACATGCATGGTGCAATTGCTGTTTACATTTGACGCCAGACCGACGCTTGCGTTCGCCTTTGCGCGAGAGCAGGGGGGGACAGGGGTGCTTTTTTTTTTTTTTTTTTTTTTTTTCTTTATTATTTTTTTGCTTTTTTATCTTATTTTTAAACTGTTCCTTTCATTTTTATTTTTTTTTAATTAATTTTATTGTTATCTCAGGGAATGCAAATATCCCCTATGATAGCAATAGGTAGTGACAGGTACTCCTTTTTTTTTAAAAATTGGGCTCTATTAGACCCTAGATCTCTCCTCTGCCCTCAAAGCATCTGACCACACCAAGATCGGTGTGATAAAATGCTTTCCCAATGGCGCTGTTTACATTCGGCGAAATCTAAGTCATGAAATGCTCGTAGCTTCCGGTTTCTTAGGCCATAGAGATGTTTGGAGCCATTCTGGTCTCTGATCAGCTCTATGGTCAGCTGGCTGAATCACCGGCTGCATTTTCAGGTTCCCTGTTGGGACAGGAAAGCCAGAGAAAAACATGGAAGACGGTGGGGGAGGGGGGTCATTCCCTCCCACTGCTTGCAAAAGCAGTCTAGAGGCTAATTAGCCGTTAGGATTGCTTTTACATGAAAGCTGACCGCTGGCTGAAAAGAATGATACCAAGATGATACCTAAACCTGCAGGCATCATTCTGGTATAACCACTCAAAGTCCAGCAACATACCAGTACGTTGCTGGTCCTTGTTAGGCATATATTGTAAACTTTTTTTTCATGCAGCCTGTGGGCTGAACGAAAAAAAGATATTGATCGGTGGGTATGCCCACCATTAGAATACCTCCCTTCATCCACCCACTTCTAATGATGGGCATACATGCACCATTTATATATGCCGAAGCATGGGGGCATCCTCCCGCAAAAGGCAGGAGCAAATTGCTCCTCCACCCACTGCTGCCCCCACGCTTCGGCATATATGCTGAAGTATGTAACTGTGGTGGTGAAATCGCCTCCGACAGCGCTGGAGTCACGGCTTTATATATCGTGGGAGCAAACGCTGTTGCTGTCAAGATAAATAAATCCGCGCTGCAACTGAATGGCGTACCTGCTAAGCAAATGATGGTTAACAATAAAACAAAGTAATATTACAGTATAACAGTAAGACTTACCATACCTGCAAAGCAAATACAAAAAAAAAACATAGTAAAAAATAAAACATTTAACGCAACCTGTGCCTAAAATATATATATGCCGAAGCATGGGGGCATCCTCCCGCAAAAGGCAGGAGCAAATTGCTCCTCCACCCACTGCTGCCCCCACGCTTCGGCATATATGCTGAAGTATGTAACTGTGGTGGTGAAATCACCTCCGACAGCGTTGGAGTCACGGCTTTATATATCGTGGGAGCAAACGCTGTTGCTGTCAAGATAAATAAATCCGCGCTGCAACTGAATGGCGTACCTGAAAACAATAAAATGGTTACCAACAAAACACAGTAAACGGTAAAGTATGAAAAATCTGAAAAGGAAACATGGTAAAACATAATAACAATAAAACATTGCAGAATAGAATAGAGTAAAAAAGAGAAGAACAATAGAGAGAGAATAGAGAGAGAGAGAACAATAAAACAACAACTATTTTTGTTTTTTTTATTTTATATTTTTTTTTGTGTTTTTATTTTTTTTAATTTTTTTTTATTTTATTTTTTTACACTTTTTTTTAGTAACTTTTAACTTTTGTAACTTTTGTTCCAGGTTTGGGTCTCTCAAAATGCAATGGCATCTTGGGAGACCCTGTGTTAGTGTGCCTAGTCTGTGCAGTGCTGAACCCTACGCTAATACTCAACTAATGTATGGTAGCGTTCAAAGCATTCACCCATGCAAAGACCAGGATTGCCAGGACAGAGGGGACAATAAGTCCGGGTGTCACGCCTAAATCCGCGCTTGCTGCAGACACGACATCTTTTTTGGGGGGCTCGTTGGGTAGGGGTACTCGGGATGGCATAAAGAAAATGCCGCTCATGCAGCCGGCTTACTGCATTTGGTTGGGGAAGGTGAGGTAGAGCACCGTCTGGAAACAGAAGGGCTCTGACGATCTCTTCCTGGAATTTAAGGAAGGATCCAGTCTGTCCTGAAGCTCTGTATAGCACATGAGCATTCAGCAAAGCCAATTGAAATAAGTATACAGACACTTTTTTGTACCAGCGTCTGGCCTTACGGGCAACTAAGTACGGCGCCAACAACTGGTCGTTGAGGTCCACCCCTCCCATATTAAGGTTGTATTCGTGGACACAGAGGGGTTTCTCCACAACACCAGTCGCCGTAGAAATTTGGGTCGTCGTGTCTGCATGAAGGGAGGTGAGAACGAAAACATTCTTCTTATCCCTCCACTTCATAGCGAGCAAATTATTATACTTCAAGCAGGCTCTCTCCCCCAGCCTAAGACGGGAATCTACAAGCCGCTGGGGAAAGCCCCGGCGATTAGGTCGCACGGTGCCACATGCTCCAATCTGCTGATCAAACAAGTGACTAAAAAGTGGCACGCTCGTATAATAATTGTCCACGTACAAGTGGTACCCCTTTCCGAATAAGGGTGACACCAAGTCCCACACTATCTTGCCAGCGCTTCCTATGTAGTCAGGGCAGTTTGTCGGCTCTACGTGACTATCTCTTCCCTCGTAAACCATAAATCTACATGTATAGCCTGTGGCCCTGTCACAGAGCTTATACATCTTGACCCCGTATCTGGCACGCTTGCTGGGAAGGTACTGTTTGAATGACAAGCGGCCAGAAAACGTAATCAGGGACTCATCAACGCAGACAACTTGATGGGGGGTAAACAAGTCTGCAAAACGTTGGTTGAAGTGGTTTACGAGGGGCCGAATTTTGTAGAGCCGATCGTATGCAGGGTCTCCACGAGGACGACAGAGTTCATTGTCGTTGAAGTGCATGAACCGCAAAATCTGCTCGTATCGTGCCCTGGCCATGGAAGCAGAGAACAAGGGTGAATGGTAAATTGGGTCAGTGGACCAATATGACCGCAACTTACTCTTTTTATTCAACCCCATGAGGAGGGAAAGGCCCAGAAAGGTCTTAAATTCGGAGACCGTAATTGGTCTCCAATCTCTGGCAAGGGAGGACTGGGGATTAGCGGCGATGTGTTGACCAGCGTACAAATTGCTTTGGTCCACAATAGATCTATAGAGATCTTCGGTGAAAAACAGTGAATAAAAATCCAGTGGCATAAAGTCAACTGTTTCCACCTGAATTCCGGGTTGGCCAGTGAAAGGGGGAAGTACGGGTGCTGCAGAAGTGGAAGGTTCCCAATTCGGATTGGCCAATGCAGCAGGAAGGGCACGACGGGCCTGTCTTTGTCTTCTTGGTGGCAGCGGGACACTACTACTGCTTGCCACCTCGCCAGCTTGAACTGCACTTATGGGACTCGCCACGTCACCACGTGATACTGCAGTGCTGGATGTACGACCAGGGTGTACTAGGCCGCTGGTGCTTGCCAGTTCACCAGAAGGAATAGCGGCGCTAGTACTGCTCTGCTCCATACGAGAGTCCTGCGGTTCTTGCACTTCAAGGACAGCATAAGTTCGGGGTCTGGTACGCCTGACCCTAGCAGGGACCACAACTCTGTCGTCAGAGCTATCTGTCATGGAGCCGCTGTCCTCTACAGGTTCGTATTCTGAGCCTGAATCTGACAGATGAGTGACTTCCTCTTCACTATCTGTCATACTCAGAATCCTGTAGGCCTCTTCACTAGTGTACCTTCGATTTGCCATTTTGGGCTCTAAATTTAGGGGTACACTAGTGAGACTCACAGGCAAAAAAGCTCCTGACTGTTGGCGACTGTATCAAAACGCTACCAAAAAACTGTTAGCGATCGCAGGGATCAGGCCTGACTCTGCGACCGCTGCAGTTATGTGTGCTTAGTGTTTTGTAAGTGACAGTTATCGATCGATACTGCACTTGGGTGGGCTGGGCAGGGCTGGGCCGAGGAGCAAAACGCAGGTGCTAGCAGGTATCTGGGCTGATCCCGCTAACACTGCGTTTCAGGGAACCCTAAACTGCTGGGGAGTATAGATCTGATCGGATCAGATATCGATCCGCTCAGATACTATAGCACTAAGGGAGGTGTATGCTGCGTGCACGGGTTTTAGCTGTACTGGCGCTAACCTGACGCTGCCTGGGGCGACGCAGACCTTATCTGATCCTAAAAACTTAACTTCTATCACCGCCGGGCAATTAGGGGGTTAAACCTTTATAGGGTAATAAACGGCGGGTGCCCTAAAACTATAATAAACTGTAATAAACTGTAATAAACTACAAAAAACAAACTAGCTAACCAGCGTCACCCGTAACACTTATACGGTGATCGCTGGTGAAAGGGTTAACTAGGGGGCAATCAGGGGGTTAAAACCTTTAGCAGGTAGTATATGGGGGTCCCTGTCGCTATAAAACACTGACAGCGAACCTATATACTTACCTCCCTAACTAGCGTCACCTGTGTCACTAATACAGCGATCAGAAAAACGATCGCTTAGCGACACTGGTGACGGGGGGTAATCAAGGGGTTAACTTTTATTAGGGGGGGTTAGGGGGGTACCCTGGACCTAAGGGGGGGTACCCTAGACCTAAAGGGGGCTAACCTAACTGCCCTAAAACTTTTAACTGACACAAACTGACACCAATGCAAAAAAAAAAAAAAAATGCTATTGGTGTCAGAGTGACAGGGGGTACAGGGGGGTGATCAGGGGGTGATCGGGGGGTGATGGGGGGTGACAAGTGTGCCTGGCGTGTTCTACTGAATGTGTAGTGTTGTGCAGACTTACTTGATGTCTTCTCTCCTCGGCGCGGCGACGAAAAGACCGGCTCGAGGAGAGATGACATCACTTCCTTTCCCTCTGTTTACATTACAGAGGGAAAGGAAGCATTTTCATTCGCCGGGAGCGATCGGGAGGGGGTGGCCAACAATGGATGGCCTCCCCCTGACCTTTCATCGCCCGGGAAGAAATGGCGACCGCCTCGGGCACCGGGGGGGGGGGACCGATCGGACCCCCCACCCGCGGAAAGCAAATCACGTACACTGTACGTGATTTTGCCTGTCCGTGCCACCTTGCCGACGTACATCGGCGTGAGGCGGTCGTCAAGTGGTTAAAGGTAAGGACTTATTCTTGCTGGTAGTTAGAATCTTTAATGTTTGCAAACAAAATCAAGGTTTTCTATTTAGAATAATAAGCTGTCAGGTTAGTAAAAAGGCGATATCAGAAGCGATTCAATCATACAGTTTGTAGTGTACATAGAATTGCAAAAAAATTGGGATAATGGAATATTTCGGAACTTTGTTTTGTCTCATGGTTACTGTGAAATTGTGTGAATAATAATCAATGCAGTGCATGTTTTCTCAGCTTGCAGAGCTTGGATTCATTGACAGAGTTTACCAAAAATGTAAACATTGCAGAATATACAGCCTCATGCTACTTAACTAAGCTCCATTTCATGCTGAATAAACTAAATTATTAATGTATCTTGCATAGAAAACTCTCTTTAGACAGATTTTTTACTCCATAAACATTTTATTAAAATAAATTTGACAAAAAAAAATCAGATTTAAATTTTTAAAAAAATCTGATTTAATTTTTTAAAACTGATTTTTTTTTTTTTTTTTTGATTTGTAAAAAAACAAAAATCATTGTTTTTTTTGTATCCACCCTGTCCTGTACATTCTATCTCTTGTGGATCGGCCAGACACAGCAGTGCAGTTTGTTACAGTATCAGGTACTGGGGATGACATAATAACTTTATGGTAAAGAGGTAAAGTTTTGGTTGCAGTAAGTGAAGTGGAAAGTCCCTACTCTAAATCCAGTGGCGGAGTTCTTCTTTAGGATATGTTATTAATTACATTACACCAGGCAAATGGTAAGCAGACTTTGTGTTTTCTTTTCTGTAGAACGCAGCAAACTTATGAATGTTGTGCTGAACATGTCCGGTCAGGACCCGCGTGTAATAAATGTGTTTATTTCTTGCAGGAGAAGTGTTTGATTACTTAGTGGCCCATGGGAGGATGAAGGAGAAGGAGGCCCGGGCGAAATTTAGGCAGGTAAAGGAGGAAATAAACTGCTATTTTTAGAGTGACTGACGTCTGGTGTGATGGAGGCCTGAACGTCATTAACCTCTGCACAGCACACCCTCGGAGGGTTCCTATGCGGGACTGGAATAGGACTAGCTGTGGGGAGGGGGGAATGGCCTGGGGAGGGGGGAATGGTGACAGTAGTGGTATTTTAAGGGTGCGCCTATTTTTAGGTGTCCATTAATAGCCGCTGGTCAGCTGCCTGATTCCTTTGCTGGCTAGCTCCCTGTGTAAAGCATTTCAGCAACGGAAACCCCCCCACTGATTTATTCTTTATGTCATCCTAAAGAGCAAAGTGTAATAACCTCTAACATCCAATCACAAATCATTGTTTAAAGCAAACTTGTCACATTGTATGGCAACTTATGTATTTCCCCCATTACAGGGTTTCTTTGAAACAGCACTCTAGCCTTAGGCTCAGTTCACATATATGTTAATGGGATGCATTTTAACCTGCATTCAGTTTGCATGACATGTGAACCGGCAGCCTTCTCTATGGTGCCAGCTCACATATCTGCGGGCTGGCCGCAGTATGTTTTTAAAAAGAGCTTGTGCGTTTTTGTCTGGTTCTGGTGCGATTTCAAGTAAAAATTTGCACCTGAACTACTAAAACAAAACGCAGGGAAACCGCAGCAGGACATGCACTATATTGTCAAAAGTATTGTGACGCCTGCCTTTACAGACACAGGAACTTTAATGGCATCCCAGTCTTAGTCTGTAGGGTTCAATATTGAGTTGGCCCAACCTTTGCAGCTATAAACAGCTTCAACTTTAATTCTGGGAAGGCTGTCCACAAGGTTTTGGAGTGTGTCTATGGAAATGTTTGACCATTCTTCTAGCAGCGCATTTGTGAGGTCAGGCACTGATGTTGGACGAGAAGGCCTGGCTCGCAATTTCCGCTCTAACTCATCCCAAAGGTGATCTATCGGGTTGAGGTCAGGACTCTGTACAGGCCAGTCAAGTTCCTCCACCCCAAACTCGCTCATCCATGTCTTTATGGACCTTGCTTTGTGCACTGGTGCACAAAGCATGTTGGAACAGGAAGGGGCCATCCCCAAACTGTTCCCACAAAGTTGGGAACATGAAATTGTCCAAAATGTCTTGGTATGCTGACGCCTTAAGAGTTCCCTTCACTGGAACTAAGGGGCCAAGCCCAACCCCTGAAAAAGAACCCCACACCATAATCCCCCCTCCACCAAATGATTTGGACCAGTGTACAAAGTAAGGTCCATAAAGACATGGATGAGCGAGTTTGGGGTGGAGGAATTTGACTGGTCTGCACAGAGTCCTGAACTCAACCCGATAGGACACCTTTGGGGTGAATTAGAGTGCAGACTGCGAGCCAGGCCTTCTCGTCCAACATCAGAGCCTGACCTCACAAATGTGCTTCGGAAAGAATGGACAAACATTCCCATAGACACACTCCTAAACCTTGTGGACAGCCTTCCCAGAAGAGTTGAAGCTGTTATAGCTGCAAAGGGTGGGCCAACTCAATATTGAACCCTACGGACTAAGACTGGGATTGCAATTAAAGTTCACGTGCGTGTAAAGGCAGGTGTCCCAATAGTTTTGACAATATAGTGTATATGTGAATGGGATGCGTTTTGAACCGCATCCAGTTTGCATGGTATGTGAAGCGGCAGCCTTCTCTAAGGAGCTGGCTCACATATCTGCGGGCTGGCCACAGTCCGTTATTAAAAAGAGTCTGTATGCCTTTTTCAGTCCGGTTCAGGTGCGATTTCAAGTAAAAATTTGCACCTGAACCGGTGAACAAAACTGCACTGGACTCCTTTTTTAAAAAACGCAGGGAAACTGCAGCCCGACATGTGAGCCCAAACATCAGGTACACAGCGTATATGTGGCCAGGTATACCTGCTGAAATATTGCTAATTCTATTAGGCCATTCTTGTGAATAACACACACCTCTGTTGCACCGCCAACATTTGACACCTATTTCTATGTTACCTTGTTCATTAGTAGCTGTGTTATACTTTTAAACCTGGCCGTACGTTATTAAACTATTTTTTAGTTCAGCCTACGGGCTGAGCAAAATAAATCGAAAAGGTTCCTCCAATGCTAACCAAGCGCATGGATGAATTCTCCTTCTGGGCTAATGTAATCTGGCAGTGGCTGTCAGTATATCTGAACAGTGGCTGCATCGGTTTGGATGCAGATTCTGTTTGCTCAACAATTTTCCACCCGGCTCCTTTGATTTTTTTTTCAATTGAAGGATATTAAACGCCTTTGACATCCTCTGGAACTCCCTACCCCAATCTATGTATCTATCTCCTACTCTGTCCACTTTTAGGTGTGCCCTGAAAACTCATCTCTTCAGGGAGGCCTATCCTGCCTTCAGCTAATAACCAAATCTTCCATTTCTTCCATCAGTTCATCCCTGACAGTTATCATCTTTTTGTTCCACCAGCCCCATCCCTATTAGATTGTAAGCTCCCAGGAGCAGAGCCATCCTAACCTTCTTGTATTGAATTGTTTTGTTGCTGTATTGTCTCCCTTTTTTTTAAGCGCTGCGCAAACTGTTGGCACTATATAAATCCTATATAATATTATTGGATTGGACAGAAGGGGAACAGGGCCCCCCACTAAGCAAATTTTGGCTGATTTGTTAGGAACCCGCTGAATTTTAAACACTTTATGGCCAGTTTTAAGCGAAGCTCCACCAAATAGGGGAAGTTCTGCTTTAAGGCCCCCTCCTCCTCCTCCTCTTCCTCAATTACACCGAATGGCACTTTTTTTTTTGGGCGATGTACTGGTGGTTCCCGTGCAGGCTGCGATTTCCAAAGTAGTGCAGGGACTTCTTTCCTGCATTTCACAGGGCATGGCAGCCCATTCAAATGAATGGGCTGTCGTACCCAAGCAAACGTGGGCCCCACGGCCCACACAAGTGTAAATCTAGCCTTAGTAAACAAAAAAAATAAGACTTCATACACCTCAAACCCCCCCCGCTGTCTGCTGGTGCACCGGCACTTGCGCCAGGAGGCGGGCACATCGGGCAGTGGCGGGGATCAGGTCATCGGCAGGCAGTGGCTCCTGTGTCCTCTCCTCCTCGCTTCTGCCGTGCGTCTCCTCCCCCCCCTCTTGGCATCCAAAAGGATCACCTGTCCTTTCAGCCAATCGGGTGAGGGGTATCAGACCCGCTGGCCGGAAGGAGGATCAGTGCTGAAAGGGGCCGGGCGCATGGATAGGGAAGGTGGCAGCGGTGGATAGAGGAGGCTGCGCCCACAATGGACGGGCTGCCCCTGCGTCAAGCTGCTTCCTGTGACATCACAGAGAATGCAGAGAACGTGGAATCTCACAAGGAGATGCAGTATTATCACAGTGCAGGATCGAGTCCTCCACTAGGTTTGTATTCCTGGTTCCCCCAGGATCTCAATGGAAAAAGTACCATGTCTGAGGGACTGGCCATAAAGTTAGTATATTTGTTAACTTTTTTTTTTTTTTCTGTTGATATAAGTAACTTTTTTGTGATAGATACGTGACACAAATGTATTAAGTTAACCTTGCTTTTTTTTTTTCCTGTAAGGTGCACTTTAATCAACCCTCACAGCCCCAGCAAACAAGCTGCTGGCAGACGCGGGGTTAATGATCTGTAGCAGTGGGAAAAAGCGGCAGCACATGAATGGAAAATTCCCCCCACCCCCAGCAGGTCCGGTCCCTGCACTATATCCCAGCCCCGCTACAGCTGTCAGCAGTCAGTAGGGATGAACGCTATAAATATCCAGAAGCGGGAGCTGTCAGGAAATGCACAATCATTATGCCATTCTGTTGCCCAAACAATCTCTCCCATTTACTATGGTCTGGATGCACGCCAGATCCTCACAAGCTCAGTCACAGCGTCTTGGAAGGAAAAAAGTGTCTAGGAGAGCTGGAAATCTTTTCCCATTGTCTGAGCCCCGAGTCATTGTCCTGTACTGCCTGCAGTCCTTTTCTTACCCAGATGGGCCTAGTATGGACAAGGAGTCAAAGTGGGCGTGTCTTCCACATAGGTCACATGTTCCATCACCGTCTCTAATCTTTTTGCTGCCGGTGTCATTTTTGCACATTTTAGGCCTGAAGATTAGCTAAAACCTCCAAACATTATATATTTTCTGAAAGCAAAGAAGAATATGGCTGGCCATAGACAGTGTGAATCTTGGCCGGTTCACCAGGAATTGGCCGAGATTCGAACCGTGTGTGGGCTGGCTGACTATTCCAAGTTAATCAATCAACTTGGGGACAACCAGCCTGCCAGATTTACTTGCAGTTATTGCTATCAGCACTGTCTGTGTTGATGGGGGAATCGTGCAAATTTCTTTCTTGCAACCCAATTTGTACCATCTATGGCCTGCCTAAGATAGTGGTAGTCTCTGTTTTGTTTATCACAACAGTTTATCAATTGTATATTTATAGTACGAAGTACACTAAAGTTAATTCCAGGAATTCAGCCACTGTTTAACCACTTCACCCCCGGACGGTTTTATCCCCTTTATGACTAGGCTATTTTTTGCAATATGGCACTGTATTACTCTGACGGTTGCGCGGTCGTGTGACTCAAATAACTTTGATGTCCTTTTTTTCCCACAAATAGAGCTTTCTTTTGGTGGTATTTGATCACTTCTGCGGTTTTTATTTTTTGTGTTATAAACAAAAAAAGACCGACAATTTTGAAAAAAAAAAAAATATATATATTTTTTTACTGTCTGCTATAAAACATATCCAATAAAAAAAAAAAATGAAAAAAAAAATCGAATTTCTTTATCAATTTAGTCCAATAGGTATTCTGCTACATATTTTTGTAAAAAAAAATTTGCAATAAGCGTATATTGATTGGTTTGCGCAAAAGTTATGGTGTCTACTAACTAGGGGATATTTTTATGGCATTTTTATTAATTTCATTTTTTTTTATTAGTAATGGCAGTGATCAGCGATTTTTAGCAGGACTGTGACATTGCAGTGGACAAATCGGACACCTATTTGACACTTTTTTTGGGGAACCAGTGACACTAATACAGTGATCAGTGCTAAAAATAAAATAAAAAATGGTTACTGTACTAATGACACTGGCAGGGAAGGGGTTAACACCAGGGGCGCTCAAAGGGTAAAGTGTGTCACTAGGAGGTGCTTGCTAGCTGTGTGGGGGATGGACTGACTGGGGGAAGACAGAGATCCGTGTTCCTGCTTAGCAGGAACACAAGATCACTGTGTTCTTCCCTGTCAGAACGGCGATCTGCTTTGTTTACATAGGCAGATCACCGTTCTGCCTCTGTGGGGAATGATCAGCGGGTCCTGGCGTGTCCGCCAGACTCGCTGATTGACTCCCCCTCTGGCCAATCAGCTGTGCCCCCACTGTCTATTGAACAGGTACGTCCTTTTACGCAATAGATCAGCCCTGCTGCAGTATATCTGCGGTAGGAGGTCTTTAAGTCGTTAAAATCTGCTGGCTTACTGTGGGTCAAGTCCAATGAGGGGCATGCACTGTGTGTCCAGTAGATGCCTTCACACCACGCCATGTCTCTGGGCTCCCCAGCATCCTGACTTACCTGCCTGACCCGTGCTATTTCAAGCCACAATGTAGCCATTTGATGTGTATTGAGGCAAGCTGCGCATTACTTGTCCAGATTGCTTGTTTTCCCTGCTGATGAGTTGGTGCCAGTCTCCAGATCTCTGCTCTGTCCCGTCCATTCAGGGTACTTCTAGGATTACTAAACCCAAGATGATATTCTTGCACTTGCAAAAAAAACTGTAAACTGTAGTGACAAAAAACAAAGTAAAACAAATATAATAAAAACTCAATTAGATTGAACGCACAGCAGCATCTAAATCACCAATTGGAGTAGGTTGTGTAACTAGGTATAGGTTAATAGATCACTCATTTTTGGACACTTTTTTTATGGACACAATTTATTTTTTTTTGGACTTATTACTATTATACAAGTTTTTTGTATATCAGACACAAGCGCGGCAATCTTTTGTTGATTTGTTTTTACACAAATGTTCTGTTGTGTGATTGCCAGCTGCTTCTTTTGAATATTTATCACCTGCGCAGTTACTATATTTTCTTTTTTATAGGTTAATAAATCGCATGAGACACAATAAAAGTGCATTTAACATATGATGAACTCATCCTAAATTGACATATCTGTGCAAATAAAGTCCATATAAAATGTGCAAAAAAAAAAATCTAAGGTGCTCAGATTTTCTCAACTTCAATAGTCCCTCTTTCTTTGCCGTGAAGGAATGATGATAACATGCACCACCGAAGAAAGAGTGCTCCCATAAGGAATCATCACAAGCGATTAAATGAGCTCCTTACCGGCTGATCCCACAAGGAGATAATTGGATGCCTTGCTGTATAGCAGTCATGTACACCACATTCTTGCATGCAAAGGTTCCACGTTCTCCTAAGCCAAGATAGACACCATGAAGGAAGTAAAGTTCAACGGAAAAGCCATATAATGTTCTATATTACCCAAATTTGAATAAGGTGATAAAATCACACTTACAATTTTGAAGGGATTACACAGCATGTGGTACAAACAACCAGCAGGCCGCAAGTCGGCCTGACCGCTTGGAAATATCGTCACATGTGAGGCCCCTCCCACTTTTATTGTGTCTCTTAAGTGCGCTATCCTTGTGCTAGGTATTAATCACTTTTTAGTGTGTGGTTGGTACTTATAGGATTAATTGAGCCAAGTTTACCAGCACTTTACAACAAGGGTACGTACACGTTTGGTCACCCTCTAATTTTTTTCCCCCAGCTGATCCCCCCCCCCAAAGCTCGCCACATGGTTCAGCACAGGGGTTCCAGTAGCCTACTGCAAAGCACCTATAGATTTGTAGAGGATGGGGGAGGAAGGTATAGAAGCCCATATTAAAAATATTGATATCTTGTACTTCCTACTATCTCATGAGAA
This sequence comes from Lithobates septentrionalis, assembly GCA_037952835.1. Classification (NCBI taxonomy): domain Eukaryota; kingdom Metazoa; phylum Chordata; class Amphibia; order Anura; family Ranidae; genus Lithobates; species Lithobates septentrionalis. Next base: position 326,522 of record JBBDGP010001814.1, on the reverse strand, counting down.
GGTTGGTATACAAAGCTTGTGACAGGTTTGCTTTAAAGGTTCAGTCCATGCAAAATGAAAGTCCATCTAAACACACTGACAATATTCTCATATAAGCTTTCACATATTGGGGCGACATTAACATCGTGCGATTACGTCATTTATACTGCTGCAAAAAATAGGAGGAGATTTTGGACAAATGGAGCACACAAAATCTTGTGCAGCTGTGAGTAGTAACCAATCGGCTTCTAACTTCAGCTTGTTCAATTGAAGCTTGGACAAGAAGCCCGGGTTCACATTGAGGGCGGCTTTGAAATTGTGCGAGTTCAGCTGAAGGCATCTACTGGCACAATTTCAAACCGGCATTTCAGTCCGACTTTGGGGGTGATTTGAGAGACATTTTGTGCGGGTTCATGCACAGATGTCTATTGAAACCGTCACCAAAACTGGTGAAGAAACTACTTTTGGGAATTGGTGTGGAAGTCGGCGTCTCACTGATTCGGACTGTGCCATTGCCGGTATTAGGCTCCGATTTGGCATGCAATTTGACATGTCAAATCAGCCCAATGTGAATGTGGGCTAGAACCTATAAGCTGATTGGTTACTATTCAAAGCTGCACCCAGTTCTGTATTCACCAGTTTTAGTAAATCTGCATTTTCCTGTGTAAGGAACAGGGAAATCCCTCTTTGCCACGTTTCACATAAGATCCCTTTTACACTGGGGCCACGGGCCGCATTAGCGATAAAGTGCCGCTTTCTTTAGCAGTGCTTTAGTGATGTTTAAGCAGCTTTTTTCGGCTGCTAGCATGGCGCTTTTTACCCCAAAGAATGGCGCTTCTAAAGCGCTTTTCAGGCGATTTGGAAGCGCTGCCCATTAATTTTAATGGTTAGGGCATGTTGGGAGCGCTAAATACATCGCTCCCAAACTGCCCCAAAGATGCTGCTTGCAGGACTTTTCCTAACGTCCTGCAAGCGCACCGCCCCAGTGTGAAAAGTCGCACTGAAATGAATGGGAGGCGGTTTTCAGGTGCTATTTCTACCGCTAAAACGCCTGAAAACCGCCTCAGTGTAAAAGGGGTCTAAATGTCCCAATTTGTGCAACATGGTTTTGAAAAGATTTGCCTATATTTTGGCACATATATTAAGCACATTACAGCACCAAGCAGCAGGTGTCACATGAGTCCTTAAAAACTATGGTCACTACAAGAAAACGGATCCTTTTTCCTCTTGTGTTACTTTTATTACAATCGTTTCACACATCATTTTCCTTTTGCAATTTCTAAGGCTCTGTTTCCGCGCGAGTCGCATGTAGGGTAGCACATTCATGAGAAACGCTCAAAAGAAATTGCTGACCCTTTTGAGAAGACTCGCTTTCATACCATGCTTTTTGGTACATGCAAAAACGCATTAGCAAATGCGTAGGGGTGCTATTAAGATTTTTTTGGCACCACCGCACATCTGCAAAAGGGCAGCGCGTTTCTGTGCATTGTGAATGTAGCTCAACTCTGCACCATCATAGTTTATCCTCTTACTTCATTTCAAAAGTTGTTAACTTTTTGAATCTGCTCTGCAGCATGTATTCAAATAATACCCGGTGACCCTGTCATGAAAGTCCTTTTCCGGGGACTTCTTGTTATGTGGTGACAACCAGTGCCGGGACAAGGTCATCCGGCGCCCAGGGCAAAGATGCCAAACTGTGCCCCCATCCCTGCAGTAAACCATTGCGCCAGGGGCAGCCGCCCCTCCTGCCCACCCCTTGTCCCAGCCCTTGTGACAACTGACTCCCAGCTGTACTTCTGCATTGTCACCCTGTCACACGTGAAGTTGGTGAAGACTATAAGCTGCCCTACTGATTCAAAGCAATGATGGGCAATTATCTGGAGTGGATGCGTGTTGAAGTGGTTGACAGAGGCTGGAGGAGATCAGCGCTGAGATGCAAAAAAGATAAAAGAAAGAGGATAACTGTATTCTGTTTAATAGAAAAAGTGAATTACCGGTATTTATGATGCGCAGTGCTTATGCAAACTAAATGTGGGTCAGTTAGGGTTTAGACCTACGTTAGTATTTGGGTACACATGGATGAATTGAATAACCTTCCCATTTATAAGATCACTTATAAATACCACTTGGAGAATTTTCTCTCTGGGGTCCCAGCTGCATTCTTTCCTAATAATTAAAGAATATATCTACAAGGGTGAGGCTGGGTTCACGCTATTGTGAATTGGATGTGGGTTTCCACATCCAATTCGTATGGCAGGAGATTGTGACCGGCTCTCTATGAAGACGATTCACACATCTCCACTGAGCCCTGTGCGTCTTTTAGTCCATTTCAGGTCCGAATTCACCCTTTAAATATGTCATTCATGTAGATTTGGGGTATATTGTTACTGCAGTAATGTTGGGTTTAGAGTTTTTCACCTTGTCTTTTTGTTCTATGTAGATTGTGTCTGCGGTGCAGTATTGTCATCAGAAGTGTATTGTCCATCGAGATTTAAAGGTAAGTTATGTGTCCTCTACAGATCATTCTTTTATATATTAGAGCAGTATGACCTTTCAGACATCTGTCCCTTTTATTGTAATTGTGGTATCCTCCTGAGTGTCTCTGCAAACCTTGTCTGCTTTGGGTAAGAGCACAGGTCCTGCGGTGCCCCCTGCAGGCAGTTTACTAAATTTTGTGAAACATGGTCAATGAATACTGTTATATCTTTTTTAGAGAATGCTAGTTGCCTGGCTGTCATCACGAACCAGTGGCTGCAATCATTTAAATTCTTGTATGCAGTTGGGAGCTCTTTATCCTTGTAGGGGGGTCAATGAGACAGACAGACACACTGGCAAATTTATTTATGACATGCAGCAACAATCAAGCTGAAGACATTTTATACAAACCAGTAATTTGGATTAAACCAGGAAGAGTAGCCAGAAAATATTTCTCAAATATGATTGGATATTCCAATCAAATCTGGGAACCATTGTAAATAATTAATTGATACATGTGTGATGGGTCTGAGACATTTTTTATGAAGTTCTTTTAGCGTTTGTTTATACCAACTGCTGTGTGTCTTGTTGCAGTAACATACATTACATACAGTATGTTGGGTTCCATGTTGTGCTATTGATTCTAAGTGTCCGTTCGCAACAAAATCGGCACAACAGATGTGCACCAGTTTTAGGCAGCGCACATTAATATATTGCCGCACACTGCAATGGATGTCCACCAGCGAGGTGCAATGACGTGCCACCCAGATGAATGGCACCGCATTGCACCAAACCACGTTTTGAGTTCTGATGTTCATTGCCGTAAAGGAAATGGTTACCCACTCCTTACTGCAGTGCCATAGTCTGAATGGGCCCTTATGTAGATGTCTGTTGCTCAGGTCTGAGTAAAAACTTTAAAGAGTAAGGCCCCTTTCACACTGGGGCGGTGGGGGCGTCGGTGGTAAAACAGCGCTATTTTTAGCGCCGCTTTACCGTCATTTTAGCAGCGGTATTCGGCCGCTAGCGGTGCGGTTTTAACCCCCGCTGGCAGGCGAAAAAAGGGTTAATGGGCATGAGCGGTGAATACACCGCTCCTTCACCGCTCCAAAGATGCTGTTTGCAGGAGTTTTTTTTCTCTCCTGCCAGCGCACCACTCCAGTGTGAAAGCCCTCGGGCTTTCACACTGGAGAAACAGTAGCGGCGGTTTTAGGTCGGTTTGCAGGCTCTATTTTTAGCACAATAGCGCCTGCAAACCGCCCCAGTGTGAAAGGGGCGTTACTCCACTTCTCTTTATTAAAAAAAAAAAAATCCCCTCTGGGTGAACAATGTGCATTGCCAGGATTTTAATAAATGTTATTGCAGATACCTATTGTTATTTTTAAGGAAATAACGGTTTGTCCGTGTCTATGTGCAAACTGAATAAGACCACTTTCACACCAGGGCGCTTTTCAGGCATTTTAGCACTAAAAATAGCGCTTGTAAAGTACCTAAAAAGCGCCTCTCATGCCTCCCCAATGTGCAAGCCTGAGTGCTTTCACACTGGGGCGGTGCGCTTGCAGGACGGGAAAAAAAGTCCTGCAAGCAGCATCTTTGGGCTTTGGGGCGGTGGGGGAATGATGTATACACCAAAACGCCCTGCCCATAGAAATGAATGGGCACCGCAACACGGGCGCTTCTAACCCTTTCTTCGGCCACTAGCGGGGGTTAAAAGCTCCCCGCTAGCGACCGAAAAGCGCCGCTAAAACGGCGGTAAAGCACCGTTTAAGCTATGCTTTACCGCTAATGCACCCCCACCCCGGTTTGAAAGTAGCCTGAGAGTGACTTTATAATAATCAGCTGCTGCACTTGCAGGGATCAAATGAGGAATGTGGCAGGGTCTGCACCCCTATAGAAGTGATTTCCCTTTGGGAGTATCTCACCAAAAATGACAATAGCGAAATCTGATTTGTATCTCTGCAGACTTCTGGAAAAATCAATATGCCAATCGCACAAGCAGGAGATGACATTTCTGGGGGAATTCTGTATACCATCTGTGTACAGAACACCTCCGGGTTGTCATATTGCATTTTACAGAAAATGACAGAGCTGCAGAATGAAAATGAAAGGTGATTTTTAATAACATTTAATTATAATATGACTTGTGTGACAATTGTATATGCTCTATTAAAGTGACTTATAAAGCTGAGCTTTTTCTATTTTTTTGTTTTTGTTTAAATGACAAATCATATTATATTTACCTGCTCTGTGTAATGGAATTGCACAGAGCAGGTCTGAACCTCCTATTCTCAGGTCCCCCGCTGGCGCTCCCGGCTCCTCCCCTCCAGGGAGTGCCCCTATAGAAAGCCACTTTCTATGGGGGGGCACTTGTGTGTCTATTTACACAGACAGCGGGACTCAGCCCTGCCTCCCGCTCCCTTGTCACTGGCCTTGATAGCAACGGGAGCCAATGGCTCCCGCTGCCACAGCAAACCCTGTGAGACCGGGAAGTGAGGGGAGAGAAGAGCTGCAGACGTGAACAGCCCGGTAAGTAAAAGCGAGGGGGTGGTGAGGGGGGGATACTGATTCCTAAATATTTTTTACATGAATGCAAGGAATGCATTAACGTAAAAAAAATATTTAGACTTAAGAACCACTTTAATTTATTTTTTTTCCAATGAAAGTGGAGTCACCCTTTTAAAAATGTAAAATTCTGTAATTTGTATTCATATTTTTTAAACAGGCAGAAAACCTCCTCCTTGATGCCGACATGAATATCAAAATAGCAGATTTTGGATTCAGTAACGAGTTCACCATCGGTAACAAGCTGGATACGTTTTGCGGCAGTCCGCCGTACGCTGCTCCGGAACTCTTTCAGGGGAAGAAGTACGATGGTCCTGAGGTGGATGTGTGGAGTCTCGGGGTCATTTTATACACTTTAGTCAGCGGCTCCTTACCTTTCGATGGACAGAATTTAAAGGTAGGGAGAGTATTGTACCTTTAGATTCTGACCACGGTCAGTTTCCTTGGGGAGATGTTGGATATGACCAGGTTTCATTATAAGCCTGGTACACACTATTTTTCATTCAGCCCACTGGAAGCTTTCTGTACTACCTATGCAATGCTATTGTGTTGTGACAGGGGTACCGCCTCCCTCTCCAGAACACACCGGTCAGTGTTCGCAGCCACTGGCTGCCAGAGCTGATTGGATGCCGATCGGTTGCTGTATTTTTAGCATGCCTGTTCAGCAGAAGTTGGACAGGCTGTTGTACACAGGCGCCGAATGTCAGACGGTTTCTGTTAAACCGGCCGATACCAGACAATGTTCGGCCTGTGTGTTCCAGGCTTTACACCCTAAATTTGGTCTAAAAGGTGGGCTAAGCCTTTAAGCTTAACCACTTTAGCTCTGGAAGATTTACCCCCCTTCTTGACCAGGCCATTTTTTGCGATACGGCACTGTGTTACTTTAACTGACAATTGAGCGGTCGTACGACGTTGTACCCAAATAAAATGTATGTCCTTTTTTCCCCACAAATAGAGCTTTCTGTTGGTGGTATTTGATCACCTCTGCGGTTTTTGTTTTTGCGCTATAAACAAAAACAGAACGACAATTTTGAAAAAAACAAACAAAACATTTTTTACTTTCTGCTATAAAACATGTTCAATTAAAAAAAATGTAATTTCTTCATCAATTTAAGCGAATATGTATTCTGCTACATATTTTTGGTAAAAAAAATCCCAATAAGCGTATATTGATTGGTTTGCACAAAAGTTAAAGCGTCTACAAACTATGGGATAGTTTTATGGAATTTTTATTTATTTATTTATTTATTTTACTAGTAATGGCGGCGATCAATGACTTATAGTGGGACTGCAATGTTGCGGCGGATAGTTGGGACGCTAACACTTTTGACACTTTTTGGGGACCAGTGACACCAATACAATGATCAGTGTTAAAAAATATGCACTGCCACTGTACTAATGACACTGGCTGGGAAGGTGTTAACATCAGGAGATCAAAGGGTTTAATGTGTTCCTAGCCTGTGCTTTACTAAACTGTGGGAGGTGCTTGTACTAGGGGAAGGCAGCGATCTGTGTTCCTGCTTATGAGGAACACAGGATCAATGTCTTCCCTGCTGACAGAACGGCAATTTGCCTTGTTTACATAGGCAGACTGTCGTTCTGCCTATGTAACGAAAAATCAGCGGGTACCGGCGGACATTGTGTCTGCAATACCCGCTGATCGGCTCCCACTGTTAATAATCACAGCGGGAAGGGGCAGCCGATGGTCTGCACACCCCCAACCTGGAAGTGCTAGATCACGTACCAGGTATGTGATCCAGCGCAGGAGAGCTGCCGTGTGTGTGTGTGTGTGTGTGTGTGTGTGTGTGTGTGTGTGTATATATATATATATATATATATATATATATATATATATATATATATATATAGTAAATGGTCGGCAAGCGGTTAATCAATGGCCTCACCTTTGGTAATCTTCCTCCCTTTTTGTCCATTGCTGGAACTATTCCATTTGGCACACAGCTTCAGGTGCACATTTAGGCTCGATGCACACTGGACATTGAAATAACGTAATAAAAATGCCAGCAGCTTTGCAGTGAGTTTTTCAACATTTTTGCAAAGGCGTTTTATTAGCGTTTTTTTTTTAATGGATCAAAGTCGCGTTTTTGAGAGTTTATCAGTGTTTTTTGACGTTAGAGCGTTTCACAGCTGAAAGACTCCTCTCAGAACCCACTAGTTTTGGGGGTTTTTTTAAAGCCAAAAAAACGCCCCAGCCAAAAACTACTAACAGCCTATGGGGGTTATTTTCTAAAGGAAAATCCACTTTGCACTGCAAGTGCACTTGGAAGTAAAGTCACTTTAGATCCGAGGGGGATATGCAAAGAAAATAAAAAACAGCATTTTAGCTTGCACATGATTGAATGAAAAAATCAGCAGAGCTTCCCCTCATTCAAGATCTCCCCCTTAGATTTAGAACGACTGCACTTCCAAGTGCACTTTCAGTGCAAAGTGGATTAGTCTTTCATAAATAACTTCCTATGTGTGCATGGACACATAGGATAACATGATGGGGAGTTTATTGACTATAGAAAAAAAAGTCTGAAGCCAAAAACAGCTGCTGTAAAAATGTCCAAAAATGTCCATTGTGCAAAAAGCCTTATTCCTAAAGATAAATAATCCATTCACTTCAATGTCAAGCCTGTTTGTGAGCCTATAGAGGGGCTTTCTGTTGAAGTGAATAGAGGCCATAGTACATATGTTGATGTACAGGCAGGGGCTGAACAGCGCTGGGCAGGCCGCAGCGTGCAGATCGGAGTTATACACAGGCATGACTTCTTATGAATGTGCTTTTGGAGGGAGGGTGATAAGCGCACAAAAAGTTTACTTTTCCTTATAAATACTACGGGGAGGTTCAATATTTGTACAGCTGTACTGTAACTCACAGAGCAACTGAACCATGGAGGCTGCGCTCAGAAAAAAAAAAAAGGAAGGCAAAAGACTAATCATCAGTATTGCCTGTTGTCTCCCCACAGCTGATCTTTTCCCATTACAGATTTACCGTGTCTTTTCCATACTGTCTCTATATAAAGGTGGCCATATTAGTAGTGACATCTGCTGAGTCTAGCAGTGAGATGCAACAGTGCCTTAGATCTCACACTGCTGATATACAGATAAAAGGTCATCAGAACGTTAACCCCTTCCTGCCGACCACACACATCTATGTGGCCTCACAGAAGTGGGATTTTCTCGGTGGGGCCGCATATATGTGTTCTCTCTCTTTGTGCTGGGAGCTCGCCGCACAGCACAGAGATCGGGCTCTCACCAACGATCAGGACCCGGTACTCTCCGTTTGTTAAAATCATAAAAAATAACACCATCAAGGTTTATCGGGGTTAGGGCCGGGGTCAAAGGTCAGCATATTTTGGGTAGTGCTAGTTCACAACAGATGCAGTTCCGTGTGCTTTTTTTCTGCACTAAAAATGCATTGACAGTGTTTTCCATGTATTCCAAAAATAGAGCTTGCGGCATTTTTTCTGCACAGAACTGTACTGGAACCTAGCAAATTGTATCAAAAAAGCACTGGAACTGCATGGGGTATGACCTGTAAGCAAAAACTGATCCGGAAACGTATCCGGAGTGCATTTTTGTGGTGTGAACTGGCCCTTAAATTAGTATCAGTAATACCGTAGTGTTGGTGTGTTTCAGGCAGGATTAAAAGAAAAAAAATGCAGAATGTGCACCATTGTTTCTGGGCTGTACTACGGGTACAAACAACTACTAACATACACATATGTGGTCTCACTGCAATCGTCAGGAGCAGGAGAATTTTTTTTGGGTTCTTTGGTGGTAAATTTATGATATTAGCAAGAAATATACAGCTAAATTTAAAAATATTTTTTTGTTTTTTTACTGTTTTGGGCCAGTTTTCCTTTAAGGCGCCTTTCACACGGATGGCTGTTCTGCCGCAGTTAAAAGCATATAATATGTTCTGTGAAATTCAAGACTCCAGGCACTGCGATCAGCTGCATTTGTACAGTGAGATTACCTGCGTTTAGCTGCGCTTGGAACATTCTTGCCATTTCTGATGTGCTTCCTGTTGCTTTTCTTGCCTTGTTGCCGCTGCTATCTGCAGGAGAAATAGTTACACTGCGATTACCTGCAGTTATGTGCAAATGGATGCGCTAAATCGCTCCTGGAAGCAGTCAATTCCTCTTTTCTATCCGCACGGAACCGCATGTAACGAAATTGCAGCTAAACGCAGTGTGTGAATGGGCATTGTGTGCTTTTAGCTGCGGTAGAAAACTAGAAAATCTGCAGCTAAAAGCACCATTCTATCCGTCCGTGTGAAAGGGGCCTAAAAAAGAAAAGAAAAAAATCAGGAGAATATCCATTACCATTTACCACCAAAAGAGAGCCAAATTTATCCTGGAAAAAAAAAATCAAGGTATATTCCACCTGGATACAGAAAGTAGTTGTGACGATATGTACAGTTTTTCTAGCACATGTCAAAGTTGCAAAATTGTGCTTGGGCATTAACATTTGTTTTACCCTTAGGTGGGAAGGGGTTAAGCCACCAATGCATCGTGCTAAAAGTGAAATCTAAACCCACTAAGCCGCTTTCACATGGGGAAGATTCTGTTTTGATCAGCAGGGGATCTGTCCGCTGATCCTCTTCTGATCAGAGCAGTGAGAGTGGATGACAGGTCCGTGTCCGCTGAGTTTATGCAGAAAGGACATGGACAGAACCCGCTCTGATCTATGGGCGGCCGGGTATAAACTGACTCCACTGTCCCTCTACATCTGATTACCTCCGATCAAATCCGCCTACACAGAGGAGGATGGAAGGCTCCCTTCCCATTTATTTTTAGCAGCCCGGATAGAATTTGGAGGTCTTTTTACACCCGCTGGTCCACAGGAGTAAATAGACTTGTCCGATCAGGTCCGCCTGAAAAACTGACAGACGGCCCTGATCAGAGCGGTTGTGTGAAAGGGGCCTAAGCAGCTGTATAAATATCAACGATATAGTATTTTTTTATTAGGGATATTTGTATAGCTCCATCAATATAAGCAGCATTTTATATGCTGTGTACATTCACTTCAGTCCCTGGTCTCGGGTTTACAATCTAAGGTCTATAGCTCCCAAGCATACACATATTAGGGTCATTTTAGACAAAAGCCAATTGACTTACCAGTATGTCTTTGGAATATGGGAATAAATCATTGCAAGTACAAGTAGAACATGCAGACACCATGAAGGTAGTGTCTTGGTCGTGATTTGAACCATGGACCCCAGTGCTGCAAGGCTAATCCTTGTATAGATCCTCAAACCCTATCATCCCTAAGGTTCCAAAAAACTTCACTAATCACAATAAATAAATAAAATATTTAAATCCATATCAAAACTATTTTGAATGCAAATAGCATAAAACATATCATTAATGGTCCGCATTCATTAATAATAAAAAGTCCAATGTTCATTAATAAATAAAGTCTTTTGTTCCCCATAAAAAATGTGCTGGTAAACTAACACATGTAGAAAGACATGTAAACACATGTAGAAAGAAACCATCCACTTCTCAATGGAGTAGCACAGTTGGTAAGTTTTATTTTTTATTTTCAAGAGGGAATTTTAATGATTTATGGACTCACAAAAGGCAACCTTGGATGACTGGCACTGTTGTGTGGAGAAGTGGGTGGCCATCCAGTGTGCTGTCAATAAAGGAAAACTGTGCTAAGAGGACTAAGTAGGCTGTCATTGCTGACCTCTCTGGCTTTAGTTGTTTGAAAATGGACAGATCACAAATTTAAATTAACGTATATACTCGAGTATAAGTCGACCCGAATATAAGCCAAGGCATCTAATTTTACTACAAAAAACTGGGAAAACATATTGACTCGAGTATAAGCCGAGGGTGGGAAAATGCAGCAGCTACCAGTAAACAATGCCCATCTGCAGTCTCACTGTGCCCAGCTGCAGTCTCACTGTGCCCATCTGCAGCCGTACCTTTTATTACTAAACAGCGTGTGTCTCCCGCTGTGTAATGCATTCTGTTCAGCCGTCCATTGAAACAAAGCCCGCCCCGCCTCCTCCTCGTCTGTGATAGGCGGTACACTGATACAGTTTCCCAGCATCATATCAGTGTTCCTCTATCATGGACGGACGAGGAGGCCAGGCGGGCTTTGTTTCAATGGATGGCTGAACAGAATGCATTACACAGTGGAAGACGCACGCTGTTTTAGTAATGGAAGGTACGGCTCAATCGAGTATAAGCCGAGGGGGAGTTTTTCAGCCTAAAAAATGGGCTGAAAAACTCGGCTTATACTCGAGTATATACGGTAAGCAGTATTTGCAGAAGGGAAATTTTATTTGCTCAGACAGTGCTGATATCATGGTAACCATGTGCGTTCTCCTGTCTTCTAAAGGAATTACGGGAGCGAGTATTACGGGGGAAGTATCGAATTCCTTTCTATATGTCTACAGACTGTGAAAACCTGCTGAAGAAACTTCTTGTACTGAACCCCGTCAAACGAGGAAGCTTAGAAGTAAGTGACCTGATACGGACTGCTTCTTTTAGTGTATTTGCTACAGATAAAACTTTATTTTTTTATGTTGCTGTCTGTGTAACATTAGGAAATTTGACTACACTTCCTGTCCCAGAGACGCAACAGGAAGTTAGAGGAAATCTCTAAAGGTAAAGGAAATTCCTCTCTCAAGCCGGCCATAGACTGTTCGAATCCCAGCCGGTTCAACAGGAACCAGCCAAGATTTCAACCATGTATGGGCAGGCTGAATGTACCCAATTGATTGATCAATCAACTTGGATACAACCAATCTGCCAGATTTTTCATGTGATTATAGCTGTTATAGCCGCTAGTGTTAATTACTGTCTTCTGCCTGAGGGGACAGCTTCCCCTGCCAGTAGAATACAATGTCTCAGCATGAGGGATTACCCTGTCAACACTGATGGGAGAATTGAGCGAACTTCGCACTGTCTATGGCCGGCCTTCGTTGCCTCCAAAACAGGTGTCCCCGTTGGAAGATCTCCCCTTGCCTCTTGTTCTAGGGACAACTCTAAACTTTTTCATTGACAATGGTCACCAGTACGAACAGAGGGCACAGATGGCAATAAAAAAAAAAACTTCCTCACCCCATCCAAAGCTTTCTGCATAGTCACACTAGTAATTCACATCTCCCTGCAAGGACCATATTTGCATGCCGTCCTGCATTGGATGCACCTGAATAATAACACCCTTTTCTACCAGCTCCACACCTTGTGTTGTGTGATTTTTTCTTTTTTTTTTCTTTTAAATAAAAGTAATGTTAGAATGTGCCCTTGCATACGCTGTGCTTTGTTTTGTTTTTTTCAACTGCACAAACAGCCATACAATAGGAGAGATAATGCTAAACTATAAAGAGACTAACAATTTCCTGGCACCCTTTTTGCCCTTTACTTCTCTCTATTGTTAAAGTCCACTTGCATCGTTCTGAAAATGCAGTTGTCTGGCTGTCTCTGGATTCAGTACAGACATGAAATAAGCATGCGGCGCACAAATGTCAGAAAGGTGCGGTCATTTCTGATCTCTACTCCTTGTGGTTCAGCAGCTCAGTATACATTGAAGCCAAAGCATCAACATTGTGATAGGTTGGCAACTAGCATTTGTTTTCTGGTTCATAAATAGCATCTTAGTATTTCTCCTATGACCTGATCGGTGTACCTTTTAACCTCCCTGGCATCAACCCCAAATGTTAACCCTGATTATTACTCTAGGTACCGTTGTAAATTCTGAACCAGAGAAATGCTCAGGTGTTAATGCCAAGCATTCAAGACGTCAGAGCAGCAGAGAATCCGTAAATATCTGTTCTCTGATCTTCCTCCGTGTTGTGAACTCTGAAGCACTCTGCTCTGAATACTTCCGTGTTCAAAGCTGTCATCTGACAAACTGTGCTGGCCTCATGCATGCTTCACAATACTCCTCAAAGGAGTCTATTGTCAGGTTGTCTTCCTTTGATAGAGACAATAATGGAAATACTATGTGGGAATTATCCATAGCACAGGAGTTTCTGTGATTCTTAAAGGAGTTGTAAATTCTCAAGGTTTTTCACCTTAATACATTCTATGCATTAAGATGAAAAACCTTCTGTGCTGCAGCTGCCCCCCAGAGCCCCCCTTTTTCTTACTTGAACCCGATCGTTCCAGCTGCTGTCTCGGGTCCTCATTGGATAGATTGATAGCAGCAGGAGCCATTGGCTCCCGCTGCTGTCAATCAAATCCAGTGACACGGGGGGGCCGGGCTGAGTCCTGTTGTCTGTGTCAATGGATGCAGCAGCAGGACTCTGGAGCGCACCCACACAGGTGCCCCCATGGAAAGTGGCTCTCCATGGGGGCACCCGATGAAGAGGAGAAGCCAGGAGCGCCGTGGGGGGACCCCAGAAGAGGAAGATCAGGGCCGCTCTGTGCAAAACCTCTGCACAGGGCATGTAAGTAGGACATGTTTGTTATTTAAAAAAAACAAACCTTTACAATCACTTTAATGTTGTTCCTTCCAGCAAATCATGAAGGATCGGTGGATGAATGTTGGCTATGAGGATGATGATCTGAAGCCATATACTGAGCCTGAGCCAGATAACAATGACACAAAGAGGATAGGTAGGTGAAGCGTGAACCTGTCTTGAATGTAATGTAAGCAGCATAAACTAATATATGAGGACAGTGTAGAATGCTGAACTCCAGCAATCTGTAAACATTGAGGCCGGGTTCACATATGTGCGTCCGTGGGTTCATGCCAGGGGTCCGGTGCGTGTCTGTTCACCGGTTCGGGTGGGATTCAGGGCCGAATTTTTGCCTGAATTCACACCTGAACCGGACCGAAACATGCACAGGACCCTTTTGCAATCTGCTCCACAGCCACTCCGGACCTGTGTGAACTGGCTCCATTTAAGTGCCGGTCACACTCGCCTTGCATGCAAATCAAATGCGGAAAACCTTGCATCCAATTCGCACATATCTGAACCCAGCCTCAAACTGCAGTGGGGCCCCTTGCACTGGAAGCCTTTAATTGATCATTTTGTCTAGGGGGGGTTGTAATAAGTGGAATACTTGCCCCATTCTATGTTCTCCTGATGCCAATCCTCTTCTCTACTCTGACGCTCTGATTTTTGGTGGACCCTCCATCCTCTCTCATACAATGCAGGATTGCCGGCCCTTCATTTTACGTAATAACATTGCGACCAGATGAGCATCAAAAAGAAGCCGCTTCATGAGCTGGTTACACATCAGGAAGGTAGCCTAGTAAAGAATAGGGGCTTTATTTCTGCTTGTTCCATTCCCCCTGGATAAAATGTGCAAAATTGGGGTGTGGTGTAGAGGGTTTTTTTTTTTTTTTTTTACAGATTCCCAGATCTTCAAATGCATTGCATTTCATTTTTGCCTTCCTTTACAGCTATGCCTGGAAATAAAGCTCATTAAGCCAGTCAAGGTGACGGCGCTCACTACCCTGTTTACAATGGAGCAGTGGCATTGTCATCTTATGCCATCCTATGTCGCTGCTCCAGCATTAAGCTAACATGGTGAGGCACAGCCTATTATCCTGCCCAGCTAATACACATATCCACATGAGTATGAGGAGCTGTGGAATCCGCCTTAAAATCAACCAGTTTAACTGGGATCTGAAATATGAACATAATGAGTCCCTAATGGTATCTTGCAATATCGCAATTCACATAATTCCGCATGCTAAAATAAGTGCGGGCTTTCGTTGTCTTGTTACGATACAAGGCACTGTTTTGCTTTTTCCCCATTGTTTGAGATTACGTTCAGACATACTACGTTTTTTTACAATGCATTGCAACCCACCTCAAGACAGCATCGTAGTGTAAACAGGACACATAGAGGGTCTATTTACTAAAGTTGAAGAGTGCAAAGTCTGGCTCACTTCTGCATCGGAACCATTTAGCTTCCAGGTTTTATTGCCAAAGCGCAATTGAACAAGCTGAAGTTAGAAGTTGATTGGCTACCATGCACAGCTACACCAGTTTCTGAGTGCACCAACTTTAGTAAATCTACCCCATAGAGTACAATTGGCATTGAGGCTGCATTGAGATATCCCGATGAATGCAGCCCGAGTGAAGTGGTGTGAATGAGCCCTGAGTGTTTTATAAATTCAAAAAGCACAGTGTACAGCCAACATCACATAAATGCCATAATGCAACTAGCACTGTTAGTTCCTATTTATAAGGTGCAAATTACGTCAAGATGTTTGTGATTCTGGCTGTATATTTTGCTTTTTCAATGAACCAACCATAGAAGGTAAGGTACCACTGATGACCCCTCGGGTTCATATTAGTTTGGCGAAACAGGACCAGGTAAGGTCTGAGGATCAACGGAGCCTTTTACATGTTTAGAAAGATTTGCGCTCGCATCTTCCTGGTGACAGTGGAGGATCTTTTGTCATTTATTTATGAACCTGTTGCTTTAGTCTACATGGGCCCCAGGTTTGTTTTAATGTGTGTCTGCAGTATGGAGAGCAGAGGTTGCTCTGGCTATAAGGTGAAAATACATTGCTGAATTTGTCCTGAGCATCTAGGCATTGATGAACCCCAGTCATTTGGGGTAAAGGATTAAAGACTCATAAACTTAAAAAATAAAAATTTACCTCCAAATCATCTGGTTTCCCTGTAATGTATTTTGCATATTTTTTGAATAATTGCATCCCTTTGCAAGTGTCTATCTTTGTAAAACGAAAAGTGTGAACTTTTTAGAAATTCCTGATAATTTTAGTGTTTTTTTTTATTTTTTTTTAGATATTATGGTCACGATGGGATTTTCAAAGGAGGAAATTACCGATTCTGTAAGTAGCCAGAAGTACGATGAAGTCATGGCCACTTACTTGCTTCTGGGTAGAAAGCCACCAGAGGTAAGTGCTCAAAGTCCTTTTTCAGCATATGTTTGCCGTTTTAGCCTACATATGTTTTGTGTACTTTAGAGATGGCACAGCCGGTGATTTTGGGTATTTAAGTATTTATAAAGATTTATACATGCAGAACAAATACTGTGTAATACTTTTTTGTTTTAAGTAGTGCCTAAAAACCTTTAAAGTGTATCTAAAGGCATTGTTTTATTTTCAGAAGACTGGGGAGAGTTAGAACCTCAGTCTGGTTTTTATTGCTGTATGCTTCCCAGTTGGGGATATTCACCCCTTTATTTGTCCTGGTGACCATTGGAAAAAAAATCTTTTTCTCTCAAATCGGACATATCCAGATATTTCCTTATAAGAAATTCAGAAATGTTGTTTTACAAAAAAAAAAAATATAGAAACTATCCTGAAGTGTAAGCAACAGTGACACCTACAGAGACATGTTTTTTGCAATTGCAAAAAACTCAAGACAACACTTAGTGCTCATTTAAAAAAAAAAATAAGGAAGCACCTGGTTATGTGACCTGTCAAAGTCACATGACCAGGTTTCCTCCAATCGCCAAGTTCTTTATGCTGTGTTCCCCAGGGAATGCCCTATGGGGTTCCACCGGCTTAACACCACAGCTAGCAATTTATGAAATGCACAGTGCATTGTGCGTAGCCCTGCTATTTATAACATAGAGCGGATAGCAGTATCTGTTCTCCGTTATTAATAGATCCTTAGTATATAGTGGAATACGGACCATATTCGCACATGGGCATTAGTGCCTATAGTAATGCCTGTCCCACATGTGACACTTAAGAGGCTGGATCCGCCATTGTATGCAAACAGTAAGCCTGCCTATGGTTCTGAGAACTATAGCAGGTGTCATTACAGGGTTCCACGCCTTTGTGTGAGCAATGCCAGAGTTGTTGATCATAGACTACTTTAGCAGTACCCCTGAGCTCTGCCCATCCACCATTTGAAGTCTCGAATGTCAGCACGTCACTTTGACATAACGGCGATTATTTTCTTTTACAGTGATTGTAAACCCATATATATATTTATTTAAATAACAAAACATGTCATACCTACCAGCGCTGTGCAGTGGTTTTACACAGAGCATCCCCGATCCTCTTCTTCTCGTGTCCCCTGCCAGCACTTCTGGTCCTTCCCTGCTGCCAGGCTGCTTCTTATGAGGGCACCTGAGCAGGCTCGCTCCTGAGCCACTTCTCTGTGTGTCACTTCACACACAGAGTGTGGCTCTGCCCCGCCCCCTCGTGATTGACAGTAGTGGGAGCCACTGTCTCAGCCAGTGAGGAGTAAGAGACCCTGGAGAGCGGCTGTTCTTGTGCACATCGTTGGATCGAGATGGGACTCAGGTAAGTATTTGGGGGGAGGGGGCTTCTGCACACAGAAGGTTTGAGCCTTTACAACCACTTTAACCTGCACACACAGGTTCTTGGCTATCAAATCCTCTGAGGATTTACCTGCCCTCTGACAGCTTGTACTGTTCCACAGAAGCTGTCATTACTCCTGGCTCCCCCCACCATTGCTTGCTATAGGAGCACCTGTGTGGGCTCGCTCCTGGAGCGTGGCTAAGCCCCACTTCCCACTCCCTCACTGACTGTGATTGACAGCAGCAGGAGCCAGTGGCTCCTGCTGCTGTCTCTGAGCCTATGAGGAGGGAGAGAGCCGCTGCTCTCGTGCACAGCCTTGGATTGTGCTTTGGCTCAGGTAAGTATAAGGTAGGGGGAGGTGCACTCGGAAGGTTTTTATTTTACCCCAATGCAGAAAATGCATTAAGGTTAAAATAATTACAGCCTTATTTTAGGTGACATGCTCAGTAAAGGTGCTAATTGTACAGTCTGTGGTACAGACGGCTACTGAGGGAGAAACTACTTGTCAGTATTGGAAATGCCAATCATTGTTGAATGTCTTTGAGGTTGCATTAAAGGTGACTTTACTGACAACACCTTTTCATTTTCTGTTGAAGACAATGTCAGCCAAAACATTTCATTTTGTTTTAGATGGAACAAAGAAGAGTTGCACCTGTTTCGTCAGATTAGGCGACCCATCAGAATTTGTAAAGGAAGTGACGTTCCGTCGCCGCCATCTTGCTACACCCCACACTCCTCAGTAAGGATACACTGAGAAGGGGGCAAGCGGACATCTTGTTAAACCCACCGGAGCTTTGCATTTCACACTTATTTTTAACAGTAAACAGAGCTTATAAGGTCAAATACAGTATTTAGAAATCCGATGGACTGTTTACATGTTCAGTTTTAAAAGCAGCGGCAAACCTGCTGATGTCACAGGTTTGCTAATCTGACAGAACACCTCTGATTTTATAATTCAACATGTAAACAGTCAGACGGATTTCTAAATAATGTATTTCACTATATAAGCTCAGTTTACTGTTAAAAATAAGTGTGAAATGCAAAACTCCGGTGGGTGTAACAAGATGTCCACTTGCCCCCTTCTCCCTGCATCCTTACTGTGGAGGAGTGCGGGGTGTATCTGCGACGGAACGTCACTTCTGTTACAAATTCTGACAGGTCACCAAATCTGATGAAACACAGCCTGGCGGTTTTCAATTCCCGTCTGTATCCATACTGCAGAGGGTTTTTTTTCATCACTTCCTGTCAGGACATTGGACAGGGAATTCTCTCCAACAGGCTCACAGGGAAAAACAGACCTTCTGACAGTGTTTTTTTTTTTTTTGGTCGTCGATGCCTTCCTGTCCCAGTAAGATCTGATCTCTCCATTGGGGTCACAGACTGATATTTTAAAAGCCTGATTGAACTTTTAGTTTAAATAAGCTAAATACATTCCAGGTGCATCAAAACAAGTGTACAAACTCTTCAAATTCAATTTCTTCAGAAAGCAGCCACATCCTTAGACCCGCCTTTCTGCTGCCAGCATGCTGCAGAGATAGGCCCTTGTTTTCTGTGCAGAAGCAGTAGTCTCTCTGCAGAGATCTGACATGTCACCTGCTGTATGAGAGTTTGATCTCCCCAATCAGCGGGAAGCAAGAGCTTTGCTGATTCCAAAGCTATGGGTCTTCGCATGGGAGCACTTCAGATACTTGCACAAAAACCATTGCTTCCACATATGCTCCCTCTCTGCCGCATGCTGGCAAGAAGAAAAGTGTTTTACTCAGGATATGGCAACTGCAAGTCTTTCCACATCTTAATTTTGATGCATCTGGAATTTATTTGGCTGATTTTAAAGTGAAGGTTCAATTGGACTTAAAAGAGAAGTATGGGAATCAACAAGGTAAAAATAAAAATCATACTCGCCTAGATGGCTGCACCATGGATCCGAGCTGCAGCTGTCCCCTGCCGGCTCTACCTGGAGAACTGAGTGATCAAATACCGCTACTCGCTCAGTTATCCCCCTCTGCTCTGAGCAGAGAGCCGTAACCATCAGTCATCGGCTCCCTGCTCTCCCCTCCAGCGCTCACTGGAGCACTGGGCTGTGGAGGGGGCGAGGGGGGCTAGCTTAAGTTTTCAGTGGATTGATGTGAGGCTGAGCCAGGTGCCCGTCCAGGCATATGGGTGGATCCCGACCATTTTTTCCGGCTAAGTAATGCTGTCGGCTAAAATCGGGTCACAGAAGTGCAGAACGATCTGCACTCCTGTGATCCAGAGGGGAAGTACAGCCAAATGAGCTTTGGCTATGTTTCTTCTCTTTTAAAATTTCTATTATCAAAAACTACCCAGGCAGTGGCCGGGCTCCCCCTTCCCCAGTGCAAGGATTAAATGCTCGTCCATTCTAGGCTGTGAGGAATAAGGTGTAATACTTACCTTACTACTCAGTCCAGTGCTCGCTTTAGCTCTGGCTTGTAGGTAGTCCCTCATGTATAATGCAGGGCTATTGGCCTGGCATTGTACTTGATGACGTTGTCATTCCTGCCCGCCGCCCCACCCAGAGCCTTCTGGGGACCAGTTGCACAGATGGTAGGAGCCTGCCTGGAGCTAGGCGTAGAGTAAGGATTACACCCATCCTCCTAAGGTAAAAAGTATTTTCGTTTTTTTTTGTTGTCCCTGGAGTTGGGCTTTAAAAAAAAAAAAAAAAAACAATTGCTTCATTGTGAGCCGTCTTATTCTGTGCAGTTTATTCAGCAAAAAACAACTGTTCTCTGTAGTTTTAGTTTCTGAATTTTGGGGTTTACAGTGAGATGACAAATCCTGTTTTATTCCTTTCACAGTTTGAAGGCAGCGAGTCCCTGTCTAGCAGTAACCTGTGTCAAAGATCTCGGCCCAGCAGTGATCTGAACAACAGTTCGGTGCCATCTCCAGCCCACATGAAGGTCCAGAGGAGTATATCAGCCAATCAGAAACAGCGGCGGTTCAGTGATCACGGTGCGTGACAATTGTTGCCTAAAAGTGGCCCTTTTTCTAGTGCAGGTTATTAGATTAGCAAATGACTTGTCACAAACAATAAAGACATTTCCCTGTTGTTACATGAGATCTGTTGCCATTTCTGCACCTTTTTCAGCCCTGACTTCTGTTTTTGGTTTGCTGTCGCCACATTTTTTGAACCCACTTCCATAATAGCCAAAAAGTCATTCTGCTGACATTTTGTATTAAAGTGGTAGTGAACCGCTGCAGAATAAAAAAACACACTCCTGTAAGACAATGGCATAATGTGCTAGTATGTATCACATACTAGCACATTATGAAATACTTGCCTTAGAACAAAGCTCTTCCAGTGGCGTGCAGTCACCACTGAGAGGGCTCACATCTTACCCCGGCCTTTCTTTTGGGTTCACGGGCTCCGATGCTGTGAGTGGCCGCAGCCACGATGACGTCTGTCCCGTTCCTGCAAGAAGCTCTGAAGGTCCCGCACAGTATGCCGGACCTTCAAAACGCATGCACTGGCGTAAGCGGCTACATGCAGGGTGAATATCTCCTAGACCAGGGGTAGGCAACCTGGGCCCTCCAGCTGTTGCAGAACTACAAGTCCCATCATGCCTCTGGGAGTAATTGGAACTGCCAGCCTTGCAATGCCTCATGGCAGGTTTAGGAGATATTCATTTTACCTACAGGTAAGCCTCATTATAGGCTTACCTGTAGGTAAAAATAACAAAGCGGGGTTTTACTGCTGCTTTCATAGTCCAAGTAAAAGAATATAGTGAAATTGGATTAAGCCGTTGCACTTTAAATGAGACCCTGTCACCAAATTAAAAAATAGCAGGTAAAAGCACAGAAAAATCAAGTATTGAAAAATGCGTGTATGCAGTGTTTTTTCTTTTCCATCATTTATTAATTATTCACTTGCAGTGTGCCCCGAGTCAAGTTCCTTGCACAGCCCTCTTCCCTTTTTGCATGTCATAGCCCTCTCCTTTTTTAGGAGTATCTAATTACTGTCTGGGCTGGCCCATTTCCTCCACCGCTTCTCTCCCTTCCCTACATACGTTTTTATTTGGCAGCCAGGAAAAGAACAAAGGGGAATACTATGTATCAGTGGTCTTCAAACTGGTTCTGGGGACGGGATGCGGCCTCTTGCTTGTCTTTGCCTGGCCCTCGAGGCACTATTCCTCCCATTGATATGAGGCACTGTTCCTCCTACTGACCAATGATGAGGCAACATTCCTTCCACTGATGCCCAATAGTGGGGTATGATTATTCCCACTGACATCAATGATGGGGCACTATTCCTCCCATTGACACCAATGATAGGACTTTATTCCTCCCACTTATGCCAGAGCTGGGGTACTGTTCGTTCCTCCTCCTCCTCCTACGGACCACAGGTACTATGTTGTTTTTTGGGGTTTTTTTTACCACTGACCACCAAGACTGGGCCATTGTTTATTCCTACTGACACTGGGGCATTTTCCACTCCCACTTGCCACAGCCTGCCCTGCCTAAAGTCTGAAGGACAGTGAGGGACACTGAACCAGCCCTTTGCTTAGAATGTTCGGAGACCCCACTATAGAACGTCACTTGAGTGACAGCTCGGAGTCTGCTGTTGCTGCTGACATCACTTCCAAGATGGCGGCACTCTACGGCAGTTTTGGGGATTTGGAAATCAATTCAAGGGAAGCTTTTACATGTACACAATATGTTAATGCAAAAATACATTAAATGGTTATGTAATCTTGTTGAAATGAATGCTCTAGTGACAGGGTCTCTTTAAAGTTTTGGGCTCGGGTTCAGTGCTGGTAAAGCTCTTAAAGTCAGATGCAGAGAACAAATTTTGTTTTTAATACAATATTTCTGTAAACCTACTCCAGTAGCTTCATTGGTTCCTTTTTTGTTTTTAATGTTAAAAAAAGAAACCCATTAAGCCCTGGTTCACACTGGTGCGGCTTTGAAATTGCGCTAATTCAGTGCAGTTTCAAAGCCACAGATCAGTGCGATTTGCAGATCCAATTTCATTGTAGTTTGCGACTTTATTTAACAGAACTCTATGCAAGTTGAAATGAAATAGGTACAAAGTAGTGCAGGAAGTCCTCTTAAAGCCACTGCGACATGAGTCGCAGCAATTTGAATGGTTTCATTGCCGACAACTGGGTGTGACTTGTGCGATTTGAAACTGGAAAATCGCACCGGCGTGAACGGGGGCTAAACCATTATTTTAGGTCACGTCTGATGTTTTCCTTGCAGCAGTCACCTAGTTGGAGCCCAGCTCCAGCAAATAAAAATGTTTTTTTCATTTTGGCTATAGGATGTAAAGGTAAACCCTGTTTAACAAATAGCATCATTTTTGAATAGGATGCAAAAGGGTCAGAGCCACTTAGGTTCATTTAAATCAGGGGGCTGGGCCTAGTATGAATTGGGCGTGGCTTAATATTGACTTAGAGAGAAGTCCGGCCCAAGCCATGTTTTAGACCAGGCCAGGTTTGCTATAAGGAAATAAATGCTTATAAACACTTACTATGCTTTTCTAACATGAAACACTTTAGTTGATTATGTTGAATTATCGTTTTAGCCTAGAACTAGCATTACACTTTAATATTTACTTATTCCTTAGGTGGGATTATATAGGATGAAAGTGTGTGTGTTTGGCTTCGCTTTTGGTGATGACAGACGTGGCAGATGTTATTGAAGAATTTAACTGAGCAATTCAACAAATCAGTGTAAAATGTTATATATTATTATTATTAAAAATTTTATATAATATATATATCTCTCACATACATACACTATATTTCCAAAAGTATTGGGACGCCTGCCTTTACACACACATGAACTTTAATGGCATCCCAGTCTTGGTCCGTAGGGTTCAATATTGAGTTGGCCCACCCTTTGCAGCTATATGGGAATGTTGGATCATTCTTCCAGAAGCGCATTTGTGAGGTCATCGCAAAGGTTTTCTATTGGGTTGAGGTCAGGACTCTGTGCAGTCAAGTTCCTCCACCCCAAACTCGCTCATCTATGTCTTTTATGGACCTTGCTTTGTGCACTGGTGTGCAGTCATGTTAGAACAGGAAGGGGCCATCCTCAAACTGTTCCCACAAAGTTGGGAACATGAAATTGTCCAAAATGTCTTGGTATGCTGATGGCTTAAGAGTTCCCTTCACTGGAACTAAGGGGCCAAGCCCAACCCCTGAAAAACAACCCCACACCATAATCCCCCCTCCACCAAATGATTTGGACCAGTGCACAAAGCAAGGTCCATAAAGACATAAATGAGCAAGTTTGGGGTGGAGGAACTTGACTGGCCTGCACAGAGCCCTGACCACAACCCGGTAGAACACCTTTGGGGTGAATTTGAGCGGAGACTGTGAGCCAGGCCTTCTCATCCAACATCAGTGCCTGACCTCACAGATGTGCTTCTAGAAGAATGATCAAACATTCCCATAGACACACTCCTAAACCTTGTGGACAGCCTTCCCAGAAGAGTTGAAGCTGTTATAGCTGCAATGGGTGGGCCAACTCAATATTGAACCCTACGAACTAAGACTGGGATGCCATTAAAGTTCATGTGCGTGTAAAGGCAGGTGTCACAATACTTTTGGTAATATTTTACCTTTTGGTAATATTGTGTGTATATTTAGCTGTGTCATGCTGGTGCTACATTCTGCTGTATGAGGTCAGTTTATAGACTGTTGTCTACTTTATTCTGAAAATCCATGATCCATTTTTTTTAACCACTTAATTTCAGCTCCAGAAGGTTTTACCCCCTTCATGGCCAGGCCATTTTTTGCTATTTAGCACTGTGCTATTTTAACTGGTAATTTCACGGTTATGCAACGCTGTACCCAAACAAAATTTGTGTCTTTTATTTTTTTATTTTTTTACACAAATAGAGCTTTCTTTTGGTGGTATTTGATAACCACTGTTTTGTTTTTATTTTTTGCTCTATAATTTAAAAAAAATGAATTTTTTTTTAATTTTCTGCTATAAATCCTATAAACAAAACAAAAAAAAAATTCTTCATAAATTTTGGCCAAAAATGTATTCCGCTACATGTCTTTGGTAAAAAAAAAAAAAAAAAACCTAAAAAGTATATATTGCTTGGTTTGTCTAAAAGTTATAGCAGCTACAAACTATGATGTGTGTGTATATATGTATATGTGTGTATATGTATGTATATATATATATATATATATATCAGTAATGGTGATGATCAGCAAATTATAGTGGGACTGTGATAGTGCGGCGGGAAATCTGACACTGACATCATCAATGGCATTAATGCTATACACTGTCACTGTACTAATGACACTGGCTGGGAAGGGGTTAAAAGTTGTCATTGGGTTAACAAAAGGGAACAATAGTGACTGGATGGTCGGCGCCACCTGCAGGAATCCACAGACATTAGACTGTCATCAGATTGGACAATTTATATCTCATGTCTCTGTGGGTACATTTAAACCCTTCAAATGAAACATTTTACTTGCCATCTTTGCAAAAAAAGTAGTATTTTTTTTTACTTCTATATATTGGAACACTTTATGCAATCAGATTGAGCTCACAGTTGAGATCTGCTATTTTTGTGTTTTATGTACAGCTGGACCGTCAATCCCACCCTCTGTCTCGTACACGAAACGTGGACAGGCAAACAGTGTTGAAAGTGAACAGAAGGAGGACTGGGATAAAAATGGCTCCCGCAAACTCAGCAATGCCACCGTGGGCTCTAAAGGAGAGGTGACAGCGAGCCCCTTAGCAGGGCCAGAGAGGAAAAAATCTGCCACTGGTGCAAGTGTAAGTATAAGGTCTTGTTCACATAGCGCCGGTCTTTAGCCCTTTTAATAGTGATCCACTTTGGGTCACTTTTCAGAGGCACTTAAATGGCAGTTTGCTGGTGTACCCCCACCCACCCCCTTTCCGTCATCCCAATGGGGATTTTGCATTGCAAAACCACCCCACAACTACGGCATGCAGTTACCCTGCAGACCCATTGACCTCAATTGGCATGTTAGGCAACTTGTGTTGGGGACCTCGCGCTATGAATTTTTAAGTGCTAAATTAAGTAATTTAGTGTTAGAGCTGCTCCCCTGAAAAGTGCAATATGCTTTTAAATGTTAGAGTGATAGATGGTAGGGGGCGCTAGAGAACTCGAAACTTCAAATTAATAATAACAAAAAATAACTACTAGTCAAAGCAATTAAAGGGGTTGTGAACCCTCATTTTTTTTCACCTTAATGCATCCTATGCATTAAGGTGAAAAAACACTTTGCAGTGACCAGTTGTGAACCCTCATTTTTTTTCACCTTAATGCATCCTATGCATAAAGGTGAAAAAACACTTTGCAGTGACCAGCTGCCCCCAACCCCCCCCCCCCACGTTTTACTTACCTGAGCCCTGGAATTTCACCCTGTGGAGAGACGCGCTCTTCCTCTGCCTGGGGTTCCCGCTCTTGATTGGATAGCAGCGCAGCCATTGGCTCCCACTGCTGTCAATCAAATCCAATGACGCGGGGGCGGAGCTGAGTCTTACATTCACCGTCTATGGACGTCGAATGATGGACTCGGGAGCGCGCCCGCAAGGTAATCCCCAGGCAGAGCGTTTCTCCTAGGGGGTTATACGATGCGGGGAGGAGCCGCCGAGGGACCCCAGAAGATAGTGTTCGGGGGCCATTCTGTGCAAAACGAACTGCACAGTGGAGGTAAGTATGTTATATTTGTTATTTTTATTTTATTTTAACTTGAAGCTTTACAATCACTTTAAAGTTCTGAGTGAATAACAATTCATAATAATGGTGATACATTCATAGGTCAATTTTTGTGCTGTGAATCTTATCCATAACACCGTCACCAAGACGAATCTTGTGAATATCACCCGATGGAGTGTGAGTGAATTGCCTACTCACCAAATGGACATAACCTCTTTTAATTAAAAAGAAAAGTCACAGTAGGCTGTTTTGTATATATCTGTGGGTTTTGCTGATCTGCCGCTGGAGCTGTGACTGGACACCTTTAGGATCCTCCTTTCCACTATAGGTATACCATTAAGAAATAAACATAAAGTGGGACCATAGCGTGATAATGTTTAATAAAAACAATAGGATAAAAACAATGCCACACTGGCTGCGCACATTTTGTAGTGCCTTGTCCCGGCACTAGGAATTACAGCAAAAACCACCATGTGGTGAAGTCCGCAGCCGCCCAGCCTCCGCTCTGTATCTGGCGTGTGTTCCACCACCGTGGCGTAAGAAACTGGAAGTCTGTGACAAGAAGTGACGTGACCGGGATGCTCCTCGTTTCGTTTTACAGCGTCATCGGGACGCTTCCTGATGAAGACGTAAAACGAAACGTACATCGAGTCGCATCCCTGTATACTATTGTTTTTATTAAACATTATCATGCTATGGTCCAGCTTTATGTTTATTTCTTAATGGTATACCTATAGTGGAAAGGAGAATCCTAAAGATTTCCAGTCACAGCTCCAGCGGCAGATCAGCAAAACCCACAGATATATACAAAACAGCCTGTTGCGACCTTTCTTTTTGATTAATATTGGTCATGTCCATTTGGTGAGTAGGCAATTCACTCACACTCCATCGGGTGATATTCACAAGATTTGCCTTGGTGACGGTGTTATGGATAAGATTCACAGCACAAAAGATTAATAATGGACTTTGAAAAATCAACCTCTGAATGTATCAACATTATTATGAATTGTTATTCACTCAGCACAATGCACTTTAATTGCTTTGACTAGTAGTTATTTTTTGTTATTATTAATTTGAGGTTTCTAGTTCTCTAGCGCCCCCTACCACTTATCACTCTAATGTTGGGCAACGTATGTGACATGCTGAGCATCATCACAGCCATGGAAATATTCATGGACCCGAGCAGTCGCCATGTTATTTTGTAGATGGCCGGTTTGTGGGGGAGTTCAGTAAAAATGTGCATCAACCAACTGTTTTTCCGCTCTTTGCCACCTGAGTTTTTATTATTTTATTTTTTTATTAGTCATTTGTGAAGATCTTCCATGTCTTTCTCATATTTTGTCACTTTTTTTGTTCCCCCTAATGTAATAAATGCCTTGTTAAAATAAAAAATATACCCCAGGGTCTCAAACTGACCTAACAGGGTAAACTAATAATCTGATTGGTTGCTCTGGGGACCAGTGAATCAGCCCCATATGATTCAGTGACTGGATGTGTCTGAGTAAAACTTGCAATGATGTCAGTTGATCGTATGTTGTTTGTCCTCCTGCAGAATAGCCTGTTTCCCGGTAGTGGGATGACGAGAAGAAACACTTATGTATGTGAACGCACTACTGATAAACTCAATGCTGTACAGAATGGGAAGGACAGCAGGTACAGTAATATGGGGAGAACAGCAATGTATTTGGTTGGAATAACATACAGTACATCATCATATGTTCTTATGGCCAAAGTCTAAAACAGCCTTTCTCGACCTTTTTAACATGGAAGAATGCTTAAAGTGACATTAAAGGTTAAAATATTATTTAAATAAAATAACAAACTAGACATGTGCACACTAAAATATTTAGTTTCGGAATTTCGTTTTCGTCCGAAAAATAAATTTATTACACCCGAAATTCGTTTTTATTTATTTTGTTTAGTTAAAAAATGCATTCGTTCGAAAACCCGAAATAATTAAGGTTGAATCTGTCATTGAAGGCTAATGGTGTCTGTCGAATGTTCTAAGAAGATTCGACAGAGCAGCTAAACTCTACGACGACGCAATCGTACATTTCCAGTCCAATGTTCCGCCTATGTCGAATCTTTTCTCTCTATGTAGAATAATCTTGGACTAATACTTAGGTTAGGCACATTCGACCTTTTTTGCTATTGTCTCTATAATATCGAATCTTTTCTCTCTATGTCCAATCTTTTCTCTCTATGTCCAATCTTTTCTCTCTATGTCCAATCTTTTCTCTCTATGTCCAATCTTTTCTCTCTATGTAGAATAATCTTGGACTAATAGAGCTAAGGTTAGGCACATTCGACCACAGGTTCAATGGACACAGATCACTATTGTCAGCGTCATGTTGAATCTTCTATCTATATCGAACTGTTGTCACAACAAAAACGAAAATAAAGCATTTGTTTGTCGGATCTTTCGGTTTTTCGGATTCTGCGCGTTTGTTATCGTTTGTTAAAACGATAACGAAAATACCCGAAATTCGGACAAAAATGCATTCGGACTAAAATGAATGCACATGTCAATAACAAATATCTTATACTTACCTGTTCTGTGCTATGATTTTGCACAGAAAAGCCCCGATCCCCCTCTTCTGGGGTCCCCTGTCAGCTCTCCTGGCTCCTCCTTCTTCTCTGAGTACCCCATACCGCTTGCTATGGGGCACTCGTGCGTGCTCACTCCTGCTCTGTGTGTCCATAAAGCTCAGCACCAAAACCAATCCTTACTGGCTGTGATCTCGCTGCTGCTTCTCAGCCAATGAGGAGGCAGAGACCCAGGAGAGCAGTCGTTCTTGTGCACATCACTGGACTGCCGGAATTACTCAGGTAGCTATTGGGGGGAGCTGCACACATGCATACAATGCATGCAGGTAAAAAACCTTCAGCCTTTACAATCACTTTTCAGGTCTCAATTGACCCCTACTAAAAATAATTATGTCTACACTTCATGGTGGTCAGTGGGAGAAGGGCTCCCTTAAACTGGTAGTAAGTGGAGGATGGGCCCTATTACATTGGTGGCCAGTGGGAAGAATGTTCCTATATTGTATGTCAGTGGGGAAAAATGCTACTGTGTTGGCCAGGGGGTGAGAATGTCCTTATTACAGATGCATTAAAAGATAAGGGATTGGAAGTAAAATCTGTCAGCGGCTCCAACTCTTCCCCACTCCAAAATGGAGAAAAGTTTGGCCGGAGAGATGCATTTTAAAGAGGAGGTCCAGCCCCCTCACGAAAAATTAAAAGTCAGCAGCTACAAATACTGTAGCTTCTGACTTTTAATATTAGGACACTTACCCTTCCAGGAATCCAGTGATGTTGGCACCCCAGCTGATGTTTCCTTCGGCTCTCGGGTGCTGCCATTGCCTGTATGGGAACCTGGCAGGGAAGCCTTGCGGGTTCCCTACTGCGCTGCGGTTTCTGAATGGCCCGGAGGGGGGGGGCGAACTTCCAGGGGACCTCGCTGCAGCCAGGACTCCCTGGAAGTGGGGTAGGGTACCTGTCAAAACCAGGTACTCGCTCCCCACTCCCCCCTGAGAGGTGCCAAATGTGGCACCGGAGGGGGGGGGGAGCAGATGAGCAGAGCTTCCCCTGTTGGGTGGAGATCTGCTTTAAGTCATAGCTGTGATGTCCCAATCCCTCTTTAACCAATAGAGAGGCTCACAGTGCAGGGTTGGTTTGTGTCAGAATTTTTACTGCAAAGCTGGTTAAATTAATATGAGCCTATTGAACACCCTATTCCTTCGAGTTCCTGGGGGGGGGGGGGGCTAAGGAAGATGTTATCCGTTCTCTTTTCTCTTCAGCTCCTTTGATCAGCTTGTGATGGAAAAACTGTAAGTAGTGTGTTGCCTGATCAATCCCTTTAAAACATGTGCTTGGAATAAGGGACCAAATTGATTGGCTGCTGTGGTACAGTACAAGCTGTCAGAAGGCAGCTATGTCCTCAGAGGATTTGATAGCCAAGACCCTGTGTGTGCAGGTTAGGAATTGTCTGTGGTTGCACAATGCCACCAGTTCAATTTCAGACTTGTGTACATGGAAGCTGCTTTAGAGGCTTATTTACACTAGCTTTGCTGATCAGTGATCAGTGTTTGGATTGCTGTTCAGTAGCATTTGCCAGGCAATGAGGAAGTGTTGTATTGCCTCCTCACTGCCTGCTTTACCTCTTTGAACCCTGCACTAGCTCGCTGTGTGCTTTGCATGCTCTTCAGAGGCGCTTGCAGAGCTTCATTGGGTCACATCTGGTGGGCAGTAGTGCCCGCTGAAAACGACTCTGTATGATTCCTGCCACCTTTGTGAAGCAATGCATCATGGCCACAGCATATGTACACCCCTGGCTGCTGCCTTCACAGCTACAGGGGATATCGGTTCAGGGAGGTAAAAGCTTGGCTCAACTGCAGGTTTTTTTTCTTCCCCTAACTGCAAGTGTAAAAGAGCCCTCTATATTCAAACGCAGAGGTGCTGCAATATATTAAGTTTAATTTCACAGCAAAATGCTTCATTTGGCCAGCTTTGTTGTAAACACATCTCCATAGGACTTGCTGCGTCCAGAGAAACTCAATGCAAAACAGGTCAGAGACACAGCCTCATAATAAGTAATTAGGAATCTGCTAACCTGTTTTTGCTGTGCATATAATATGCAGGAAAACAATGCCCACTGCACATAGACTTAATGTGTTGCTAAACCCATAACAGTAAAATCAGTCTGTATAGGCAGTAAAGCATGCTTGTTATACTCGCTGTGGAACCTTAAACATTGTGTAAAAAGGCTGTTTGAGCCTGTCTCCTCTGATCCTCCCCTTCTTCCACAGTCCTCAGTCCATCTCCTGATAGTACAGAGCCTTGGGGACACTCTGCACATGCTCAGTTTGGTGTGTATTGCTAGAGTTTTTTTTTTCTTGGGAGGGTGAATGTGATCAGCACAGGACCAATCAACACTGTCCAGACAGAGGGTCAGGCGTCCTGCAGCCTCATAGGACAGTCAGAGTAGAATGAAAACTCCTCCTACATGCTTTAACCAGACACTCATAGAAGTCTTATGATTGCTATATACTGCCGATGAGAAAAGGTATTTAGCCGTTTATATTTACTAAAATAATTGCATTTCTGTGCTCTGTGTACTGCTGGAGACCAGATATAGTGAATGCAGAGTCCTGGGTTTAGTAACACTTTAAAGTCACAACTGTCAAAATAGAGGAATCTCATAGGTGGTTGTGGGCAACACAGACAGTTCTCATCTAACACACATCCTGTTGCCATGGATGGTGTTAACTTGTTCAGGCTGTGATTGGACTGTGAGAAGTCCCGTGTTTTTTTTGTTTGTTTTTTTTAACAAAAACCATCAAATTCTCCCTGCGACAGCTAACATCACACCCCCCAAACCGAGCCAAGCTGTCATTGAACATTCTTACACGAGTCTGAAAATAGCGGCAATTATGCGCTTACTCATCGATAATGACTGGTCCTCTATTAGAGGTAATCACATGCTTCTTTAATTAAGACAGATGTCAGTTTTATTCATTGGGACAAAAGGAATCATTAGAGCTTTGCTGCAAGATGTTGACAGAAAAACCGATCACAGTTATTACTAATATCCATTTTCAGTGTCTTTAGATTCCAGCACATGAAGACTTGGCTTCTATTTGTAGTTTGCTGTGCAATTGAAGGAAAACTGCCCTTTTAACCCCCCAACTTAAACACTTCCTTTAGCATTTGATTGAAGGTTTCAGGGTTTTGTAAAAAAATATTCCTTTTATTATATGATATCTCTGCATTTCATGTAAAATTTTCCAAATTTGGCATTAATGTGGAGAAAAAAAAAAAAGTAGGCAGGCTTTTTTTTTTTTTTTTGCTGACGAGACATGCATTGTCACCTCTGCAATAAAATAAACCTACCTGCCTGCTCGCAGTCATTCTTGGAATGTACACTGAGATGTGCATGTACAGCTAAGTATACACTATAGCCAAAAGTATTGGGATGCCTGCCTTTACAAGCACATCAACTTTAATGTCATCTCAGTCTTAGTCCCACCCTTTGCAGCTATAACAGCTGCAACTCCTCTGGGAAGGCTGTCCACAAGGTTTAGGAGTGTGTCTATGGGAATGTTTGACCATTCTTCCAGAAGCGCATTTGTGAGGTCAGGCACTGATGTTGGACGAGAAGGCCCGGCTTGCAGTTTCCGCTCTAATTCATCCCAAAGGTGATCTATCTGGTTGAGCTCAGGACTCTGTGCAGGCCAGTCAAGTTCCTCCACCCCAAACTCGCTCATCCATGTCTTTATGGACCTTGCTTTGTGTAATGGTGCACAGTAATGTTGGAACAGGAAGGGGCCATCCCCAAACTATTCCCACAAAGTTGGGAGCATCAAATTGTCTAAAATGTCTTGGTATGCTGACGCCTTAAGATTTCCCTTCACTGGAACTAAGGGGCCAAGCCCAACCCCTGAAAGACAACCCAACACGATAATCCCCCCTCCACCAAATGATTTGGACCATTGCACAAAGCATTTTGACAAAATATTACAGCACTGTCTGTGTGCCAGGATGACTGAACTTCCATGCATGTTCGGGATTTGGGTCATCCTATGCCAGCTAATCAACTTGACTGAAGACTGGTACCCTGAAGAAGCTGGCGAGGCGATGCCAGTGAGGCCCTCGCTGACTGTTACGCCCCTTTCACACATATATGTCTGTTTTGACGGACTCCGCTTGCTCAGCAGGGATTGCTCTGTTGATCCTCGCTGAGCCAGCGGATGACAGGTCCTTCTCTGCTCACTGTGCAGGGACAGACCTGTCAGAGCTCTACTCTCCTCCATGGGGGATCGAATGAAAACCGACCGCATTTAGCGGATTGGAGCGGATCGGATGTCAGTGGACATGTCACAGCTGACATCCGTCACTCCATAGAGGTGAATAGAGCGTCCTGAACGGTCCACATGTGTGAAAGAGCCCTTAGGTGAGAGGTCCAGAGTTTGTCACTTTATTTCCTATGCTATAAATTTTTTTAGCGCACAAGCTAAGTGACAGTTGGTGGAAGCCAACTATGCACTGTCCCAAAAATTCATATCCAATGTTATCAGATAAAATCAATTCATGATGCCTGTAAGAATAGAAAATGATCTGCGCTGTCACATGTAGAGAGCCACCTCTCCATGCTCCTCTATACCCGGAAGTACCAGTTACTTCCTTCAGCTACCAGTGCTGAACGGGGGGTGCAAATGAAGGTAAGCTTGTGGTGCAAATCTATGAGCAGCACTGTAACCTTGGGGTTGTCCAATTGTTTTTGCAGTTTTGTTCTTATGGGGTGTCTGTTTTCTGGGCTGTCAGCTTATACATACCAAAGGGTTCTCACAGCATCCTTGGGTTGTAGTACAAATCAATGGATCTAAGATTGAAGTGCCACACCACAATGAAAAGTCCAGATACACATTTATTCCAATGTATGATCTAATAGGAGACCCAATAAGGAAGTCAAGGCATTTTTGGGGGCCAAACTCACCCACTTCATCGGGGCTTAAAGATAGGAAACATCACATATGGACTAAATTGAGGATACAGCATTGGTATTTTGACCAGTATAGTAATTAACACATGATTTGTCAGCAGCAGGTTTATTTCGCTGATAAATACCATCAATCTTTCATTCATGGATTGTGATTGCTGTCATTGACTTTATTAGGGGTTTAATGGATAGTCCAAGCAGCTCCTGTTCTATCCAAAACTTTACTTTAACCTGTTGCCAGCAAAAGGGTGGGCTTTAACGCCTACACGCCGCACATGCATCGCTGGGTGGTTCATGCCTGTGCTTAGAGCACTCCTACTGCACGCTCCCAGCACAGAGCCCAAGCTTGGCCTGGATTAAAGTGGTTGTAAACCTCTGATATAAAATACGAACAAAGCATATCCCTCTATAATGTGTACTTGTCTCAATCCAGAGCACTAAGTGTCATTTCTGTCTGCTGCCTCATTCCTCTGCTATCAGTACGAGTCACTTATGATGAGTTTTTGACACCAACAGAAAAATGGTGACAGGGGAGGGCACAGCTTTTGATTCGAGAGCCTCAGCTCTGTTCTTGTGTGCTGTGTGAAGCGGGGTGTGTCCCTTCCCTAAAGTCAGCCATTAAAACTCTTCCCACTGAGTGTAACTTCAGCACTCCGCCCCCTGCTTTTCAGAGCTGACAGATCCTGTGTAAATTCTGCACTTTGAATGGATAAAGGGGGAAAAATGGCAGTAGATAAACAGGTACAACTTATGTAGGAGGATTTGTTTCATCTCTGTGTATCACCTGAGGCCAATCACTTTACTGGGTATATGTAAGGGTGTACAACCACTTTCACTGTCAGTAGCCGGCGGGTCCAGCTCCCAGTCATGTGACCACTATGACAGCCAATCAAAGTGATCACATGATCGCTGATCCCTTCCTGCCCCCCTAGGCATTCAGAACGCTGAGACGTCAATATTTAATTCTCCCACAGCTTAACCACGTAGGATTGGGATAGAAACATGCACACACAAATCTGGCCAACCTCTCCACCTCCCACTTTTTGTGAATTTGGTCTTGTGCGATTTGACAGCTGAGTGTCGAACAAATATTATTTATAGTAGATTCTGTTGAATAATTGGATTCACCGTGTTTTACAGCTTAACGGAAATGTCTGCGGGCAGCACGACTTCCACCAGCTCTGCGGTACCCTCCACAAGACCACGCCATCAGAAGTCAATGTCAGCCTCAGGACATCCGATTAAAGTCACTTTGCCTACTATCAAAGATGGTACTGAAGGGTTCCGACCAAGGTATGGACATACACTGTACAGCTCTGATACCCTTTTACTGTGTCTGGTATGAAAATGGATCTGTGACCCAAATTATCCTCATGACTAGGCTCCGTGGGCGGAGTAAGGCGCTTTGGGGGTGTGGCCTGGTTGGAGCCTGGCCTGAGGCTGTCATACACCATTTTACGGCATTTTTAAGAGATGTGCGACTTCCAGGACTTTTCCCTTTTCCATTAGATCGAAATGGATCTGTTGTAGATAACTTACTGCTTGTCCTTTTGTACAAGGGGTCTAAATGCAAATTAACAGGAATTTCAGGTTTTTTTTTTTCCACCTAGCATATAGTGAGGTTTTCTGGCCTGACTGATCTAAATCTAGATGTCTGCAGCTTTCCTTTCCTGTCCCCGAATTGTTTTACAATATGTCAGTCAGTGCCAATGAGGATAACTAGATGGGGAGCCCAGTAATTCCCAGCACTGAGCAAAACACGCATCTCTGTCTAGCAATTTTAACTAGACATGTGCAATTCGTTTAGTTCTGAATTAGTTTTTTAACGAATTTCGGCAAATTTGTTAATTTGGAAATATCTGAATTAACAAAAACCTGTTTGAATAATTTTTTACAAATACTTGAAAATTCGAAA
Organism: Lithobates septentrionalis; assembly: GCA_037952835.1. Lineage (NCBI taxonomy): Eukaryota > Metazoa > Chordata > Amphibia > Anura > Ranidae > Lithobates > Lithobates septentrionalis. Next base: position 291,194 of record JBBDGP010001814.1, on the reverse strand, counting down.
ATCTGGAATAATAACTAACTAATAATAACTTAACTATTACTAACTATTAAATTTATAAGTATTGGAATTTCCTTTCAAATTTGGCTGTTAGTGAACGTAATGAATACAAATCTATTCTAAGTTACGAATTATCCGAAAAAACGAATGCAGTATCTAAACAAATGTAACGTAACAAATTAATAATAAATCAGAATAATACCATATATAATCGAGTATAAGCTGAGTTTTTCAGCACATTTTTTTGTGCTGAAAATGCCCCCCTCGGCTTATACTCGAGTCAAGCACTTTTCTGCAGCAGAGAATGACATTTTCCGAACCGACTTTGGGGCCCCGTATCTCAGGGCCACTTGGTGCTAGGAACCCCAAATTTGGTGTGCAAACCCAGTGGAACTAGCACTACAACACATCCAGCTGGGGTTCCTAGCACCACGTGGCACCGAGATACGGGGCCCCAAAGTCAGTTCGGAAAATGTTATTCTCTGCTGCAGAAAAGTGCTTGACATTTTCCGAACCGAGGGTGAGAAATGCGCAGCTACTGTAAGTGGAAAAGAGGGTCAACAATGCCCATTTGCAGCCTCTCTGTGCCCATTTGCATGCCTCACTGTGCCCATTTGCAGCTATAGGTCCCCCAAACTCTGTAGTTAAGGGTTCCTAGATGCCCCCTAGCTGCAGCCAAAATTTGGGGTCTCTGGACCCAAAGGGTCCCGAAATGACATTGCTGCAGATGGACACAGTTGACTGACTTTGGGGCCCCATATCTCGGGCCATTTGGTGTGCAAACCCAGTGGAACTAGCTCTACAACATATCCAAAGCTGGGGTTCCTAGCACCAAGGGGCCCCGAGATACGGGGCCCCAAAGTCGGTTCGGAAAATGTCAAGCACTTTTCTGCAGTAGAAAATAACAAACGGTGTTTTATTATATAGGTATACAAAAGACAAATCCCTACGTGTTTCGCCAAACAATGGCTTCTTCAGGGATTAATGTGAGAAGAAGCCATTGTTTGGTGAAACGTGTAGGGACTTGACATGCATCATTGACCATTTCCAACATTTGGATACTTTGGCCAGTATTACTATCGGTATATTACCTTGCTTATATTATATTTTATGCACCCTATGTTTGTTTTCTTTTGTATATTTATATAATAAAGTAATTTTTTTAAAGTAAAATACTGTAATTTCCCTATACAAGGCGCCGTTATAATCCCTATCCAATTCCCCTTCTTTGTACCAATATAAGGGATGAGGTGTCGGGTCATATAAGGTCACTCAACCCACACCCCCATATCCTCTGGGGAGGCTGTCCACAAGGTTTAGGAGTGTGTCTATGGGAATGTTTGACCATTCTTCCAGAAGTGCATTTGTGAGGTCAGACACTGATGTTGGATGCGAAGGCTTGTCTCGCAGTCTCCACTCTAATTCATCCCAAAGGTGTTCTAGCAGGTTGAGGTCAGGCCAGTAAAGTTCCTCCACCCCAAACTCACTCATCCATGTCTTTATGGACCTTGATTTGTGCAGTGGTCAAAATCATTTGGTGGAGGGGGGATTATGGTGTCGGGTCGTTTTTCAGGGGTTTGGCTTGGCCCCTTTGTTCCAGTGAAGGGAACTAATAAGGTGTCAGCATACCAAGACATTTTGGACAATTTTATGCTCCCAACTTTGTGGGGGCAGTTTAGGGATGGCCCCAGAACCCTCCAGAACAAAAAATAGTGAGCTGGAGTTCTGCTTTAAAGTGAAAGTAAAGCCTAACGCTAGCTATTCTTAAGAATGTGCCCTCTTCCTACCTTTCTTGCATACCCCGTATATTTTTTTTTTCCAGTCACTTGATCCTGCAGCTTCAGCTTCCCCATGTAAGGGAGCGTTTGACAACGTCTGAATTCTAGAAGTAATGACGCCACCTATAGGCTCCTATGGCCAAGCTGTTGTCAGTGCTCCCTCCTCCCCCCTGCAGCAGCCACTCACTGGCACAGGGAAGCTCGAGCTGCAGGATCACATGACCGGACCGACCCAGATTAAATATAGGTAAGTACACAGATCTTCTTTTTTATTCTATTTTTTATTACAGGTAGGATGAGGGGGAAGGGAATGATATTAGGATTGGTTAGTGTTAGGCCTTTCCACTCTTAAAGCGGATATCCACCCAAAAGTGGAACTTCCACTTTTAGTACTCGTGACCCCCTGACATGCCACGTTTGGCATGTCATTTTTTTTGGAGGGGAAGCGGTAACCTAGTTTTGACAGGTATCCAGCTCCCACTTCCTCTCCTTTTGCCGCGGCGCAGAGTCGAGCGGATGTTCACCTCTCCCCCCTGCAATCTTCTGGGACACGTCACAGGTCCCAGAAGATTGCCCGGCCTTCACAACGTGCAGCACGGCTTGCGCAAGCACAGTGCACGTCCAGCTATGGAGCCACAGCCGGACGCCCACACTTGCAATGGCGATGCCGCAGAGAGGAGGGCGGCCGAATCGCTGGACCGTGGGAGAGGTGAGTGTCTGTTTCTTAAAAGTCAGCAGCTACACTTTTAAATGGATGGAACTCCGCTTTAAGTAAGAGCCGCATACGTTTGTATATCTTTAGCAGAATCAAACTAATGAAAAAATCTTTCTTTACACAGCACCGCGAACCAGAGAGTTCCGGCCACCTCCCCCTCCGCGCACAGTATTAGTACTGCTACCCCGGACCGGACACGCTTTCCTCGCGGAAGCAGCAGCCGGAGCACCTTCCATGGAGAGCAGCTCAGGGATCGTCGCACTGCTACTTATAACGGACCACCGGCATCCCCAGCCCATGAGACCACCCAATTCTCTCATACCAGGAGAGGCACCTCAACTGGTATTATTAGCAAGATTACCTCCAAATTTGTACGAAGGTAAGTTGCTTATATGTCCTTATGTGTATGAAATGGTATAAGATGAGTTTTTATTCAGAGCTCTCCTGAGCAGTTTCGTAGGGGAATGCATACAAAGGCCTGATTAACGTAACAGTTGTCAGCAGCATGATATACACTGGTTACTTGTTTATTTGAAGAGACTATTACTTTGTCTATTCAGGCCAAAGTGACAGGTTCTGCTGAAAGGTTACCCCGACCCACTTATACTCGCTGCCTTCAATCTCCACTTTTGAGCTGGGAGACAAATCCTTTGTGAGCTCCGTGTTTGATGATGGAGCTTACACAAGGAGGTCCTCCTCCTTTATATGGTTATGTCTGGGCCTGGTGATTGGTTGTTTAGCCTGAGCACTGCATCCTGGGAGGAAGTCCCTCCCATACTCTAAATATATGCAAGGGCTCTGATTTAGCAGCAAGGAAAAGGTGTGTAGAGGGTCAGAGGTGGGGGTGTCACTTTGGGGTTGATTTACTAAAACTGGAGAGTGCAAAATCTGGTGAAGTTCTGAAAAGAAACCAATCAGCTTCCGGGTTTTTTTGTTTTTTTGTCAAAGCTTAATTAAATAAGCTGAAGTTAGAAGCTGATTGGCTACCATGCACAGCTGTGCTATGTTCTGAGTGCACCAATTTTAGTAAATCTCTCCCTTTGCCTCGAATAGTAGTGATAAAGTCTCTTTAAGTCAACTAAGCGAACTTGCCTATTATTCAACACAATATTTCTATTATTGAGGATATCCTCCCACATTTCTCTAATTTTAATCTGTATACCTCTTGAAAGAAAACCACTAACCATCATGTCAATGGTTATAGATCCAATACTGTGTTAAAGCCTTATACCATATATAAGGTAGGTTGCCTCAGTAGTCCATGGACACATCAAAGCCGCCACAGATGCCTGGTGACAGGTTCCCTTTAACAAAGATGTTTGTCATGTCTTCATGCTGATTTATGAGAAATTAACATAAATTTGGACTTTTACCCAACTGAATGGTATGAGTAACCCCTGCTGTTTTAATAAATTGGCTACATAGCCTTGTCACGCAGAATTAAACTGTGGTACTCCATTTCTGGCTTTTATTTAAAACGGAGTGGAGGGGGGGGGGGGGGGGGGGGGAGAGCTCCATTTACCATTTTGTATATTAAAAATCACTAATGCTTCAGGTTTAGCTATAGGTTTGCAGCCAGTTCTTCCTTGTAATTGTGCACACTGATGACTGCTTCTAAAATGTCACTTGATCGTAAAGCTGATCTAAAAATAAAAGCTCTGCATAATGATCGTAGGGGTGCATGTATATAAAAATGGACCATGTGTAAGCCAAGTATATACAGATTTTTTTTTTTAGTTTTTAAATGCCATAAGAACATCACCTTCGGCAATCATTTACAGGACATTTAAAAAAAAAAGCATCAGTTGTTTTATTCTGCAACAAAAAACAGGAAATCGCCCGGGAATTTAAATGAGGTGAATGCAGTTAGCCAACAATTGACAGAGTAAATGCAGTCTCAAAATGTATTAAAATTGTCATGCAAACATAAACATGAATCATAGCCAAGCCACTGAAATGATACATACAGTAAAAAAAAAGTAATAGAGGGGGTGGTGCTGCGCTAATCCAGCAACAAAGTAATGTTGCTAAGACTCGATTCACACGGGGGCGACTTGTCAGGCGACCTAGTCGCCTGACAAGTCGCCTCCCGTTCTGTACAATCGAACCGTTCTAATCTTAAAAAATGTACCTGTTCCGACTTACAAACAGATTCAACTTAAGAACAAACCTATAGTCCCTAACTTGTTTGTAACTGGGGGACCCCCTGTAGTATTGTTTAACCACGGTAAGTGTTTATTAAAACAGCATGATGTACTCACATAAAGCAGAGCAAAAACAACATATCTCCAACGAGCAGCGAGCTCGTAAACATCAGTCAGCAAAGAGTGCCTGTCCCGTCCCTACACGTGACATCACACACCACGTGACTTCATCAGGGAAGGTTTTGAGCGTCCGACTTGGGAGCTGGGGAGGCAGAGCTCGGGGGCGATTTCCTGTTTCATGTTCATATATTGGGATGGAGGTGGTTTGCGGGTGACACCAGACCTTTTTTTCTTTTTGTTTGTTGTTTTTTTCTGAAGCACCCTTAAAGGTGAGCTCCAAGCAAGTAGAAAAGACAAAAATGAATAAAGCTAGATATTCATTAATAAAAAAAAAAAAATAAGCTGTATGCCCAATTTGATGTGCTTTAGACTCTTGCAATCCTCTGTTTAGTAGAGCTTTGTCTGGGAGAGGGAGAAGCAGCCAAAGAAGCCAGTGAACTGTGCTGCAGTGCTCATGTGTTAGCAAGGAACATGCCAATAGGAGAAGAGTGACAGAGAAATAAGCTCATCATTATGCTACTTTTCCTTCACTGTCAATTCACAGTCTGAAGGAGGGAAAAATCTTAGGACAGGTCTTCTGTCCTCTGCAACATGCAAAGGTTTTGTCTCTCTCCCAGCCTGTGATTGGACTTTGAAAGGTGAAGCAACACACATAATGAGCTCATCTCCGTTAAGCTAGCTCCACACTGGTGAAATGCGGTAACCACAGCGATTCCTGTGCGGGTTTCCGCATCGCATCTGAAGCGCAGGCACCCCCAAATCGGTTCGCAGAATGCAGTGCGAACTGTGGAATCGGATCTCATGGGTCTGAACACCCAGTGCACTCCGATTCCAGTGCAGACAAAAAAAAAAAAAGGGTCCTGCACCATTTTGGTGCGAATGCAATGCGATTTCAGCTATCAAACTGTATGGCAAAATTTGCATCACACAGATATTGCATGTGATCTGCACAGCAATGCTGTGCGAATCACATGCAGTGTCTGGCATTGCATAAGTGTGAACCCTGCCTCCTGTCCGTTTGCTGAATGATAGCGTGTGAGCACCGCAGCACAAATAATTGGCTCCTTGTGCTGCTTTTCTCTCCCAGTCTCTGCTGTTTAGGGATTGCAGAGAGCCAAATTCTGGTACTTATACTTGCTTGTGTGTAAAAAAAAAAAAATACATTTAACGATGAAATGATGAATATAGAGCATTAGTTTGTGTATTTTATATCTGCCTGGAGTCAAACTTTAGTTTTTCCTGATGGAGTGTGAACAATTACAAGGAATCACTGGCTGTAAGCTGGGAATCTCTCTTATCTGGCTCCTTCAGCATATAATGTGTATTGATTCTTGTCTGTGGCTTGTCATTGAATCTGAACCTTGACTTTGTTTTGAGGGATCCAAGTGAAGGTGAAGCGAGTGGCAGGACAGACCCCTCAAGGTGAGGAGCCGATATATTACCCTCCAGGCTGCTCTTCTGCAGTCTCTTGTCTTGTTTTCCTCTCTCTTTTCAGTGTGCGCATTTATCGCTGTCACAACATGGCTCCGCTTCTGTTTAACTTCTTATTATTTTCAGCTGTAAAGGTGCAATTCCTACCAGGTCATAGATCAGGGTTTATAGACACGTTGTGGCTCTTCAGGCAGGGTAGAACTAAAGTATTTTCTTTTTTATCACATGGAAAGGCAAGAATGTTTGTTTTTTGTTTTTTTAAGCTGAATTCCAGGAATGAAGAAAAAAATGAAAGCACACTATAATTTAATGGAGAAGTACAGCCAAAGCTCAGGGAGAACTGAGCGATCAGCTGTGTTTGATCACTCAGTTCTCAGCCTTAGAGCCAACGGGGGGGGGGGGGAGCAAATGTCCCAAAATTTGTGTTCAGCTTTAACCACTTAAGGACCAAGCTTATTGTTTTTACAAGTTAAAATCAGTATTTTTTGCTAGAAAATTACTTAGAACCCCCAAACATTATATATATTTTTTTGCAGGGACCCTAGAGCAGTGATGGCGAACTATGGCGCCCCAGATGTTTTGGAACTACATCATTTTCCATGATGCACAACTACACTGCAGAGTAAATGAGCACCATGGGAAATGTAGTTCTAAAACATCTGGGGTGCCAAGGTTCGCCATCACTGCCCTAGAGAATAAATTGGAAACCGTTGCAATACTTTGTCACACCGTATTTGCGCAGTGGTCTTACAAACGCAATTATTTTTGAAAAAATACATTTTTTTAAATAAAAAAATAAGAAAAACGTAGAGTTAGCCCAATTATTTTCTATAATGTGAAAAATAATGTTACACTAAGTAAATTGATACCCAACATGTCATGCTTTAAAATTGCGTGGAATGGTGACAAACTTTGTAACTAAAAAATCTTCATAGGCGACGCTTTAAACATTTCTACAGGTTACCAGTTTAGAGTTACAGAGGAGGTCTAGGGCTAGAATTATTGCTCTTGCGGCGATACCTCACATGTGTGGTTGGATCACCGTTGATATATGTGGGCACGACTTGTGTATGTGTTCCCTTCTGCTCGGAGGGACGGGGCGCTTTAAATTTTCTTTTTCTTTTTTTTCTTTCTTATTTATTTTACTTTTTATTTTTACACTGTCCCTTTTTAAAAAAAAATTGATCACTTTTATTCCTATTCTCACATGTACACTTAAAAGCAATAAAAAATAAAAAGTAATAAATTTATTTATTTTTTAAGAAAAAAAAAATGGGCCCTTTTAGGCCAGGGGGCGGAAGTGACGTGGCTCCGTTCCTCCAAGGGCATAGAGTCGAGTGGAGGCTATCTTGCCCTCACTAGACTTCCTGCCCATCAGGCAATCGGATCGTTACCGGGAGGGGGGCGCACCTCTCCCGCCACCCATAAAAGTGATCCCATGGCGAATCTGCCACCGGGACCACTTTTATGTTAAAACGGACCGCCCGCAGTTTAAAAATATACTGGAGTTATTATGGCAGCTATTTGTTACCATAACCCCGGTATTAACGTCAAAGTAGCGACATATAGGCATGGTGGGTTGTCCAGAAGTGGTTAAGGCTCCTTTCACACAGGGCGGAATTCGTTCCAATCCGCACACAGATCCCCTGCTGATCGGAGCAGAGCGGGTGGATGACGCATTCGTGTCCGCTTAGTTTCTGCAGAGCAGACACGGCAGAGCCCGCTCTGGTCTATGGGCAGCCAGGAGTAAACAGTCTCTGCCTCTCCATCTGTCCATTTACACTTGACTACCGTCCGATCCAATCCACCTAAACAGAACAAGATGGATCCCCTGCTGTTTTTTTTGTTTTGTTTTTTTGTTTTTTCTATTTTTCAGTGGACCGGATCGGACCCAGAGGTAGGCAGGTGTAAATAGACACAAAAACACAAGTAAAGGTGCAAAAGATTAGAACCATCAATATCCCAGGTACACAAATCTGATGTTGTAGAGCACACAGTCTGTATTAGTCCATGTAAGTATTTAGTAGTGAATAGGGAGTAAAAAGTCCAAAGCACTCAGGACTGCCATCACATAGGAACAGAAACCAGGTTCCAAACAAACTGCAAAAAACAAGGAAAGAGGCGCCTCTAAGTGTAGATGTTTTTTTAAACCGATGTGCCTTTTACTTACTACTCAAATGTGAGTTGCCAATCTAATGTACTATTTATTTATTTTATTTATTTATTTCAGGTACTTGTATAGCGCCGTCAATTTACGCAGCGCTTTACATATACATTGTACATTTACATCAGTCCCTACCCTCAAGGAGCTTACAATCTAAGGTCCATAACTCACATTCATATACTAGGGCCAATTTTCACAGGATCCAATTAACCTACTAGCATGTCTTTGGAGTGTGGGAGGAAACCGGAGTACCCGGAGGAAACCCACGCAGGCACAGGGAGAACATCAACAGGGAGCAACTATTAAAAGTTTTTAAAAAATAACGTCTACACTTGGAGGCGCCTCTTTCCTTGTTTTTTTGTAAATAGACACAAGTCCGTTTCCACCCACCTATCCATAGGGGATGCATGGACTGTCCGATCAGGTCTACCTGAAAAACTGAAAGGCAGACCTGATTGGATTGCCTATGTGAAAGGAGCCAGAGTAAAGCCCTTTCAATTTACAATATACTTTTGAGAAAACTTTCCACTGTCTGGCCAAATACTTTTTGCTTTATGTTCCTCTGAGGGAGCCACAGTTAGAATTAAAGGCATCCTCTGTGTTTTTTGTAGAGTGCGGGATTGCACCTTTGGAAACAAAATTTGTGTTCTATGCATAATACTTCTATTTTTTTCTATCACAACACAAATTCCTTCTCAGTCTATTTTGCTATGTATGTTTTTTACGGGACCCGCAATACCTAAACACAATCCCATGTGCAGGAATTGTATTCCAAAATTTTAAGTTTGAATGTCAGACTCTGCTAATGAATTAACAAAACAAACCTGACGTGTATCCAGTAAACTTAACATTTTATAAAACGTCCTAATGCCGCGTACACACGGCCGGACTTTCTAGAAAGCTAGGTCCGACGTACTTGCCGCCAGACTTCCGGCGGACTACCGCCGGACTTTCTGAACGGCCGGACTTGCCTACACACGGCCGGACTTTCCGGAATCCGGTCTTCCCGACGGACTTCCGCCGGACTTTCAGAACGAACGGACTTTCCCACACACGGACAAGTCCGTTCATTTTGAACCTAACTTTGGTACGACGGGACTAGAAAAGGAATTCAATCTCGCCGCTTTTTTTGGCGAGATTGAAACCTTGCGAGCCCCGTCGCAGGCCCTTAGGTCTGGTATGGATTATAAAGGGGAACCCCTACGCCGAAAAAACGGCGTGGGGTCCCCCTAAAATCCATACCAGACCCCGATCCGAGCACGCAGCCTGGCCGGTCAGGACAGGGGGTGGGGACGAGCGAGCGCCCCCCTCCTGAGCCGTACCAGGCCGCATGCCCTCAACATGGGGGGTGGGTGCTTTGGGGGAGGGGGGCGCCCTGCGCCCCCCCCCCCCCAAAGCACCTTGTCCCCATGTTGATGAGGACAAGGGCCTCTTCCCGACAACCCTGGCCGTTGGTTGTCGGGGTCTGCGGGCGGGGGCTTATCGGAATCTGGGAGCCCCCTTTAATAAGGGGGCCCCCAGATCCCGGCCCCCCACCCTATGTAAATGAGTATGGGGTACATGGTACCCCTACCCATTTACCTAGGTAAAAAGTGTCAGTAATAAAACACAACACAGGTTTTTAAAATAATTTATTAAACAGCTCCGGGGGGGTCTTCTTCCGTCTTCGGGGGTCCCTCCGGTTCATCTTCTCCCGGCGTCCGGTTGGTTCTTCTCCGCTCTCCGGCCTCTTCTCCCGGTGTCCCAGGTCTTCGGCCGGCCCCTCCGCTCTCTTCATGTAGCTCTATTGCGAGCGGAGGTCCGGACTTCTGGGCTTCTTGGCTTGGCTTCTCTTCTCTTCTCTTCTCTTCCCCCAGATGTTGACACGACGCTCTCTCCGGCTGGACTGGTCTCTGAGGGCTGCGTTGTGACTTATATAGGCGGAGACCCCGCCCCCATATGATGTCACAGTCCCTGGGCATGCTGGGACTGTGACGTTTTAGGGGGCGTGGTCGACCACGCCCCCTAAAACGTCACAGTCCCAGCATGCCCAGGGACTGTGACATCATATGGGGGCGGGGTCTCCGCCTATATAAGTCACAACGCAGCCCTCAGAGACCAGTCCAGCCGGAGAGAGCGTCGTGTCGACATCTGGGGGAAGAGAAGAGAAGAGAAGAGAAGCCAAGCCAAGAAGCCCAGAAGTCCGGACCTCCGCTCGCAATAGAGCTACATGAAGAGAGCGGAGGGGCCGGCCGAAGACCTGGGACACCGGGAGAAGAGGCCGGAGAGCGGAGAAGAACCAACCGGACGCCGGGAGAAGATGAACCGGAGGGACCCCCGAAGACGGAAGAAGACCCCCCCGGAGCTGTTTAATAAATTATTTTAAAAACCTGTGTTGTGTTTTATTACTGACACTTTTTACCTAGGTAAATGGGTAGGGGTACCATGTACCCCATACTCATTTACATAGGGTGGGGGGCCGGGATCTGGGGGCCCCCTTATTAAAGGGGGCTCCCAGATTCCGATAAGCCCCCGCCCGCAGACCCCGACAACCAACGGCCAGGGTTGTCGGGAAGAGGCCCTTGTCCTCATCAACATGGGGACAAGGTGCTTTGGGGGGGGGGGGGCGCAGGGCGCCCCCCTCCCCCAAAGCACCCACCCCCCATGTTGAGGGCATGCGGCCTGGTACGGTTCAGGAGGGGGGGGGGGCGCTCGCTCGTCCCCACCCCCTTTCCTGACCGGCCAGGCTGCGTGCTCGGATCGGGGTCTGGTATGGATTTTAGGGGGACCCCACGCCGTTTTTTCGGCGTAGCGGGGTTCCCCTTTATAATCCATACCAGACCTAAGGGCCTGGTATGCCCCGCGCTCGCCGCAATAGGAAGATTTGTTTTTCCTATTGCAGCGAGCGCGAGATGCAGCAACCTGCTCCTCCGTCGCATCTGGTCCTTCGGACTAGCATACAGACGAACGGGCTTTCCGTCAGGAACTGAGTCCGGCGGAGGTACGACGTAAAGATTTGAAGCAGGCTTCAAATCTAAAGTACGTCGGATTTCCGCAAAAATCCGACCGAAACGGTCCGTCGGAAGTCCGATGGAGACCACACACGGTCGGACTTTCCGCCGGACTTTGTCCGGCGGCGTCCGTCGGACTTTTGCAGGTGAAAAGTCCGACCGTGTGTACGCGGCATAAGACTTGATCTGGAGATGTTTTTAGGTGTCACGTCCCGTGTAATTATCGATTTTATTATTGCATACTGCAAGTGCCTACAGGTGAGTTTATTTGACTGCCTGCGTTGTAAAACGAAATCTGGTGCTGTGTATTTTTTATGATCGGGACCAGAAGATGTTAGTGTGATGCTTTCACTTATTATTTTTTATCTTACCTGCTTTATGACATGCTAAATGGCATCTTCTGGTCTGGAAGTGGTTTATTATCTTCGATATTCTGTCCAGCAGTTTACTAATCATACTTTGCTTAAACAGTCGTTTGTGTTGGTATGCTTTTGTCATGGGAAGTATGTAAACGTTGTTTTTTTTTTTTTTTATCTATTTTGTATTTTTTATATCTATTTATTTTAGAGTGCATCCAAAAAGTATTCACAGCACTTCACTTTTTCCATATTTTGTTATGTTGCAGCCTTATTCCAGTGGAGGAAAAGTTCACCTTAAAGCGGAGTTCCACCCAAAAGTGGAACTTCCGCTTATGTGTGTCGTCCCCCCCCCCCCCCCCCGGTGCCACAATTGGCACCTTTCAGGGGGAGAGAGGACAGGATACCCGTCTTGTGGGGATCCCTCCTCCCCTCCCTGTCACCAGGCCAGTAAGAGAGAGAGGAGTGGGGCTTCGCACATGCACAGTAGAGTTCCTGGCGTGACGCCATAAGGCTACACTGCCAGGGTACCCTTACCTGCAATGGTGACGGCAGCACCCGACAGCTGATGGAAGCATCAGCTGCGGTGCCGACATCACTGGACTCCAGGACAGGTAAGTGTCCTATCGTTAAAAGCCAGCAGCTGCAGTATGTGTAGCTGCTGGCTTTTCTTTTTTTAATTTTTTTATTTTGGGCGGAACACCGCTTTAACCACTTGAGCCCCGGACCATTATGCTGCCTAAGGACCAGAGGTCTTTTTCCAATTTGGCACTGCGTCGCTTTAACTGCTAATTGCGCGGTCATGCAATGCTGTACCCAAACGAAATTTGCGTCCTTTTCTTCCCACAAATAGAGCTTTCTTTTGATGGTATTTGATCACCTCTGCGGTTTTTATTTTTTGCGCTATAAACGGAAAAAGACCGAAAATTTTGAAAAAAAATGATATTTTCTACTTTTTGTTATAAAAAAAATCCAATAAACTAAATTTTAGTCATACATTTAGGCCACAATGTATTCGGCCACATGTCTTTGGTAAAAAAAATGTCAATAAGCGTATATTTATTGGTTTGCGCAAAAGTTATAGCGTCTACAAACTAGGGTACATTTTCTGTAATTTACACAGCTTTTAGTTTATGACTGCCTATGTCATTTCTTGAGGTGCTAAAATGGCAGGGCAGTACAAAACCCCCCCAAATGACCCCATTTTGGAAAGTAGACACCCCAAGGAAATTGCTGAGAGGCATGTTGAACCCATTGAATATTTTTTTTTTGTCCCAAGTGATTGAAAAATGACAAAAAAAAAATAAATTTACAAAAAGTTGTCACTAAATGATATATTGCTCACACAGGCCATGGGCCTATGTGGAATTGCACCCCAAAATACATTCAGCTGCTTCTCCTGAGTATGGGGATACCACATGTGTGGGACTTTTTGGGAGCCTAGCCGCGTACGGGGCCCTGAAAACCAATCACCACCTTCAGGATTTCTAAGGGTGTAAATTTTTGATTTCACTCTTCACTGCCTATCACAGTTTCGGAGGCCATGGAATGCCCAGGTGGCACAAAACCCCCCAAAATGACCCCATTTTGGAAAGTAGACACCCCAAGCTATTTGCTGAGAGGCATATTGAGTCCATGGAATATTTTATATTTTGACACAAGTTGCGGGAAAGTGACACTTTTTTTTTTTTTTTTTTTTCATAAAGTTGTCACTAAATGATATATTGCTCACACAGGCCATGGGCATATGTGGAATTGCACCCCAAAATACATTTAGCTGCTTCTCCTGAGTATGGGGATACCACATGTGTGGGACTTTTTGGGAGCCTAGCCGCGTACGGGACCCCGAAAACCAATCACTGCCTTCAGGATTTCTAAGGGTGAAAATTTTTGATTTCACTCTTTACTGCCTATCACAGTTTCGGAGGCCATGGAATGCCCAGGTGGCACAAACCCCCCCCAAATGACCCCATTTTGGAAAGTAGACACCCCAAGCTATTTGCTGAGAGGCATGGTGAGTATTTTGCAGCTCTCATTTGTTTTTGAAAATGAAGAAAGACAAGAAAAAACATTTTTTTTTTTTTCTTTTTTCAATTTTCAAAACTTTGTGACAAAAAGTGAGGTCTGCAAAATACTCACTATACCTCTCAGGCGCAAGCTCTTAGCGCGAGAGCAGGGGGCGACAGGGGTGCTTTTTTTTTTTTTTTTTTTTTTTTTTCTTTATTATTTTTTTGCTTTTTTAATCTTACTTTTAAACTGTTCCTTTCATATTTTTTTTTTTTAATCATTTTTATTGTTATCTCGGGGAATGTAAATATCCCCTATGATAGCAATAGGTAGTGACAGGTACTCTTTTTTTAAAAAATTGGGGTCTATTAGACCCTAGATCTCTCCTCTGCCCTCAAAGCATCTGACCACACCAAGATCGGTGTGATAAAATGCTTCCCCAATTTCCCAATGGCGCTATTTACATCCGGCGAAATCTAAGTCATGAAATGCTCGTAGCTTCCGGTTTCTTAGGCCATAGAGATGTTTGGAGCCACTCTGGTCTCTGATCAGCTCTATGGTCAGCTGGCTGAATCACCGGCTGCATTCTCAGGTTCCCTGTTGAGACAGGAGAGCCAGAGAAAAACACGAAAGATGGTGGGGGGGGGGGCATTCCCTCCCACGGCTTGTAAAAGCAGTCTAGAGGCTAATTAGCCGCTAGGATTGCTTTTACATGAAAGCCGACCGCTGGCTGAAAAGAATGATACCAAGATGATACCTAAACCTGCAGGCATCATTCTGGTATAACCACTCAAAGTCGTGAATGGCGTACCTGAAGACAAAAAAATGGTTAACAATGGTTAACAATAAAGCACAGTAAACAGTAAAGTATAAATAATTACATACCTGAAAAACAAACATGATAAAACATAATAACAATAACAATAAAACATTGCAGAATAGAATACAGTAAAAAAGAGCAGAACAATAGAGAGAGAGAATAGAGAGAGAGAGAACAATAAAACGACAACAATTTTTTTTTATTTTATATATTTTTTTTTTTTTACACTTTTTTTGTAACTAACTTTTATAACTGTAACCGGTTCCAGGTTCGGGTCTCTCAAAATGCGATGGCATCTTGGGAGACCCTGTGAAAGTGTGCCTAGTATGTGCAATGCTGTACCCTACGCTAATACTCAACTAGTGAATGGTAGCATTCAAAACATTCACCAATGCAAAGACCAGGATTGTCAGGACAGGAGGGACAATAATAGCGGGTGTCACGCCTATATCTGCACTTGCTGCAGACACAACATCTTTTTTGGGGGGTTCGCTGGGTAGGGGTACTCAGGAGGACATAAAAATGCCTCTCATGCAGCCGACTGCATTTGGTTGGGGATGTGAATGGGGGAAGTACGGGCGCTGCAGAAGCGGTGGGTTCCCAATTAGGATTGGCGAATGCAGCAGGAAGGGCATTATGGGCACGACGGGCCTGTGTTTGTCTTCTTGGTGGCAGCGGGACACTACTTGTGCTTGCCACCTCACCAGCTTGAACTGCACTTATGGGACTCGCCACGTCACCAAGTGTTACTGCAGTGCTGGTTTGGCTACGACCGGGGTGTACTACGCCGCTGGTGCTTGCCAGTTCCCCAAAACGCTACCAAAAAAACTGTTAGCGATCGCAGGGATCAGGCCTGACTCTGCGAACGCTGCAGTTATGCGTTTAGAGTTTTGTAAGTGACAGTGATCGATCTATACTGCACTTGGCTGGGCTGGGCCGGGCGGAGGGCAAAACGCAGGTGCTAGCAGGTATCTGGGCTGATCCCACTAACACTGCATTTTTGGGAACCCTAAACTGCTGGTGACGCTAGTATAGATCTGATCGGATCAGATATTGATCCGATCAGATACTATACCACTAAGGGAGGTGTACGGTGCGTGCGTGGGTGTTAGCGGTACTGGCGCTAACCTGACGCTGCCTGAGGCTGGTGCTTGCCAGTTCACCAAAATGCTACCAAAAAAACTGTTAGCGATCGCAGGGATCAGGCCTGACTCTGTGAACGCTGCAGTTATGCGTTTAGTGTTCTGTAAGTGACAGTGATCGATCGATACTGCACTTGGGTGGGCTGGGCTGGGCCGGGCGGAGGGGCAAAACGCAGGTGCTAGCAGGTATCTGGGCTGATCCCGCTAACACTGCGTTTTTGGGAACCCTAAACTGCTGGTGACGCTAGTATAGATCTGATCGGATCAGATATTGATCCGTTCAGATACTATACCACTAAGGGAGGTGTATGGTGCGTGCGTGGGTGTTAGCGGTACTGGCGCTAACCTGACGCTGCCTGGGGCTGATGCTTGCTTGCCAGTTCACCAAAATGCTACCAAAAAAACTGTTAGCAATCGCAGGGATCAGGCCTGACTCTGCGAACGCTGCAGTTATGTGTTTAGTGTTTTGTAAGTGACAGTGTTCGATCGATACTGCACTTGGGTGGGCTGGGCGGAGGCGCAAAACGCAGGTGCTAGCAGGTATCTGGGCTGATCCCGCTAACACTGCGTTTTTGGGAACCCTAAACTGCTGGGGACGCTAGTATAGCTCTGATCGGATCAGATATTGATCCGATCAGATACTATACCACTAAGGGAGGCGCATGCTGCGTGCGTGGGTGTTAGCGGTACTGGCGCTAATCTGACGCTGCCTGGGGCGACGCATATCGCCGCCGGGCGATTAGGGGGCTAAACCTTTATTCGGTAATAAACGGCGGGTGCCCTGACACTATAAAAAATAAACAAACTAACCAGCGTCAACCGTAACGGTTATACGGTGATCAGTGGTGAAAGGGTTAACTAGGGGGCAATCAAGGGGTTAAAACATTTATTAGATAGTATATGGGGGTCCCTGACGCTATAAAAACGCTGACGGCGAACCTAAATATTTACCTCACTAACTAGCGTCACTAGCGACACTAATACAGCGATCAGAAAAATGATCGCTTAGTGACACTGGTGACGGGGGGTGATCAAGGGGTTAAAACTTTATTAGGGGGGGTTAGGGGGTTACCCTAGACCTACAGGGGGGTAACAGTAACTGTGCTAACACAGTTACTGTCACAAACTGACACCTAGCAGTAATCAGAAAAAAAAAAAAAAACTGCTGGTGTCAGTTTGTGGCGGGGGGGGGGGGGGGGGGGCGGTGATCGGGGGCGATCGGGGTGTAATGTGTGCCTGGCATGTTCTACTGTGTGTGTGTGTGTTGGTGCACTCACATACCTGTCTTCTCTCCTCGGGCCGGAACGGAAACTACCGACCCGAGGGGAGATGACATCATTTCCTTTGCTGCTGTTTAGCATACAGCAGCAAAGGAGTGTTCCCATTGGCCGGCGGCGATCGCGAGGGGGGGGCCACGAACGGATGGCCTCCCCCTCGTCTCCGATCGCCGGAGAACAAAACGGGACCGCCTCGGGCGGCGGGGGGGGGGTCCGATCGGACCCCCCACCCGCGGGAGGCAAATCACGTACATGTACGTGATTTTGCCTGCCTGTGCCGCCTTGCCGACGTACATCGGCGTGAGGCGGTCCTTAAGTGGTTAAAATATATTTGTACTGATAAAAGTGGTATAAATCAACACTTGTGTGGAATAGTGGGCCACTACCACCCCGTGCTACATGCCAACTTGACCAATCATCCACAAAGCTTTAAAAGCTCTTATGCAAAGACATATTTCTTGAAAGCCAGGACATCGGCACAGCCAAAGGGCACGTTCAGACGGGCGCTGAGACCCGTTCTCTGTCCTGAGCCCCTTTTTGCTGTGTCTGCATCCATCTCGAAGCAGCTAGCCCATAAATTTGCATGCTTCTCACTTTAGCTTGTTCAATTGGCAGTAAAACCTGGATGCTGATTGGTTTCTTGTCAAATTTGTTTATTGAATTTTAACAATTAGCATACATAAGTACATATGGTGGCAGGAAAAGAAAAGATCACATGTATGGTAATAATATTGAGTTGTAGTTCCAACATAAACTAAAAGTAGTTTAACTAAAACTATTTTAGCATGGATCTAACTACTCAAAAGATTACGTCATACATTATATAAGAAAGGATAAAAGATATAAAAAAAAAAGGTCTTTATTATCAAGAGTATAGTTTTTGAATAAAAAATAAATAAAAATAATTTATTATAGAATCTAAAACCTTATACTACATATTGGAACTATGTACAATTGGTATAATGATAACCAAGGGAAAAAAAGCTCTGCTACCAGAACTATATAAAAAGTAAATTGAAAGAAGAGAGAGAGAGAGAATAGTGGGAAAGTAGAAGAGAGGAAGAAGATAAAAGAAAAAATAATCTTAGGTAGGAGAAAAAATAGATAGGGAAGAATGAAATGAGAGATAGTAAGGGTCCCCGGCGTAGTACATGGTAATAAACACATACCATGAATGCAGAGAATGGAAGTATGAATCGAGATTTGCTGGTTGGTTTCTATGAGCTGCACCAGATTTTGCGCTCTCCAATTTTAATAAATCAACCACAAATCATCCCCCTTATGCCACGGAGAAATAGAAAGGGGGTTGGTGTTTCGCAGTTCAGCATGGGTGAACTGGACAGACCTTACGACAAATTCAGTGCAGTAGAGTCAGGATCGATAGGTATTTTTCTGTATTTGCAGCATTTTTAAAGAGACAAAATTGATAGAATATGCATGCATTGTAGAGATGTGCTGCATATGTTTTTGCTATTTTATCCAGGCATGCACTTCAGCCACGGACGGTTAACCCCCTTCATGACCAGGCCATTTTTTGCGATGCCGCACTGCGTTACTTTAACTGACAATTGCGTGGGTGTGTGATGCTGTACACAAATAAAATGTATGTCCTTTTTTTCCCACAAATAGAGCTTTCTTTTGGTGGTACTTTTGATCATCTCCGCGGTTTTTATTTTTTGCGCTATAAACCACAAAAGACTGACAATTTTGAAAAAAAAAAACAGTATTTTTTTACATTCTGCTATAAAACATATCCAATATAAAAATTAAAAAAATCTAATTTCTTCATTAATTTAGGCCAATATACATTCTGCTACATATTTTTGGTAAAAAAAAAATCCCAATAAGCGTATATTGTGCATTGGTTTGTACAAAAGTTATAGCGTCTACAAACTATGGGATATTTTTATGAATTTTTTATTTTTTACTAGTAATGGCAGCGATCAGCACCTTATAGCGGGACTGTGATGTTGCAGCAGACAATTCAGACACTAAGTGACACTTTTATGGGAAGCAGTGACACAGTGATCAGTGTTAAAAATTTGCACTGTCACTGTACTAATGACACTGGCTGGTCAGGGGTTAACATCAGGTGCGAAGGGTTGTGTGCCTAAAATGTGCTTGGTTACTGTAGGGGAGGTGTTTGTACTATGGGGAGGCAGAGATTTGTGTTCCTGCTTTGCAGAAACACAGGATCACTACCTTCCCTGCTGACAGAATTACGATTTTGCCTTGTTTGCATAGGCAGACCACCATTCTGCTTGTTTCTTGAACAGTCAGCGGGTCTCGATGTACATCGTGTCTGCCGGACCCGCTGATTGGCTCCCGCTGTGTCCAATCACAGTGGTAGCGGGTCGCTGGCGGCGCGTGTGTGCGCCCCAGACCCGGAAGTGCTAGACCACGTATCTACGCAGGAGAGCTGCCTTGCCGCTATATATATATATATATATATATATATATATATATATATATATATATATATATATACACACAGTGGCTTGCGAAAGTATTCGGCCCCCTTGAACTTTTCAACCTTTTGCCACATTTCAGGCTTCAAACATAAAGATATAAAATTTTTATTTTTTGTGAAGAATCACCAACAAGTGGGACACAATTGTGAAGTGGAACGAAATCTACTGGATATTTTAAACTTTTTTAGCAATTAAAAAACTGAAAAGTGGTGCGTGCAAAATTATTCGGCCCCTTTACTTTCAGTGCAGCAAACTCACTCCAGAAGTTCAGCGAGGATCTCTGAATGATCTAATGTTGTCCTAAATGACTGATGGTGATAAATAGAATCCGCCTGTGTGTAATCAAGTCTCTGTATAAATGCACCTGCTCTGTGATAGTCTCAGGGTTCTGTTGAAAGCGCAGAGAGCATCATGAAGACCAAGGAACACACCAGGCAGGTCCATAATACTGTTGTGGAGAAGTTTAAAGCCGGATTTGGATACAAAAAGATTTCCCAAGCTTTAAACATCCCAAGGAGCACTGTGCAAGCGATCATTTTGAAATGGAAGGAGTATCAGACCACTGCAAATCTACCAAGACCTGGCTGTCCCTCTAAACTTTCAGCTCAGATAAGGAGAAGACTGATCAGCGATGCAGCCAAGAGGCCCATGATCACTCTGGATGAACTGCAGAGAACTACAGCTGAGGTGGGAGAGTCTGTCCATAGGACAACAATCAGTCGTACACTGCACAAATCTGGCCTTTATGGTAGAGTGGCAAGAAGAAAGCCATTTCTCAAAGATATCCATAAAAAGTCTCGTCTAAAGTTTGCCACAAGCCACCTGGGAGACACACCAAACATGTGGAAGAAGGTGCTCTGATCCGATGAAACCAAAGTCCAACTTTTTGGCCACAATGCAAAACGATATGTTTGGCGTAAAAGCAACACAGCTCATCACACTCAACACACCATCCCCACTGTCAAACATGGTGGTGGCAGCATCATGGTTTGGACCTGCTTTTCTTCAGCAGGGACAGGGAAGATGGTTAAAATTGAGGGGAAGATGGATGCAGCCAAATACAGGACCATTCTTGATGAAAACCTGTTGGAGTCTGCAAAAGACCTGAAACTGGGACGGAGATTTATCTTCCAACAAGACAATGATCCCAAACATACAGCAAAATCTACAAAGGAATGGTTCACAAATAAAGGTATTCAGGTGTTAGAATGGCCAAGTCAAAGTCCAGACCTGAATCCAATCGAGAATCTGTGGAAAGAGCTGAAAACTGCTGTTCACAAACGCTCTCCATCCAACCTCACTGAGCTCGAGCTGTTTTGCAAGGAAGAATGGGCAAGAATTTCAGTCTCTCGATGTGCAAAACTGATAGAGACATACCCCAAGCGACTTGCAGCTGTAATCGCAGCAAAAGGTGGCTCTACAAAGTATTAACGCAAGGGGGCCGAATAATTTTGCACGCCCCACTTTTCATTTTTTTAATAGTTTCAAAAATCCAAAAGATTTCGTTCCACTTCACAATTGTGTCCCACTTGGTGATTCTTCACAAAAAATAAAAAATTTATATCTTTATGTTTGAAGCCTGAAATGTGGCAAAAGGTTGAAAAGTTCAAGGGGGCCGAATACTTTCGCAAGGCACTGTGTATGTGTATATGTATGTATATGTATATATATATATATATATATATATATATATATATATATATATATACACACACATATGCAGATAAAGTGTACCTTATGCCCAAACTATTTTGCAGTTTTGGAGTGGTGAGAAGTTAGAACCCCTGTCAGGATTTATGTCAGTCTTTCTGTCCCTGATGTGAAAATGTAAGATCTCTGTAGGATTTGTTTTAGCTTGTACAACTTTTATTAGAGTATATCTAAATCCAAGAACAAAGATGTAATATATTGCAGCTCACCAGTCTTTAAAGTGGATGTAAACCCTCTCCTATACCCAGTGACGTGAACAGCCTCAGATGATACACCGAGAAACAAGTCTCCCTACATAAGTTTTACATGTTTATCTGCTGTCTTCAGCTTTCTATATGCTTTAGAAAGTACACATTGTGTTAGAAATGTTTCTTCCTGTTTCAGCAGTGGGAGGGTAGTCTGGGCATACACTGTGTGTTAGCTGATTGGAGGAAAGGCACCCCTCCACATAGGCAGAGGAACGAAGAAACATGCAGAGCTGTACTGTGAATAGACAAGCTCTCTTGGTGTTGGTGATATGAGATTGCGTGAGAAAACACCCCCCCCCCCCCCCCCCCCCCGCATTGTGCAGGAGAGCGATTTGGCCTTTTTCTCTGATATTATAGTACATTAGGCCTTTGGCACAACTCCTAGAAAACGGATTCCTCCTAAAGAGTATGAATTCAGATCTCAAAATGGCTGCCAAGGAAACAAAATCAAAGTATGGAATTAAACAAAACCCCCTTTTGCAAAATATGCAGTGTAAGCTTTTAGCAAACTGGTTATATAAAGTTTGTTTAGATTGATGTCATTTTGTGGTTTATATACCTATTTAATTTTTGTTTCATTTCAAAAAGTTCTTAAACGTCCTTTTTTTGTTCTTCATTCAGGAGCACTTCTGGGGAGCCAAAAGTGAGCAGCGAAAGAGAAGACCCAAAGGATTCAAAGCCCCGCTCTCTGCGTTTTACATGGAGCATGAAGACCACCAGCTCCATGGACCCCAACGACATGATGAAAGAGATCCGCAAAGTCCTGGACGCCAACAACTGCGATTACGAGCAGAAGGAGCGTTTCCTGCTTTTCTGCGTCCACGGCGACGCCAGGCAGGATAGCCTTGTCCAGTGGGAAATGGAAGTGTGCAAACTGCCTCGCCTCTCCCTCAATGGCGTACGCTTCAAGAGGATATCCGGGACCTCCATCGCCTTCAAAAACATTGCGTCCAAGATCGCAAACGAGCTCAAACTGTGAAAACGTGCAAAAAGCTGTCAAATGTTCACGTCTGAATGTACTGTTCGAGCCCACGCTGCCGGGACGCAGATCACGGGCTTTTTCCGACGCCAGTAACGGGCATTACACCCTTTTTGGCACGCACGCCTTTCTCCTTTACGTCAAGATAATGCCCTTACTGCAATAAGGTTATACGTAGCGATAATCCGTTGTACAATTTGAGATTCAGCACCACTTTTACCGTCAACGGTGAGCAGCCTGTCGTGTCACATGTACAGGAAGACGATGCAGAAGTTTTCAGTACTCAGTCTATGTGGATAGAATTGTAAAATAGACAATTGAGTGCTTTCACACACAAAAAAAAGCAAATCTTGTATAGCTGGGTTTAGTTTTTCTGTACAGAGATCTATGTTCAGTGTTTTTTCCGTTGAGCTCTTCCTCTTAATTTTGCATATATATATATATATATATATATATATATATATATATATATATAATATTTTTTTTTTTTTTTTTTATGTTTCACGTTTGACATGCTGAAGACATTTAATCCCTAGACAGGATTATGAGCATGGCCACAGCTCGGGGTTCATGTTTAGCAGCATGCAATGAGTGGAAGGGGGTGGGCTGCTTATTTGGCAGCATGGCCAGCTCCATGTTTACAGGAACAGAGGATTATGGGGAAAAATGCGGAGGTTGATGACCATGATGTTGGGGCCCTTCACTTTGGCAGCTGGTGCCGTGTTCATGCTAGCGTGAAGCAGACCCTTGGACCTCCTGATAACTACCCTATGTAGGCAAGGTGGAATGAGAAGAAGGATAATTCAGAGACTAATTTCTCACCTGGTGATAAAGTCTTTTATAAAAAAGTTATTGAAATAGCCATAAAAGTACAGTGCAGTACTGGAAGGGGCACTTTAACTCTCTCAGTGCCACAACTTAGTTGTAAAAATCAAGCATGGGCAATGGGGAATTTTTCTCTCTCTCTCTCCACTGTATTCAATGCTAACCCACTTTTTACAGCTCTTATATTTGTCAACTGATTGCGCTGGGGTTTGTTTGCAATTCATTAGAGTCTGGGGTGAGAGGGAAGTCACGTCATTTTAAAAACTTCATGATGATGTCATCACTGCACCCTATATTGTCACCTTATCCTCTCGCACTGTTTGGAGGCCTTTTAATGACCCCCTTGCTCCTCAATAAGCCTTCCCTTGTCACAAAAGTACATGGCTCCTGACCACCAGTACTACTTGCCAAGAGTACCAGCTGCACCCCATTATGTGAGACCCCCCCCCCCTTTAAAATCGACTTCCAAAGCTATAGTTCTCATTTGCATACATTTTCCAGTATGTATGTGGAAGAGACGCAACCCTGTAAAATAGAAAATCAGAAAGAGACTTGCTCAGAGCATCCTATAGACCTTTCGACTGGGTTCACATATTTGTGAATTGGATGCGGGTTTCCCCTGCGTCCATTTCGCATGACATGCGCTCCAATTGGAGAGGTCAGGGGCGGGCGCGGAGCGGATTGCAAAAGGGTCCTGTGCGTGTTTGGGTCCGGCTCAGGTGCGAATTCAGACCTGAATCCCACCTGAACCGGTGAACAGACACGCAACAGACCCCAGGCACAAACCCGCGGCCGCACATATGTAAACCCGGCCTTCATGAGCGATAGTAGGCCAGTTTGAAGGCACATCTAATAATGATACATCATGCCGGTGGGCCCAATAAATCCCCCACACCCAGTTTTGCTAAAAGTTCATAAAGCCAAACTCTTGAATGTTCAATATTAAGCACCTAGTACAAATATTTGTATTATTTAAAAAGTCTTCTTGAAACGTTTATTGGTTTGAAAGCATAGAGCCTTGGGGGGGAAAAGGCTTGTGTATCAAATATTATTACAATAGTAATGAAATGCATTATAGGGCCTAAATTAAAGTGTCACTAAACCCACATTGTAAAATATTATAAATAAATTCTGTATTACGTCCTGTTCATACTCACTCAGTCACTATGAGAGTTATTTTCTGTATTCTGCTAAAAAAAAAAAAAAATGAGGTTGATTATCCTAGAATCCCAGCTAGGGATTTTTCCAGCTGTGGTGGTAACTCTGCACATGCTCTGTTTTCAGTGAGTTTCTATGCTGAGCATTTCCTCCCTATCACTTCTGAACAGCCCATGTAACTAGAGAATCACACATGTGGGTGTACAGTCCTCTTCCATGCCCACTAACCAGCTAAACACAATGGGCGTGGGATATTACATGTAGATTAGTGGTGGCTTCACTTCCCTCTTATCCTAAGACACAGGCCAGAGGGGCGTGACGCATCCTGTGACTGGCAGAAATCTGCCCACACCATGTTATTTCCACAAAATAATAAACATTTTTTTTTTTTCAAATTTATATTAGTATGTCAATTTAAAACAGTTTTTGATATTATTTATTTTTAATCTGTATTTCAAAGGCTGCTTTTTTTTAAAAAAAATTTTAATTTTGAACATGTGACCAGTAGCGATGGACTAGAAGCTCCTCCTGCTTATGTTTCCCTGCAGACAGGCTGGGAAAGATCTGGGTCATGTGACAGCTCTGTATCGATTAGGAAAAAAAATTTTATTTTAATTTAATTACAGTGCCATCATCCATATGAAGAAATAGAAGAGACAATGTAAATCAGACAGTGTATGTTTAGTATCACTTTAAGGCTTGCCAGAGACCATCTCCTAATGGCGCTAAGAATGACCAGCTGAGTCTGGGGGCAAGTTTGATGCGTAATATATTAGGGCCAGATTCACCCCCTGAAAACAGTTGGATGTATCTGATGCTTTCAACCAATAAACATTTCAGAAATACTTTAACTAGTATGGACATTGGTGCTATGTGCTCCTCATGACTCCTCAAAGAGATGATCATTGAGCGATTGGTTTATAGTGATCAAAGGGGTAGCAGTCTAGGACCAGAACAAGGGCCACATACACTATACTTTTACCACCAATCTGTTTTCTCGAAAGGAAAAAGCACTCCACTTGATATCCATTAGAACCAATTCCATACTCTATCTGTCCAGCTCTATCACACACTTATGAGACTTAAAGTGTTACTACACCCAGGACCCTGCCTTCACTATATCTGGTCTCCCACAGTACACAGAACATGGAAATGCAATTATTTTATTAAATATAAACTGCTAATCATCTTTTCTCATCAGCAGTATATAGCAGTCTTGTGACTTCTATTAGTGTTCAGCCAAGCACTGTTTAAAGGTTGTAGGAGGAGTTTTCTGACTGTCCTATCAGAGTTCAAGACCCCTGACCCTCTGTCTGGACAGTGCTGATTGGCCCTGTGCTGATCACATGCACTCTCCCAAGAAAGAAAAAAAAACCTCTCTAGCAATACACACCAAACTGAGCATGTGCAGCCTGACTCCATAGACTCTGTGCTATCAGGAAATTATCAGGGGAGAGTGGAAAAAGGTGAGCATCAGAGAAGACAGGATCAAACAGCCTTTTTACACAATGCAGAGGATTAACCCTTTAGGTTCCACAGTGAGTATGACAAGCATGCTTTACTGCAGATACAGAGTGGTTTTACTGTTGTGGGTTTAGTAACACTTTAAAGCCAAACTCTGGGCAGTTATAGTAAGCCGCATCTGTAATCCACTCATTTAGTCATAAAATAAAATGTATTTCTAAAACTGCTGATAGAAGTATCCTATATCTGTCTTTATATTGACTTTCCTATATTTCTTGCACAACAGGGCTCAGAGTAGGACCTTTTAATCTTAACCTGTAAGTGCTGCATTGCACCAAGGAGGAGAAAGCATAGGGAGGATTTCATTAAAGCTGGCCATACACTAGTAGAATTTTCTTCCAAATTTTTTGTTTTAGGAATTTTCGTTTTGATTTTCTGATGGTTATTCGGGGCAAATAACTGTTCCTTTTCAACTGCATTGACAAAAATCAATCTAAAGGAGCAGCATGGAAAATTTCTAACAATGTATGTGGTTTTCATTATATTCATTCCTGAATTGATTGTAAAAAGCAAAGGAAATTTTGAAGTGCTTTCCAACTACATTAGTAAATTCATCGAATATGAGAATTTTCAGTCAAATTCTTGTAGAAACTTTTGTTTGAAAATCTTCTAATATAGGGCAAGCTTAACCACTTCAGCCCCGGAAGAATTTACCCCCTTCCTGACCAGAGGACTTCTTTTGCGATTCGGCACTGCGTCGCTTTAACTGACAATTGCGCGGTCGTGCGACGTGGCTCCCAAACAAAATTGACGTCCTTTTTTTCCCACAAATAGAGATTTCTGTTGGTGGTATTTGATCACCCCTGCGTTTTTTCTTTTTTGCGCTATAAACAAAAAAAAGTGACAATTTTGAAAAAAAACGCATTATTTTTTACTTTTTACTATAATAAATATCCCCCAAAAATATATGAAAAACATTTTTTTTCCCTCAGTTTAGGCCGATATGTATTCTTCATATTTTTGGTAAAATAAATCGCAATAAGTGTTTGGTTTGCGCAAAAGTTATATCGTTTACAAAATAGGGGATAGTTTTATGGCATTTTTATTTTATTTTTTATTTTTTACTAGTAATAGCGGCGATCTGCGATTTTTTTTTTATCGTGACTGCGACATTATGGCGGACACTTTTGACACATTTTTGGGACCATTGTCATTTATACAGCAATCAGTGCTATACAAATGCACTGATTCCTGTGTAAATGACACTGGCAGTGAAGGGGTTAACCACTAGGTGGCAGTGTAGGGGTTAAGCGTGTCCTAGGGGAGTGTTTCTAACTGTGGGGGGGGATGGGCTGTGTGTGGCACATCACTGATCTCTGCTCCCGATGACAGGGAGCTGTGATCAGTGACAGTGTCACTAGGCAGAACGGGGAGATGCTTGTTTACATTGGCATCTCCCCGTTCTTTCTCTCCGTGAGACGATCGCGGGTAACATACAGGTACGTGATTCTGCCTGTATGTGCCCTTCTGCCGCAGTATAACCTGTGTGAGGCGGTCGGCAAGCGGCTAAGGTAGGCCATAGACCATGCAAATTTCTTTCCTGCAACCACGGGTTGCAGGAAAGAAATTTGCACGATTCCCCCATCAACACAGACGGTTTTAACAGGGAACCCCTCCTGCCGAGCAATTGTCTGCTCCGGGCAGGGGAGAGTTGTCCCCGCAGGTAGAAGACAGCGATTATCGCAAGCGAATTTGTCAGGCTGGTTGTACCCAAGTTGATTGATCGATCAATCAACTTGGTACATTCAGCCTTCCTATTAATGGTTCGAATTCGAACCGTGTATGGCCGGCTTTAGTGTGCTGCTGCTCCTTTATTGTCTGCTGACAGGCTGGGGGACAGGTCAGTGACCAAGTACATAGGGTCCAAGTCATTGTACAGCAGCCAAGACAAAGCGGATGTTCAGAAGGTACATATTCTGTGTCTTGGCTGCTGCACACGTTTCCTTTACCTGCAGTGTAGAAAATGCAAGTCACATTGATGGCAGATAAAGCAGTTGAACATTGTACTTTTACTTGTATTTTTAGCCTGGAGTTCTACTTTTAAACAAAAACCTATTACATTTTAATAAAATCAGGATTGCTGTTATTTGTAGCTGAGAATTCGCTGATAAAATAAAAAAGATTTTAAAAGTAGTGCCCTATGCCCCTTATCGCCCCCCCCCCCCCCCCCCCCGCCCAAAAAATAAAAATCATGGTTAAAAAAAATGAATAAATCATTCCCAGCTGCTACTTTAAAACCCCTAAATACGTAGGGAACACTATACTGACCCCTATACAAGGCACACAATCGGAGTTACTATGTAAAGGAATGCGTGGGTTTTTAATTCAGAGCTCAGGATTACTGTGCTACACTGTAAGTGTTGTTTTCGGATTTGATGAGTCAGACCATCAGATTAGTAACATAAAACTGCTTTTATTTTCCATCCCTGGTCTCCTTTCCTCCTCATCAACATGTGAATTAAACTAAAAAAAAAAAAACTTTCCGTTTTTTATTACATAACTTATTTAAAGTCATCAAGGGGTCTTTGTGCTTCTCTATGCAATGCAAGCCAGATCATGGCTGGTGGGAGGGGCTGGCAGGGCGCTGAATTCCTCAGCCCTGATCTAAGCAGTGGGCTGGTACTTGGGAGGAGTTATGCAAATCAAAATGCCTTGATGGGGTAGATGTCAGTCTGGAGGAGTGAGTGTTTTTAGATGGACTATATTTGCATGCAGACTATCCTAGGTAAAACCTACATGTAACGCTCGGATCCTTTATGATTGAGATCCAATGAATGAAAGGGCCGAGCCAGGGACACTCATGTTTGAGAGGAAGAAGTTAGATGATGCTGGATCTCCTCCAGCTAGGAAATAAGGCAGGCGCTATCTTACTTGCTGCAGCTTCTAATACACACTGTGAGAAGATGACAGTGTGCATTATAGTCCATGTAAGCAATTTCAGTACACGAGAGGTGCAACTGTGGTAGGCTAAAGGGAAGCCTGGAGATTAGCTTTAATGTGAAAGTCTATACAATCAGTTCAAATGCTATCCTAAACAATCGACCCACTGCACAGGTTTTTTTTTTTTTTTTTTTTTGCTGATCTGACACAAATCTGAATTAAAGTGGATGTAAACCTCAGACATGAAAAAAAAAATCCTTCTAAAGTGTGTACCTGTCTCAATCCAGAGCACTATTAGCAGGTTATAAAATTGTGCGCTTTGAAGTTTATTGTATGCAGAGAATACTTTACTTTCTTGGAGGATATCTTTATCATGGAACAGGAAGAGAACACAAAAGTGCATTGAGCATAGATAGACAATACATCCTGTTATATCATAGAATATAAGAACTAAACACTATAATACCACAGCGCCATCTGCTGCATAGATAGGTATAATGCAGACAGTATTGTCAGTTTATTAACAACTTTACATTACATGCTGCTGTTCTTTTCCATCAAGCACTAAGTGTAATTTCTATCTGCTGCCTCTTCTACATTTTTTGCGATACGGCACTGCGTCGCTTTAACACACAATTGCACAGTTGTGCGATGTTGCACCCAAACTAAATTGACGTCTTTTTTTTTCCCCCACAAATAAAGCTTTCTTTGGTGGTATTTGATCACCTCTGCGGTTTTTTATTTTTTGCGCTATAAACAAAAAAAAGCGACAATTTTGAAAAAAGCAATATTTTTTACTTTTTGCTATCATAAATATCCCAAAAAAAATATAAAAAAACGAATTTCTTCATCAGTTTAGGCCAATATGTATTCTTCTACATATTTTTGGTAAAAAAAAATCGTAATAAGTGTATATTGATTGGTTTGCGCAAAAGTTATAGCATATACAAAATAGGGGATAGATTTATGGCATTTTTATTATCATTTTTTTCTTTATTAGTAATAACGGAGATCAGCGACTTTTATCGGGACTGCGACATTGCGGCGGACAGATCGGACACTTTTGACACTATTTTGGGACCATTGACATTCATACAGCGATCAGAGCTAAAAATAGCCACTAATTAATGTATAAATGTGGCGATCAAGGAGTTAAATGTGTCCCCTCAGTGTGTTCCAACTGTAGGGGGGGGGGCTCACTAGGACATGACAGAGATCACTGCTCCTGATGACAGGGAGCAGTGATCCCTGTCGTGTCACTAGGCAGAACTGGGAAATGCCTTTGCATCTCCCTGTTCTGCCTCTCACTGCCACGGTCGCGGGCCACCGGTGGACATCGAGTCGTGAGCGCGGCCGCTAGCCTGCGATGACGGAGAGACGTACGAGTACGCCCATTTGCGCACCTGTGCCATTCTGCCGACGTACTTGGTCGTGCAGCAGTTGGCAAATGGTTAACGAACAATCCAAGCTTTTTCATTTCCATGTGATCTAATGTGTTGTACGGTTCATCTTCTATATTGCTACTTATGGATACCTTAGAATTATGAAAGCTGTCATTGTACCCAAAGGGTCTCAGGTCACTTGAGGTCTGATAATCTATTGAACAAAATGCATACAAAAATGAATAAGGCTCCGTTCACATCTAGGCAATTTGAATCGCGGGGCGTTTGCAATGCCATTTTTTCTTAAACGCGGGGCGATTTTGCCACGGTTAGACATCAAAGAAATCCTGGACAGCCGCACTCCAAAAATATTTGCCCTTATTCAATAAAGTGTCATCCAAAATACAGGTCACAGCAGAGTGGAACAAAGCTTACGCGTTTCGCACTACACAGAGTGCTTAGTCATAGCTAAGTCATAGCTTAGTCTTGGCTATGACTAAGCACTCTGTGTAGTGCGAAATGCGTAAGCTTTGTTCCACTTTGCTGTGACCTGTATTTTGGATGACACTTTATTGAATAAAGGCAAATATTTTTGGAGTGTGGCTGTCCAGGATTTCTTTGATGCCTAACTGCTACAGCATTGCCAGCACCTGGACTTCTAGACTGAAGGAGATGCCTTTTACTTTGATCTGATCCACCTGTAGCGGTGATGCTCTCTCTCTACTTGGATTTCTGGATTTTGCCATGATTGTCGAGCGAGAAGATGAGCTACAATCGCGTCAAAAATCGCACACCAAACGCTCCTGGCTCTGTGCCAAGATTTGTTACGAGTTTTTTTTGGATCGGAGGGAGGCCCATTGAAATGAATGGTGCCACTCCAAAAACGCTTCAATAAAAACACAAAAAAGCGCTGCAGCAGCTATCGCTGTGCTACGCTCAGGTGTGAATGGAGCCTAAATTGTTATCGAAAGAAGCACTAGATTAACAGCTGTAAACGCAGATATCTTTTTCTATATGTCCTGTACAGTCTGCCTTTGTATGAATTCCTGTGTCTAGGGTCCTGGGAATGAGCTGTCAGCCTTCGGGTGACCTCTGACCTCCCCAAGACACTACCACTAAAGTGTCAGACTTAGTGCAAGTCCAGCAAAATACATGGATATACAGCTTACATAAGGAAGCCTGCATAGTTTTAATGAAGACTGGCTGTATAGATTCCTGCATGACTGGTTCTCTTTAAAGAGACCCTGTCACCAGGCCATTCATTTCAACAACAGTCTTCCCATTAGATTATATGTGCATGTTATTTACCTGTAAAATTGTGTAGACCTCTAAAGGTTGGAGACTGGCTGGGTGCCACCATCTTTGATGTAAGCACCCCCTATAGCGGAGGTGCTCAACCTTGGCCCTCCAGCTGTTGCGGAACTACAAGTCCAATGAGGCATTGCAACGCTGACAGTTACAAGAATGACTCCCAAAAGCAGAGGCATGATGGGACAACAGCTGGAAGGCCACAGGTTGAGCACCCATCCCTCTTCACTCCTTCCCAAGCAATTACATAAAAGATTATGTATGGGGAGGAGGGGGTGGAGGAGCTGGGCCAGCACAGCGAGTGGTCAGACACTCCCAGAAAAGGAGGGGGCAGTGCTAGGGAATTGACTAATCTGATTTTTCAACCGCGTTCACAGGCACAAGTCAATAGAAAGGAAAAACACTGCATTTAAAATGCTTGGTTAATTCTGCAATATTTTAGGTTGGTGACAGGGTCTCTTTAAGGGTGGGAAGCAAACACCAGTGAGGTGTTGGGTTGTCAGATCACTTTTTTTGTTATTTCAGAAACTTCCTCGAAGAAATGAGTTGCTCCAGACAGTGTTCAGACAAAAAAAAGCTGAATCGTGTTTACAGTGTTGTAAATGGTAAATAGCATAATATATCAATTTATAATAAAGTTTTAGTTTAAATGTGAATTATTGGCGTTTATCGCCTAATATATGAAACTTTAGAATGGGTTGTGGGGGAGGGGGGGTTGTTCCTCCACATATACAGTACAGGGTCCTAGGGCTGTGTTTGCAGAGCCCTCTAGTGGTGCAAAGAGTTACAGTTTTATATTTTGGCTGTTTCCGTTATATCTTCCTCTGTTTTCCAAGCTGAAAGCTTTAGGGTCCAGTTCCATTTTTGCAAACGTTAGCACATGTGCATTATGTTAAGCTAGCCCATTGAAGTGAAGGGATTGTCAATGCACCCTGATGTCCCCAAAATTGGATGTGTCCCTTATTGTGTAATGCATTGCCTTAGAGGTTCTTCATCTTAGAGAAAAAAAATTAAAAGTCAGCAGCTACAAATCTTGAAACTGCTGACTTTTTTAATAAAAGTACACTTGCCTGTCTAAGGATCCAGCACCGTCCACACCGGGGCTGGTTCTTTGCCGGCCTTTGTGTCCCCAGGGCTGCCATCCTAAGTGTGGGAAGCCGGTTGTGACTCTTTGCAGCTTCTCAGCCGGCTTCCCAATGGCGCTTTGTGAATGGCCCCGCAGTCTTCTGAGACCGGGTGTCCCAGAAGGCTGTGGGGGAGAAGTTTGAGTGGATAACTTTTAAAACTTGGTAACCCAAAAAAAACAAACATTCTATGCCAAAGTGAGGAGGGGGGGGGGGGGGTAGGACATAAAGTGCAACTTCCCCTTTTGGGTGGTGATTACGTTTGCCATAGGTGTTTTGTTTTGTTTTTGTTTTTTTCCATTCAGCAAGGGGGCTGAGCCAAAAAAAGTGAATGGATTCTTCCATCAACGCAACTGAGGTGCATAGAGGAATCCTCCCCACTGAGACCTTGTATTCCAACAATGGCAACTCTCCACTGTCAATATACACCGATCACAGGCTGCAGCCACTGATCGAGAACATTTTTCCAGCAAGCCCATTCGCCAGAAGTCGATTGTCAGATCAACTTTTGTCGAGTGGGAGCGGCCACACATGGATCAAAATTTGTCTGCTCCCTGCTGAACCAGCCAAGTTTTGTTCCATCTATGGTTAGCTTTAGTGTGTTGGGATGCCATTCAAAATGAATGTAATGTGCAAAACTGCAACAGGAAAGTGTAAGTGGGCCCTTAACCTGCATTCACACCTAAGCAGGGTGTATTCTTGGTGATTGTGAAGCGTTGTCGGGCATTTCTTTACAGTGTTTTTGCATTTGTATCAAGCTTCAGGGTCTATGGGGCCAAGAACACTTGAATATGCTCAGTAAGGCTCCATTCACTTAAGTGCATCTCTAAAGTCGCACGATTTTGAGTGCGGCTTTGAAGCATGACTTGGATGCAACTTTATTCCGATTTTACATTCTCTGGACCAAAGTCACATCTTTTGCACCAAAGTAGTGCAGGTACGTTTTCAGAGTTGCTAGATTTAAATGGGTGCCATTGAAAAGAATGGGCTGTGGCTTGTCATGCAACTTTGATGTCCAAAGTCTCATTACAAGTCGCACAAGTCTGAAGGGAGCGTAGCGCTCTTGTGCTTTGTTGTGCATAGGGTGACTTGATCGTACAAGTGTGAACAGGGATAGTTAGAATGAGATTCTGTGCCGCTCGTGTGTTTATATGCCATTTGTTTTAAAGTATACTTGTCACTTCATTGACCCCCAACAAATAGCTTTAAAGGGTTAGTTCACCTTTTCAGAAAAAAAATGAACAGGTAAACACCCCTCCTTCCCATCACGTAGCCCCTACTGTGTTTCCCTCAATTGGTAATGAGCTGTCAAAACCCACTTAGTGTAGTGGTTCAGGGATTGAAATTCACAATCTTCTTCCCCTTCTTTGTGCAGGGTTTCCGGGACAGATCAGAGTAATGCTCTGTGCTGCTGTTGACCAATCAGAATTGCTCTGATCAGTCCCAGAAGCCCAGCAGAAAGAAATGGAAGAAGAGTGGGGATTTTAGATCCCTGGACCACTACATCGGCTGCATGGGCCCCGAGAGCTCATCAGCTATGGAGATGAGTACTACAGAGGCTGGGGAGAGTGTAAGGTTGTTTACCTTTTTTTTTCGTTTTTTTTTTCCGAAAAGGTGAACTTACATTTTAAAAGGGAATCAAAATTAGGCCCCAGCGAGCTTCATGTAAACAGTTTTTAAATACTCTGAAATATGCAAATTGTGACTGTGGGGTAGGTCAGTGCTGAGGATTGCCCACAGTGCACCACATGATGTAATGCAGTGCCTCAATAGGATATGGGGAGGCAATCCATGTTGCATTGTGGGTTGAACTAACAGGACCTGTCATTCCAGGAAGGGTCCCAGGGTTTGGTGCTCGCAGTGACAGATTGTAGAATTGTTGCTGATGTCCAGTCCTCCTCTTTTGTTGTGGGGGACAAATGAAGCAACAGCCTACTGAAAGTCAAGAAACAAGTGCACACCCACAGTGCTCCGTGGGGCGGGGGTTGTGTTTGGGAAGCTGTGTGATAGGTACAGTGCCTTGAAAAAGTATTCATACCCCTTTAAATTTTCCACATTATGTCATGTTACAACCAAAAACGTAATTGTATTTTATTGGGATTTTATGTGACAGACCAACACAAAGTGGCACATAATTGTGAAGTGGAAGGAAAATGATAAATGCTTTTTTCAAATTTCTTTTACAAATAAATGTGAAAAGTGTGGCGTGCAATTGTATTCAGCCTTTGTAGAACCACCTTTCACTGCAATTACAGCTGCAAGTCTTTTTGGGGATGTCTCTACCAGCTTTGCACATCTAGGGAGTGACATTTTTGCCCATTCTTCTTTGCAAAATAGCTCAAGCTCTGTCAGATTGGATGGAGAGTGTCTGTGAACAGCAATTTTGCCACAGATTCTCAATTGGATTTAGGTCTGGATTTTGACTGGGCCATTCTAATACATGAATATCCTTTGATCTAAACCATTCCATTGTAGCTCTGGCTGTATGTTTAGGGTCGTTGTCCTGGAAGGTGAACCTCCACCCCAGTCTCAAGTCTTTTGCAGACTCAAACAGGTTTTCTTCTAAGATTGCCCTGTATTTTGCTCCATCCATCACTCTGACGTGCTTCCCTGTCCATGCTGAAGAAAAGCATCCTCGCAACATGATGCTGCCACCACCATGTTTCACGGTGGGGATGGTGTGTTCAGGGTAATGTGCAGTGTTTTCTGCCACACATAGCGTTTTGCTTTTAGGCCAAAAAGTTCATTTTTGGTCTAATCTGAGCAGAGTACCTTCTTCCACATGTTTGCTGTGTCCCCAACATGGCTTCTCACAAACTGGACTTCTTATGGCTTTCTTTCAACAATGGCTTTCTTCTTGCCACTCTTCCATAAAGGTCAGATTTGTGGAGTGCACGGCTAATAGTTGTCCTGTGGACAGATTCTCCCACCTGAGCTGTGGATCTCTGCAGCTCCTCCAGAGTTACCATGGGCCTCTTGGCTACTTCTCTGATTAATGCTCTCCTTGCCTGGCCTGTCAGTTTAGGTGGACGGCCCTGTCTTGGTAGGTTTGCAGTTGTGCCATACTCTTTCCATTTTGGGATGATGGATTCAACAGTGCTCCGTGAGATGTTCAAAGCTTGGGATATTTTTTTTGTAACCTAACCCTGCTTTAAACTTCTCCACAACTTTATCCCAGACCTGTCTGGTGTGTTCCTTGGCCTTCATGACGCTGTTTGTTCACTAAGGTTCTCTAACAAACCCCTGAGGGCTTTACAGAACAGCTTTATGCTGAAATTAAATTACACACAGGTTTACACTAATTAGATGACTTCTGAAGGCAATTGGTTCCACTAGATTTTAGTTATGGGTATCAGAGTAAAGGGGGCTGAATACAAATGCATGTCACATTTTTTAGATATTTATTTGTAAAAAAAATGGAAAACCATTTATCATTTTCCTTCTACTTCACAATTATGTGCCACTTTGTGTTGGTCTATCACATAAAATCCCAATAAAGATATACATTTTCAAAGCACTGTGTGTACCTTATGGTGCTGCTTCTGTGAGTTTAATACACACAACTATCTATTACACTCAATGCAGTTCCCCCCTCCCCAGGGTTTGGAAACCCTTCCTACTGATTGGTAAATCATCATCTACACACATCATAAGCTCTTATTTAAAGTTGAACTCCAGCCACACAAACTTTAAATATGTTCCTCAATAGCAACAAATTAATTTGTGGCACAAACAAATGCTAATGCACCATCCACATAAGTTGGCCTTATCCCCCTAGATAAATGTGAAGATACACTTAAGTAGCATAAGTAGATCATACAATGTTCATAAA
The DNA here is from genome assembly GCA_037952835.1 of Lithobates septentrionalis. Classification (NCBI taxonomy): domain Eukaryota; kingdom Metazoa; phylum Chordata; class Amphibia; order Anura; family Ranidae; genus Lithobates; species Lithobates septentrionalis. Next base: position 254,812 of record JBBDGP010001814.1, on the reverse strand, counting down.
AATTCCATAGGAAGGGTGTTGTATCTAAACTATCCAAGTGCAGCATCAATAGGTTTATTACGATTAAAAAGCCAAATGCCAATTCACAGAAATATAAAATCAAAGAGCTTATCTGCAGCCATTCAGAAAATTATAAAACTGCGCTGTTATCTTAATTATTGTCACAAACTACACAGCCACAGCTTTCCTGTGAGACACACACAGTGCCAAATCACTTAACCCATAAAGCTGCGCTCCTGAAATAAATGAAAAAATATAACATTTTAAATGTATAAATTGAAAAATATATTGAATAAAGGGATCCGTGAAGAAATCAAGTCCATCCACTATTGGGTGCACCTCCCAGCACCGAAATTATCGTGAGCCTGAATGCAATCCTCCACCATATAAAGTGCCTGCTTACCGGAACACATTGACCTCCTATTATGGAAGGTCAATCTCGCCTGTGGCTTATAACCCAGCCGGGGCCTTGATCCCTGTGGAAATGATGGGAATCCACCTCTGAAAATACTCTGTTAAAAGCTCCACATGTAAGAATGATAAAAGCTCGCCATGGCATAAAATTCTTTATATGTTTATTGTATGTTTCTAAGCATGCGCTTAAATCAAAATCCTAGGAAACTCGCTTGTATAATAAAAAGCCGGCCGGCTTCCGGGACTTCCGCACGCTGTGACGTCAGCATGTCGCTCCACCCTACACGTTTCGTCACAAGATATTATACAAGCGAGTTTCCTAGGATTTTGATGTCAGTGCATTCTTAGACTTATACAATAAACATATAAAGAATTTTATGCCATTTATGCTTTTATCATTCTTACATGTGGATTGCCGTTGGTTCCAGAGGGAGCAAGGCCCTGGCTGGGTTATAAGCCACAGGCAAGATTGACCTTCCGTAATAGGAGGTCAATGTGTTACGGTAAGCAGGCACTTTATATGGTGGAGGATTGCACCCAGGCTCACGATAATTTCAGTGATGGGAGGTGCACCCAATAGTGGATGGACTTGATTTCTTCACAGATCCCTTTATTCAATATATTTTTCAATCTATACTTTTTACATGTTATATTTTTTTAATTTATTTCACGAGCGCAGCTTTATGGGTTAAGTTATCTGCAGCCATGCCACATTTCATCCCATTGATGCTGCACTTAGCTGCCGCCCCCTTTATGTTCCTTTTTGTTTCCTCAAAAGCAACAACGGATGTAAATCTCTCTATGTGTGCACCAAATGACTTTCCAAACCCAGATATTACCTTGTAAAAGTTTCAGTTACCTCAATACTATGCTGCGCCCAGTCTGTACAGAGCTGTGGGAGGGACTCAGCAGGCTCCACCCACTACAGGCTGCCTGCAGAAGACTACAGGAGGGGGCGGAGACCAAAAGTCACCCTGCACAAGCAGCATGATCAGAAGTGGCCAATCTTTATTACAGGAAACCTCTGCACAGAGGCAAAGTACGGGAGTTGTTTAAACCTGGAGAACTGCACATATTTGGAGATAATACGCAAAGGAGACTGACTTTAAACTAACAGTACACGTGGCTCTTATTTAGAAGTTTTTTTTCCTTTGCCTGAAGTTTATTTAAATAAAGAAGTCCTTTGACTAATAAGACATGCCTTATACTGGAGAGACACCCTGATCTCCTCTGCACTTTAAAAAAACGTTCCCACTTGATTTGTATTTAAAACTGAACTCTAGGCTGATATAAAAGGCAAAAAGTATTGCAGCTCTGTATTTATTGATACATCATAAAATGTATTTTTTTACATGCAAACAGTGTAAGAATTAGACCCGGTGTCAAATTCTTGCATCAGTAGAGCTCATTCTGTGAGAAGGAGTCAATTGTGCTGCAGTGTTATTGTGCCAAGTTACATGCTGAATGGAGGAGAGAGCAGAGTGACAGATGGGCTCATTAGTCTACTGCAGGGGTGTCAAACTCAATTTCATCTTGGGCCGCATCAGCAGTATGGTTGCCCTCAAAGGGTCAGTTGTATCTGAGGTTCGCTACGTACAGAGTGCAGGGTTCAGGGGTGCGTTACGTACAGAGTACAGGGTTGCGCTACGTACAGAGTGCAGGGTTGCGCTACATACAGAGTGCAGGGTTCAGGGGTGTGCTACGTACACAGTGCAGGGTTGCGCTACATACAGTGTGCAGGGTTCAGGAGTGTACTGTGTACAAAGTGCAGGGGTCAGGAGTGTACTGTGTATAGGGTTTAGGGGTGTGTTACGTACAGAGTGCAGGGTTCAGGAGTGTACTGTGTACAGAGTGCAGGGTTCAGGAGTGCACAGAGTGCAGTGTTTAGGGGTGCGCTATGCACAGTGTGCAACCTAAACGACTGCCCCCCCCCCCAAGCTTTCTTGCATCTCTCTCTCTCCTTCCTGGCTACGCTCTGGTACCTCCCTGTGTAGGCTGCTCTACCTCACCTTGCAGGGAGATCGATCTTTTTATCAGCTTCTAGAGATATGACCCTGCCATGCCCCATCTTGTGTGCACGCAGGCTTCTAAGTTTACAAGTTTCCTGCGATGTTGGCACACCAGCTGATTTTTGGATCAGCTCTCGGGTGCTGCCGCCTTTCATGGTAAGGGAAACCAGCAGCGAAGCCCTTCAGCTTCACAGCCAGTTCCCTACTGTGCATGTGCGAAGCGCACTGCGCTTTCTAACTGGCCCGGCAGAGAAAGGAGGAGGGGGGCCGAACTGCCGAGGGACAACGCCGTGGCGCAGTCTCCCGGAAGTGGGGAAGGGTACCTGTCAAAAACAGGTGCCCATTCCCCCCTGAAAGGTGCCAAATGTGGCACCAGAGAGGGGGAGGAAGCAGATAAGTGGAGCTTCCACTTTTGGGTGGAACTCCACTTTAAATTTGGAAGTGCAAAGTTCCACTTATTTTTATCCCTCCCCCTTCCAAAAAAACGAAAGCCTTGTACACACGGTCAGATTATTGGACGAATTTTCGTCAGTTTTTTGTTTGATGCCAGTCTCAAATCGAAAGTGAAGAGGGTACTCGCCATCAGAAAAATTTCCGACAACAGAATTCAATGTCAGAAGTGACGTAATGTGTTGAATTGTTTTGTATGTGTTCTTTCATTTCTGAGCATGCCTAGTCTTGCTCTTCAGATTTTTTTTTTTGTCAGAAAACCGTACTAATGAAAAGAAAATCGGACGTTGTGGTCACATCAGACAAAAATTTTCAAGCCTGCACATCCAGTTTTTGTCTGCCGAAAATTCGTAATCGGCTGTCAAAAGCAGCATACTAACGATCAGAAAATCGGCAGATCGTTCATCGGATGAAGGTTATCTTCAGATTTTCTGACCGTGTGTACTGAACCATGTACCGTCAAGAACGCGGTGACCTACAACACTACGACGAGCCGAGAAAATGAAGTTCAATGCTTCCGACCATGCGTCGAATTGTTTCTGAGCATGCGTGTTTTTTTGCACGTCGGAATTGCATACAGACGAAGGGAATTTCCGTCAAGAACTTTTTCCGTTTGAAAAAACAGCTCTCAATCTTTTGCTGGCGGAAATTCAGACAGAAAAAGTTGGATGGAGCATACATACGGTCGAAATAGCCGACCAAAAGCTCCCATCACACTTTTTTGTGACGTAAATTCCGACCGTGTGTATGCTGCATTAGAGATTTAAAAATCCTTCTGTAAACAATCTGCCCACATTAAAATATATATATATATATATATATATATATATATATTTAAAAAATGGCCCTTTTTAAAGCCATTTGTATTGTGGGTGCTGTCAAAAAACCAGAATTTTCCCAAGTACGCTTTAAAACTTGCCGTTTATTGGCTTGCTCAACTCAAGTATAACTAAAGGGAAAAAAACTTTTTTTTGTGATTTGTATAAGGTGGCGAGGGGTTTGTTTTATTCTCGGTGTCACCGTTGGTGAAACTTTCTGTAATTGTCCTCATCCCCTATATCACTGGGAAAATCAAGTGGCCACCCAAAGAAGAATAGAGAGGGAATTTTCCACTTGTTCCTGTGACAACTGTCTAGGAGGGGACTTCTTTGACATCAGAAAGATATATTCTCACTTCTGGTTGACTTGAAGGTCAGAAAGTAAAAGTAAACCTACCTACAGACATAGGGCAAAAAAAAAACTGACAGCGATCTTACCCTACCCTACTGTAAAGGATTTGGATTTAGATATATTTTAAAAATGCTGGATTTTTGTCAGGTGTTCTACTGGGGTAAAAACACAACAAACAATTCCCAGCTCAACTTACCAGCCAGCCTCCAACAAACCAAATCATCCAGTCTAACAATTCACGTCAAAACAAGGGGTTTTCCTTTGCACAGATTTGCAAATACATGCGTAAGCTACAGAGGCCACTTCACGGTACCCCAGTATTATTTTTAATCCTATTCTCTACATTTTGAGAGCCTCCAAAGTAGAAGCACATATATAAATAAAGGACATATTGAGGGCAGGTATGCCTGGAAGGAGCCCACTCCTTCTTAAAGGTATAGGAACACACTGGACACCCAGCAAGAACACAATGGCAGTGAGGGTATCCAGTGTGTCCCCTCTCAAATTGCCAAAAGTACAAACATGGCAACCGCCCCAATCTGTAACTGGCCTATGCAACAAGGAGCTCATGGAAGGGCGACGCATGTAAAAAAAAAAAACAACAAACAAAAATTCCCAGCTCACTTACTAACCAGCCTGCAACAAACCGAATCACCCTGGCCAACAATTTCTTGATAAAACAAGGGGCTTGCACACATTTGCAAATAAATGCGTAAGCTGCAGAGGCCACTTCACGGCACCCCAGTATGATCTGCAGTCCTAATACTATACATTTTGAGAGCCTCTAACGTTGGAGCACATATACAGTACCCTACAAAAGTATTCACCCCCCTTGGCATTTTGTTTAAGGATTTGCATCATTTAATTTACAGAACATGCCCACAACTTTGAAGATTTTTTTTTTTTTATTGTGAAGCAAACAACAAATAGGACAACATAACAGAAAAAGTCAATGTGCATAACTATTCACCCCCCTAAAGTCAATACTTTGTAGAGCCACCTTTTGCGGATATCGTAGCTCCAAGTCGCTTTGGATAAGTCTCTGAGCTTGCCACATCTTACACCTGGGATTTTTGCCCATTCCTCCTTGCAAAACTGCTCCAGCTCTTTCAGGTTGGATGGTTTGTACTTGTGAACAGCAATCTTTAAGTCTGACTACAAATTTTCTACTGGATTGAGGTCTGGGCTTTGACTAGGCCATTCAAACACATTTACATGTTTCCCCTTAAACCACTCAAGCGTTGCTTTAGCTGTGTGTTTGGGGTCCTTGTCCTGCTGCAAAGTGAACCTCCATACTAGCCTCAAATCACACACAGAGTGGTACAGGTTTTGCTCAAGAATATCCCTGTATTTAGCACCATCCATCTTTCCCTCAACTCTGACCAGTTTCCCAGTCCCGACTGCTGAAAAACATCCCCACAGCATGATGCTGCCACCACCATGTTTCACTGTGGGGATGGTGTTCTTTGGGTGATGTGATGTGTTGGGTTTGCGCCAGACATAGCATTTTCTTTGATGGCCAAAAAGTTCAATTTTAGTCTCATCAGACCAGAGCACCTTCCTCCATACATTTTGGGAGTCTCCCACATGCCTTTTTGCAAACTCAAAACGTGCAATTTTGTGTTTTGCTGAAAGTAATGGCTTTCTTCTGGCCACTCGGTCATAAAGCCCAAATCTATGGCGTGTACGGCTTATTGTCGTCCTATGTACAGATACTCCAGTCTCTGATGTGGAACTCTGCAGCTCCTCCAGGGTTACCTTAGGTCTCTGTGCTACCTCTCTGATTATTGCCCTCCTTGCCCGGTCCGTGAGTTTTGGTGTGCGGCCGTCTCTTGGCCGATTTGCTGTTGTGCCATGTTCTTCCCATTTGGTTATGACAGATTTGATAAAAGGTGCTCCTAGGGATCATCAAATATTTGGATCTTTTTTTTATTACCTAACCCTGACTTGTACTTCTCAACAAAATTGTCCCTTGTTTGGAGAGTTCCTTGGTCTTCGTGGCAGTGTTTGGTTAGTGGTGCCTCTTGCTTAGGTGTTGCAGCCTCTGGGGCCTTTCAAAAAGGTGTGTATATGTAAGGACAGATCATGTGACACATAGATTGCACACAGGTGGACATCATTTCACTAATTGTGACTTCTGAAGGTAATTGGTTGCACCAGAGCTTTTTATGGGCTTCATAACAAAGGGGGTGAATACATACACACATACCAATTATCATTTTTTTATTTCTGAAAAATTCACCAACTTAGACTATTGTGTTCTGATCCATCACATATAAATCAGATTAAAAAAACATTGCACTAAAGGCTGTAATATAACAAAATAGGTAAAAAGCCAAGTGGGGTGAATACTTTTGCAAGGCACTGTATAATAATGGATAGATTGAGGACAGGTATGCCTGGTGTACCAAACACACAGAACGGAAGAGACTTTCTGAAGACTCAGTTTTCGTAACCTATCCATTCGTTTCTGACTGAAGCTGACTGACCCTGTCCATTTTTATTTTTCTATTTTTTTTTTTCTGGTTACGCTGCCATGTTCAGCTATGCTTATTGGAGTTTGTAGTTATTTTCCTACTTTATTTTTATGTTTGACTTCCCTTATAGTAATAACGCTTGGAAAGTTACTATAGGCTTAAGTTGACCATAGATGGATGGAAAGTTGTGAGGGAAAAGCCGCTCCAAAAACCTCCGCAATCCCTTGGAAAACTCCCGTCCTACCGCACAGTGTTGGGTGCTGGTTGTGCTCAAGTCTGGGAAGGAAAAGAAGTCCTGGACTGCCGCACTCCATACAAAAACATCTTTATTGAAAAATTCCGTTTACAATCCAATATTGCAAACAAAACAAATGGTGAACATACCGGGCATAAATACTAACGCGTTTCACATTCAAAGATGCTTACTCATAGCTCATGAGCTATGAGTAAGCACCTTTGAATGTGAAATGCGTTAGCTATTTATGCCCGGTATGTTCGCCTTTTGTTTTGTTTGCTATATTGGATTACAAATGGAATTTTTCAATAAAGATGTTTTTGTATGGAGTGCGGCAGTCCAGGACTTCTTTTCCTTCCCATGGATGGAAAGTTGGCCGGTTCAGCAGGGACCAGCCAAATTTCGATCTGTCTATGGCCAGGCCGGTTGTACAGAAGTCGATTTCTCTTACCTAATAACACACAACCTGCATTATCCACAGCGCCTAATCAGACGGCTTCCATGTGTGTAAAAGCGGAGCCACAAATGCATATTTTTTTTGCATTGTAATTCTTTTCTCGGTATAATTAAATATCAATATCTGAGAATTTTTCTTTTGATAGCAGCACATGCATGTTTGCTGGTTTTTTTGGCTGTTCCAGGCTCTAAAAGAAATAAAAATCATGCAATTACCTCACTAGCACTACAAGCAAAAAAATCCTGTCTACTTCCTTTTTGACTCAAACTAAAAAAAAAAAAATTCTAATTAATGCTTTGATATTTAATTCACTGAGACTAGAAACAGAAGTGTATGTATAGCTAGTACTTTTCTTTTCTAGTTTTGGATAGAATGAGGAAGGATTAGGAAAATTCCCAGTGGGGACACAGACCCGAATAAACAATCCTAGGCTTTTACCTTCTCTACTAAAATAAAACATTTTTATTTCTTTGTGTCTGTTGGAAATGTGTCTGGACATTTCACTTTGCACACTTTTGTGAGCGCCATGTGCATCATCCAGATGTAAAATGAGATTTCCAAGAGGCCACTGTTACTTGTTACCCTTTTAAGTACACTGGTACACAATGCAGGCTTTTTAGGTGAGCAGATGCCAGTATAGATGGACACTTGGATTCAAAAGGGTCTACTGGGATTAAACTGTTGACGAAGGTACAAAAATCATGTGTCCAGGACGCCTCCACACTTCATTGCCAAGATTTTACTGAAAGCATGCAACGCTGAGTGTGAGCCAAATGTATATGCCCGCATATTTATAGGCCTATTCACTATATGTGATATGACCAATACCACCCATTTCAATGAACTTCATTCTGTAAAATATAACTTCTATTTGGAGATTAAGGCCATAAGTCCTTGGTAGTGCCACTCCAGGTTGGGATATAGAGCCCCGTTGGCACTCAGGTTAGTAGGGATGCCAGCGTAAGAAAAACAAATCCAGTGAGCCATGAACATTTAAGCTTAAAACCGGTTCTCGCCATAGTCGATGCTAGTATGGATGTATTCATGAGAAAGCCTCAGTTAATGCCGCTCCTAGGGCCATGCCCCCTAACATGTTTTGCCCCATCCACCAGGGCTTAATCATAGGGGTGCCCCCTATGATTAAGCCCTGGTGGGTGGGGCTAAAATGTTCTATTTGGATTTCATAAATTTGTATAGCAAGCGCCTTGCTCCTTTCCTTTATGAACGATCCTGGTAGTATGTATAATAATGTATTTCTTTTAATTTTTTTTTCAGTGCACTTAATTTCTGCTTCCATAAGGGCCGTCCTTGTTGCACGCCATTCCTACAGTTACAGATTTAATTTATTGCCCCACAGGCAGGGCCTGCAAGGGGACTTTTCTTTGAAAATGTCCAGATTCGTTAAACGCAGAATAAAGGAATCTGGTCGTCTCAACCATGCATTGGCGGCAATCCCTTCGCTTCGTCACCGCTAGCTTACCAGACTCCTCTGCACACCCCTTGTATTTATACCCAGTCTCCAGGCTTGTAATGTGCCGCTTTCAACCAAGGCGACAGCCTAAAATATAAATATATATAAATATATAAAGTTGTTTTTTTAATTAGTAAAAAAAAAAAAGTAAAGGAAAAAAATATGAAAAACCACTAGTGCTGGTGCATTTTAATACATTTATTTTATTTTCATTTTCTTTTTTTTTTTTTTTTGTACTGAACTAACCCTTTGGAGGTTGATTGTGCAATGTAATTTAATGTTGTACTGATTGTAATCATTGTTTTTGGGCTCAGCCCCCATCTGCACACAGGTTATTGAGACGGTCGTCAGAAAGCTGTTGATTTTATTTTTCTTAAAAAAAAAACACACCCGAAGCTGTGAGCAAATGTTCAGACCTAACCCTTTATTTTTTGTTATAATTTTTTTTTTTGTAGTTGCCATTATGTTTTGCAATGACTTCCTGATTGAAATGGACTTTAAACAAGTACTGTAACTGTGTGATGTAGCTTTATTTCATTTTGTAATGTTTCAATTCTAAAATGGATGTGTATTGTTGCCTTAGACAAAAAAAAAAAGGGTGATTTAAAGAAAATAAAATGAGTCTAGCCCCCTTTTATCTAGTGACATTTAAATGCAAGATATTCACTTTCTTGTGCACTCTGATTAAAACTTACTTGAACAGTTCTCTCAAGAAGTGTCTTGTCGATTTCTCTTCCTGGGTGAAAGGTTGGCAGATGTGTAATATCTTATCAAACAGTACTTCCAGTTTTCAGTCCCAACTTTTAGTAGTGTTTCAATCCAAAAGGTGTATGTAAATGCATTTTCCTTAACCACTTGCTGCCTGCTGTATAGTGATTATATGGCCTCGGGGGGCTCTCTGCTTTTAGGATGGCATCCCTGGACGTCCTCACGTGTGCGTGCATCAGGAACTCTCTGTGACTGCTGTATGGCTTGGACATTACAGATCAGGGTAAAGGGCCAATCACAGGGGACCTTTAGCACGTGATCGTTGTAGCCAATTACAAGCGAACACAGATTCAGATCTGTGCTGGAGCAGTGAGTTTTGACAGTTCACAATACTTTTACAGTGTTTTGCAGTGCCCTGATTATCAGTGCAGCCTCATCAGCACACATCAGTGAAGAAAGAAAAATGACTTCCAGTAAAACCTTGGATTTGAGAGTAACTTGGTGTAAAAGTTTTTTGCAAGACAAGTGTAGCACTGACCCCCGAAGGAGCTGCTGTATTTTAATTAGGCCTGTACAGGGGGTCCCCTACTTACAAACATCCGACTTACAAACCACTCCTACTTACAAACGGAGGGAGACAACAGGAAGTGAGAGGAAATCTACCCCTAGGAAGGGAAATTCACTCCTGTAAGAGTTAATATAGGAAAAAGATTTCTCCACTGATGCTTTATCACCTATCCTTATTTCCCTAATAACCCCAAATTTTCAAAATCCAATTGTCATTGGGACAGAAAGTGAGGTGAAATCTTCTGAACAGGGGCACAGACAGCAAATCAAATGTTACAGGGGTGATAACCCTTTCCTATGCTATCTACAAAACTTAAAAATAGATTTTTTGGCTGGAGCTACACTTAAAAAAATTTGTGGATAAGGAAAAATTACTCCTGCGCTTGTGAGGGTCTGAGTTGGTTTTGAAAAGGGTAGTATTGTAAACTGTAGCACAGCTTGAAGAGATGGTAATTGCTTGTCCCGCTGCCCAGAGAGTGACCCCGAGGTGGTCAGGTAAGGCTAAGTGGAGAGTGGTGGATGAAGGGCGCGTGATCAAGCTTACATCAAAACAAATAAAATTTATTTCGGAGGAAATAAAGAGCAAATAAAAGCAGTTGAATAATACCAATACTACGTATCATGCAAACAGGTGACAAAATATAAAATACATGAAAAATTAAAAATGGGTTAGGAATAACATGAGCCCATGTTGAGGCAGGTAATTAGAGTTGGCTAACGCGTTTCGAGGATGACCTCTTCATCAGAGCCTATTTGAGAGCCAGGGTGCAGTCTCTATATGCCAGTAGGCCAAAGTATGTACATCATCTTGATGGCTAGTTGGAAAAAACGGCCTAAAATGGACGATGCGATTTTCTGTGTTCCATACCAGTCCACGTTTAAGCGTTCTAGGTGGAACAGAGGTCAGAAAAGAAATATATATATATATATATATTTATACCCATATATACACACATGTGTACGGATTACAGACGCGTGTGCACCTGTGTGCAAATGCACAGGCACACACGTATACACAAACAGTATAAAAAAGAACATTTTTACATGTGTACAAATCATACATACATATAGAGAGACAGAATATCAGCTGAAAATGCAGTATGGAGCACATGGCGAGAGAATGCAACAAAAAATCAAATAAACGAAACAGAAAACGCATGATGGGTGAATATGCATAAAACAGAAGCACAATCGCACAATAAGTGAATATAAATGGATTGATGAATGAATGTGATAGACTGGAAACACAAATGTGTACAGAAAATTGGTAAAGGGGCAATATCTATCCCAATAGGATATGGCATAGTGTTTAGAGATAACAGACATGAATGGTCAGAGAGAGAAAAAAAAAAATGTAAATAAAGATACATATATATGCATACATGTATGACTCAAAGGGGTTTATTTGAGGGGTGGTTGTATTTGTAGGAAGACATATATATTGGTGAGTGAGAAAAGGAAGTGGGGCTGGTGCCTTATGTGAAAAACACACCTACCTATGTGATAGTAGATGGTGTGTAGGTTCTCCTTAAAGTTAGTAGATAAATGGTTATGGGGTGGCGTGAACCTGGAGGAGGGGGGAGGGAGAAAGGGAACATGATGTTAGAGGAGGGGGGGGAGGAATCCCCCAGGACACTGGCAGACAATCGTTTTAAGGTATATAGCTAGATCAATGGATGGAAGAAACTGTGTACCTGTCACTGGCTGGGTGGAGGGGAGATCTTTTGATTTGTAAACTCCTGGTGGGATACTGTCCAAAAAATGGAGGGTGAAGGTCTCACGAGAGAATGCTGCAGCCGTGTGTGTCCGCAGCAGTCACTCAGTCTCAGGTGAAGGAGAATGGCAGACGAGGACAGCTTCTATAGAGCCGGTGGGGGGGGCGGGCCTGAGCGTGGGCTGTAGGAGGATTGGATGAATGGGAGGTGTATGTGTGGCCAGCGGTGGGACGCACGCCGTCAGGCGGGTGGGCGTGGCTGTGCGCTCCAAGGGCGGTCACATGATCTGGCTCCTGTCAGCGCCTGGAGACGGAAGGAGCTCCAGGCGGAGAGTGAGCCGGTCCGGTGTGTGTTGTGTGGGACGGACAGAGACACACACACACACCCAGATGACCCAGATGTGCAGGAGCATCAGGGTGGGGAGGGGGGATGTGTGTTGGGATACAGTTGTATGGAGGATGAGAATGGAGTTTATTGAAATGTAAATGAAGATGAAAATGAAGATGAAAATAATATGAGAATGAGAATAAGAATAATAGTGATGGCATTAATAACAAAAGCATAACAATAAATATAAGTATAATTACATCACCATGCATTTTTTTAGGAGAAAGAGCTGTGGACAGTCTGAAACCCACAGCTCAACAACAACAAAAAATCCCTCTAGAACTCCCACAGAGGATGATAAGAAAAAGAGAAGATGGAGAAGAAGAGGACGATGAGGAGGACAGAAAAACAAAAAAAGGGAAAAGATAACTCCTACACACACCACAATCAAAATTTTCAATCTATCCAGTTCAGTCTTTGATGACACAGAACTAGATGTTCTACGCAAGGGCCTTAATTTTGCCCCTAAAAATCCACCTAATCTCTTTGAGATCTTCGTGGACCTCAACAGGTACACAAGAAATCTCACTCTGAAAAGGTACTTCGCTCTCCAGGAATCGGCCTCTGAAGCATCATCCTCACTCACAAATACTAGATCTGACAAAACTCCGTATATAGATAATGCACTCGAAAATCTTGAGAGCCTATACCAAGAAGGAGCTTGCGAGGACTATGAAATAGAACCAGAACTCCTAGCCCTTATGGAAAAACAGATCGTACACACAGAGTTCCAACCCAAGTCTTCTTTTCATCCCCACTGGGCAAAAGGAAAATACATTCCTATCTTTTATGAGATAGTGCTGGATGAAATTAAAAGGATTTGCCAGAACAACCACACCAACGGTAAATACACTAAAATCAGGAACAAAGACTCTGAAGTCTGCAAAGAAACCCTTAAGAACTTCCAAAACCGCGAAGACATCATTATTAGACAAGCTGACAAAGGCGGTGGTCTTGTAATTCAAAATAGAGACGACTATATGGCTGAGGCTCTAAGATTACTTGGAGACACCGAGACATATGAGAAACTCCCTGCCGACCCTCTACCATCCTTCTCCATCTCTCTGGAAATTCTACTAAAACAAGCTAAGGAGATCGGAGTCATCAAAAAAAAAAAAAAGTGAATTCCTCTTCTTGAACAAACAGCACCCACTCACCCCCCACTTCTACCATATCCCTAAGATCCACAAGAACCAGACACATCCACCAGGCAGACCCATCATTGCTGGTATTGACAGTTTAACTAGTAATCTAGCCTGCTATATAGACCATTTCTTACAAGACCTAGTATTACAACTCCCATCTTACGTTAAAGATTCTGGTCATATGCTCGATATCCTCTCATCTGTTTCGTGGCAACCGCAATACAAATGGCTTTCTCTTGACGTCTCATCTCTATACACCTCCATAGAACACAAATACGGTTTAGAAGCAGTGGAGTACTTTCTATCGAAAAGCGATACACACCCCCTACAGACTAAATTTCTCCTCGACTCCATAAAATTCTGCCTCACCCACAACTACTTTTCTTTTGTGGGTGAGTTCTTTCGACAAACAAAAGGGACAGCTATGGGAGCAAAATTTGCTCCCAGCTACGCGAACCTATTCATGGGCCTATGGGAAGACATGTCCATCTGGGCCAACAACCCCTTTAAGGATCAGCTTGCACTGTACACCAGATACATCGATGACATTCTGATCATCTGGAATGGATCGCATACAGATCTCAATAAATTCCTGGACTACTGCAACTCCAATCCCTTTGGCATCAACTTCACCCACGTAACTGATGATACATCACTTATCTTCTTGGACCTTGATCTCTTTATCGAAGAAGAAGGAATGATCACATCTAAAACCCACTTCAAACCTAGTGCAGGGAATTCCTACCTTCATGCCAAAAGCCACCATCATCCCAAGTGGATCCGCAACATCCCTTTTGGGCAATTCTGTAGGCTGAAAAAAACCTGCACCAAAAGAAGTGACTACGAAATGCAAGGGTCCATCCTAAAAAAGAAATTTTTCGAGAAAGGATATAAAGAACATTTGATAGAACAAGCCTTCTTAAAATACTGGTCACTTTATGATGAACACCCCACAGCTACCATGGTAACAACCTTCAAAAAAACAGAGAGGAAAAAGCAGACAATGAAGAATTCCATCAGATTTAGCACACAATGCAACACCAAAGCCTTTGATATACAGAGAGCCATCCAGAAAAACTGGAACATTCTCAAGCAAGATCCCATCCTCAATTCAATCTTACCGTCCAAACCTGAAGTTGTATTCCGGAAAGCAAAAGACCTCAGAGGTCTAATAGCACCAAGCAGAGTACGCAAACCACTGAACCTAACCAAGACCCCTACAGGCCGCTGGACATCCCTGTTTGACCAAAAGGGCAATTACAAATGTGGAATCAGAAACTGTGGAGCTTGCCCCTTCATGGCACATAGAAAAAAAGAAGTCTCTGGAACAGACGGCCGAAACCATAAGATTGGCCAATTCATCAATTGCGGCACCCCCTATGTGATTTATGGCCTAATCTGCCCATGCGGGCTACTATATTTCGGACGTACAACACGTCCCTTGAGGACAAGGTTTAGCGAGCATAAATGCAGCATCAACAGCAATACACACCATTGGTCCTTAAAAAATAAGAAAAACCAAAACTACTCAGTTCCCAGGCACTTCAGAGAGCACCACAATGGAAACCCAACAGGTCTTAAAGTGTTTGGTATCGAAACCATCAAAAAAGACGATGATGCTGGGAGGAGATTCAAAAAACTCTGCAGACAAGAATCTTTCTGGATATTCTCTCTCGGGTCTATGGTTCCTGGTGGATTAAATGAAGATTTGGAAATACATGGCATCATTTAGCTCCAAGTTCACATTGGCTTCCATCATCACCATTCCCCGCCCTGAGCACTTCCCACCCCCCCTGTTCCACTCTGTCCATCCCACCCTCCGCCAACTTGTCATTCCCATCTATTTTCAGTATTTACTAATGATGGTGATAGTATTGATAATTCCATTATGTAATAACGTTTTTTCTTATATATTTATGTGTATGTATAGATGTGTATATATATATATATATATATATATATATATATATAATTTCTCAATTTTCACCGTCCTTGCCGTTGTCACCACCACTTTCATTATCAATTATCAATTATTAATATTTTATAATAATGCTTTTATTTTTATTTTTATTTTCCATTCCTCATTTTTTTAATATTAATTTTAATTTTATTATTTTATAATTTTATTTTTAATTTATTTTATTTTACTTTATCATCTACTATGTATTTATATGTTTTTCTTTCTTTTTTTCCTTTTTTCTTTTTCCTTTTCCTTTTTTCTTTTTTTTTTTTTCTTTTTTCTTTTTTCATTATTATTATTATTTATTTATTTTTTATCTTTATTTTCATTTTTATATTTATTTTTATTTTTATTTTTATTTTTATTTTTGTTTCCATTTTTATCTATCTAAATATTCCTATGTTTTTTTTTATACTTATATTTATTGTTATGCTTTTGTTATTAATGCCATCACTATTATTCTTATTCTCATTCTCATATTATTTTCATCTTCATTTTCATCTTCATTTACATTTCAATAAACTCCATTCTCATCCTCCATACAACTGTATCCCAACACACATCCCCCCTCCCCACCCTGATGCTCCTGCACATCTGGGTCGCCTGGGTGTGTGTGTGTGTGTGTGTCTCTGTCCGTCCCACACAACACACACCGGACCGGCTCACTCTCCGCCTGGAGCTCCTTCCGTCTCCAGGCGCTGACAGGAGCCAGATCATGTGACCGCCCTTGGAGCGCACAGCCACGCCCACCCGCCTGACGGCGTGCGTCCCACCGCTGGCCACACATACACCTCCCATTCATCCAATCCTCCTACAGCCCACGCTCAGGCCCGCCCCCCCCACCGGCTCTATAGAAGCTGTCCTCGTCTGCCATTCTCCTTCACCTGAGACTGAGTGACTGCTGCGGACACACACGGCTGCAGCATTCTCTCGTGAGACCTTCACCCTCCTCCATCCTCCATTTTTTGGACAGTATCCCACCAGGAGTTTACAAATCAAAAGATCTCCCCTCCACCCAGCCAGTGACAGGTACACAGTTTCTTCCATCCATTGATCTAGCTATATACCTTAAAACGATTGTCTGCCAGTGTCCTGGGGGATTCCCCTCCCCCCCCCCTCCTCTAACATCATGTTCCCTTTCTCCCTCCCCCCTCCTCCAGGTTCACGCCACCCCATAACCATTTATCTACTAACTTAAAGGAAAACCTACACACCATCTACTATCACATAGATAGGTGTGTTTTTCACATGATAAGGCACCAGCCCCACTTCCTTTTCTCACTCACCAATATATATGTCTTCCTACAAATACAACCACCCCTCAAATAAACCCCTTTGAGTCATACATGTATGCGTATATATGTATCTTTATTTACATTTTTTTTTTTCTCTCTCTGACCATTCATGTCTGTTATCTCTAAACACTATGCCATATCCTATTGGGATAGATATTGCCCCTTTACTAATTTTCTGTACACATTTGTGTTTCCAGTCTATCACATTCATTCATCAATCCATTTATATTCACTTATTGTGCGATTGTGCTTCTGTTTTATGCATATTCACCCATCATGCGTTTTCTGTTTCGTTTATTTGATTTTTTGTTGCATTCTCTCGCCATGTGCTCCATACTGCATTTTCAGCTGATATTCTGTCTCTCTATATGTATGTATGATTTGTACACATGTAAAAATGTTCTTTTTTATACTGTTTGTGTATACGTGTGTGCCTGTGCATTTGCACACAGGTGCACACGCGTCTGTAATCCGTACACATGTGTGTATATATGGGTATAAATAAATATATATATATATATATATATATATATATATATATATATTTCTTTTCTGACCTCTGTTCCACCTAGAACGCTTAAACGTGGACTGGTATGGAACACAGAAAATCGCATCGTCCATTTTAGGCCGTTTTTTCCAACTAGCCATCAAGATGTTGTACATACTTTGGCCTACTGGCATATAGAGACTGCACCCTGGCTCTCAAATAGGCTCTGATGAAGAGGTCATCCTCGAAACGCGTTAGCCAACTCTAATTACCTGCCTCAACATGGGCTCATGTTATTCCTAACCCATTTTTAATTTTTCATGTATTTTATATTTTGTCACCTGTTTGCATGATACGTAGTATTGGTATTATTCAACTGCTTTTATTTGCTCTTTATTTCCTCCGAAATAAATTTTATTTGTTTTGATGTAAGCTTGATCACGCGCCCTTCATCCACCACTCTCCACTTAGACTTAAAAAAATTTACCTGTTCCGACTTACAAACAGATTCAACTTAAGAACAAACCTAAAGTCCCTATCTTGTTTGTAACCCGGGGACCCCCTGTACTCTGCTTCACTACCCCTTTTTTGTTTCTCTCAGTCCCCCCCCTGACACAGCTGTGATGTAATATAGTGTGCAGTAAAAACCCTGAAGACAATATACAATGTAATATACCTCTTTGTCTTTACCTTTGGTCTCCAGTCTCCACTTGGCCAATAATACAAAGGAAAACAACACTCACACAAAATTACTTAAACAAGAACTTTGTTTACTGTGTTTGCTTTAAAGTAGAACACTACAATAGTTGTACTGTTAGACCAACGTAGTGTGACAGTCAACAGATTTCAACGTACAAAGGTATTATACAGATGTAAAGTGTTTGAATTAACTTGCTAGTTATGTACTAAGGAAAATGGGATAAATGGCTGAGTGAACTGATGTCACTATGAGCACTGTCCCATCCTTTGCACGATTTGTAACTATAAGGAAATCACATGCTAATTTAGTAAAGTATAGTACAATCTTTAGGGAGCTCCCATTACTTGATATCACAGTAACTTTAATATGGCAATGAAACACAAAGCCTTGTGTTTTATTAGACAGTCCTTTTTTTTCTTTCTTCTGCTAGCTATAAATAAAGTGAATTTGTAATCCAATGGTTAATGACTCCGGATCAAAACAAGCTGGATATTGAATCAAAATTATGGTACAGCGGTACTGCAACTATCTCTGATGCCAATGACACAGTACCAGATCCTCAATGAGATACAGGCCCGGGGCCTATTTTTAGCTCAGTCTAATCCTTTAAAAATCCAAAAATGTGAGTATTGCGGCGCTAAATTCAGTAACTAAAAAAACAGTCCAAGGAAGGTCTGAAGAGTGGGAGAAATCCAATAACCAGATATAGTGCAGATGTAAAGGGGCACTCGTCACCACGTGATAATGTAGTCTGCTTACCAGAAGGCTGTAAATATTAGGCATGTATAGATATTCTCAATAACATCCAGCAAATCCAGCTCTCTGGAACCCCTCGTCAATACAGACAACAACATCCGGATGGCTTCCTTCACAGATCAATATCTCCCAGAAATCACATCAGAAATGGGGCTTTCAAATATGTAGTCATCAAATACCCAGGAAGAGAAATAAGGGACCCATAGTGAAGCCCGTACTGATAATAATAACAATGTATTGTAGTAACTTACAATTTGAGTTAAAAAATGCATGCATCAAATAGGACAATCGGCTGCAGCGTTCAGTGTGCTGGTGTCAACTCAAACTGTAAGTTACTACAATAAATTGTTATTATTATCAATACGGGCTTCACTATGGGTCCCTTATTTCTCTTCCTGGGTATTTGATGACTACATATTTGAAAGCCCCACTTCTGATGTGATTTCTGGGAGATATTGATCTGTGAAGGAAGTCATCCGGATGTTGTTGTCTGTATTGACGAGGGGTTCCAGAGAGCTGGATTTGCTGGATGTTATTGAGTATATCTATACCTGCCTACTATTTACAGCCTTCTGGTAAGCAGACTACATTATCACGTGGTGACGAGTGCCCCTTTACATCTGCACTATATCTGGTGATTGGATTTCTCCCACTCTTCAGACCTTCCTTGGATTGTTTTTTTACTTACTGAATTTAGCGCCGCAATACTCACATTTTTGGATTTTTATGTTTGATATCAACGAACTTTGCTGGCTGCTTGCTTTCATATATTGAGTAGCGCAGGTTTTTGCCCTGTTTCCGGCCGGCCGGCACCTCTGCACTGCTCCACTCCACACAACGAGATGCCCCGGAACTCTCAGATGGCTCAGACAGGCTCCTCTGGCTCCTTCCCAGTCTTGCCCGCCGTCAGCCCAGCTCACTGGTGTGTCACCGTATTGCTGCTCGGATCGCTCTTCCGTGGAGGTAGGCCGCGCTGCACTGGAGACCTCACACAGATCCTCCCAGGCTGGCCATGCGTGTCCAAGAGACCTAAGATGGCCGTGCCAAGCCCTTTTATAGTCTTCCCACAATGCAGTTCTGTTCTCCTGATGTTCATGGGAGTTAATGGGCATTATGGGTAGGTCAAGTTAATGTTCAATGTAAACAAACAAAACACTTCCATGTCAACTTCTTGAACAATGAAAAATAAAAATGCAGTCCTTTCATATTTTGTCCGTTAGATAGCGCCGGATGCTAAGCTATAACATAACATTAATTATATATCAAAAATGACCGCTACACAAGCAAAAAATGTTCTTATGAATTTTAACTTGGGGGTGGGGGGAACGATGTCTTGATATACGAGTAGCGTCACGTCACAACTGGGTATAAAGGAGAAGAGAGGCGCCTATAAGTGTAGTAATATGGTTACATTTAATGAAGGTATAAAATTTAGCAACTAAAACGGTTGGCGATTAACCACTTCAGCCCCGGAAGGATTTACCCCCTTCCTGACCAGATCGCTTTTTGCGATTCGGCACTGCGTCACTTTAATTGACAATTGCACGGTCATGAGACGTTGCACCCAAACAAAATTGACGTCCTTTTTTTCCCACAAATAGAGCTTTCTTTTGGTGGTATTTGATCACCTGTGCGATTTTTATTTTTTGCGCTATAAACAACAAAAGAGCGACAATTTTGAAAAGAAAGCAATATTTTTTACTTTTTGCTATAATAAAAATCCCCCAAAAATATATTAAAAAAACACATTTTTTTCCTCTGTTTAGGCCGATATGTATTCTTCTACATATTTTTGGTAAAAAAAATCACAATAAGCGTATATTGATTGGTTTTGCGCAAAAGTTATAGAGTCTACAAAATAGGGGATAGTTTTATGGGATTTTTATTATTTATTTATTTTTAATTCGTAATGGCGGCGATCTGCGATTTTTATCGTGACTGCAATATTATCGCAGGCACATTGGACACTTTTGACACTAGTTTGGGACCATTGTCATTTATACACCGATCAGTGCTATAAAAATGTACTGATTACTGTGTAAATTACACTGGCAGGGAAGGGGTTAAACACTAGGAGGCGATCAAGGGGTTAAGTGTGTCCTGGGGAGTGATTCTAACTGTGGGGGGGATTGGCTTCCACTCATATGACAGCGATCACTGCTCCCGATGGCAGGGAACAGTGATCTCTGTCATGTCACAGGGCAGAAGGGGGAAATGCCTTGTTTACATCTCCCCGTTCTGCTGCCCCGTGACACGATCGCCGGGATACCGGCGGACATCGAGTTCGCGGGCATGGTCACGCTGTACGCAGCGGGCGTGCGCCTGCTAACCCCGCCAATTAAAGGGAACGTACAGGTACGCCCATTTGCCCACCGCTGCCATTGTGCCGACGTATATCGGTGTGCAGCAGTCTGCAAGTGGTTGATGAAGGTACAACATTTAGCAACTTACATGGTTGGTGATTAAAAGAGGCACATCTAAGTTTGCAGGCATCCGGGGTAAAGCTGTCCGCATAGACCGTCCTCCGCACTGCTATCAACGTCATCCCTTCTACGCTGCACTCCACCAGCGCTTCAAGCCTCACTTTCAGATCGCTCTACTGCAGGGTAGTCTTCCGGTCACGATTGCAGACTGACAGCGGTGAGAGCCTTGCGGTGTGGAGGACGGTCTATGTGGACAGCTTTACCCCCGATGCCTGCATACTTGGAAGTGCCTCTTTTAATTATCAACCATGTGAGTTGCTAAATGTTGTAATTTCATTAAATGTAACCATATTGTACACTTAGAGCCGCCTCTCTTCTCTTTTATATTCTGTAGCTCCTGCTGGATTTTGCTTCTAATCCCATCTGCCATTTGTGGATGGACATATATACATTTTTTTTATTAACCTTTTTATAGATTTTTTTCCACATTAACAATAAGAGAGATGGAATATCAGACCAGGGACATCATATAAAATCCATAATCAAGCAGTAGTCTAACAAAGACATATAACTGGAAGGTATGCATACAATGAGGGGAAAAAAGTATTTAATCCCCTGCTGATTTTGTACGTTTGCCCACTGACAAAGAAATGATCAGTCTGTAATGCTAATGGTAGGTTTATTTTAACAGTGAGAAACGGAATAACATGAAAAAAAAATCCAGAAAAATGCATTTAAAAAAAGTTATAAATTGATTTGCATTTTAATGAGTGAAATAAGTATTTGACCCCTTCACAAAACATGACTTAGTACTTGGTGGCAAAACCCTTGCTGGCAATCAGAAGTCAGACATTTCCTGTAGTTGGCCACCAGGTTTGCACACATCTCAGGAAGGGTTTTGTCCCACTCCTCTTTGCAGATCCTCTCCAAGTCATTAAAGTTTCGAGGCTGACATTTGGTAACTCGAACCTTCAGCTTCCTCCAGATATTTTCTATGGGATTAAGGTCTGGAGACTGGCTTGGCCACTCCAGGACCTTAATGTGCTTCTTCTTGAGCCACTCATTTGTGGCCTTGGCCGTGTGTTTTTGGGTCATTGTCATGCCGGAATACCCATCCATTACCCATTTTCAATGCCCTGGCTGAGAGAAGGAGGTTCTCACCCAAAATTTGACGGTACATAGCCCTGTCTATCGTCCCTTTGATGCCGCAAAGTTGTCCTGTCCCCTTGGCAGCAAAAACACCCCCAAAGCATAATGTTTCCACCTCGAATTTGGTCTCATCTGACCACAACACTTTCACCCAGTTCTCCTCTGAATTCAGATGTTCATTAGCAGACTTCAGACGGGCCTGTACATGTGCTTTCTTGAGCAGGGGGACCTTGCGGACACTGCAGGACTTCAGTCCTTCATGGCATAGTGTGTTACCAATGACTAGATTCTCCCGTGTAGTTCTGGGCTGATTCCTCACCGTTCTCATGTGCATTGAGCCCGGTTTCACACATGTGCGGTGCGAATTGAAGCTCAGGTTTCACTGGGGAGATAAAAATCTCCTGTTCAAAGGAATCACTGCGTTTTAGCTCGGGATCAGTGAGCAGGGAGAGAGGGGGAGGTGTAGTGAGGAGAAGTAGAAAATCCATGTTCAGAACGCAATGGATCTGCGAAGCAGATGCGTTCCAATAGAAGATAAGGGGCTCGTAATGCGCACCGCAATGCCCAGAAAACGCACACGTTTTTTGTGCAATGCGCAGTGCGAATGCAACACACATATGTGAACCAGATGCATTCATATGAATGTATTTTAAAATGTCCTGCGAATTAGATGCGGTGTAAGCCGCATCTAATTCGCATAGGTGTGAACCCGGGCTGAAACTCCACGAGGTGAGATCTTGCATGGCGCCCCAGACTGAGGGAGATTGACAGTTATTTTGTATTTCTTCCATTTGCAAAAAATCGCACCAACTGTTGTCACCCTCTCACCAAGCTGCTTGGCGATGATCTTGTAGCCCATTTCAGCCTTTGCGTAGGTCTACAATCTTGTCCCTGATATCCTTGGACAGCTCTTTGGTCTTTGCCATGGTGGAGAGATTGAAATCTGATTGATTGCTTCTGTGGACAGGTGCCTTTTATACACCTGCGAATCAGAAGTCTTGTGGATGGAAATTCTATGGTTACACGACCTATCACATTGCTAGAATCTTTTTATATGGACTATAGACTGAAGGATTTATGAATAAATGGTTGTGGAATTAATCATCTGAGTTTCCATTATTTCTTATGGGTAAATTTGCTTTGATATAGAGTGCTTTGGATTACAAGCACAGAACGAAATACGCTCGCAATCCAAGGTTTTACTGTATTTGCAAAATGTTATAACAGGTTTTTTTTTTTTCTAAATTTTCGGTCTTTTTTCATTTATTTAGCAAAAACCCAGTGTTAATAAAATACACCAAAAGAAAGCTCTATTTGTGTGAAAAAATGATGTCATTTTTTATAATTCCATGAGGTTACAGTGTTGCATGCCTGAGTAATTGTAACTCAAAGTGTGACTGCCCTGAAATCTGAAAATCATCCTGGGCAGGAAGGGGGTGATTGTGTCTGCTGCTGAAGTGGTTAAAGGGGTATTAAATCAAAAATAAAAAATGTAATATATTGCAACTTACCAATCACTAGATGTGGTGGCTGCATTAGTTTTCTTTCCGAGGCTTTTCCTCACTGTTTTCACCTGATGATCTGGCCTGTAATCCACTTGCTCAGCAGAAGATCTGTCCACTGATCCCCATTCAGCAGGCTGATGACAGGTCCATGTCTGCTTTGCTTATGCAGAGTGGACACAGACACAGCCCGCTCTCCTCTATGCACAACCTGTCCATTTATACCTGACCACCATCCAGTTGTGCAGAAAGGGTCCTCATCCGTCTGTTTTTAGCAGATCGGATCAGATTGGATATAGGTGGGTGTAAACTGTCACATGTCCATTTACACCCATCGCGCCATAGAGCAGAATGGAGATTCTGATTGGGACAGACCCGATCGGAACGCTCATGTGAAAGAGGCCCTAGAGTGCCTCCACTCTGGATGAAAAAGCACAGGGGGCACCTTTTGGACAGCAACATTGACAGTCTGGGGAAGGGGGAAGTGTTAGGTGCACTAGCAGATTTAAAGTGATAATAAAGCTTTGTTGATAAGTTTGTTATTTTATAATAATAATAAAAAAAAGTCATACATTCCTGCTCTTTGTAATGGTTTTGCACAGAGCAGCCCCTCTTCTCGGGTCCTCAGATGGGTGCTCCTTCTCCTTGGCGAGTGCCCACATAGAAAGCAGCTTTACCTTACATCAGGTGTCCCTAGGCAGCGGAGTCGCTTCTTACATCAGGTGTCCCCAGACAGTGGAGTCCCCCCTTTCATCAGATGTCCCCAGTGGAGTGCCTTGGCTCTGCCTCTCGTCGGCAGCAGGTCACGGGGCGGGGGGTTGGCGGAAGCTCCATTTGCATGTCTCTTTCCCTGTGTGTTTAGTGGAGAGGGGAGGTACCTCCGATCCGTGCAGTGCACAAGCGAATTGTCTACTTGTACACTGAAGAGAGAAGCTGATGAAAGGGATCGGAGGCCCCTCCACTCTCCACTGAACACACGGGGAAAGAGATCTCGCGGCAGCCATATTTTCGGAGCCAGAAGCTGCTTTCAGTACCAAAAAACAGTCCCAATTCCTGGGACAAAAGCAAAATCCTGGGATTTTGATCGGGACAGCCTCAGATCGGGACAAGGGTCCAAAAATCGGGATTGTCCCGGGAAAATCGGGACTGTTGACAATTATGAGACGGCATTAACCCTTCCTCCTCCAGTAGTTTATTTTGAGTGCCTCTTGTGGGAACCTGTCAGGATGCACATTCCAGCAGAGAAATCCGCCCTCCTACAAGAGCTTTGAGGCACAGAAATGCACGCATTCCTGCTGCCCATAGGAATTGGGCCGTGGTGCATAGAAGTGCGCATGCGCGAACTGGCGTGCAAACAGAAGCCGTCATGCACCCACGTGTGCGTCAATGCTCGCGCGCACACGTGAGTGACGCTGGCGCCAGTGAGTCTATTTAACACAGCCAGTATCTAGCCCCAGTGCTGCTTCGTCTTCAGTTCTGTGCATCCTGTTTCCTGAAACCTGTATCCTGATCCCAGTTACCTACCCGGCTTGTCTTGACCATTCCTTGATCTCCGCCTGCACCGACCCCGGCTTGTTCTGTGACCGTCCTTCTGTCTTTCCCTTGGCTCCTGTTTGCTGATCCGGCTTTTGACCTTGGCTTGCCTCCAGACCACGATCCTGCCTGCACCCTGCATCCGTTTGTCCTAGCCATGTATGACCCAGCCTGCCTGACCTTGCTTCTTCATTGCTGCCATCCGCACCAGTTGCCTGCCTGTCGGTCCTTCCTGCTCAAGCCTGCCGCTGTCTTCTCAGCCTTTCCAGGATTGCCGTCCAGCTTCCAGTTAAAGACTCTTGGCACTCGTGCGACTCTGTACCTTGGCGCCTTCTGTTCCCACTATCAGAGGCCTCAAGTCAGAGCTGTAAGGGAGGCCTTGCTCGTCCATTCAGGCTCTTCTACCAGGTACGTGATAGTACGAAGCAGCCATGTCCGAGCCTGAATGAGCAACCTCCCCGGTGGATCAGCTGTGCCACCACCTCTCAACACTTAATCAAACTGTCAAGAATCTGCAGGAAGGTTATAGCCAACTTGAAGAACGACTCCATGGACTCTCTTCTCCTATGCCAGCTCCTGCCTCATCTGCTTCAGTGGATCTTCCCAATACGTCTGCTGTAATAATGCAGCCATCTGAACCCCGAGTACCCATTCCAGAAAGATTCTCAGGCGATCGTACCAAGTTTAGGACTTTCCATAATGCCTGTGTACTTTACTTTTCGTTACTACCTCAGACTTTTTCTCTTGAAATTACCAAAGTAGGGTATGTAATCTCCCTTCTGCAAGGAGAGCCGCAGTCCTGAGCTCATCACCTGCTGGAACAGGGCAACCCCTGTCTGTCAAGTCTATCTTCATTTTTTGCAACTATGGCTCGGCTTTATGAGGATCCCCTGCAAACCGCCACGGCCGAGTCTGCCCTACATGCGCTCCAGCAGGGCCAAAGGGCCGCTGAGGACTATGTAACAGACTTTAGACGCTGGAGCGCAGATGTTGAATGGAATAATGCTGCTCTCTGTTTTCAATTTCGGCTAGGTTTGTCTGAACCCCTAAAGGATGAGCTTGCCCATGTGGGAGTACCTGATTCCTTAGAGACTTTGATCAATTTAACCATACAGATTGACAGACGTCTGAGAGAACGCCGGGCCGAAAGGTCAGCAGGACAATTCCAGTCTCCAGAGATGTTGCCAAAGGCATCCAACCCACTGAATTCAGCACAGCTTGGCAGGCCTCGCCCCTCTCTGTCTCCAGAGGAACGCCAGTACCGCCAAGTAAATCACCTGTGTCTGTACTGTGGGAAGGGTGGTCACTATGTAAGGTCCTGTCCAGCCAAAGTTCGCAGATGCCTGACCTTCTCTGCTGACAGCATGTCTTTGCTGCCCCGCAAGTCTGCTCACCTGGCTATCCAGCTTTCACTGCAACTTCCGGAGAGAGTTATCCATGTACCCGCTATTTTGGATTCAGGGGCCTGCAGTTGCTTTATTGACTTGACTTTTGCTCTTCAACATAAGGTCCCTTTGCAACCCAAATCTCATGGACTTACAGTTCACCTGGCGGATGGGTCATGCATTAAATCTGGTCCTGTTACCCAAGAGACTGTGCCGTTACCTGCTACCATTTCCAGTACTCACAGAGATGCTGCTGTGTCTGGATGCCATAGCCTCACCTTTGTTCCCTATAATTTCGGGCATGCCTTGGCTCCAGGCGCACAATCCCTGCATTCATTGGGATTCAGGGAAGATTGAGTTACTCTCCTGCTACTGTCTGCAACACTGCTTTGCCAAACCATCTTCTCCTCTACTGTGTGTGGACTCAGATGCTGAAATTTGTTCTGCTATCCCTGCACCTTACCGGGACTTTGCTGACGTTTTTAGTAAGAAAGGTGCAGAAACTCTCCCGCCACACAGGCCTTATGATTGTCCCATTGAGCTCCTCCCTGGGGCTGAAATCCCATTCGGGCGAATCTTCCCTTTAACAGAACCTGAACTTACCGTCCTGAAAGACTACATCGATGACAGCCTGAGAAAGGGGTTTATCCGTCCTTCCACGTCCCCAGCCGGGGCTGGAATTTTCTTTGTCGAGAAAAAAGACCATTCCCTTCGCCCGTGTGTGGATTACAGGGATCTCAACAAAATAACGATTAAGAATCGCTACCCTTTACCTCTGGTGCCAGAGTTATTTCAGAGACTCCGTTCTGACGCCATCTTCACAAAGCTGGACTTACGTGGGGCATTTAACTTGATACGCATTCGTGAAGGTGATGAATGGAAGACGGCTTTTCGTACCCGATTTGGACATTTTGAATGTTTAGTGATGCCTTTCGGACTTTGCAACGCCCTAGCAATGTTCCAGCATTTTATCAATGATGTTTTCCGGGACTATTTAGATTTAATTATTATAGTTTATCTAGATGATATTTTGATTTTTTCTTCTTCCTTAGAAGCTCATCGGGGACATGTCAGAAATGTCCTGGCCCGACTCAGGCAGCACGGCCTATACGCGAAACTCGAAAAGTGTGAGTTCGAGTGCCATCCAGATATCCAGTTCCTGGGCCTCATTCTATCCCCAGGTGGCATCAAAATGGACCCCCAGAAGGTCTCTGCCATTCTGGACTGGCCAGCTTCCACAGACAAAAAAGGGGTGCAACGCTTTATCGGATTTGCGAATTTCTATAGAAAATTTATCAAGGGATTCTCCGCAATAATTTTCCCTATCACCCAATTGACAAGACAAGCCCAACGCTTCCAGTGGTCTTCTGAAGCGCAAACTGCAATCGAGACTTTGAAGGGAGTTTTTACAACCGCACCTATACTCCGGCATCCAGACCCTGCCCTACCATTTGTCATGGAGGTGGACGCCTCAGAGACGGCAGTAGGGGCAATTCTGTCCCAACGTCAAGGGGCTAAGGCCTTACTACATCCTGTGGCATTTTTCTCCCGCAAGTTGTCCCCGGCTGAGAAAAATTACGACGTGGGAGACCGTGAGCTTCTTGCGATTAAGGCTGCTCTTGAAGAGTGGAGGTATCTGCTGGAAGGGGCAGCCCACCCAATCTTAATATACACTGACCATCGGAACTTGGAGTACCTACGAGCTGCAAGACGTCTGAAACCACGGCAGGCCAGGTGGGCGCTATTTTTCATGAGATTTGTTTTTCACATTACCTACAGGCCAGGATCAAAGAATGTAAAGCCGGATGCTCTTTCTCGCATGTTTGGGGTGTCGAAAGATCCTGCTCCCCCTGACACCATCCTCTCCTCTGGGAATTTTCTCTTATTGCAAGAAGATTTCATGTCTCAGATTAAGCAAGCCTCTGTGGGTATCTCATCTTCTTCTGGGAGGAGGTTACAAGCTAAGGATGGCCTATTATGGTACAACAACAAGATCTTTGTGCCAGAAAATTTGCGAGTTACTGCCTTGGGTTTCTGCCATGACCATGCCCTTGCAGGCCACTTTGGGTTCCATAAAATGACTGAACTTTTAAAACGAACCTTTTGGTGGCCCTGCTTAAGAGAGGACTGTAAAAAGTACATTGAGACTTGCATTACCTGTATCAGAAATAAGACCAGCAGGACTAAAGACTGGGGTCTGCTGCGACCCTTGCCAATCCCGGATAGACCTTGGCAAACGATTTCAATGGATTTTATCGTTGAACTTCCTCCTTCCGAAGGTTACTTTACCATCTTTGTGGTGGTAGACCGTTTATCAAAGATGGCACACTTTTTGCCCATGAAGGGTACCCCCTCAGCTTCAGAGACAGCGCAGATATTTATTAAAGAAATCGTAAGACTGCATGGACTACCTGCCAATATCGTGTTAGACCCCGGGGTCCAGTTCACTTCCAAGTTTTGGAGAGCCTTGTGTGAGTCCTTGAAAATTGAACTGTCCTTCTCCTCAGCATATCATCCACAGACCAATGGTCAAACTGAGAGAACTAATCAAACGCTGGAACAGTATTTACGCTGTTTTACTTCCTTCTCACAGGATGATTGGGTGGCGCTATTACCATTAGCGGAGTTTGCATATAACAATTCGGAACATTCCGCTATCAAACAATCCCCGTTTCTGGCCAACTACGGCTTCCACCCTTCATTCCAGACTACTATGGTTCCTGATTGTCCTGTTCCTGCAGTTCAAGATACTATGGATTTCTTCAATTCCAACAATCAACTGTTGCAAAGCACCATGGCCAAAGCCCAGAAAGACTATAAGAAGTCTTTTGACAAAAAGAGACGGGGAGATCTGATCCTAGAACCCGACAAGCAGGTATGGTTAGCCACTAATAACCTCAAGTTAGCTTGCCCCTCTAAGAAATTGGGTCCTAAATTTTTGGGACCTTTCCAGGTGAAGAAGAGGATCAACAATGTGGCCTATGAGTTGGCACTTCCAGACTCTTTTAGAATCCATCCAGTCTTCCATATCTCTCTTCTGAAACCCGTATGTCCGGATCCATTTCCTGAACGGAATAGTGATCCTCCTGAACCTGTAATGGTGAATGGCGAAGAAGAATATGAAGTAGAAGCGATCATGGACTGTAGGAATAGACGGAATCAGGTCCAGTACCTGGTCAAATGGAGGGGGTACGGACCTGAGGAGAATTCATGGGAGCCAGAGGGCAATATTCATGCCGAAAGACTTGTCCAAACCTTTTGTCAAAACCATCCAGAGAAACTTGCTCAGTTGGGCATCCGGAGGCTGCCCATTGGAGGGGGGCAATGTCAGGATGCACATTCCAACAGAGAAATCCGCCCTCCTACAAGAGCTTTGAGGCACAGAAATGTGCGCATTCCTGTTGCCCATAGGAATTGGGCCATGGCGCATAGAAGTGCGCATGCGCGAACTGGCGCACAAACAGAAGCCGCCGCGCACCCACGTGTGCGTCAACACTTGTGCGCACACGTGAGTGACGCTGGTGCCAGTGAGTATATTTAACACAGCCAGTATCTAGCCCCAGTGCTGCTTCGTCTTCAGTTCTGTGCATCCTGTTTCCTGAAACCTGTATCCTGATCCCAGTTACCCACCCGGCTTGTCTTGACCATTCCTTGATCTCCGCCTGCACCGACCCCGGCTTGTTCTGTGACCATCCTCCTGTCTTTCCCTTGGCTCCTGTTTGCTGATCCGGCTTTTGACCTTGGCTTTCCTCCAGACCACGATCCTGCCTGCACCCTGCTTCCGTTTGTCCTAGCCGTGTATGACCCAGCCTGCCTGACCTTGCTTCTTCATTGCTGCCATCCGCACCAGTTGCCTGCCTGTCGGTCCTTCCTGCTCAAGCCTTTCCAGGATTGCCGTCCAGCTTCCAGTTAAAGACTCTTGGCACTCGTGCGACTCTGTACCTTGGCGCCTTCTGTTCCCACTATCAGAGGCCTCAAGTCAGAGCTGTAAGGAAGGCCTTGCTCATCCATTCAGGCTCTTCTACCAGGTACATGATAGAACCCCTCACTTGTAATAGTATAGCAGATCATAACTGCATGGGGAGGAAGCCCTGGCCTGGGGGTCCTGAGTCCTGACACCGACAGCTGTCCCCTGTCTGAGTTGCTACCCTCCGCAGAGGCCTCTTTATCTCTTCGGGGTGGCTCCCTCCTCTTGCTTATGCAGCAAGGAGTTTCGGCTACTATGAGTTTATGGGTAAGACTTCAACCATGTTGCCTGACACAGAGTGCAGGGGCCACAAATGGGTGCAACCACTCCCTCTCCTACAGATTCCATCTCTTCGCTTATGCAGCTTTTTTATCTTTTATCCCTTGCCCACCTTCCAGTTGTAGATAGTGCCATGACCACTGCCCCCAGGTGTTCTTTTCCAGAATGGCTCCATTCTCTTGCAGCATTTTAAAAGTTACCGTTGCATGCAGACACTAGAATTATGTCTCCATGCACTGTGTGCATCAATAGAAACACACAGCCCCTTAGTCTAGGATGACAAGACATTCCTGTGATCCTTCCACTTTCTCAAAGCTAACAGACTGGCTAGGGCCTGCACTGTGTATTGTTAAGTCTTTCCTGTAGCGACTGGAAGTTTAGGGAAGCAGCACTGAGAGTTGGAGCCAGCAGTATTGAAAGTTGAAAACGGCGAGTGCTGGGGTATGCATTTTTACCGAAAATGTTTCATGGGGGGTGTTTATGTTATTGTGAGCAATGTGTTAAACTAAAAAATACTGAGGGTGTAATACTGCTAGGATCACCAGGTATTATTTGATTGATTGTAGATTTTTAAATATTGAAATGACTTTGGAAATAATAACTTAATTTTTAAAAAATTGGGTTTTCACATTTTAGCCGGGAAAGAGCTCTGAACTGCTTTTACGTTTCTTGGCCCTCTAATGAACTTCGCTCCCAGCAGTGATTGTGGAACTAATGAGTATTTGTCTCGCATCAGGAGCCTGTCATAAGGCTTCAGGTTCCTGAACAAGGAATTCCTTTAGGCCTTTGATGGTATTATGGGATCACATGGCACACTGTGTATATAGTTATTAGCTCTCCAGGCATTGGGCACATTTACTTAGCAATAATTTTATATACACAAATGGATTTAACCTGTTTTCTTGCGTGGGGGGGGGATTTACTAAAACTAAAGTTTTCAAAATCTGGAGTAGCTGTGCATAGTAACCAATCGGCTTCTATCTTCAGCTTGTTCAGTTAAAAAATAAAAGATGGATTCTGATTGGAGCAGCTGTGCATAGCAACCAGTAAATTCCCCACCATGTATTTTCTGTAAATGTACATTTTCGGTTAAAGTGGATGTAAACCACTAACAGAATAAATTTAGTATGCTTAACCAACTTGCTACTGCTGTATTGTAAAAAAACAAAAAAAAAAAACCATCAGATAGGTGGACTTTAGCCCAGGTTTACACCAGTGCGGTTTTGAAGTCGCACTTTTTCAGCGCAACTTCAAAGGCCTGTGATTTCATGTGCAGCTTGCTGATATCTAAGACTTCATTTAACAGATGTCAGTGCAGTGAAATCGCACTGAAATAGCGCAGGAACCTTTTTCAAAGTCGCTGCAACTTGAGTCGCACATTGAACAGTTCCATTGCCGCAAATGGGGTGTGACTTGCCATGCGACTTTGAGCTGTCAAGTTGCAAGAGTGTGAATCGGGGCTAATTCCACCAATAATTGTGGTATAATTTTTAAAGATGAGGTGGAGAAAGCATTGAAGTGCCACTGACCACCATTGATGGGGGAGGGGGTTAAAATGTCCTTGACCACCAATGATTGGAGAAGGAGGGATTTTAATAGCTACTGCTCAGCTTCAGTGAGCCACTTTTAGGCACCCAGGGTGCGTTCGGGACCATGCACATGGATGTCACATTTGGAACAGTTGTGTCTGTGCAGCCAATGCATTCCATTGGACAGCAATGGGACTGCCTGCATGGGGATGTACAGAACACCCGTTCAACCCCATGCGGGTAAACACGGCCCTCACATGGGCCACGGATTCATATGCCTCATTTGAACAAGGCCTTACCGACCACAATAGCAGAATGTTTCTTCAGTTCCAAAGATTTAGGACAAAAAATGAAATCACCAGACGTCCCTGGATTGAGGACACTGTCCCCGGATTGCAGGGCGCCCGCTGTCACACAAGTACCACCTCCTGGTTTGGCTCCTTGGCTTTGATAGACAAGACACTTGTCCAATGTGCTGTCTATCATAGGTAGGAGCTGATGCAGGAGGCGGGACTTGTGTGATGGCGGGCGCTCGGTGATTCAAATTAAAGCTGTTACAGTGCGCTATGCCAGACTCTCTGATGATCCAGCCAGCTCTCCTCGCTGATCTCCTGCACTGGTAATTCTGCATTGCTAGGCACTGATCGGGCTGCATTGCTGGGCACTGGTCAGGCTGCATTGCTGGGCATGGTTCGGGCTGCATTACTGGGCACTGCTGAGGTTGCACTACTGGGCATTGGCCTGGCTACATTACTGGGCACTGGTTGGGCTGCATTGCTGAGCACTGGTGAGGCTGCATTTCTGGGCACTGGTGAGGCTGCGTTGGAGGAGCAGTGGCCAGACTGCATAGATGGGCACTAGTGAGGCTGCATAGATGGGCACTGGTGAGGCTGCATAGATGGGTACTGGTGAGGCTGCATAGATGGGCACTGGTGAGGCTGCATAGATGGGCACTGCATTCTTTATGTATCACACTGCTGAGCCCTGCATTCTTTATGTAGCATGCTCCTGAGCGCTCCTTAGCCCTGCATTCTTTATGTAATGCACTCCTGAACTCTGCACTCTGTTTTTTCTCTATCTTATCTTCATAACATTTGGTAGTCATATCTCAAAAAATTCTAAGAAGTATCTTTTTTTTTTTTTTTTTTTAATCTTATGGACGAAATGTGAGAAATAATGTGTATATCACACAATCATTCCATAAACACATACCACATACACTGCATATATCATTTGAGGGAAATATGCTTATAAAATAGTTTACCATTTTCCAATAAAAAAAATATATCCCCGGATTTCATTTTAAAAATCTGGTCACCTTAACCTAGGGGTTTCTACTTTTCAAAAAAGGGGGACATTTTAGGGGTGTTTGTGCCAGCATTTTAAAGTGTTACTAAACCCAGGACTCTGCATTCACTATATCTGGTCTCCCACACTACACAGAACATGGAAATGCAATTATTTTAGTAAATATAAACTGCTAAATACCTTTTTACAACAGCAGTCTTGTGACTTCTATCAGTGTCTGGTTAAAGCTTGTAGGAGGAGTTTTCATTCTACTCTGACTCTCCTATGAGGCTGCAGGACACCTGACCCTCTTTCTGGACAGTGCTGATTGGCTCTGTGCTGATCACATGCACTCTCCGAAGAAAAAAACATTTTCTCTAGCAATACACACCAAACTGAGCATGGACAGAGTGACTCCAAAGGCTCTGTACTATTAGGAAATAGATTGGGGCTGTGGAAGAAGGGGAGGATCAGAGAAGACAGGATCAAATAGCCTTTTTACACAGAGCAGAGGCTTAACCCTTTAGGTTCCACAGTGAGTATAACAAGCATGCTTTACTGCCTATACAGACTGATTTTATTGTTCTGGGTTTAGTAACACTAAGGTTTCAAGAAATGTGATAGAACATTAGTTTTCTTTTCGGTCTTTTCTTTCTTTCTTTCTTTATGTATTAAAGTGGTTGAAAACCTAGTTACACCACTTTTACCTACAGGTAAGCCTATAATAAGGCTTATCTGTAGGTACTGAAAATTCACGGTTTAGGAGATAATTACCATATACGCTTGTGCTGATGTCATGGTCGTTTCTAAAGGGCACGTGCCATGACAGGTGGCTCCCGCACGCATGTGACTCCGGCCAATCACAGAACCAGAGACCAAGGCCCTGGAAGGAAGAGGGGTGAAGATGGACGGGGACATCGCAGGGACATTGCGGGCTTCGTTTGCAGATAAGTGGCACATAATAGGCTAGTATAGGATGCATACTAGCCCATTATGCTTTTACTTTGCAGGAGAAAAAATAGGTAGTAGAACCCATCAGGATTTACTTCCTCTTTAAAATAAAAACACTAAAAGAAAGCTCTGTTTGTCTTAACCTCCCTGGCGGTTTTCCCGAGTGTGGCTCGGGGTTAAAATTCAGCACCATTAGCGGTAACCCCGAGCCACACTCGGGATTGCATCGCAGGATCCTGGTGCCTCCTTACTTACCTTGTCCCCGGGATCCTGCGATGTCCCCCGCAGTGTCCGCGGGCTGTGTCCTGTTCCGAAGCCTCTCTGTGCCAGGCTCCGTTCCCTGCGAGCGTCGCGACGCATGGGGGCGGAGCCTGGCGGCAAATTCAAAAAAATGTAAAAAGCATAACACATACAGTACTGTAATCTTACAGATTACAGTACTGTATGAAATCATTTCACATCCCATTTGTCCCCAGTGCTCTGGCCCATGCCCTGCATGCAGTTTTATATTGCATATACTGTTCTTTCTGCCTGGAAACTGGACATTGTCCATAGCAACCAAAAGTGTCCCTTTAGTCAAAAATGGCTTTAGACCAGCTAGAAAACAGCGATAGTAAATTAGAACACTTGCAGAATTGAGCGATAGTGAATCGTGTGGAAATGTATTTTATTACTATTTATTTTTATTTTTTTTAATTATTATTTTTTTTTTATTATATTATAATTTATGTTTTTGTGTTTCAAACTTTATCATACCTGGGATATCTACTAGACTCTTGTTTGGACAGATTTAAGTGTGTTATTGTTAAGAATTACAGACCTACAATATAAAACGCCAAATTTCCATGCAAAATAATTGTACCGCTTTCAGCACCTAAAATCAGAAAGAATCATACCGCCAGGGAGGTTAAGAAAAAAATATATATAAAATCCATTTGGGTATATTGATACTTTAACTAAGTACAGTTTAACTAACTTAATTGTTAGTTAAACTTTAAAATGGCCTGGTAAAGAACGATGGACCAAGGGGTGACGACCTTTCACACCTACATACAGGGATTTTGAAGGAACACAATGTATGTGTGAAACGTCGTCACCCCTTGGTCCATTGTTTAAGGCCTGATTCACACCTATGCAGGTTGCAGTTTGCATATTAAGGCTCGATTCACACTAGCGTTTTTTGATGCATTTTGCATTTTGCAGAAATGCACGGGAATTTTTTAACATGGGTTCCTATGGAACATGTTCACATCAATGCCTTTTTGTTTCTCTGCATTTTTGGAAAGGGTCGGGGACTTTTTTTCATGCAAAATGCAGCGTTTTGCATGTAATGGATTTCAATGGACAAGCATCAAAAACGCAAGTGCACCGTTTTTGCAGCGTTTTTGATGCGTTTTTGGTGCGTTTTTGATGCGTTTTTGCCGTTTTTTTTTTTTTTTTTTTTTTTTTTTAATTTTTTTTTTTTTTTAATTTTTTTTAAGACTGTAAAAAAAAATGTAAAAAAAAAAAAAAGCAAAACGCAAATCGCGGCAAAAACGCGGCTCAAAAACGTGGCAAGCATGAAAAAAAAACCTCCAAAAACGCTCAAAAGCAACATGCATAGGTGTGAATCGAGCCTAAAGGTGCTTTTTGCTTTTTTTCAATACACGTTTTTGATCCATTGAAGTCTATGGAACCAAAAACCAGAAAAAAAATCCCTGGCCCTTTCGATAAAATGCACAGATGTGAACTACATCCATAGGAAACCATGTTAAATGGACTGCAGTGTGTTTCCGCAAAACTGAAAACGCACAAAAAAAAAATGCATAGGTGTGAACCAGGCCTTAGTCCTGGTGGCAGTCTTTCAATAAACCTGTTGGACGGATGTTGATGTGCAGCTAATTTTTCTCACTTGGTCTACATGTTCCCGGTTGTAAGCTGGAGCTAGCACCCAGCACTTCATTTTTGGTGGATTATTATACTCACCTGGACCAGCGATCTGTCTCAAAGAAAGGGTATATACAGGCTAGTACTCAAATGATTTAACTAGTCCCAAACCCTTGCCTTTTATATTGGCAATAGTTATACATTATTGCAGCAAAGAACACAAAAGTTCATAAATGCTTATATTTTTTTCTTTCCGCTGCTGCATTCTCCTTCTGTGTACTGCTTCCCTGAACTTCCAGAAGGGGAGTGTGCACTCACAACCACATTTTCAGTCCCTAGAACCTATTTGTCAGGATTACAATGCCCCAGCTCCCATTATGGTCTGTCTGGGTCCAAGGGCCACACAACAGGAACCTTTGGGCTGCTGGTTGGGACTCTTTGGATGATGATAAGTAGGCTTGTGCAATTCGTTACGTAACGAATCGAAATTCGGCCGAATTTTGCATCTTTCGGACATTCGGATGCACTTGAATGTCCGAATAAAAAAATAACGAATTTCGACTAATACTCAAAGTAAATCTTACAGTCCAATCAGCTGATTAATTTTGTGCTGGAGGTTGGATTACTGGCAAAGTGCATTCCTGAGAACTGAGTGAGAAGGGTGTTGTATTGTATTTGAGCAGAGGAGAAGAGATATTGTCATTGTGTGTGTTAATGGATTCAATAAACAAACGACTTTCCAAACTAGGAATCATTATCACGAATCAATATACATACATAAGTATATCGAATTTCAACGAATACGAACGAAATTATAGCGCATATAACGAATGAATTCGACATGATTCGAGATTCAATATAACGATTACCGACACTCTACAGAAATAACGAATTATCCGAAAACGTATGGATGTAACACAACTAATATAACAGAACGAAATGATGTATTTTACGAATGACAACGAACCAAAACTAAACAAAATTTTCAGTTGTGCACAAGTCTAAGATAAGAAAGCAAAGCTTTATTTTTCTTTGTAAATGTAATTTTTACTGCATAACATCCTACAGCAAGAATGCAAAAAATATGCACACAGCCCCCCCCCCCCTCCGCAAAAAAATAAATACCAGGCACTTTGAGTCTGGTATGGATTGTAAACCCTCACCACCAGGGGTTTCACACAAAGAAAGGAGTACAAAGAGAACAGGATTCAAGTATATGGTACAGCAGCCACATATCAGGAATATGAAATGTTGGCTTTACTTACTCTTTAAATACCTCCGTCTAGACAAATAACAGCGGGTGGTATGCGCCGTTGTTCTGGTCATATGATGGCGCCCCAGTCCAAAGTGTCACCGGGACACGGCACGACCCCGATCTTGGCTAAGAGCTGATGACCCGGTGTTCTGTCGAAAAGTGCCTGCGAATGCGCAGTACGGAATGGTACTCTAGCTGATTTCCCGATCAGCTGGCGTGACGTCACCATAGCGCATGCGCACATCATAGGAGGCATTTTTTCGACAGGAGATACCATTTGACGGGCACAATTGAAAGCTATGCAAACAGCGGAGGGAGACCTGTCAGTGCAGCCTATCACTGCAGGCTCATCAGAGCACATCAGTGAATGAAAAAAATTACTTATCTACAAAATTTTCTGACAGAAACTACACCAAAAAAAAAATTTTCAACATTTTCGGTCTTTTTTCATTTTTTTTTTTTTTTTTTTAGCAAAAGATAAAAAACCCAGCGATGATTAAATACCACCAAAAGAAAGATCTATTTGTGTGAAAAAAATGATAAAAATGTCATTTGGGTAAAGCGTTGCGTGAGAGAGCTGAAAGCTGAAAATTGGCCTGGGCAGGAAGGGGATAAAAGTGCCCGGTATTGAAGAGTTAAGTACGTCACAAAAAAAAAAGGTGTGGTGAGGTCCCTCCATATAAATCCATGCCAGCCCCACTATGACCCCCCCTGTGTATTGATGTCTGACTAACTGAAAACAATGCACTCTTCAAGAAGCTGAGGTTTGATCTGGACAGCTGTTTATCCAGTGGGCTGTGTGACTGTAATGAAAGAGACCGCCACTAGAGGGAGGATTTACAAATATGTACAGTGGGGCAAAAAAGTTTTTAGTCAGCCACCAATTGTGCAAGTTCTCCCACTTAAAAAGATGAGAGAGGCCTGTAATTGTCATCATAGGTATACCTCAACTATTAGAGACAAAATGTGGAAACAAATCCAGACAATCACATTGTCTGAATTTTGAAAGAATTGATTTGCAAATTATGGTGGAAAATAAGTATTTGGTCACCTACAAACAAGCAAGATTTCTGGCTCTCACAGACCTGTATCTTCTACTTGAAGAGGCTCCTCTGTCCTCCACTCATTACCTGTATTAATGGCACCTGTTTGAACTTGTTATCAGTATAAAAGACACCTGTCCACAACCCAAACTCCACTATGGTGAAGACCAAAGAGCTGTCAAAGGACACCAGAAACAAAATTGTAGACCTGCACCAGGCCCTTGATGCCCTTCTAGTTGCTTCTGATTGGCCCTCCGCTGTGGCCAATGGGGAGGGAAAACGAACAGACAGGAAAGCCTTTTCTTCCCCTGCTGCCGACATGAGTAGGGGAGGAGGGGGGGCGAGGGAGGAATATCGTCACAGCAGCCTGCAGCTCTCCCCACCGTGCGGACGCTCATGCCTGGAGGAGAAGAGCAGCTGCGGAACTGTCAGCGTGGCTCTGAGGCTGAGCTGTGTGTGAGAGAGACACACAGCTCAGCCCATGCACCCGCCAGAGATGACACAGGCATGACCACATGGCGGTAGGCGAGCGGCGGCCGCGGCCTGTGTTACCCATGTTCAGGCCGCGGACGCTGCTTACCTCCCGCTGTGCGGCCTTATCATCAACAGGCCAAGGAGCAGGCGGCCCCGGTCCACCGGGCAAATGCCCGGTCTGCCCTATGGCCAGTCCGGGCCTGATCACAAGTACAGTGAGCAAAAATCCCAGAACCACACGGGGGGACCTAGTGAATGACCTGCAGAGAGCTGGGACCAACGTAACAAAGGATACCATCAGTAACACACTACGCCACCAGGGACTCAGATCCTGCAGTGCCAGACGTGTCCCCCTGCTTAAGCCAGTACATGTCCGGGCCCGTCTGAGATTTGCTAGAGAGCATTTGGATGATCCAGAAGAGGATTGGGAGAATGTCATATGCTCAGATGAAACCAAAGTAGAACTGTTTGGTAGAAACACAACTCGTCGTGTTTGGAGGAGAGAGAATGCTGAGTTGCAACCAAAGAACACAATACCTACTGTGAAGCATGGGGGTGGCAACATCATGCTTTGGGGCTGTTTCTCTGCAAAGGGAACAGGACGACTGATCCATGTACATGAAAGAATAAATGGGGTCATGTATTGTGAGATTTTGAGTGCAAACCTCCTCCTATCAGCAAGAGCATTGAAGATGAAACGTGGCTCGGACTTTCAGCATGACAATGATCCCAAACACACCGCCCGGGCAACGAACGAGTGGCTTCGTAAGAAGCATTTCAAGGTCCTGGAGTGGCCTAGCCAGTCTCCAGATCTCAACCCCATAGAAAACCTTTGGAGGGAGTTGAAAGTCCGTGTTGCCCAGCGACAGCCCCAAAACATCACTGCTCTAGAGGGGATCTGCATGGAGGAATGGGCCAACATACCAACAACAGTGTGTGACAACCTTGTGAAGACTTATGCCGCGTACACATGGTTGGACTTTTCAGCTACAAAAGTTCCGACAGCCTGTCCGACAGACTTTCGACTGACTTTTGGCGGACTTTCAACAGACTTTCTAACGACCGGACTTGCCTACACACGATCACACAAAAGTCTGACGGATTCGTACGTGATGACGTACGACCGGACTAAAATAAGGAAGTTGATAGCCAGTAGCCAATAGCTGCCCTAGCGTGGGTTTTTGTCCGTCGGACTAGCATACAGACGAGCGGATTTCTGGGTCCGGTGGAGTTACGACGTAAAGATTTGAAGCATGTTCCAAATCTAAAGTCCGTCAGATTTGTGGCTGGAAAAGTCCGCTGAAAGTCCGGGGAAGCCCACACACGATCGGATTGTCCGCCGGACTTTTGTAGCCGAAAAGTCCGACCGTGTGTACGCGGCATTACAGAAAACGTTTGACCTCTGTCATTGCCAACAAAGGATATATAACAAAGTATTGAGATGAACTTTTGATATTGACCAAATACCGTATTTATCGGCGTATAACACGCACCGGCGTATAACACGCACCCCAAGTTTAGGAGGGAATTTTAAGGAAAAAAAAACTTTTAGGAGGGAAGTTGAAGGGAAAAAAACTTACATTTAAATGCCCATCATTGCAGCCTTCTCAGTGCAGCCATGTCAGTGCAGCCATGTCAGTGCAGCCTTGTCAGTGCAGCCTTCCCCAGTGTCCATTGCAGCCTTATCCCAGTGTAGCCTTATCCCAGTGCAGCCTTGCAGCTCGCAGTTTGAAAATTGCCTGCGATCCTGTGATCCCCTGCGATCCTGAGCTTCAAAATTGCCGACCGCGATTTGAAAATGGCGCCGCCGGCGCAGAAATACACAGAGCCGGTCCTCGGCTCTCCTCGGCGGCTCTCGTTCACTTTGGGCTCCACTCGTAGTCCCGCCCGGGATGGGCGTGACTGTGAGCGGAGCTATTCGAACCTAGCCGAGTACACTCGGCTAGGTTCGGGCGGCGCTCGAGTGAAGCCGAAAGTGGCCGAGAAGAGCCGAGGACTGTCTCTGTGTATTTAGGCGCCGGCGGCGCCATTTTCAAATCGCGGTCGGCGATTTCTTAGATCTGTCAGCTCAGGATCGCAGGGGATCGGCGTATAACACGCACCCGCGATTTTACCCTGATTTTAAGGGGAAAAAAGTGCGTGTTATACGCCGATAAATATGGTACTTATTTTCTATCATAATTTGCAAATAAATTCTTTCAAAAATCAGTCAATGTGATTGTCTGGATTTGTTTCCACATTTTGTCTCTCATAGTTGAGGTATACCTATGATGACAATTACAGGCCTCTCTCATCTTT
Organism: Lithobates septentrionalis; assembly: GCA_037952835.1. Taxonomy (NCBI): domain Eukaryota; kingdom Metazoa; phylum Chordata; class Amphibia; order Anura; family Ranidae; genus Lithobates; species Lithobates septentrionalis. The sequence goes on along the minus strand of JBBDGP010001814.1, from coordinate 213,468 downwards.
TTAAGTAGGAGAACTTGCACAATTGGTGGCTGACTAAATATTTTTTTGCCCCACTGTATATGCTGTGCAATAATGGAAATATGGTACAGCAGCCTGTAAGAATAAAGTTATATGAATAAAAACATTCTTTTAAGGTACATATAGTTTACATTTAATGAGGTTCTGGGAAAGACATGTAGATTTTCATTTTCTCATGCCTCGTAATAAGAGAAGTTTCATACTTTGGAATCCCATCCTGTAGCGTGATCATCTGCTGACAGCAGAACTAGTGTTCAGGCATCTGGCTGTAAATTAATCTGGGAGAAACAACAAAAGATAAACCATCAAGTGTACAACAACAACAAAAAAAATTAAGACCAATTTAACCCGGCCATAGTTTTGGTGTTCCAGCTAGTTCTTGAAAATGGGTCATTGGCAACCGCAGCCTGGGGAATTACATGTAAATTATAGGCTGCTCTATGTAAAAGGTTTTCGCAACATCGTGACTTAGTGTGTAAGTGTTTCAGAAGATTATTAACAAAGGAGCTATTTCAAATAGGTCTGTATAATGTGCTTGTAGGGGTGGAGGGGATTTTCGACAAATACAATTTACGTTCTGTCCAGAAATACCATAGGAGAAATCGACTAATCTTAAAGCCCACTTATGCCTAAAATGGCAGCTAATGTACAGAAAAAGATTGCACGGCTGATATACGCTATGTTGTCAAAAGTATTGGGACGCCTGCCTTTACACACACAGGAACTTTAATGGCATCCCAGTCTTAGTCCGTAGGGTTCAATATTGAGTTGGCCCAACCTTTGCAGCTATAACAGCTTCAACTCTTCTGGGAAGGCTGTCCACAAGGTTTAGGAGTGTGTCTATGGGAATGTTTGACCATTCTTCCAGAAGTGCATTTGTGAGGTCAGGCACTGATGTTGGACGAGAAGGCCTGGCTTGCAGTCTCCGCTCTAATCAGTGGCGGCTGGTGCTAAAATAAAAATGTGGAGGGTGCAAACAAACCTCTTCAGGTCCACACTCACCAGAGGACGCCTTGCGTTCCACGGGACGAGAAGCTGGAAACCAGAAGTGACGCAATGGCGAATATTGATTTGCTAAAATCAAAAGTGGGAGGGCTTGGGGAGCAGTACTCTGTGCCTGAGGACAACCTGAAACAATCCGATTAGAGCCTCAGCCTCAAATCAGATGCTTTTCAAAAATTTACGGACCTGATAGACACCCATTAGTCCGGCGCCCTGCACAGTGCACACACATATGAATGATTTATTTTTTAATAAATGATAATATGAATAACAGTTTTTAACATGTTAAAATAGCTTAGCAAACTAACTTTGGGATCTTTGGGGGGGGGGGGGGGAGCAGCGGTGGCACTCCTGCGCCCCTTATGGACCGGCCACCACTGGCTCTAATTCATCCCAAAGGTGTTCTATCGGGTTGAGGTCAGGACTGTGCAGGTCAGTCAAGTTCCTCCACCCCAAACTCGCTCATCCATGTCTTTATGGACCTTGCTTTGTGCACTGGTCCAAATCATTTGGTGGAAGGGGGATTATGGTGTGGGGTTGTTTTTCAGGGGTTGGGATTGGCCCCTCAGTTCCCGTGAACAGAACTTTTAAAGTGGTTGTAAACCTACTTTAAAAAAAAAAAAAAAAAACTAACACCTGCAAGACAAAGGTATAATGAGCTAGTTTGCATAGAATACTAGCTCATTATGTAATACTCACCTGAGATCGAAGCCCTCGCTGCGGTGCCCATACACAGCACCAGCCGGCGACATCACTCCAGTGAAGGGAACTCTTAAGGTGTCAGCATACCAAGACATTTTGGACAATTTCATGCTCCCAACTTTGTGGGAACAGTTTGGGGATGGCCCCTTCCTGTTCCAACATGACTGAGCTCAGGGGAGGACTGGCAGCCTTAGGCCTGGGGGGCAAATCCAGTCAAGTGGCCCATTGAACCACCAACCCACTTGCCAGCAGCCAGCAGAACCCACAGGCCATGGCCAACAGGACCCATAGGCCATGGACAGCAGGACCCACAGGCTATGGCCAGCTCCCAGCAGGGCCTACAGGCCAGCAGGTCACACAGGCCATGGCCAGCAGGACCCACAGGCTGGCCTGCACAGAGTCCTGACCTCAACCCTATAGAACACCTTTGGGATGAACTAGAGTTAAGATTGCGAGCCAGGCCTTCTTGTTCAACATCCGTGCCTGACCTCACAAATGCGCTTCTGGAAGAATGGTCAAACATTCCCATAGACACACTCCTAAACCTTGTGGACAGCCTTCCCAGAAGAGTTGAAGCTGAGAAAGGTGGGCCAGCTCAATATTGAACCCTATGGACTAAGACTGGGATGCCATTAAATTCACGTGCATGTAAAGGCAGGCATCCCAATACTTTTGACAATATAGTGTACACCAAGGACCCTAAAGCAGCCCATAGATAATTCAGTTTTGTTTGTTCAACCAGAGGGCTGAAAAAAACGAAAAAAACAAAACAAAAGACACTATTCCCCATCCACACATTGAAGGTAGATGGGGAATCATTCCCGCTGAGCTATTGTATTCTGACAATGGGGGTACTTAGGCTGGCCATACATTATACATCTTTCTTATTCAATTTCCTTTAGATTTACCTTTACCTATGCAGTGCAAGCTCCTGATTGCATACAAATTGAAAGTGTTTAGGCTTCACTTCATATATGGTTTTGGTAAATCTAAAGGAAAATTATACAAGAAAATTGTATAATTCATTGTCCCCATACATAAATTGGAATTCGTCTGGTCCCTGCTGAACCGGCTGAATTTTGAGCCATGTATGGCAGCCTTTTGATTCAAGGAAAAATACACATGACTTATAGTGAGACAATATTTGCTCATCCCAGAGCTCAGCCTTAAGTGAATTGATGTGTTGGCATGTTGTATTGTGTCACATGAAAACAAAGTTGCTCTATAAAACAGTTAATTTTATTTTTAGGTGGCATTGTGTCCCCTGTTTGCTCTGTGCATTTAAACTGATGGAATTAGCAAAAACAGAATGGTATAGTTGCAAACATACAGGATCTTTAGGAACAATCCTCTGGCAGGGAGGGAACATCCTGCAGCAAGTCAAACAAATAAACCTTTCTTAATGGAACAATGAACAAGAAGACCCCCAGCTGGGAGACACAACAAAACTTCTTCCCTGGGAGGGCAGCCAAGTCAGCCACTAGGGAACAGCCATAGGAAATAACAGGGGTTGTAATGGTATAAAACGCCCACTAGATGGCGGAGGAGAGCACAGACATTCCTATGCAGTAGGAAGCAAAGTCCAAGCTGCGATCTAATTGTCGGGTATTTAGTTCACCAGCTCAGTGCAGTCAGCTGGCAGTATACAGATTGTAAACATGGCCGGGCGGCCCAAGCTCAGAGGCAAGAAAAAAAAGAAGTATAGAAAACTGCAGCAGGACAAGGAGCAGATCCTACTGCAGGAGGAGCAGGAGGTGACCCAGAAAGAGGTTGACAGCAGCCAGCAGGAGCCCCCAGGGCAGGCAGAGCAGAGCAAAGACAAGAAAAGCAAGAAAAAGAAGAAGAAGGAAAAGAGCAGCAAGAAAGTGCACCTGTCCCCCATCCCAGACAGGTATGACCCCCTGGAGGAGACAGCAGAGGAGACAGAGAGCAAGGAGGACAAGAAGTACAAGAGGAAGCAGAAAGTCAAAAAGTATGCCAAGGTGAGCAAAAAGTATGCCAAGGTGAGCAAAAAGTATGCCATGGTGAGCAAAAAGTATGCCAAGGTGAGCAAAAAGTATGCCAAGGTGAGCAAAAAGTATGCCATGGTGAGCAAAAAGTATGCCAAGGTGAGCAAAAAGTATGCCATGGTGAGCAGGGAGTGGGAAGGGCAGGGGTGGCAGGGTATTCCAGGAACAGTTACCCAGGGTCTCAAGGTTTGTACACAGAAATATGCATCCTTGTTTTCCAAAAATAGCCATCTGGTCCATAAATCACCCAATAAGGTATTATTATTATACAGGATTTATATAGCTGCAACAGTTTGCGCAGCACTTTACAACATTGGGGAAGACAGTACAATTATAATACATATCAATACAGGAGGGATTAGAGGACCCTGCTCGTTAGAGCTTACAATTACACATATAACATTAAGTGAGCCATAACTGGTAACCTTTCTCAACCCTTCTTCTCCAGAGGAAACATTGAAATAATTATCAGATGTTGGAGAACACTTACTAAAACCAATTCATTGGAGGTCAGAGGTAAAATGCCCTCATTTACAGTGATATTCAGAATCCCCCCATCCCTTAGAGATAGCCAAAAAGAACATTGGTGCCATACCACTGACTCTGCCAAGTGGCCTTGGCCCAGGAACAATGCAGGTACAATTAAATGAGAGGTCAATTAGCCACAGCTCAAAGAACTTCAAGCAATACCTAGGTTTCCATGGAACCCTGGTTGAGAATGGCTGGGTGATTAGTGATTTCTGATGTTCCAGATGGATTTTATGTTGCAAGCTTCAATCTTTTGGCACAGTAGCAGCAGAGTAAATCTTTTTTTTTCTTCATACACTATATTGTCAAAAGTATTGGGATGCCTGCCTTTACACGCACATGAACTTTAATGGCATCCCAGTCTTAGTCCGTAGGGTTCAATATTGCGTTGGTCCACCCTTTAGAGCTATAACAGCTTCAACTCTTCTGGGAAGGCTGTCCACAAGGTTTAGGAGGGCGTCTATGGGAATGTTTGATCATTCTTACAGAAGCGCATTTGTGAGGTCAGGCACTGATGTTGGACGAGAAGTCCTGGCTCGCAGTCTCCGCTCTAATTTATCCCAAAGGTGTTCTATCGGGTTGAGGTTCGGACTCTGTGCAGGCCAAGTTCCTCCACCCCAAACTCGCTTGTCCATGTTTCTAAAAGAAAAGGGGGTCTATGGGACTTTATCTGAGGAGATGACGTTGTCATCAACCTCCATCACTATTATTGTGTACACAAGAGAACAGGGAGGCGGGACTTTAAATGAAGTATGCGGAGGGTCAAGTGTTGTGTGGCATTATACTTGACATATTTATAATACATGTAAAAAAGTAGGACATTAGTCTCATAATTCATATTCGATAGAAAATTGATATACTACACATATAATTGACATATCTATACTATATAGTATACTATATAGTATAGATATGTCAATTATATGTGTAGTATATTAATTTTCTATCGAATATGAATTATGAGATTAATGTCCTACTCCTTGACATATATTATAGATATGTCAAGTATAATGCCACACAGCACTTGACCCTCCTCATACTTCATTTAAAGTCCCGCCTCCCTGTTCTCTTTTCTCTCGTTCATCCATGTCTTTATGGACCTTGCTTTGTGCACTGGTGCGCAGTCATGTTGGAGCAGGAAGGAGCCGTCCCCAAACTATTCCCACAAAGATGGGAGCATAAAATTGTCCAAAATGTCTTGGTATGCTGACACCTTAAAGTGGTTGTAAACCCTTACAGACCACTTTGTGCTACAGGTAAGCCTATAATAAGGCTTACCTGTACCTACCCAGGATATCTCCTAAACCTGCACGGTTTAGGAGATATCCCCTGTATTTGCATGTGCCGACGCCATAGGCACGTGCGCACTGACACAAACTGAAGCAATGGCACGTATGTGCCATTGCTTCAGTGAGTGTGCCGTTACCGCGCGCATGCGCGGGAGTGACGCTCGTACACAGCACCGGCCGGCGACATCACGCCCGGGGGTTACTTCTGGGTATCGTGGCTCCGGCGTTGTGATTGGCCGGAGCCGCGATACCCGGAAGTAACCCCCGGGAGTGATGACGCCGGCCGGTGCTGTGTACGGGCACCGCAGCGAGGGCTTCGATCTCAGGTGAGTATTACATAATGAGCTAGTATTCTATGCAAACTAGCTCATTATACCTTTGTCTTGCAGGTGTTAGTTTTTTGTTTTTTTTAAAAGTAGGTTTACAACCACTTTAAGAGTTCTCTTCACTGGAACTGAGGGGCCAATCCCAACCCCTGAAAAACAACCCCACACCATAATCCCCCCTCCCCCAAATGATATGCACCAGCGCACAAAGCAAAGTCCATAAAGACATGGATGAGCGAGTTTGGGGTGGAGGAACTTGACTGGCCTGCACAGAGTCCTGACCTCAACCTGATAGAACACCTTTGGGATGAATTAGAGCATAGACTGCGAGCCAGGCCTTCTCGTCCAACATCAGTGCCTATCCTCACAAATGTGCTTCTGGATAAATGGTCAAACATTCCCATAGACACACTCCTAAGCCTAGTGAAAAGCCTTCCCAGAAAAGTGGAAGCTGTTATAGCTGCAAAGGGTGGGCCAATGCAATTTTTAACCCTACAGACCAAGACTGGAATGCCATTAATGTTCATGTACGTGTAAAGGCAGGTGTCCCAATACTTTTGACAATATAGTCTATATGATATTTCACTTTTTACTCACTGCTGTTTTGGAATCAGATTGATTGATTTCAGTGTGCTGCAAATGAGATGACTGCTAAGAATTCCACCCCAGCAACCCTAGAAATGTGAAATTAACCTTAGGAAGCATCTCCAAAGAACAAAGTGACCATGCTCTGATAATGTCACTTCCAAGTAAAACATTTATTAATCCAGTACAGCTGGCATTGACATCCCTGCCTACAGACCACCCCTCTGATATGTTTCACCCACGACACAACCTTGAAATGCGTTAGTAGGATAGTCTGTAGATGGGGCTGTCAATGTTTGCTGGATTGGCTCAATGGAAATCTTGGAAGTGATGTTATCAGAGCACGGCCACTTTATTCTTTGGAAGTACTTTCTATGCTTTGTTTTGAAAGTTTGGTGAAACTTGGAGACAGTTGCATGGGGCATGGATGGGCTCCCAGGGCAGCACCAGAACTCCAGAACTGGAAGGAGTCTGAGGGCTCAGAGCAGCGGCAGCTGTATTTTTTTCAACCAACCTTGGAAAGTACCGGTATTATTTCTGGAGGTAAGGATTCATGTTGGAAAACGCTCGGAGCCGAGGCAAGCTGACTTTATGAATCCACCATCTCCTCTCAAGCTGTTGTTAGTTGGCCTGGGGAAGGAGGGAGGGGGTCAGGTCGAATCTCATAACTGTTGGATTATACCCCCAAATCTGCTATGTGAAGTCCTCAGCTAGTTTTAGATCTGCTATTAATAACGGGATAAGTTGGCACCTCCGAGCACCACATCACGTCATAGCAGTTTATTACACTCATTAAGCCACATTGGTTCATAGTCTAAAGTCAACTAGTTGTGTCATTAGGATTACACAATATTTGCTGTGCTGAGATCACTGAGATCTGTTGTTATGTTTTATTTATGTTAGGCACTTTCTACATTGCACCAATCACAGATCTGTTATAGGCTAATTAGTTCATTTGATTTTTTTTCTATATGAGGTCTAATTAAAGTGTACAGTATCTAAACTCCCCAACAATGATGTAATATATTGTAGCTTACCAATCCTTGGATGTGGTGGCTGCATTTGTTTTCCTTTTTTTCAGGCTTTTTTCTTCTTTTATTGTCAGCTGGTGTTTCCGCTAGAAACACACTTCCTGTCCTAGGGGACAAGGCTCCCTCGCTGCACTCTGTGGGGAAGCAATGTTGTCACCCTAGGCTGCTCTCCTGATTTGGACTACAGACATCTTCTCCTCTCCTCACATTCTTTACTTAAAGAGGAGCTCTAGGCCCCTTCTGAAAAAAATAAAATTAGCAGCTACAAATACTGTAGCTGGTGACTTTAAATATTAGGACACTTACCTGTCCATGGATCCAGCGGTGTCCTTACCCAAGCCAATTTTTCAGTAGGCTGCCGCCGCCATTTCCACTAAGGCAAACCGGCAGTGAAGCCTTGCGGCTTCACAGTCGGTCCCCTACTGCGCATGCACAAAGCATGCTGCGTTTTGTGAATGGCCTGGCAACGGCGGAAGGAGGAAAGGGGGCCAAACTTCCGGCTGACTTTGCCACAGCAAAATCAGCCAGAACAGGGAGCGGGTACCTGTCAAAACCAATTACACGCCCCCCCACTGAATGGTGCCAAATATGGAAGGGGGGAGGAGGCAAACAAGCTGAGTTGCCCCTTTAAACTGGCCATAGGTTGATCAAATCTTGGCCAGTTCAGGGCGGACCAGCCAAGATTTTATTCATCTATGGGCGTGCTCACTGTACCTATCGGTCCACCTGGGTACAACCAGCATGTTAGTTTTTTAGCATTGCATTTATTGTCAGTGGCTGTATCTGCTAGCAATAATCACTGTGTTCTCCCTACAGTATGTAAAAATGCTCTGGCCAGTTCTGTGGGCATTATGACACCAACTAATAAAAGCTAAGCTCCGTCCAATGCGCTTCGTCAGAGATGCCATTGTCAGGGGTAGTATATTACATTTTTCTTCTTGTGTTTAGATACACCAGACACCAGCTTAACATTTTTTTTAAATATGACTTGCCCTGCAGTTTCTCACTACAATACTCACCTCCTCCCCAGCGCTCACAGATTCACTGCTCTGAGATCTAGCGGTGGTCCCCAGGTTGAATGATCATATTTAACAGACTTCCTGTGAAGCCCAGGGTGTCAAGGATCCTCCCCCCAAGGGTGCATCTTAAAACCTCCCTGGACTACTAGGGAGTAATACTGGAACCAGGGGCGGACTGACCATTGAGCCACTCGGGCACTGCCCGAGGGCCCTGGGCCACTAGGGGGCCCCATCAGGGTTGCCAGCCTCAGTAAAACCAGGGGCAGTATGTATAAATCTGTGGGTTTTTTTTACATCTGTCTGTGTATACTGTGTGTACATGTATGTGTATATTGTGTGATTGTATACTGTGTGTGTGTATACTGTGTGGCCCCATAATTTCTGATTGCCTGGGGGCCCCATAATCTCCTATTGCCCGGGGGCCCCATGAGTTATCAGTCCGCCCCTGACTGGAACATCACTACTTAAGCCCATGCTCTGCAGTATTCTGGACTCACCACTAGAGGAAAAAGAATAGGACCCATAATGTCACACCAAAGATTACTGGAGTTTAATTTTAGCAAAAAAATTACAATCCACAAACTTTACACTAAATTATATATATATATACATACACACACACACAAAAACACACACTACTTGTTTACTTGTTCCAGGTCAGTGACAAAGAAACTATTAAAGCCAGAGGATGATCATTACAGCCAAGCTAGTAGTAGTACACTCAGACATTCAGATTGAGAGATTAGCAATGACAGCCTGGTATATCTCTGCAGTTTTTTTTCACACTGTGCAATGCAGAATGTCACAGAACAAGCCTAACCACACTTTGTGCTGGGTTGACCTGAGTAGGTAATCATGATCTACAGCCATGCTGAGGGTTAAATCAACACTAACAAGCCTGTATAGGAGAGTAGGAGCTCCTAATTCACATGAGAAATGCAGCATAGGCATGCCATCGTCCTGAAATGACAGTGTATGCTTCGGCAGTCCTGAAGTACAGGTACATGTACAGGCAGGGTGGATTTGATTTAAATCTACTCAATTTAAATCACTAGTAAAAAGGATTGATTTAAATCAACTCGATTTAAATCATAATTTTTAAAGAGCAACTGTCATCTCTGTCCCGCAGCAGCTCCTCCTCTGACCCGCTGTTGACACTCAGACAGTCCCATTCACTTTAATAGGACGGCTGGTGATGTGACAGTGACACAACCAGGTGAGGGTCGTGGTGGCAGCAGGGGAGTGGATGCCCGCCAACAGGCGCTGCCATGATGGATCTGAAATGACAGGTGCTCTTTAAATGTAAGGACTTATTCTTGCTGATGTTAGAATCTTTAATATTTGCAAACAAAATTAAGGTTTCCTATTTAGAATAATAAGCTCTCAGCTTAGTAAAACAACGATATCAGAACCGATTCAATCATACAGTTTGTAGTGTACATAGATTTGCAAAACAATGGGATAAAGGAATATTCCTGAACTTTGTTTTATCTCATGGTTACTGTGAAATTGTGTGAATGCATCAATGCAGTGCATGTTATATCAGCTTGTGGATTCATTTAATGAGTTTACCAAAAATATAAACATTGCAGAATATACGGTCTCATGCTACAGAACTAAGCTCTATTTCATGCTGAATAAATTAAATTATTATTGTATCTTAAATATAAAACTATCTTTATATTTTTACTCCAAAAGCATTTTATTAAAATAATTTTGATTAAAAAAAAAATGATTTAAATAAAAAAGAATCAGATATTTTTTTAAAAATCATCGATTTATATCCACCCTGTGTACAGGTAACACTGCTGACAGTCATGTGATACACACTTCCTGTGTCTGAGACATCAGCATATTCAGATGACAATCGTTCTGCCTATGGGACTGCACAGAAATTAGCTCATTTTCAAAAACTGGTTTAGGTGAAGGTTTTTAAAATGTACTTTTCAGGAGAGTACAAGCAGAAGATATTTAAATTATATATATATATATATATATATATATATATATATATATATATATATATATATATATATATATATATATATATATATATATATATATATATATATATATATATATACACATAGTTTTTTTTTTTTTTTACTGTTTTATATTTTTTGCCATAGATACAATTTCTGTTATACAGATAAATAAGTCAAGTATATGTTAAGCCCTTTTTTTTTTTAGTGTAGCACCCTCTACCTTAGGTAGGATGTGTTAGAGGTAGTGTTTTCTTTTTTACAGTCAGTGCAGGTAAATTTAGGCAGGCCTAGCTGTGAGCTAGGCGGCCTGTTTGTTTTTGATCTGGGGGCTGGGAGTGGTTTTGAGAGTAGCAGTAGGTGACTGACATGCACTTTATCTCTCTGGCACCTCCTCTGTTTCTAGAGGGTTTTGCAAAAAAGGCAGGGCAGAGGATTGGAGTGGCATGGAGTGTATCTGGGAGCCCTTACCAATCCCCAACTAGGATTGGCAGGGGGCAGGCCTCCTATATATACTCATGGTCAGCCTGTTGGAGAGGAGTTGTCGGGTGGAAGAACTGAGCGATGGAGTGTTAGGCTGTCCTGGCCTTTGAGGGAGCCCCCTTTCTGGGGGGGGGGGTGACCTTGGACCTGGAGCTTGGGAGCTGGGAAGGAACCCCTTCATACTACCCTATCTCAGGCTGTCTTGAACAGGAGCAGGAGGAGGACAGCAGGGAGCACTGCCAGGAAAGTCATTCAGGAGGGATCCATTCCGGGTTCGGTGAGTGACAGGCACAGTGTGGAGATCTAGGAGATACATGTCAGGGGTGGATGTGAAGCCAAACACATCAAAAAAGCATATTGAAGCGGTAGGCACTTAAATGTGTGTTAAATTCAAATCAAGTGTAATTGAGCCCTAACAGTTTAGGCTTTATATTTAAAGTGTAAGTTCACCTTTAGTCCCTGTTCACACTAAGGTGACCTGTCAGGCGATTTAAGCGCCTGACAAGTCGTGCTCCATGCAGTGCAATGGAACCGTTCTAATCAGAGTGACTCAAGTCACTCCGACTTAGAAAAAGGTTCCTGTACTATGTGGAGGTGACCTCAGAGCGGCTTGCATTGACTTCTGACCAGAATAAGTTTCAAGTCGTGCTGTACGGGGCGGCTTTAGAGTTGCGCGACTTTGAAGCCGCCTCAGTGGGAACCGGCACTTACAGCGATCCCCTGCTGTCAGACACCAAAAAGCCGATTCACCGGTCCAGGGATTTGAAGACCCTGCAGCTTAATCTCGTGTCTATATTGCTTGGCCAGTACGGACTACATGGATCTTAATTGGTCAGCAGCATCACATGCACGGTGCTGGCCAATCAGATGCTGTCTAGCCCGTACTGTCAGCACTGCGAGGAAAGGAGAGAAAGCCACCGGGATTTCAAATCCCCAGTCTGGTAGAGCCGGGACCAGGGGGGAATGAGGAGGGGGTCCAGTGTAAGGCTTGATTCACACCTATGCAATCTGATTTTGGTCGTTTCTGCAGTGGTTTTTGCTGTGCGTTTTGCATTTTTGCACACGTGATTTTACCATGATTTTGCCACGATTTGCTTTTTTTATGCTTATTTTTTTAGCCAGTTTGTTGTTGACAGATTTTAAAATTCGAATCACTGTAAAATCACGGCAAAAAGGCACTACATGCTTTTCTGTAGCTTCTTCATTAAAGTCTATTGAACCACAAAAAGCAAAAAAAAAGCAACGTTTTGCGTTTAAAAAAAGTCCCTGATGCTTTCCAAAAACGCAGTGACTGAAAAAAGCATAGATGTGAATATGTCCCATAGGAAATCATGTTAAATGCACTGTAAAGCATTTGTGCAAAAAATGCATAGGTGTGAACCGAGCCTAAGGTCACAGTACAGATTTTCTGTAAAGATGAACTTACACTTTAAAGTGTATGTCAAGCCAAAAACTCAAAAAAACATTTTTATTTTGTTTTGGCCTTGTTCACACGGCCATACAACAGTGTACGCCCGTGCAAAGGCCATAGTAATAGCTTTATCTGACAACTCATTTACGTCTCTGGATATCTACATGCGTTGTATAATGTCAGCTGGCAATTATTTAAAGTGGTTGTAAAGTCAGAAGGTTTTTTATCTAAATGCATTCTATGCATTAAGATAAAAAGCCTTCTGTGTGCAGCACCCCCCTTAGCCCCCAATACTTACCTGAGCCGTCTAGATCCAGCGATGTTCCACAAGAGACTCAGTTGCCTAGGACTCTTCCACCTCATTGGCTGAGACAGCAGCGAAGTGCCATTAGCTCCCGCTGCTGTCAATCAGACTCAATGAGCCAATGAGGAGAGAGAGGAAGCGGGGCCAGGCCACAGCTCTATGTCTGAATGGACACAGGGGGCTGTGACTCAGCTCGGGGGCCCCCATAGCAAGCTGCTTGCTGTGGGGAGCACTCAACAGGAGGGAGGGGCCAGGTGCACAGAAGAGGGACCCGAGAAGAGGAGGATCTGGGCTGTTCTGTGCAAATCCACTGCAGCAGAGCAGGTAAGTATAACGTGTTTATTATTTTTACCAGAAACTGTGTCACTTAAAATGATCAAATTTCATATTTCTAGTTGAAAATTTTCGGTTATGTAGATTTGTTCTGTGTAAATAAGTTGAGATAGCTAAGAATCATATCCTTATTTCACTTCTGGATCTAGAGGGGTGCTGGGGTAGGCTGTGCCCCCCCCAGATTTTGGTCTTGCCCCCCCCCCCCCCCCCCAACACCAGTGGCATAAGGCACTGAAGTCCAGCCCCACTACCATGGTGCACATAACCACAGGGATAAATTGAAAGTGTGTTGATACTTTGCACCCCCATATCAGACCGGTTGTTAAATTAAATCACAGTCACAATATGAAAAAAATCACTACGGGTGCCCATTATGTTAAAAAAAAAATGAAAAAGTTTTGGGCTTTAAGTAGAAAAGCATTGGAAAATTGGTCTGGTTTTTATTGCTGTCTGTGTCCCCACAGAAGAGATTTCCCCTCACTTACTGTTTATCTGACCCCTGTCAACAGAACAGGAAGTGAGGGGAAATCTTGCAAATGCTAACAAAGGCAGCAGTGAAAAACACCTGACAGAGATCGTAACCCTTTCCTACTGTATCCAAACAAAAAACTACATTTTAACTAAAATTGGCTTTTAGGTTAACTTTTTTTTCCATGGTAGGTGAGGAAATGTACGTCAGTGTCACAGGGTGGTAAGTGGGAACAATGCCTCCCAGATGCCCCTCAGTGCCCCAGTACCAGTAGTGTTGTGTTTTTGGAATAGTGAAATAAATTATGCTTTACAGAACAGCTTTAATGTCTGATTGAGAACAGAGGTGTGTATTAACACTGAGCAGTCCCTGATAGTATTGTTACTTGTATTGTTGTATTGTAGAGTATTGTTTATTGTATTGTTACTGGTAACAACCGGTAATAACCAGTAACAATACTGTAACAGGTTCTGGCAGTATTTTGTAATATACTGTATCAGCAGTCTCTGACACTCCCTCGTAACACAACCAATAAGGCTTCATTCACATTTACGCGACTCCAAAGTCGCATGATTTCCAGTGCGACTTTGGAGCGCAACTTTTATGCACTTTTTGAGTGCGACTTTGATCCGACTTTACACTCTATGTACCCAGATTGCAAGCAATTGTGCTGCAAGTTTGAAAATGACTTGCTAAGCTACTGCTAGACTTGCCAACCTTCACAAGTTTGTTGCACAATTGCAGTCCGCAAGTCTACATTGCAAGACTCCTGATCAACTTTCTTTGCAAACATTCTGCAAGTCTGCTGCAAGTTCTGGTTCAGTTATGTTGTGGAATAGTCATCGCACCACAGGGGGCACTGTGGCTGAATTTTCATGCTGTAGACTTACAGAGCTCTTGCTGTAGACTCACCACTTGCAACTTTGCTCTTGCTAAAGACTTGCCACACACATTTGTTACAATTTGGAAAAAAAGTGTCAACTAGAACTTCTGCTTCAAGTGCTCTGCAAGTGTACAACTTACCAGTAAAAATGTGCAGCACGTTAACAGACTTACAATTCAACACTGCCACAAATTTGTGGCAAGTTATCCTTGCTATCTGGGTACTTAAAGTGATACTAAAGTCTCTTTTTTTTGTAAAAATAACAAACATATTATACTTACCTGCTCTGTGCAGTGGTTTTGCACAGAGCAGCCTGGATCCTCCTCTTCTCTTGTCCCTCTTCGGCCCTTCTCGCCCCTCCCTCCTGCCGAGTGCCCCCACAGCAAGCAGCTTGCTATGGGGGCACCCGAGCCGAGCTGCAGCTCCATGTGTCCATTCAGACACAGAGCCATGGCCTGGACACACCCCCTCCCTCTCCTCATTGGCTTGGTGACTTTGATTGACAGCAGCAGGAGCCGATGGCGCTCTGCTGCTGTCTCAGCCAATAAGGAGGGAGAGTCCTGGCCAGCCGAGTCTCTAGTGCAGGGATATGCAATTAGCGGACGTCCAGCTTTTGCAAAACTACAAGTCCCATCATGCCTCTGCCTCTGGGCGTCATGCTTGTGGCTGTCAGAGTCTTGCTATGCCTCATGGGACTTGTAGTTCTGCAACAGCTGGAGGTCCGCTAATTGCATATCCCTGCTCTAGTGCAACATCGCTGGATTGAGATGGGGCTCAGGTAAATATTAGGGCGGTTGCTGCATACAGAAGGTTTTTTATCTTAATACAAAGAATGCATTAAGATAAGAAAACTTCTACCTTTAGAACCACTTTAAGTCGCACCAAAAGTTGCATCAAAGTAGTGGAGGCACCTTTTCACTTTAAGTCACATCGATCTGAATAGGTGCCATTGAAAACAATGGGCTGTGACTTTGTGTCCAAAGTAGCATGACAAGTCGCACTAGTGTGAATGGAGCCTAACAGAGGAAATGTAAAATGTTTGTAATCAGAAAAAAAAATCCTAAAATTGTTTGTTTTTTCATTTTTGTGCTAAGAATTACTTGTTGCAAACAAACCAAATAAATTTAACCATGCCCACTAACAGTAAGCTGCCACTTTCACCATAGTGTGCTGGTGGGCCCGGTTACTCCAGTAGGACACTGCCAGTGATTACATTACAAGGGGACTATCAAGACAGGAGAACATCAGGTGCAATGTATGGCCAAAACTCTGCCTACCCCCAGCCCCACCTCTGCTGACATTATCAATCATGCCTTTATGGAGGAAGTAAAGTCCCATGCATATATTGTACCTATGGGTAAGCTTATAATAAGGCTTACCTATAGGTACTGTAAATATCTCCTAAACATGCACCGTTTAGGAGATATTTACGGTATATGCAGCTGATTACGTCATCGACGCATGCTCTCTGAAGGAACGGCCACCTGTGCCGTTTCTTCAGAGCCCTGTGCCGTGACCGGCGGCTCCCGCGCGCTTGCATGGGAGTGACGTCACGCGACTCCAGCCAGTCACACAGCCAGAGTCCGCAGACCTGGAAGGAAGGCGGCGAAGATAATTGGGGCCTCCAGCGGGGACAACAAGGGCTTCATTTGCAGGTAAGTTTAACATAATGTGCTAGTATTTGATGCATACTAGCACATTATGTCTTTTACTTTTGCAAGTCAGAAAAAGAAAAAAAAAACAGACTTTATTTCCTCTTTAACTGCCACTCTCTTCATCCTGCTACCTAAACCAGTAGTTGTCAACTTACAAGGGACAGAGGGCCCTAACTGTGGCCCATGGTGTCACCAAGGGGCTGTACATAATATACAGTATATGTAATGCTATAGAAGTTGTTCAGAGACTGCAGACTTATATAAAATAAGAATACATCTAAAGACTCCAGGCATGTTACAAGTATGATTGGAGATGCTGCAAGAGACAATCATAGACTGGGGACTTGCTGCAGGAGCTAGTCATAGACTAGGGCTGTGGTCTCCAGACTTTCTAAACAAAGGGCCAGTTTACTGTCCTTCAGACTTTAGAAAGGCCAGACTGTGGCCATTAGAAGTAGAAACTACCCTGGCGTTAGTGGGAGTAAACAGTGCATTTTTGGCATTAGGGAGAGGAATAGTGCCCATCATTGGGTGTCAGTGGGAGGAATAGTGCCCCATTCTTGGTGTCAGTAGGAGGAATAGTGCCCCATCATTGGTATCAGTGGTAGGAATAGTGCCCCATCATTGGTGTCAGTGGTAGGAATAGTGCCCCATCATTGGTGTCAGTGGGAGGAATAGTGCCCCATCATTGGTGTCAATGAGAGAAAGAGTGACCTGTTGATGTCAGTAACAAGAATTATGCCCCATCGGTGGTGTCAATGAGAGGTATAGGGTGCATCAGTGGGAAGAAAGGTGCCCCAAGAGCCAAATAAAGGAAAGCAAAGGGCCACAGTTTGGAGACCACTGGACCAGGGACACATCACATGAGACTGCTAGAGATCACTGCCATTACAGCCCCTTTAAAAAGTCAATACTCTAAGTGGTGACTGCTGGGGTCAAAGGGCCACATGGCAAGCACCAAGGGATTCATTTGGGGCGAAGGTTAGGCACCAGGGCTACATAATAGTTTCCAACAATATGGGAGAATTCCCCCAGGGTTTTTTTTTTAGCAGCAAGGTTAGTAATTTCAAAGAATTAAATTGTTAAAAATTGATTCTTTTTTAGAAAATTAACATATCATAGACACATAGCAGTTAAAATATGAGCTCTGGTAAGGAGATGTGATACCATTCCAAAATACAAGAAATGCAAACACAAAATTATACACAGCATCACATATCAAAATGTCTGTTGTATAAAGTTACTGACGCGTTTTGACCCATACGGTCAAGGTCTTCTTCAAGAGGTTGGTTTGCTGTTGGAGAATTATATTTAGCATTTCAAATGTCAACCAATAATTAATGGACAGTTTAAAGAAAAAAAAAAAAACATAAGGTATAGTTACCAATGGAAGCTATAAATAGGGGGATATCCTGACCAGAATTCCTTTAAAATCAATTAGATGATCCCATGTATCCTTTGGCCACTCAACACTCCAAGGAAGGATATCATTCCACTCTGTATGGCTTACAAGGAGTCACACTGTAAGACACCTTCTGGGGGCATGTGAGGGTGGGAGGTCCGCACCTGCAGCAAATCCCCAAAGATATCATTATATCATGTGTTCAGAGATACTAGTTTAATTCTGAGGTGTCTATTGATGGTCAAAGTAATTTCCAATGCTCACTGTATATATATATTTCTGCCTTATAGTAGTGTTATCATATTGTTAATTGTTAATACCAAAATAAATAAATTCTAATGCCGCGTATACACGATCAGAATTTCCGTCAGAAAAAACTTGGATGGTTTTTCCGACGGAATTCCGCTCAAGCTTGCCTTGCATACACACGGTTACATAAAAGTTCTCCGAAGTTCTCTGAAGTTCAATGCTTCCGAGCATGCGTCAAATTGTTTCCGAGCATGCGTGATTTTTTGTGCGTCCGAATTGCATACAGACGAATGTATTTTCGGATAGGAACTTTTCCCGACCAAAAAATAGAGAACATGCCCTCAATCTTTTGCTGGCTGGAATTCCGCCAGCAAAAGACCGATGGAGCATACACACGGTTGCATTTTCTGACAAAAACTCTCATCGGAATTTTGCTTTTCCGATCGCGTGTATGCGGCATTAGTGTGTTTGTCTTGTTTAAAGTGTGGTTGTGTTGAGAGGGTGTGAATGATGGTGTTAGATGAAACACTAAGGAGTGAAAGATGGTTGTGTGGTGAGATGGAAATGCGATATGTGTGAACCAAAGTGAAAGGATGGGGGAATTCTCCCATATTGTACTTTACTTGGGGTGTGCACCAATATAATCTCTCTTACCATGTTTTTTCCCCATGCTATATAATAGTTTCTATTTTTTATATATAATACTCATTAAAGTTGCAACATTCCATCCCTTTGATCATTGATTGTAGTCATCTCAGCTTATGTCTACACCTCACTAGCCAGTGAAAAGTCAACAGTGACAGAGTTCCTAAAACTCCCCTCACTTCTTGTATGACAGTGGTCCCCGACTGCCTCAACAAATAAAGTGTCACTCCATAGCTGCTCCCCTGCAATGATGGGCCTCAAAGGAAGGAAAACAGAAGGTTCCTTTGATGATTGTGCCCCTACCAAGATCCAAAAATTAAGTTCTCTCAGTGTTGGTAAAAATTATTTTTCTCTGGATGGCGTTCATAATTCTGTTGCAGTTTTTCACGTCCAGATTATTGCCTTGAATTGAATTGTATTTTCACTTGTATGTGTTTCTTTTTCTCATTGTTTTCCTCTAGAATGTTGGCAAGGCTGTACGGACTGGCTGCCGTTACATGTTGATTGGTCTTCAGGGCCTGGCAAATGCCTACATGGCCCCATTTGCTTTTTCTTCAGTGGTGATCTCCTCCACGAACCGCTAACTTGATCCAAATATCCGAGTCCAAACATTTCAAACACCAAACCTGTCTTCAAATAAAGACATTTCCCTCGAAAGATGAAGACCGCAGAATGGGAACCTCAGTGAAGAGGTTTGATTGTTCAGATTTACAACCATCCAACCAATCCAATAAGCGCATGTAATGTTATGTGTGAGAAGATCCATCATCTCCTGGTTTACCTTGTGGAGCTTCAACTGGAATTTGAAACTCTATTTTTTTTTGCGCCAGAATTAGAACTTGTGCTTCTAGTTTCAAAGAATAGTGCTAACATACTTGACTGCATTCCAACCAAAGCTGTCTGACATTCATCTTTACTCAACTGGCAGGCTGCAACAGCTGGAAGATGTAGTGGTGCAAGCCATGCCAGGCAACTAACATTTCCAGAATGAGGTCATCTATTTCGAGAATGATTCACCAAGCTACGATTGCACTTAAGGCGTGCTAAAATGACAAACAGCAATATTAAATAGGAGGTCACTTTAGCATGCCTTAAAGCGGGGGTCCACCTAAAAGGCCAAAAAAAAAAAATATTAAAAGCCAGCAGCTACAAATACTGCAGCTGCTGACTTTTAAATCATGGCCACTTACCTGTCCCAGGGTCCAGCGATGTCGGCAGGCGACGCCGAGAACCCGCTCGGCTCTCGGCAGCTGCCGCCGCCATCCTAGATCAGGGAATCAGGAAGTGAAGCGTTGCGGCTTCACTTCCCGGTTCCCTACCGCATGCGCGAGTCGCACTGCGCATCGTAACTGGTCCCTGCTATCTCCTGGGAGCTGTGTGTTTCCCAAGAGACAGCGCGGAGGGACAGGAAGAGGCATAGACTCCCATGGGAGTCTATGCCGGAAGTGGGTGCAAATACCTGTCTTAGACAGGTATCTGCACCCCCTGAAAGGTGCCAAATGTGACACCGGAGGGGGGGGGGGGGTCCGAAAAGCGGAAGTTCCATTTTGTGTGGAACTCCGCTTTAAGCACACTTTCAAGTGCCTTACCTGCCCCCATGCCGTGATGAATCAGGGCTTGTGTGTATCTTATGACCGGTTTCTTTTAAATGTGGAATTTGACACTCAGGTGATAATATAACAGTGTTATCCAAATTGTTTACTAGTAATAAAGCCTACCAGTGGGGACTATAAGGTAGGCATATAGATTCCAGGACTATGAAGCAAGCACTGAAAGGAGCCCCAAAGTGTGACTAGAGGTCTGATTTTCATCTACTGCTTGACTGCCTATTAGCCACAAGCAGCCTGATTCAATGAAGATTTCTTTTTCTGAAATCCTAATTCTTAAAGCTGAAATCTGAGATTAAAAACTTTCATCAAAAAATATTCCTCAATAGCTACAAAAAAAAATGCTCTTTGTGTGCACCAAATGCCTTTGCAAACCCAAATATTACTTTGTAAAAGTAGCAGTGGCATCATCACTGTGCTGTAGATAGCCTCTGCAAAGAGCAGAGCTGTAGGAGGGACCCAGAAAGCTCCACCCACTGCATGGTCCCTGCAGAAAACTACAGGAGGGGGCGGAGACAAGACCAGTCACCCTGCTCAAGGAGAGATAGCAGCAGTGTCTGGTCTTTATTACAGGAAGCTCCTACACAGAGGGAAAAATTCACACTGGATTACTGCACAGATCTGGGAGAAATACACAAAGCACACCAAGATTCAAGAATACATGTGACTCTTGTATTTAGACAATATTTGCTTATCCCAGAGTTTAGCTTTATCTTGCAGTGAGGACACTAGTTCTGGTGACCCCCAGGATTCCCTCACATTGGAGACATTTTCTCTCACTTCCTGTTTGGCTATGGGACAGGAAGTGAAGATAAATCTCCCCAATGGGACACAGATGGCAAAAACAAAAAAACTGAAAGGGGTTTTAACTCTTTCCAAAATGAAAAATAAAAAGTTTTAGTTTTACTTTAAATCCCCCCCTACCCCTCAGGATCACTATAGCGATCCCTGAATATTTGAGGTTGACTGGTTGTGTAAGGCCGGCAGACATTAGGAAATAAGAATGGAGAATTTGATGCTCTTATAAATAGTGACACATTTCTGGTTTATACTTGAGGTACATTGTTGAATTTTGCTGGTAAAATGAAGACTTATAAGGGCCCATTTACATTTCTGCTTTTTAGGTGTGCTATTTTGAAAAAATAAATGGCTGTGAGTCAAACATGGGGGTCCTTATTTCTGACCCCGCCCCCACCCCTAAAATACTTATTGACTGGCTATGGCTATTAGGCTTTATTGACACTGCCGTAAAAAAAAAAAAAAAAAAAGCATATATGTGTTTTTTTTTATTACGGATCTGAACACAGCTGCATTCTTTTCAATGGAGCCATTCACATTGGTGCGTAAACATGCACTGCGTTTAAATCCGCAACACAGAATCCAAAAATCTGCATCTAAGAACATGCTCTTAAGTGCGTAAATTAAGTCTAAACAAAGGGGAAAATAAATTATCATTATGTACGCATACTCGTCTTTGCGCATTTAAATACATCTGTCTGCAAGTATTTTAGTGATCATTACACAGCAATTTTTTTACTCCTAGAAAACACACGTAATAACATCAGTAAACTCTTCACGGCTGTGTGAATGAAGCCTTAAGCTGCCCATAGACGGAGGGATTATCGTTTCTGCAACCATAGGTTGATGGAAAGAAAATTGCTGGATTTCCCCATCAACACAGTCAGTGTTGATGGGGGAATCCCTCCCGTGGAGCCATCGTGATTACTGACAGAACATAGTGACTACTGTCAGTGGTTGCTGTTTTTTTGGGGGGGGGGGGGGCGGCAAAGAAACACCCCTCCCCCGGTTGGCTGGCAGCATCCCCCCACGCTGTTGGTCGGTTGGGTCACCTGCACCAACCTCTCCCCCTCCCCACGCAGGCGGTCAGTCTGTCTTACCCCATCTAGGTCACAAGCCGGCAGCTTTCATCGCATCACCTCCTCTGCATTACGGCGGTTTCGCTGGTGCGTCTCCTCCCTCCTCCTCCTGGCTGGGAGGAGAATTCGTGTAACAATAGTGAATATTCGTTCGCTATTGTCACACAACTGCGTGGGCTCAGGGCGCAGTGCTCTGCGCCCCGAGCCCACACTTTTTTGATGCCTATTAGAGCCTCTAGCTCTAATCACGTGCTTAAAAAAAAAACCCATTGGAATCCATGCGTCCTGTGCCCTGCATGTAGATTAGGGGGCCGGACGCATGGATAGGGAGGGGCGACGCCCGTGCGACCCTAACGGACGGGCCGCCACTAATTACTGTTATCAGCTATAATAGCTGTTAGCAATAAAAGTAAAATCCGACAGGCTGGCTGTGCTTAAGTTGATCGATCTACTTGGGTACATTCAGCCTGCCCATACATAGTTCGAATCTCGGCTGGTCCCTGCTGAACCAGCCAAGAATCGAAGCGTCTATGTCCGGCTTTAGGCTGACCTCATTGCCTTGCATACTCATTAACCTGGAACAAGTATGGAAAAAACATTCTTATGTGCACGCTATTTCTGGGTCAGTGATTCATAGTAGCTAGTCAGAATGATGGCCATGCAACTAGAATTTTCAAATAAAGAGCCTCAAAAAACACTTTATTATATATTACAGCATATTAAAGCGGAGTTCCGCTGAAAAAAAAATTAAATAAAAGTCAGCAGCTACAAATACTGCAGCTGCTGACTTTTAATATTAGGACACTTACCTGTCCTGGGAGCCCACTATGTCCTCACCCAAAGCCGACCCGTCCCTCGGCTCCCGGGTGGAGCTGAGGGATGGGTCGGCTTGCAGCTTCACAGCCTGGTTCTCTACTGCGCATGCGCACCCTCACTGGTCCCCGCTGTCTTCTGGGAGGACGGAGGAGGGACTGGACATGGCGTAGATCGCCGCGGAACCTGCGACGATCTATCACCGTAAGTGGGAGCAAAAACCTGTATTAGACAGGTATCTGCTCCCCCCTCCCCCCTTTGGGGTGGAACTCCGCTTTAACAAGTTTGTGTGTTTTTTAATTCCCGAAGTGTCAATAGACTTAATAAAGAAAGGTGGGTGATTCCCTCACAATCCGGATAGTAATAGGATGGCTTTTGCATGTTGAAGAAGGTTAGATGTACGTGTGTATGAAAGAGGCCAGCGGTGGCTTTTTACTGTCCTTCTGCCAAGTTGTTTTCAGTTCCATTAATGACAATATAAGTTGGGACGTCCTGGTGCTATAAATTAATTTAAAGGGACGTGCTGAGCTTGTGTCCTCCTGTGTTCACAATGCATCAGGGCAGCCACTCATCACGGGCCACGGAAGCAAGTGGAGATCACTGGAGTAGCAATATCTGTTTCAGTGGTTTCCAGTTTGAGGATATGAGCCAGGTATGGTATATACATAATTACACCGGTCAAAGCTTGTAACCATGTAACCCCTCAGAATTCATTTTTTTGGGCCACCTGAATAACATTTAATACTGGTTGTTCTGGCCTATAGAATTTTGTACTTCAGCTTTGCTCATTGAACTGTCTCTCTGAGCAAGTCTGGTGACATTCTGCGCATGATAATGACGCATGATGATTTCCAAACGTTTTTATTCATGGAAGAGTATTCCAACAGCCATATTTTGGAGCACCAGGTCACCCTGATCAATTGTGGGGGGAATTTATCAAACCAATCATCTATCTACAGCTTATTCAGTTAAAGTGGTTCTAAAGGCTCAAGGTTTTTTAACCTTCATACATTCTATGCATGAAGGTAAAAAACCTGTGTGCAGCAGCCCCCCCAGACCCCAATACTTACCAGAGCCCCATCGTGATCCAGCAATGTGCAAGAGAGACTCGGGTTTCTGGGGACTCTCCCTCCTCATTGGCTGAGACAGCAGCAGGAGCCATTGGTTCCCAGTGCTGTCAAGCACAGCCAGGGAGCCAATGAGGAGAGAGGGGTCGGGGCCGACATGTTTGCTATTGGAAAAAAAATTGCCTTTATTATCACTTTAAGCTTTGAAAATGCTAGCTGATTGTTGCACAGATTCTCCGGTTTGATAAATTCCCCTCTATGTGTTATATGGAGCTGATAGCAAAGTGACATGAGCACAATAAATATTGGCCATACCTAGCCTTAGAAGAGAAGATTGGCTGGTAGAGGTGAATGGGTTTCTCGGTTGCTTGTTAAAGGAAATGTTTACTAAGAGGATTATGAAGGCTTCCATTGCTGCTATGTCCCTGTCTGTCTCTGGCTTTGTTGCTTTCATTGACCCAGAACAAACATGTCTATTGAAGCCATTGGACTAACATCACAGCCTGGGAAGTAGTATTTTAAGACAAAGAGGTCAGCAATGGCAGCATTAGGTTAGGGACAGGGATTTCGTTTTAGTTTCTGAAAGCTGTGACAGAGCTGGTACTGATAGGTGCAAGCCAGGCTCTTCCAACCTTGTTTATAAGTCAAAGACACTCCCAAGTCATCTGGACTACAGTTGGGTGATATGAGTACTTTATTTTGCCTACCATTAGTGTGTGTGAGTGAAGCCAAGGACATCAGTCAGTACGGTACACCGCCCCTTGGCTCATACAAATTTCAACTGTCCCCCCACCATCTAGATGCAATGCCCCTTGGGACATGTAGTCCCAGAGAGGTGGCACACATTACTGCCGTGTGACGCTTGGGCATAATTTAATCCCTCCCACCGGATTCATGTGATTACCACAATACATCAATTTTAAAAGTATTTATATCCAAAGCAAATTGAAACTATGGGAGGTGTAGAACACTTGGTGAGTTGCCCTGGAAATCTGCTTTAACAAACCTATATTTGTATCATAAAAAGGATTCATGAAGCTGGATATCTAAGAAACCTGAAAAGTAGAACTAAAAGCAAACCTTTTCTTTTGGATAGAGTAGAGGAGGGTTATAACCCTTGTCAGTTTTTTTTTTATATCTGTGTCCCATTGGGGAAATTTCTCTTAATTTCCTGTCCTATAGTCAATATAGGAAGTGAGAGGAAATCCCCCAAAAAAAGGGAATCCTTGGATGTCACTAGGATCATTAGATTTAGTGTCCCCATTGGAAGATTTCCCCTCTATTCCTGTTCTAGTGACAACCCAAAATTTGGGATTTTCTTTTACTTTCACTCTCTGCGATAACGGTAAACAGGACACATAAAATCTCCCTTACAGGAGGCTCCTTACAGGGTCATAGACAGCAAAAAAAAAAACTGGCAGATGTTCTAATCCCTCTCTGTTCTATCCAACACTAAAACAAGTTTTGCTTTTTGTTATACTTTAAATAGAACCTGCTTCTGTCTGACTTTTCATCTATATATTAGTTCCAGGGAGGGAAATACCTGTTTCTGATGACTGCGAGGTCTCCGCCCTGGAACCAGTATTCAGTCAATGAGCTAGACGAATGGCAGCTTCCATCAATGGCTTCCCAGATAGATAAAAGTGGACTGTTAGAAATGCACTGAGATTTCATACATCCATGGCTTCAGTGCAAAAAAAAAACAAAAAAAACAATGTAAAAAATGTTTACAATGATTTATTAAATTTTTGGAAAGTTCTAAAATAGAATGCACAGGAAATGCACAATGTAATTTACTGTCTGTGACTGGGAATAATGAAGAAAATACAGATTCAGTGTTAACATTCCAATTTTTAAGTCAATTTTTCTTAATTTGTGTCAGTGATAAAATTGGTAAAGAGTTCATTGCAAGGCAATACTGTACAGCAGGCTGGACCAAAGTAAATTTTTTATTGTCTGTACCCCCCCGGGGGGATTCACACCCTTATTAGTGATGACTGTCACCGAAACAGAAAGTGATGGCATTTCCAAAATTTTACAATTGTCACCAGAACAAAAGGTGAAGAGAAATATTGAATGGGGACAACTGTTCTGGTAACAAAAGTCCAAGATGGGAAATTTTAAATCTATAACATTCACACAAAAAAACAAAAGTCTAAATATCCTTGTGATTATCTCTTCGTTTCTGAAAACTTAAAGGTTAATTTATGATAATGAGGGCAAACATTGACCTTTTATCTGTAACATACCCTTCCCCGTTACAATTTGATTGTACATTGTGCACAAATGTTTAATTGTTGCTGAATTTGAGTGCCTAATCACGCTAAAGTGGAACGTTTGCATGTGTTTTGTTAAGGCAATCTATTCATAATAAATGGGTTGCCAATGTACTACAACGGATGAAAAAAACATAATTTTTTCCTTATACATGTGCATGCACGTTTTGGTGCATCATGCGTTACACTCTACTGTGGGGTGCCATTGCCAATGAATGGTACTGCCAAGCACATAGAGCAGGTGTGTTGCCATGCTTTGTGGCAACGTACGCTTTCGTTTGAATGGGCTCTTACTTTTTTCTGCAATTCTGCAATACAGTAAGTCAGCCAGTAACACTGTAAAAATCAGTGTTTTCATATTTGTGTTGTATTGCAACATTTGTCAAGAGGGACTGAAAAATGGCAACAGCTTTTATTGTACATTGTGTGATATAGAGGTGTACAGTATATTGCTTGTAAATAAAGTTCTATTCTCTCTCAGATTTGGCTGGAAAATATATTTGTGTCATGGAGCTGCCAATGGTGAAGTAAAGGAAAGGTGACCACGTGTCCCGGATTAACTGGGACAGTCCCGCATTTTTCAGGTCTGTCCCGGGCACCTTCATTCTAGGACAATACAGTGTCCCGGAATGAAACTGACACAGCCACCCCCCCCCCCGGGCCGATCTGAT
Source organism: Lithobates septentrionalis (assembly GCA_037952835.1). Classification (NCBI taxonomy): domain Eukaryota; kingdom Metazoa; phylum Chordata; class Amphibia; order Anura; family Ranidae; genus Lithobates; species Lithobates septentrionalis. Next base: position 186,832 of record JBBDGP010001814.1, on the reverse strand, counting down.
GCCCCCCCAAAAAAAGGCCGCCACATAACCGCTTTACTCACTGACAATACCTGTCCTGAAAATGTCTGCAGAGGCACAATCCCTGATGCGGCGGCCTTTTTGGGGGGCATGATCAGTGCTTCTGTGTAGAGCGTGCACCCACTGCCCAGGCTGTGTTGTGATTCATTACAGCACAAGCTGATTTTTGGGAAGGGAGGGGGGTGTCCCTGAATGGCAGTTTGGAAATGTGGTCACCCTATAAAGATCTATTGTCACCTTGCACATTCTGGGCACAATGACTGTCTGTGAACAGGCCACCCTCTGACCCACTGATACCTATCCAATGCTTCCCCACAGCTCCTTCCTCTGCTGCAGCTGCCAAAAAAATAACCAGTGCCTGAGTGGAAATTATGAGCTGACGTCTCCCCATCTGTCCCGGCAATATTAGGTCTGAGCACTGCATCATGGAAAAAGGTTACATGCTCCCCCATGCGTGGGAAGCACATGGTATTTTGCAGTGGAAGCAGGGCTGGTGCAAGGATTTTTGACACCCTAGGCAAAACCTCATTTTGCCGCCCCACCCGCCCCACTCCCCCATTGACTCCGCCCCTCACTGAGATTTTTGCGGCACCTCTTCACCTATTTCTTCAGCCGTGGCCCACAGGCCCGCACCTACACCTCTGGACCCGGCCTGAAGACAAATAGTGGTGGCACCGGCTCGCTTCCTTGCGCCAGCCGTGGTCCACAGGTAAGAGCAGTATACAGACAGGCTAGGGCAGTATACAGACAGGCGATGTTCTATCGGTTTTAGGTCAGGACTCTGTGCAGGCCAGTCAAGTTCCTCCACCCCAAACTCGCTCATCCATGTCTTTATGGACGTTGCTTTGTGCACTGGTGCGCAGTCATGTTGGAATAGGAAGGGGCCATCACAAAAGTGTACCCACAAAGTTGGGAGCATGAAATTGTCCAAAATATCTTGGTATGCTGACGCCCTAAGATTTCCCTTCACTGGAACTAAGGGGCCAAGCCCAACCCCTGAAAAACCACCCCACGCCATAATCCCCCCTCGGTAGCGGCAGAGGCGATCTGGTCCTCTCCCTGGTTTGGTATGGAGACGGGTGAGGGGAAAATGGCCCCCACCTGTCTTCATACCATTGCAGGGCGGAAGCGACATCAAAACGTCACTTCCTCCCATAGCTCTTAAAGCAACATTTTTTTATTTTTTTTTAATGACATTTAATTTATTTTTATTTTTTTATTGCATTTTAGTGTAAATATGAGATGTGAAGTCTTTTTGACCCCAGATTTAAGAGATCCTGTCATGCTTTTTTTCTATTACAAGGGATGTTTACATTTCTTGTAATAGGAATAAAAGTGACATGATGAGGTCTGCTTTTGAATTGACAAGCAGCTCAGCTCCTATGGTTCAAACAAGCAGAGGAATTGAGGAGGCTGGTTTGGTGGTATCTCAAGCTGGTCAGAATACACAGCTCCAAGGGAATGGTGAGTCAGCTACTATTCCTAATTTAGCTAATATAGCTGAGCTACTGGTTACAGGGCCATCTTTAATATTAATTGGACCCTGGGCAAACATTTTCTTGGGCCCCCCTCCATGCAATTCCACTCTTCACCTGCTCTGAAGCATACAAAAAATAGCAGCTAGACTCAAAATCAGTTTACTGTATCAGATAAGGCAGCGATTGCGATTGGTTGCCAGAGGTTACAGTGTATCATTACCACTTCCTGACTGGTTGCTAGAGGTTACAGCACACATTACGTCTCACTGGTTAGTTCCTAGAGGTTACAGCACATGATTTTTGCTTGTTGATTGGTTGCTAGAGATTACTATACATCAATACTGCTCACTGATTGGTTGATAGAGGTTACTGCACATCATTACTACTCACTGATTGGTTGCTAGAGGTTACAGCACATCATCTATCTCCTCACTGCCTGCACACCATGGACTGGGGTGGTGAGGGGACCCATCAATAGACAGAAAACTTCTAGGGATCCTAAAAATCTTGGGATCAGTGGCAGTGTTGGGGGGAGGGGAGGGTGTGATGAATGGCAATGCTGATTTTTTTTTCCAACTCTCAATATAAAGAGGATTTTCAACACTGGCCACCAATGTAATAGGGGTTTACACTGACCACTAATGTAATAGAAGCATTCACAGAAACCACCAATATAAGAAGGGATTTACACTGACCACCAATGTAAGGGGAACCTTCACAATGGCCACTAGTGTGAATGAAAGGATTGTACACCAAGCCCCAATGTAAAGAGAAGATTTACACTGACCACCAATGTGACTGAGACATTTAGCCTGCATTCACACTTGTGTGTGTTGGTAACGCATTCAAAATCGCTTTCCTGACACCACAGAAACATGCTGCCCTTTAGCAGATACACCGCAGTGCCATTAATTGTTAATGACACCCTCATTCATCTGCTGACATGTGCTGTGGAACTGTGTGATTTTGAAAAAGCGTTAGGGACTTTCTTACATATTTCTAGTGCATAGAGCAGCCCATTGAAATAAATGGGCTTCCCTACATGTGACCTACGTCTTTATCCACCCTGTCAGTACACCTTTGCATCCTAAAATGTCTACTAACCTCTGCACCCCAAACCTCCCCCATCCTCTCTACTCCAACCCTCCACCCCTTTAACTCTACCTGCCTCCTCTGCTCATCTTTGCACCCACGTTCCTTACCTCTTCCCATACCCTCCTTGCTCACCTGTGCACCCCAAACTTAATTCCTTCTTTGCCTACCTCTGCACACCCCACACTACCTTCCTCCCTCCCCCTCCCACCAATTTGTTTACCTTTGCAGAATATGTCTGATGTTAGGCTGAATGACCACAGTTGCAGGCAGGACTCTCAAGCATGCCCCTTTACCTCCCCAGTGGGCAGCATTCAGTATAGGTGATGGTGGATATGTCCTGTCCTCAGGGGGGCATGTTATACATGGACGGTCTGCGTCTATTTACATATGAATGACGCCGCTATTTACATATCAATACCGGTTATTTACATGTAAACACAGGGTCTGCAGGTGAGTCATCTGTACACAACAAAAGGACAGAGCTGGGCAGCATTAGTAGCAGCACTTCACACAGAAATATCGGGACACAGCACAGAAATAAAACTTCAAGGGACAAGGGAATTTAAACTGGGATAGTTGGCAAGTATGAGGCAGCTGCTTTGGGCCCCACAACAATGACAAGGCCCAGGGCAGCTGCCCCTTTTGACCTGCCTTAAAGACAGCCCTGACTGGCTAAATTAGCCTAGGATATTCAGTCAGCTACTAGCCAAGCTTAGGCTTTGCCAGCTCAGGATACAGTTATGGGGATCTGGGCACCATCTAGTGGAATGTTAGCTAATGACGAACAGTCTTTTTAACATAATTCTGACTCCAATGTTTCTTCTGCATATCAATCAGCTAGATCGCAGAATTTACCTGAGACCTGTTTAAGAGAATCCATTGCTTGTGAAATCTCTCCATTGGGTTATCATTTATCTCTGTCCATGAAACCTCCTCTCCTCTGGAGAGGAGAGTTTTTAGATATTTTATCTTTACTTCCGTCTGCTAAAGAATTTATTGGTAAGGAAAAGAAAGAAGATGAAGATAGACGGAGACCGGTAACTAGGTCACTTAACAACTGGTTACAAGCTTTCTGCATTTTTTCGGGAATTTTGTGTGAGAAATTTCCGTAAAAAAGCAGTGGCCTCTTTCAGCATTTGGATATTTTTCTTGAGGCTTTTAAGAATTTTGGTGGCACTGCGTGGTTTAATTATGATGAGGCTTTTCATCAAAAATTGTCTGTCCACCCTTCATTGAATTGGGGAGTGAAGGACGTGGGCCTTTGGCTCAATCTTTTCCTCCCTCAAAGAACAAGTTATGCTAAGCAGAGCCAAAATTCTCAGCCAGCAACCAGTTCCATATATAAAAAAGGAATCGGTTTCAACTTTAATGATGGCCAGTGCAAATGGCCAAACTCATGCAAATATCGCCATGAGTGTGCAAATGGCCAAACTCATGCAAATACCGCCATGAGTGTGCCTTTCCACAGGAACACACCCAGTGTCAAAGTGCTTTAAGAAGATGTCCGCATCTAATCAGCAGTCAGGGAATGTTGCAAAAGGCAATTACACTGGTGAAATGGCAAGATATGCTCCCATGGCTAAGAATATTTCCAGACAAGCTGAGGGCCCAGCTACTAACTGAGGGCTTTCAAGACGGGTTTTTATTACCCTCTTTTTCTGGTAAAGGATGTAATTTGGTAAAAAATTTAAAATCTGTAGAACAATTTTAAGATGTAGTTTGTGAAAAAATTTCCAAGGAAATTAAGGAAGGTTGGATAGCAGGTCTTTTCAGTTCTCCTCCTTTTAGTAATTTCAGAATTTCCCCTTTGGGAATTGTCCCAAAAAAAGAAAAGAATTCTTTTAGATTAATTCATCATTTGTCATTTCCCAAAGGTCAATCACTTAACGATCAAATTGATGATAGCCTTTCGTCAGTTACTTTTCCCTTTTTTGAAGACGCATTAAAGAAGCTTAGATATTTGGGAAAAGGGGGCCTCATGGCGAAGGCCGATATTAAATCGGCGTTCCGCCTCCTTCCTGTTAATTCGGTATGTTTCAATTCCTTAGGTTTTTTTCTTTGATGGTAATTTTTATTTCGATAAATATTTAGCAATGGGTTGTTCATTATCCTGTTTTTATTTTGACTCTTTTTCCTCTTTTTTAGAATCGGTGGTTAGTATAGAATCTGGTTCCCAATTTTTAATTAATTATTTAGACGATTTTTTATTTTTAGGTTCAGCCAATTCTTTTGAAAGCTCATTATTATTAGATACATTTTAAAAAAAAATTTGTAACCATTTTGGTATTCCTCTGGCTTTTGAGAAGAGGGCCTGGCCCTCATCTAATCTGGAGTTCTTGGGTATTACTATTGATTCAGAATTAATGGAATTTAGGTTACCTGAAAAGAAGGTAAACAAGCTTAGATCCCTATTATTGGTTTTAATTCTGAAAAAGAAGGTATGTTTAAAAGATATGCAGTCTCTGCTAGGTCTGTTGGCTTTTGCTTCTAGGATTATGCCAATTGGGAAAGTTTTTTCTAGAAGATTATATCTTGCCATTTCAGGCTTAAAATCCCCATTTGCTCATATTAGAATCACTCATGACACAAGGGAAGATCTTTTAGTGTGGCTGCAATTTCTTACATATTTTAATGGGAGAACTGTGTGGAATTTATTTTGGACAAATACTTTTTTCTGTTTACTGACGCTGCTGGGTCTTGTGGTTTTGCTGCAATTTGGCAATCACAGTGGTGTGCAGACCGTTGGAATCCCAGATGGCAACAGAAAGGTCTTTTGAAGAACATAGTTCTTTTAGAGTTATTTTCAATAATTGTAGCTCTAGAAATTTGGGGTCCTTAGTTTAAAAATAGGCAGATATTAGTCAGGACTGATAATAAGGGAGTTATGTATGCGATTAACTGCTTAACATCTAAATCTCCGCCGGTCATTGTCCTGTTGCGCTATATGATTTTCAGATGTTTAAGTTTGAACATTTGGTTAAAAGCAATTCATGTGGTGGGTAAGGACAATGACTTGGCGGACTCCTTGTCTTGCCTACAGATGGATCTCTTCTTTCAGCTGTTTCCGGATGCGGACCAAGTATGAATACAGTGTCCACCCAATTTATGGGATCTGGTTTGAGGCCCATCTGTGAATATATTAGGAATTCAGTTGCACCTTCGACCTGGGCTGGATATCAATCGGCCTGGTTGCTATGGCTTTCTTTTTTTAATTCTATCCAAGAACCTGCAGGTTCTTTTTCTGAAAGTTTGGTGTTGCTCTTTTAAAAATTTTTATTTACTAAAGGATATTCGTGGTCATATGTGCAAAAAAACCTTATCCGGAGTTTCATTGTTTCTTAAGCTTAATAACTTACCTTCTTGCTTACATTTTTCCGCTCGACAAGCTTTAAAGGATTATAAGAAAAATCATTTTAAATTGGACCAACCTAAACCTATCACTTCAGATATTTTGGAAAAACTTTGTTCAGTCACTGAACAGGTTTGTTTTTCTTCATTTGAGTCAATGCTTTTTCGTGCGTTTTTTACTTATTACATTTTTTGCTGCACTTAGAATGTCGGAGCTGATTTTTATTCAGGCATCTGCTATTATTATTTCTCACACAATGATAAAAATTTGTATTAGTCGGTCAAAGACAGATCAACTAGGTAAAGGTATTTGGGTTAATTTGTATGCTTGTACTGTAGTAGCTCTCCTATTTGCCCTGTAAAATTGTTAAGAAATTATTCTTATATTAGACCTTTAACATATAATACATGAGTCTGGTTCTCCTTTAACCAAATATCAATTCAATTGTGTATTTAAAAGATGCTTAGAAATTTTGAACTTAAAGAATTCTCATCTTACATCACATTCTAGGTTAGGGCTAGACAATAATATAATAAAAAAAGTTGGTAGGTAGAAGTCTGATAGTTATTTACTATATATATTCGTAATAATAAATCTTTTTGATTCATTTCAGGTAAATGCCGAATAATATGGATTGTTGGACATTCCTACGTTTTTTGGGCACATCTGAGAGCTAAAAAAAGAGCGTATACTAACAATTTAGGTTTGGATCCTCTGAGGTTTAGAATTTTTTGGTATGGTAAAAGGGGTATGGTATGGGTGAATTTAATGTTAGAAATAGGTAGGCTTCTTCAGCGTTTTCCGCCACCAGATGTATTGATTATACATTTGGGGGGGAATGATATAGGGAAACAAAAACCTTTAGATATTTTCAGAATTAGAGATGATTTAAACAGGATTCAATGTCATTTCCTCACACTGTTATTGTTTTTTCTGAGGTAGTGCAAAGGCTGAGGTGGCTTTCTCCACCTTCCATACGCCCTTTGGAAAAAATTAGAAAGAGTGAATAGGGCAGTTGCCAAATTTCTGCAAGTCTTAGGTATACTCTCATTTAGACATGTGGAATTAGAAGGAGATATAAAGGGTTTATATAGAGAAGATGTGATTCATTTATCTGACATCGGATTAGACATTTTTAATGCAGATTTGAGTACTTGTGTTGAAATGGCCGTGGTGCGGGGTGTTGGTGACAAGTGGATTTGAGACCACCTCAAAAAGACCACCTGTCTTCTGGATAGTTTTGGAGTCTGAAAATATTATATGCAGCCTGAGTCGTAGTGGCTAGGTTGTTTAAAGTTTATTGATTTAGTTTTATTACGATGAATAAAAATATTGTCTTAAAACCAATAATAAAGCAGCTGCGGCCTTATTTATTCCAACACTTGTCTGATTTTCTTATTTATAGTTAAATTAGTTATTAAGGGTTCCTGCCTGCTATCCCATGATAGGAAAAGGGGGAGATGGTTTCAAATCCCCCCTTTTCCTCATGGAAGAGCGGCAGGATGGGCAGTTTCAAGCCCCCCCTTGGGAAGCCTGCAAAGGCTCTCAGGTGGACAGCTGGGAACTCACGTGGCCTGGGGAGAGGAATACGGGTGACTTTCCCGGGCTTTGGGGGTACTGGTCATAGAGACCGGTTAAATCTGGTCAGATCCAGCACAGGATAGGGCTATATAAGAAGGGTTCCGTCCAGTCAGGCTAAGTCGCCTGAGAAGACAGATCTGTGGTGTTCCCCTCCCTCTTTTTTTCTTTTTTGTCGCGGCTGTAATTATGTGGTGGTGTCACCTTTGTAAAAAAAAAATATATATATATATATATAGAATTTATACAAAGGGGGACTAATCTGTTTTTGAAGTTTGTCTGATATTATTTTGTTAAAATATTGTGTGGATAGTTTTGGAGGCTGAACCTATTATATGCAACCTAAGTTATAGTGGTTAGGTTGTTTAAAGTTTATTGATTTGGTTTTATTATGATGAATAAAAATATTGTCTTAAAACCAATAATAAAGCAGCTGCAGCCTTATTTATTCCAACACTTGTCTGAGTTTCTTATTTATAGTTAAATTAGTTATTAAGGGTTCCTGTCTGCTGTCCCATAACTTCTTTCTTTGTAAAATAAGAGTATGGGAAATAGTTAACATAATAGTAGGTGGATCCAATGGCTGGGAAAGGGTCCAACTCAGTTGTTTTTGTCATGTAGCGTTATAAGGAGTGGTGTTATGCAAGATCGGGCTGTGATAATCTGGAAGGAAGTCCCCTCTTGCACACACAGCTATGGAGACCCTCTCGAAGCACCGCACCCTCCTGATTGGCCTGGCTGGGCTGGGGGCCGCAGTGGCCGTCACCTGGCTCTTTATGTCCAAGAGGAAGAAGATGAATGTGCGGAAGGTTGGGCAGATCTCACAGCTGTTCCTCTACCCTGTAAAGTCATGCAAAGGGATTCCCCTTCAAGAAGCAGAGTGCAGAGATTATGGACTGAAGTATGGAGAGCTCAGTGACAGGTATAAAGACTTATTTTGCTATGAGAGTGTTGTATGACTCACCGAGTTCAATAAGACATTTCAAAGTTCAGTGATAGTGTGCAAACTGCAGTAACCCATAGAAAACAATCACTTTCACATATATGCCCATTTATATTTGTTATTGAAAAGGTTACAAGTTAGGCCTTATTTACCTGTCAGGGGATGCACAGAACATCTTTGCATGAGCACTTCATTCCCTACCCATGCATGCACAACCTGCTCTCTCTTGCAGCTCAGCAATCTGCAAAAGTGACAGAGAGTGAACTGTGCATGCATGGGTAAGGAACGAATGCAGAGAGCTCATTCATGAGTTTCTGTGGCCACGCATCCAACGCTCCATACGTCCTGTGCATACCCATGCAGGTAGTCCTATTCATGTCAATTGAAATGTAGTGGCTACATAGGCATGCCCATGCATGCAGCCACTGCTCCCACTTTGACATCCATACGGGTGCATGCTGTCTGCATTCCAATCTGTGCACCCACCTGCACAGATGTAAAATTGGGAGCAGTGGCTGTGTCCATGCAGCTGCTGCATCCCAACTGACATGAATGGGACTGCCTGCATGGGTATGCACAGGACGTATGGAGCGTTGGATGCGTGGCCCCAGAAACTCATGAATGAGCTCTCTGCATTCGTTCCTTACCAATGCATGCACAGTTCACTCTCTGTCACTTTTGCAGAATGCTAAGCTGCAAGAGAGAGCAGGTTGTTCATGCATGGGTAGGGAATGAAGTGCTCATTTGTGAGCTGCCTGAAGCTGTCACATTATAGTAGGCTGCCGGTCCATTCAGCTGTGGCCATAAAATTCCTCGCTCCATAGCCGCACGTAACAAAGGGGCAGAAATGCTGGTGACATCATTGACCTCATATGGACACCTAGCCATATGAGGTCAATGACATTGTTCAAATTGTCCTGCTATTGTGTGACACTGCTATGGTGTTTCCTGTGAGTTTGGACCACATTAAGTTTGTCTCACACCTTATCTCTTCTCTAAACTGCCCTAGTACATGTAAAATGCGGGGGATACTAAAATAACTAATGGTTCCCCCTCTAACTTTGTCTCACCCTCCTCCTCATCTACTCCCCCATCTCTCCTTTTTCTCCTCCCCCGCTTTCTCTCTCCCTCTTCTCCCCGCCCCCTCTCTCCTCTCCCTTCGTTCTCTCTCTCTCTCTCTCCCCTCCCCCCTCTCTCTCTCTCTCTCTCCTCTCCTTGCTCTCTCCTCTCCCTGCTCTCTCTCCCCGCTCTCTCTCCTCTCCTCTCCCCGCTCTCTCTCCTCTCCCTGCTCTCTCCCCTCTCCCCTGTCTCTCTCCTCTCCGTGCTCTCTCCTCTCCCCCTCTCTCTCCTCTCCCCGCTCTCTCTCTCCTTTACACGCTCTCTCTCTCTCCTCTCCCGCTCTCTCTCCTCTCCCCGCTCTCTCCCCTCTCCCACTCTCTCTCTCCTCTCCCCCCTCTCTCTCTCCTCTCCCCGCTCTTTCTCTCATCTCCCCCCCCTCTCTCTCTCTCCTTTCCCCACGCCCTCTCTCTCTTTTCTCTCCGCTCTCGTTCTCTCTCTCCTCTCCCTGCTCTCTCTCTCCTCTCCCCGCTCTCTCTCTCTCTCTCCTCTCTTCACTCTCTCTCTCCTCCCCCTCTCTCTATCTCTCCCCCCTCTCTCTCTCCTCTCCCCCCTCTCTCTCTCTCTCTCTCCCTCCCTCCTCTCTCTCTCTCCTCTCCCCACCCTCTCTTCTCTCCCCACTCTAACTCTGTCTCCTCTCCCCTCTCAAACTCTGTCTCCTCTCCATACTCTCTGTAATCTCCCTCTTCTTCCCACTCTCTTTTTTTCTTTCTTTCTCTCCCCCCCCCCCTCACTCTCTCCATCTCTCTCGGTCCCACCTCTCTTCTCTCACTTGTTATTTCCCCCCTCTCCCTTTCCTCTCTCCCACTTATCCCATGCCCTTTCTCATCCACTTTCCCCTCTCCCTTCCCCCTCACTCCTCTCACCTCCATCCCCTTATTCCATTCTACCCCCTCTTGCTCTCCCCTTTTCTCTATCCTCTTCTAACCCCTCTTGCTCTTCTCACACCCCCTCCCCCTCCTTGTGCCCCCTTTCAATTTGTGTTTTTACCCTCTTCTGTCCCTCTCATATCATTGCAGACATTGGCTTGTTGTAAAGGAGGACAAAGTTCATGTTACAGCCAGACAGGAGCCTAGCATGGTGCTGATAACGGTGACCTGTGATAAAGGATATTTAACTCTCAGTGCACCAGGAATGGATAAACTGGACATTCCCTTGAAGCTGCCAACTAGAAATTCTATTTTTACCTGCAAGTATGTATTCCAGAAAATAGCAATAACATAGCACCCATCTATTCCATAGCACTACACAGAGGGAGAATATATGTTCTGTTTCAAATGAAGATTTATGAATTGACATACCTTCTTATACCTAGTCTTTCTGCACAGTATGGTCACCTGCTTACTTAACATCACCCACAGGCTGCTTAAAGTGGTTGTAAACCCTCTGGGACAACTTTCACCTACAGGTAAGCCTAGATTAGGGCTTACCTGTAGGTGCTTGCAATATCTCCTTAACCTACACGGTTTAGGAGATATTTGCGAAAAAGACTCTACCGATGTCTACGGCGCATGCGCGCCATAGAAAACGACGCAGGCACACTGAGCATGCCGCTAGTGAAGGTGAGCATGCCGTGAAGGCGCCGGAGTGACGTCATTGCTGCTCCGGCCACTCACAGCGCCGGAGCAGCGATACCCGGAAGTCACTCTGGGTATCATGGCGCCGACGAAGGACGTGAACGAGGGTTGCTTCGGGGACTTCGATCTCAGGTAAGTAATTCTTAATGAGCTAGTATGCTATGCATCAGCATCAGCTTCACCTTGGGGGGGCGTGACCGGATGCAGGTGTGAGCAGTGAGTGTGTGCTCTCTCCCGGCCCTGATGCTGCACTAGCGCTTCTGTCTGAATGGGTCTGCCTGTGTGAAAACCCAGTGAGTTCTGGATCCCTGCCTATTGACTCATAGAGGCTTTCCTTGCTGGAATATTGAGGGACGGCAGGCTGACTGGCTGGGGAGACAAGTGCCTAGAGGGAAGGATACGAGAAGGCTGAGGAAGATTAATTGCTTTATCTCCCTGTCGTGGGCTGAGTTAAGCGGAGCTCGGGACCTGTGCTGGTGGCGTCGCCGGGTTGCTTAGCGACGCCACGCCGTAGCTGCGGGAGGCTTGGTACGCTGATCAGGCGTAAGCGAGGAGGTTGGGAAGATCAGCTGAGCGGAGCAGAGAGCCAGGAACGAACGCCGCCGCCGTACCTGTGGCTGTGACTGGCTGTGTTTGGCTGCCTGGGGATATCCTACTGACACTGCGGGAGGCTGTGACAAGGAGCCCTGTTGAAGCCCTGCCGAGGCCCTACAGACTTCTCAAATGCTAATGGAAGAGAGGTAAAGACTTTGAATATATAACTATATATTACAGAGACTGTATAGTAGAGCGGGGGGCTTGGGACCTGTCCTTTGTTATACAAATACCGGTCTGCTAAAGTGAGGAAGGACTGATTGGTGAATTTGTTAGCTTGGTGGGCTACAGGGTGCTTAAACTATCTTAGCTGGCTATGACCAAGAGGAAGGGGGAAGAACAGCTACAGCAGCCCCAAGAAAACATGCCTGTTCAAACCACCCGGGCAGCCAAAGAAAAGGAAAAGGGGTCTCAAAATGCATCTGCATTAACAGTTGCTGCGAAGCTGGAAAAATTTGCACACAGCGCTACGCTATCCCCAGCCAAAAATAATCAACCGACCGCGGGAAAATCTTCAGCTGGGGGCCTAGGGGATAGAAGGAGCCTGGGGAAAGGGCCGGATAGCCAGACAGCCAGCACAAGAGTAACAAATAAAAAAAGCCCGGAGAGGGAGCAGCCTGGAAGAGCAGGGGATAGTAGCCCCACTGTAGAAGTAGCCTGTGACCAAGAACCCACCTTAAAAGAGGTATTATGCGCCATAAATGCATGCAGAAGCTCGATAAGCGGGATGTGGGAAGAGCTGAAAGCTTTGAGCGAGGAGTTTGGCAGCATTAAACAAGAGCTCCAGAAAACAGTCGAGAGAATTAAAACGGTGGAAGAAAGGGTTAGCCAAGTAGAAGATATCGTAACCCCAATGCGGCATGAGTTCAAAAAAATGCAAGCACAGTTAGACGCCAACAGCCTTAAAATGGATGAATGGGAGAATAGGTCCCGAAGACAAAACGTAAGAGTGATGGGTCTCCCTGAGAAAAGTGAGGGTTCCTGCCCTGAAGAATTTATGGAAAAGTGGCTTAAAGAGGTGTTTGGGGCTGAGGCGTTCTCACAGTTTTTTTCTGTTGAGCGTGCCCACAGAGTGCCGTCTAGATCAGCATACTCAGGAGACCGCCCGAGACCAATGATTTTGAGATTTTTTTGTTATAAAGATAAGCTGAATTTGATGCAAAGGTCTAGAGAGAAAGGAGATATTTTTTTCAATGGAGCTAAAATAGCGATATACCCAGATTATTCCCCAGACTTACAAAGAAGAAGAGCAGGTTTCCTGGATATTAAGCGCACATTACGGAACCATAATATTCCATATGCGTTACTGTATCCAGCACGGCTGCGCATAGAGGCCCTAGGAACTACCCGTTTTTTTGAAACTGTCAAAGGTGTCACGGACTGGTTTGAAGAGAACAAAAAGAACTTATAAAGTTGAAGTCGCATATAGATGACTGATGGTGGTTTTTTTTTTTTTTTTTTTTTTTTTTTTTTGCAGCAGGGGCCGGGAGAGGAAGGGTTGGGTGGATTATGCGTGGGGAGAGAGCATGGTTTAGATTGATGATAGGTGTTATTGTAATCTTTGGGTCAGTGGATCCATCGGAGGGGGGGGGGGGAGGAGGGGGGAGGATGGTGGGATGAGGGGAATAGAGTGGTCACAAGGAAGGCTCCCAGGGCACGCCGAGTAAGGCAAGGGAGGGGGCAGAAGGGATTATTTAAAATAGGGGATAACACAGTTGTTTTAACTATGTTTAAAATATATAGCACGTGGTTAAAAATATTTTTTTATAATTATTTGAACTTTTTGAGATTGAATACAATGAGAAATTCATGTTGGTATGGAAGGGGTGGGGGGTGCGGGGGTAATATTCCTCTGGACCCACCTGGCCCCCTTCCCATAATAATAGCACTGAGTGTGGCAAGAAGGGGTATTACTGATTTGAAACAGAAGGTTAATAGGCTAGGGGGAAAAAGGGCACATGTGGTGAATTGGTATGTTCAGTCTAGATGTTGGAGACTTCTTCCTTGTAATTCCTTTCAAAAAAGTGCCAGGTTAAAACAGCATAATTGTATGCCTTTGAAGCATCGACCTATCAGTAGAAGGATGGACCTATCCCAGTACTTGCATAACTGGCATAGCTCTTTGTTGAAGTATATTTTGAATGAAACCTAGAACACTTGGAATTAGTTCTTGGAACATTAGAGGTATGAGCGACCCTATGAAAAAAGCCACTGTGTTCCAGGAGCTAGAATCATGCGCTACTGAGGTGATATGCCTGCAGGAAACCCATCTGACTGACGAGACTAAGTTATTAATTAGAAATAAAAAATTTCAATTACAATATCACTCTGTGTACTCCTCTTACTCAAGGGGAGTGAGTATTTTGATTAGGAAGGGTCTGGTGTTTTCCTGCAGGGATATCAGTATTGATAAATTGGGATGTTTTATTTTTCTGTATTGTTTGATTGAGGGAAGGCCTTTTGTCATAGTAAATGTGTACATCCCCCCACCTTTCAAAATGGAGGTCCTGCTTTTGTTATTGGGGTTCCTGGAGGATAAGAGAGAGGTCCCAGTGGTGATAGTTGGGGATTTCAATGCAGTTCTTGATAGTAGGATCGACAGATTTCCGCCAGGGGTTAGTCGAAGTAGAGGATCAGAGGGAAGGCTGGCACAGTTCTTTGAGGAGGTAGGGTGGTGTGATATTTGGAGGGTTCGTAATCCCACTAGTCAGCAATACTCTTGCTTCTCAGGGACCCACCGAACGCTTTCCCGTATTGATATGGCCATAGATAATAATGAAATCCAACCCCTAATTCAAAAGATCGAATATCGCCCAAGGGGAGTGTCCGACCATTCGCCATTGATTTTGACAATAACCATGCGGGATAACGGGGGCCCGAGAATGTGGTCACTAAATCCAACATGGTTGGGACTGATAGGGAATAGGGACGAAATTAATGTAAGACTGAGAGAATTTATTGACTTTAATACAGGTACTGCATCGGGGGGGGTGTGATGTGGGACTCTTTGAAAGCGTTTCTTAGAGGGCTGTTGATTCAACAGATTTCCAAGTTAAAGAAGCAAACAAGGGCAAGGGGAGAGAGTATTAGGGAAGAGGTTCGGGAATCAGAAAGAAAGTATGTGCTAGATCCGACTATGGAAAATCGAAACCAATGGGTACTGAAGCAGCAAGAATATAAAAATGAAGAAATTAAAAGAGCAGAGAATAGGAAGATCTTTCAGAGGCAAAGGAGTTTTGACGAGGGGGAAAGAGTCGGTCGGACGCTGGCCATGCTGGCCAAAACCAACTCTCCCTCTTCAACAATTCCTATGATTAAAACAAAGAAAGGGGACATCTCATCAGACCCGGGGATAATTTCTGATACATTTGTAGAGTTCTATAGTGATCTATATAAGAAATGCCACTCTCCTGTACAAGAAGAGATGGAGGAATTCTTGGGAGGAACTGTCTTGCCGGTGCTCTCGGACACAGATATGAACAGTCTGGAAGCTCCGATAATACTGGAAGAAATAGAGCAAGCAATAAAGAATATGCAGAGCCAAAAGTCCCCGGGCCCTGATGGATTACCAGTTGAGGTGTATAAACAATTTGGGGAGGTTTTGGCCCCGGAACTTCTGAAGGTATATAACTGGTCAGCTGCAGCTGAGACTTTACCATTATCAATGTCTGAGGCTATTATAGTACTGATCCAGAAGGAGGGGAAAAACCGGCTGGAAACGTCGTCATATAGACCGATTTCGTTGTTGGGCACGGATGCCAAGATCCTGGCAAAGGTCTTGGCTACCAGGCTCAATAAATGTATATCTGGTCTGGTACACCCGGACCAGTCTGGGTTTATTCAGAATAGGTCTACTAGTAAAAATATAAGAAGAACCTTTCTGAATATCCAGACGCCGGTAAAAAACGCAGGCTCCAGGGTTGTCTTGTCCCTGGATATCGCCAGGGCATTCGACTCCCTGGAGTGGGGTTATTTATGGTGGGTACTGGGAAAATTTGGGTTTGGTCCCCGGTTTATAAAGTGGCTTAAGTTATTATATCATCACCCCAATGCTAGATTAAAAATAAATAATACATACTCAGAGCGGATCTCCCTTGAGAGGGGGACTAGACAGGGGTGTCCTTTGTCGCCCCTGTTGTTCGCCCTGGCAATGGAACCGTTCGCAGAGGTAATAAGAAAGTCCCCAGGCCTACAGGGTTATAAAAGAGATGACGGCGAGGAAAGAATTGCACTTTATGCCGATGATGTGCTATTGTTTTTAGGGGATATGGGGCCGTCATTAGTTAGGGCGATGCAGCTGGTGGAGGGGTTTGGAACGATCTCAGGACTAGCAGTCAACTGGGAGAAATCTACAATTCTCCCGCTCGACTCGACTACGGGTTCCTTGCCGCAGGAGATACCTCATCTTAGGGTGGTGGAGAACTTCAAATATTTGGGTATAGTAATAACTAATACCCCAATGCAGTATATTAGAGACAATTTAGTGCCGCTGTTAGAAAAGTTTAAAAGGAAAAAGGAGATCTGGTGTCGGCTCCCTCTATCTATGGCAGGGCGCGTAAATTTGATCAAGATGATCTGGATGCCACAATTAATGTATATATTACATAATTCACCAGTTTGGATTGGGAGGGAATGGTTTATAAAAATAAACTCCCTCTTTCGCGAGCTAATCTGGAAGAAGGGTCAGGCCAGGATTAGTCTCCAGACGCTGCAGCGCCCTAATAGGGAGGGGGGATTGGCAGTGCCCCACCCATATAGATATTTTCTGGCGGCCCAGCTGCAACATCTGGGGGGGAGTGAGTATGGGGGAAAGTTGAATACCTGCGCGAAAATCATGCTATCAGGGAATCCGCATAAATCCCTGACAGGGGCACTGGAAGCCGGGACACTGGGAAGCGTACTCCCAACATATAAGCTGGTTACAAAAGTATGGCGGTCAGTGAAGATAGAAATGGGCTATAGGGGGCCCACGGAGTTTTCACCTATCTGGCAGAATAGGCAGTTACAAGAACTGAACTCTATAGGAGTAAACAGGATCTGGGAAAGGGCGGGCATAAATAGACTGAAGCAATTATTTGATGGCAACTCATTGAAATCTTTCGCAGACCTGAGGCAGGAGTTTGGAATTCCCAAAGAAACATTTTATTTTTACCTCCAGATTAGACATGCTCTAGAGAAGCAATTCAGGATCGCGGCACTGGAATGGTGTAGTGCACCTCTGCTTAGTAGGGTGGTGAGGGTACCCGGTCTTAAAGGGCTGATATCAGGGATATACGCCCAGTTAACGGTAAGGGCAACTAGCTTGACCCCACTTTTGCGTGCAAGGGAGGGGTGGGAGGCCGATGTGGGGGAACTGAGTAATGATCAGTGGGAGAAAGTATTGGAGCTCGGCCCACTGGTGTCCCTCTCCCCGTCGCAACGGGCATCGCACCTACTACTGGTACACAGAGCCTATTATACCCCCAAGAAACTGTATAGATTTGGTAGGAGACCAGATGACAAGTGCCCTAGATGCTTGGAGACAGGCGACCTTGTACACATGATGTGGAGGTGTCCGAAATTAGCAAGGTATTGGACTGAGATCCTAAGTACTATAGAAGCTAGACTTGGGAAAAGAGTGGAATACGAGGCAAAGGCGTGTGTACTGGGGTTATTTAGCGTGGGGGAGGATCACATAGGTATAGCAATAGTGCGGGGGCTATACCAGGCGAGGAAGCTGATTGCGAAAGCATTGTTATCAGCAACGCCCCCTACTTCGGAAGAATGGGTTAGCACAATGAATGCACTGGTCAGAACAGAGAGGACTATATACAGTAGAAGGGGAAATTATAAGAAATTCTCAAAGATCTGGGGTTTGTGGTGCCAGGGTAGGAATATATAATACTCTAGTGCTGATAGGACTATTAGTAACTAGGAATAGAGTTCTAAGGGAAATGGTATTTAGGAGTATGTATATGGTTGGTAATAAGGTGTGTTAAAGTTAAGATATTTTTATATTTTTGGAAAGCAACTGTGGGGGTGGGGGGAGGGTTATGGGGGGGATTAAGAATGGGACGGGAAGGGGGCGGATAAAAGGGGGTAGAGCAAGGGGTTGATATTTTCACTTGTTTTTTCTAACCCGATTTGGGATAATGTATGTATCAATGGCTTGTCCACGACTGTTTGATTTTTATAACGAAAATTGTATAACTTGGAAAATCAATAAAAACGACTTGAAACAAAGATATCTATGAAGGAGTGTTAAAGAGAAAAGCTATACTCATAAAGTGAAAAACAAATGTGTACCAAATTATAAATAAAGTCCATAGGTGTAAAATAGTCCTAAACACACATGAGGGTTCATGGGCGTAACTGGTGTCGTGCGTCCACGCACAGTGGGAGCCGAGGAGGATTCTGTATGGGGAAACACTCTGCACGTAGGTCTTCTAATTACACAGTGGACACTGTAATTGGTAGGAATGGATAACCTTACCGGAAAAGGTGGACACAGTCACCGTATAGTGAAGTGTCAAACAGGCTTGGGGGATACACCGATCCCAGCGATATCCAGCTGCAGGGGTCCTCACACTGAGTCACATCCAGGATCCGGATCGTTGGACGGTGGTGTGGGGGTTCCCGGTCTCTCAGGGTCTCCCTTTCAGATGGAAGGGGTTTGGAGATAGAAGTGGTTGGGGCTCAGCAGGGTCCCATTCATAAAGGGAGATAAGACAAAAACCTCCACATAGGGCATGAATCCGTTTGAAACGAGAAGCTTTATTTAAAAGCTGAGAAAAAAGTGCTAAACAGTGCACTTCATAGGGTAAAATGTGATCACAAGAGGTAAAAATAAAATAAAATCGCGTGGTAACAGGTCATTTAATGGCGTGAGCAACCCAGCTGGATATCGCTGGGATCGGTGTATCCCCCAAGCCTGTTTGACACTTCACTATACGGTGACTGTGTCCACCTTTTCCGGTAAGGTTATCCATTCCTACCAATTACAGTGTCCACTGTGTAATTAGAAGACCTACGTGCAGAGTGTTTCCCCATACAGAATCCTCCTCGGCTCCCACTGTGCGTGGACGCACGACACCAGTTACGCCCATGAACCCTCATGTGTGTTTAGGACTATTTTACACCTATGGACTTTATTTATAATTTGGTACACATTTGTTTTTCACTTTATGAGTCTAGCTTTTCTCTTTAACACTCCTTCATAGACATTTCTCAAAGATATCCATAAAAAGTCTCGTCTAAAGTTTGCCACAAGCCACCTGGGAGACACACCAAACATGTGGAAGAAGGTGCTCTGGTCCGATGAAACCAAAATCGAACTTTTTGGCCACAATGCAAAACGATATGTTTGGCGTAAAAGCAACACAGCTCATCGCACTCAACACACCATCCCCACTGTCAAACATGGTGGTGGCAGCATCATGGTTTGGGCCTGCTTTTCTTCAGCAGGGACAGGGAAGATGGTTAAAATTGAGGGGAAGATGGATGCAGCCAAATACAGGACCATTCTGGATGAAAACCTGTTGGAGTCTGCAAAAGACCTGAAACTGGGATGGAGATTTATCTTCCAACAAGACAATGATCCCAAACATACAGCAAAATCTACAAAGGAATGGTTCACAAATAAACGTATCCAGGTGTTAGAATGGCCAAGTCAAAGTCCAGACCTGAATCCAATCGAGAATCTGTGGAAAGAGCTGAAAACTGCTGTTCACAAACGCTCTCCATCCAACCTCACTGAGCTCGAGCTGTTTTGCGAGGAAGAATGGGCAAGAATTTCAGTCTCTCGATGTGCAAAACTGATAGAGACATACCCCAAGCGACTTGCAGCTGTAATCGCAGCAAAAGGTGGCTCTACAAAGTATTAACGCAAGGGGGCCGAATAATTTTGCACGCCCCACTTTTCATTTTTTTATTAGTTAAAAAAGTTTCAAAAATCCAAAAGATTTCGTTCCACTTCACAATTGTGTCCCACTTGTTGGTGATTCTTCACAAAAAATAAAAATTTTATATCTTTATGTTTGAAGCCTGAAATGTGGCAAAAGTTTGAAAAGTTCAAGGGGGCCGAATACTTTCGCAAGCCACTGTACATACTTGGGTCAATTTAGAGTAGACAGGATCCAATTAACCTACCAGCATGCCACTGACGTGTTGGAGGAAACTCGGATATTCACCTGACTGAACAAATAATTTTTTTTTTTTTAAAGTCCTAAACATTAAAAAAAAAGGAAAATTTGTGCAAAACCACTTTACATTGTCTATAAAGTGACCTGTAAACTGGCCAAAATTCCCAGAGACCTGCTTTAACATATTCGACTAACAGATTTTATGCTGAAGACACGTGATTTTAGAAAAATGCATTTTTCTGCATCACCTACCCCCCCCCCCCCCCCCCACCCTTTTCAAATACGATGTTTATGCACTCAGAGACATTGAGGATATGTAAATGAGCTCCAATCCCAGTAGAATAATGCTGATAAAAAGTGAAAAGAACAGAAATCTGTTTATTGTGTTTGACTTTTATTGTTGAGGGTCCATGGGAATGAGGTCATGGGCAGAGACTGCGGAGACGAAGCATCTCGCTGGATCACAAAATTCTTGAAGAATGTTCAGATGTACCGCTTAGTACAGTTCGAGGACAGGATGAAGCGCCGGAATCCAAAGAAGGAATATCCCACATACACTGAAAATGACCAGGTGAGCCGGTATAGTCTGCAGGGTTCAATATTGCGTTGGCCCACCCTTTGCAGCTATAACAGCTTCAGCTCTACTGGGAAGGCTGTCCACAAGGTTTAGGAGTGTGTCTATGACCATTCTTCCAGAAGCGCATTTGTGAGGTCAGGCACTGATGTGGACGAGAAGGCCTGGCCTCGCAGTCTCCACTCTAATTCATCCCAAAGGTGTGCTGTCAGGTTGAGGTCAGGATTCTTTGCAGGCCAGTCAGGTTCCTCCACCCCAAACTCGCTCATCCATGTCTTTATGGACCTTGCTTTGTGCACTGGTGCGCAGTCATGTTGGAACAGGAAGGGGCCATCCCCAAACTGTTCCCACAAAGTTGGGAGCATGAAATTGTCCAAAATGTCTTGGTATGCTGACGCCTTAAGAGTTCCCTTCACTGGAACTAAGGGGACAAGACCAACCCCTAAAAAACAACCCCACACCATAATCCCCCTCCACCAAATGATATGCACCAGTGCGCAAAGCAAGGTCCATAAAGACATGGATGAGCGAGTTTGGAGTGGAGGAACTTGACTGGCCTGCACAGAGTCCTGACCTCACCTTGATAGAACATCTTTGGGATGAATTAGAGTAGAAACTGCAAGCCAGCTCGTTCACAACTGTGCCTGACCTCACAATACGCTTTTGGAAGAATGGTCAAACATTCCCATAGACACACTCCTATACCTTGTGGACAGCCTTCCCAGAAGAGTTGAAGCTGTTACAGCTGCAAAGGGTGGGACTAAGACTGGGATGCCATTAAATTTTATGTGCGTGTAAAGGCAGGCATCCCAATACTTTTGGTAATATAGTGTATAAGCAGTCAAACTTTGCTGCAATAACCCAACTAAATGGTCAACAATATTGTCAGTATTTTCATTTTGGCAATGTTCTACTATCCACCAGGTGGCGTACCCTGACCTCAGTCCCCTCCTGCTACTCTCTGATGCCTCATTAGAAGACCTAAACTCAAAACTGGAAAATAAAGTCTCCATCCGAAACTTTCGCCCAAACATTGTGGTCTCTGGATGTGAACCCTTTGCCGAGGTAAAGTACATAATTAAGTCAAATCTGGATGAAGGAAGAATTGCCACTCTTGGTGACTGATGGAGGAAGCACAATCCCTCCTAAATGACTGATGGTTATCATTTCTCATCCTTAGTAACTGATGAGAGAAGCACTTCCCATTTTTTTTAGGACCAATGGAGAAACATCATCCTCCGTGACTGATGAGCTAGGTGCTACCCATCTATAGTGACAGATGAAGGGAGTACAAGCCACCCTTAGTAGTTGATAAGCTGAACACTATTCATTATTAGCATACCTCCCAACATTATTGAGATGGGAATGAGGGACACCTACTTGCAAATGTATGTAGACATAGGACACGCCTCCTGCCACACCCCCCTGAAGGAGAATTAACCAAAAAAAAGTTAATTAAATCCACAAGGGCTTTTTTTTACCACTACTATTCCTTTATATTGGCTTTTAAAATTTACAAATGCAGCAATTTAGAAATTGGATGAAAGGTTTAGCCCTGGGAAACACTTTTTAAAAGATAAAAAGTGCATTTCATATACAACTATATAGTTTAGACCAAAAATGAGGGAGAAACGAGGAGGCCCTTCTCCTCCCGATTGGCTCACTGACTGTGATTGACAGCAGAGGGAGCCAATGGCTCCCACTGCTGCTAAATACCAATCAGAAGTGCGAGTCCCTGGAGAGGCAAAGCTCTCATGTACATCGCCGGATCGAGAGGGGGCTCAAGTAAGTATTGGGGGGGGGGGGGGGGTCTGTGGGGGAACTGCACACAGGTTTTTTTTTTTTTTTATACCTTCATGCATAGAATGCATGATGGTGAAAAACCTTGATCCTTTACAACCACTTTAATTCATGTTTAACATTCAAAGCAAATTCACCCATCCATGTCTCCATGTTTTATTTTGCTGAGAAATCACTTTGAAAAACACCCCCCTAGCATTTCTGGCCGTGGCCATTTTGAGTAAGGGCAGTTGATTCATGTATTTACTTGCTTTACTTCCGAACTGCCCTTCGCTCAAGCATGCAGACAGTGTGCTTTTCTGAGAGAACCCCTCCTCCTCCCTTCTTGACGACTCCTGGGATGTATGACATCATTTGGCTAGGCCTGGAAACCAGGAAGTAACTGAAGAAATGTAAGAAAAAAGTTTAAAGAGAAACTGCAGTCTGCTCACATAATCTGTAATACAGTAAAAAAAAAATATTTGCCGTTCTGAAGCTTCCCTCCAACCACTTTGCATATTATTTTATATATACTGTGTATCTGTACCTGCCAAATATGCTGCAGAAATCTCCCTCTACTGAGTCTGGCTGCAACCATTTTAACTGTGGGCAGCTGAAGCTGTTGCCTATTCACTTCCTGGATTTACACAAACACACAGAGGCACACCTCCAGCTCTGCAGCTCTCATTGGCTCTCTTATGACTCATCCCTTCCTGGCAAACTCTCAGGCGAGTGAGAGAGAGAGAGAGCTGTGCATGATGTCATAAGCCTAGGCTAATGACCATACAAGAAACATGAAGTGGGCTGTATAAGGTATTTACTGGCAGAAAAAAAATGTTTTACTATCCAAAGTTAAAACAGCAAGGGCAGAAGATTTAACAGATGGAAAGTTTAGAAAATGACTGAAGTTCTACTTTAAAACAAGTAAATATGATATATATTTATATCTATTTACTAATGCGAGTAGCATAAGGATTAAAAATAGTCAATATTGATTGAGAGTGTGACGTTCCACCTTAAGAGGATCGCCAATCCATCATAAACATCTGTGTTAAAAGTGCATAACATAAAGTTGAGAAATGCTGTCTTGAGGTGGATTTGTTGTATTCTATCGCCACCTAATGGTAAAATAGAAGAATTGTGTTCACAAAAAGATGAAACTCCTACAGTAGAGAAATAAATAGTAAAGAGCCAATGAGTTTACATTTTTTTTAACCAAGGTAGGTATTGAACATTTTTGTTTTTATTTGTCCATTAAATTTTATTTATTTTCATTTAAACTGTTTGGATAATAACGACTCTCCTATTTATGTCTATATAATATTATTATTGCTATTATACAGGATTTATGTAGCGCCAACAGTTTGCGCAGCGCTTTATAACACATTTTTATTTTCTGACTTGTAGGACTCCTGGAAGGAGATTCAGATTGGCGAACACGTGAGATTGAAACAAGTCATGCCTTGTCCGCGGTCAGTACATGTACAGACTGTGTGTTTTCTCTTCTAATATAAAGATGAACTAAAGTCTAAACTAAAAATGTTCTATACTTTCTAATGGCTGTTTGAATCTTGAACTATACACTATTAATTATTGCCTCCGTTTGAAAACACAGAAAAGTGAAAGGAAATCCCCACTTAGACATTTCTCACCAAAACAGGTGTCCCCAATGGAAGATCCCCCCCACCTCTGGTTCTGGAGACAACTGAAAAATTATCATGATATCCCATCACTTTCTGCCTGGTGACAATGGCCACCGAGACAAATAACCTCAGAGAAAAATACTGTTCTATCTAAAAAAGTATTTCCTGATTCCCTAGGCTAATTGAATATTCCCTGGATCAAAAGTCTTAAGGTTATTTATTATAAAAGTTAATATCAAGTTATATTCTGTGCATTTAGAAACTTGTAGGCAGGTACCTACATTATGTTATGTTTGGTACTGTGGGTAGGTTTCTTTAAAGAGGAACTGCATTCTGCTAACATAATTTGTAAAAAAAACCAAAAAACATATTTGCCATTCTGAAGCTTCCCTCCAACCACTTTGCTTTATTTTATATATATACTGTGATTCTGTACTTGCCAAATATGCTGCATAAATCTCCCTCCACCAAGTCTGGCTGCTGCCATTTTAACTGTGGGCAGCTGAAGCTGCTGCCTGTTAACTTTGTGGATTTACACAGACACACAGAGGCACACCTCCAGCTCTGCAGCTCTCATTGGCCCTCTTATGACTCATCCCCCCTCATCCCCCCTCCCTACTTTCCTGGAAAACTCTCACGAGCTGTGGATGATGTCATAAGCCTAGGCTTTTACTAGACAAGAAATAGGAAGTGGGCTGTATAAGGTATTTACTGGCAGAAAAGAAAAAATATTACGATACGATCCAAAGTTTAAACAACAAGATTTAAGCAGAAGTATTAATAGATGGAAAGCTGAAAAAAATGACTGAAGGTCCGCTTTAATTTCTGGTTGGTGCATGCAGGGGTTAAATTTTTTTGTGACATATCTTTACCTGTATTTGTGGTCACTTCCCTTTTTGAAGGCTATATATATTCAAGGGAAGCCGACCTCGTGGTGCAGTCCCATGTGGGGGCAGTACGGGGAGGACTTGTGTATTATGGAAACCATTTTGTGGCAGTGTCACCCTTTAATGTGACCCAATTTTCTGGTGAAATCTCATGACAAGTCGGTAATGGGAATGTTCAAATCGATGCGATGCCGCATTCATTCGAAAAAGTAGTTCCTGCACTACTTTTGGCGATTTTAGGTGTGACTTGTATAGACATGTGTGCATGAAGCCGCACAGATGTCTTCAAAGTCACGCCTGAAGTCACACTGACATGTGGCTTTGAATCCATGAGATTTCAGCTAAGTTGCACGATTTTAAAGCTGCATTCAATGTGAACGAGGGTTTAAGGAGATTCACCTTCTCTATTTGTCCTGTTTACTGTTGTCATTGAAAGCAAAAGTAAAAGAAAATCCCAAATTTTGGGTTGTCCCCAAAAAAGTAATAGAGGGGCAATCTTCCAATGGGGACACTGATTCTGATGACCTGGGGGTCCCCAGAGGAATCCTATAATTTGCAGGGATTTCCTCTCACTTCTTGTTTGGCTATGGGACAGGAAGGGAAGGAAAATCTCCACAATGGGACACAGATGACAGAAAAAAATCTGACAAGGGTTATAACCTTCCCTTACTCTATCCAATGAAAGAAAAGTCTCTATAGTTATACTTTAGGCCCCTTTCAGGCGATCAGCCTGCAAAAATCCACCTGTCCATTTTTCAGGCTGATCCGAGCGGGCCTCCCATTGACTTGTATGGGCAGGCGGATGTCAGCGGAGATGTGTCCACTGACACCCGCCTGTCATCCGATCCTACAAGATCCGCTCAAAACAGACAGATGGCGATATGTTCGCCATCCGTCCAGCGGATCGGATGAAAACAGATATGGTGTCTGTTTTCATCCCATCTTCCCATAGAGAACAGCAGGGCTCTGACAGGCATGTCTCTGCACAGTGAGCGGAGACGGACCTGTCATCTGCCTGCTCATCGGGGATCAACAGGTCCCCTGAGCGGATCCGCCCCGTGTGAAAGGGGCCTTAACGTTAAATCTCCTTTTCCTCCAGGCAAACCAGTGCCTCCTCTTTATTTGTAATGGCCTTAAAGTAAACAACATGGTGCCAAGTTTTTTATGTGGACGCACCCTCTATCATATTCCTCCTTAATTGTCTCCTTTGAAGGAAGAATACATTCAATTAAGTTACATTTATCTCATAGCAGAATTCCTCAATGCCTTGTATTTGCCCTTCTTTTGACAGTTTTATGTAAATACACCCTCAAAGTAATTTTTGCCCCAGATTTTTTTTGGCTTTCCTTAAGTTTCACCAAGGTTATACTATGTAGCCGGGTTAGATGTAAATCATGCTTAGCAGATTTCATGTTTTAACTATACAACCTAATTTTTTTTCCTGACGTCTATGTATTATGCCTGTTTTTTATAGATGTATTCTGACCACGGTGGATCCTGACACCGGAATTATTAATATGAAGGAGCCCCTGGAGACGATGCGCAGGTCTGTCAAGGAAGAATATGGAACTTTTCGACATGCACTTAAAGAAAAAAGGCTGAGTTTGCTCTGCCGCAGTGTGTTAGCGCGCTCGTGTTAATGTGTGTTATTCCAAATTGCACCAAAATGCATCAAAAAAGAGAGAATGCACTATTTTTGGAACACAGTGCACCAAAAGGCATGCTAATGCATTAAAGTGATTGTAAAGGTAAAAATATTTTTTCAATAAAATAACAGAGTATACATACCTGTTCTGTGCAGTGGTTTTGCACAAAACAGCCCAGATCCTGCCTCTGGGGTACCCCACTGGTGCTCCTGGCTCCCACCCTTCGCTGAGTGCCCCTATAGCAAGCCGCTTGGTGTCCATTGACACACACAGTGCCCTCTGTTCCCTCCCCACTGGCTGTGATTGACAGCAGCAGGAGCCAATGACTCTCGCTGCTTCCTCTAAGCCATTGAAGGAAAAGACAGAGAGAGAGAGAGCTGTGATGATGCTCCTGGGCATGGTGCTGGATAGACATTGGGCTCAGGTAAGTATAAAGGAGGGGGGGGGTTGTTTGCACACAGAAGGTTGTTTACCTTTATGCATAGTTACCCTTTAATGTGCATTGTGTTGCTCTGTAAAACACGTATGTTATGCTATCTTTAGGAATGAATGGCACCAGCTGTATAGGATAGATATTTGATATAGAGCTGTGCTGTAGAACTGTCAATCTTTAAAAAAAAAATATTACATAGTGAAGCGTGACATTTTCTAATATTGCCTTGAATCTATCACTGATAATGACCTTATTTGTACATAAACAAGATTGATAATTATTATACAATTTACACATTGTTTAGGGCTCCTTTTAATTGTTCTATTTTGGGCCCCAGCATCCTGTCCTGCATTATTGCCTATTGTTAATAAAGGGTACTTGGGCAACAGTAGCACTCCCTAAATTTGCAGTAGTGCATCCGTCTACCTGACTTTCTTTTTTGTAGTAATCTGGTGATCCAGAAAGCCCTCCTTGTGATACAATACAGCAATTCTAAAATACCCCCATTGCAGATTCCTTGCTGCCAACTAGGACATTCCTTACAGTCACCAAGCAGGTTCAAGCCCAGTTTTTAATCTCACTGTTGAACCTGCAGATTCCAATACAACGACTTGTGTTTCTCTACAGTTACCGGCTGTGTGATACCGCGGATAAGGAGGTCTACAAGTCTTCTCCACTCTTTGGACAGTTTGTGAGAATTCAGAAGAAGGGGATGATTAAAGTTGGAGATCCTGTATATGAGATATCCTACTGAATGCTTCTGCTGGTGAAAACGAACCACCAAATCATAAACTGGACTTGCACAAGACTGGCTGTACTTGGAGAGATCTATCACAGAGAGTGGGTGGCAATGAGAGATCTGTACCACGCACTTTTCCATGTCTACATTTTCAGGATTTGCAATAGATTTTATCCCCAGCTTTGTGAACACACAGTTGTGTTTAATTATCAAAAGACTGAGGGACCACATGCTGCTGATGTTACTAAAGTAAAAGCAACTTTATTGCAGGTCCAAAAAACTGTCAAACATCCAAACACTGAAGCTTCTCTGCGCTAACGCATTTCACCCATATGGGCTTAATCATATATACTCTGATTAAGTCCATATGGGTGAAACATGTCATCGGTGTGTGGCCCTATCTTTTTGATACTTGGGGAATTGAGCAAGGATGGATTATTGGCAAGCACCTAGACCTTTTTTGAGACTGCACAGAAAAATGTGGACATTTAGCATACATACATTTTTCCAAGTTTGCTTTTGTTTTTTATACTGTATTAAATATATAGATTTGTAGAATAGCCACTAGACAGCAGAATTTAAGCTTTGCTGTGCCATTCACTCAGAGTATTAAAAATTGGGACTTCAGTTTCACTTAAATCAGACAGGTGATGCAATCGAAGATTGATTCTAATAATATAATGATCAGATGAGGTGGATAATTTTGTGGCATGCATCTACGGTCTTTCAAAACTTGAAATCGTAATAGGCATGTGTTCAATGAGCTTTCTTAGATGAAGTGTTATAATTAATTTAAAAATGGAAATAATAAAGACCAGAAATACGTGTGATTAACATTTATTGTTAAAGGAGGCTTCCGTATACAGATAAGTCCCCCACCCGTAAAAGCCCACAACTACTGGGTCAGGGTTGTGGGAGAATGGCCCTTGTTCTCATCAAAATAGGGACATGGTGCTTTACCAAAGTACCCACCCCCCATTTTGAGGACATGAGGCCTTGTATGTGTAGCAAAGTCTTTAACCTCTTCCAGTCTAAAGAGAATCTTCAGGGCCAAAGATAGCTGACATCCTTCTGTATGTGGTGATTTGTGAGGCATAGTAAGTGTAAGATGGATAAAGTTATTGGGCGCCAGACACTTCTTGGATATAAAAGAGGTTTTATTTCTCTTAACAGTCCTTTTTATAGTTTGAAAGGGAAAGAGGGTTAGGGCCAGGACACCCTTAGGCAGCTGCAATTTCAATTGGCAGACTCTGAGACTTCAATAGGAGGACAGCCGTACAGGGAGAGGCCCCCAACAAGGCGCCACATTTGTACGTGCAGGATTGCTGTCTCCTATGGCAACAGTCTTTCACAGTTCCTAACTCAAATCGTATCAGCTTCACTACAACTTCTACTTGTAGTTCTTCGGCCCCTTGAGCTCCTGGTCTCTTACTGGACTCTCTGATTAACTGACTCTGAATCCCTGGAGCTCCTCAAAGCTTTGCGGTGATATCTCCCTCAAACGTCACCCAAGCTTCCTTGCTGGGTCCCTAGCTTGGTACTCCAGATACTTCTCAAGCTTCACCCCTGCTGACCAACTCAGCTTGAATGGCAAGCCTGCTCTGCAAGCGTCACCTCCATTGGTTGGGTCCCTGACTTAAACAGAAGTCTTCCGATTCTCCACCATGCCTGTTCGGTGAGAATGCTGTTCCGGTACTTGCTTCAGTTACTCACTGTGGTCCCTGGTAAAGGTGGTAAAGGTGGATGGACCCTTAGAGGTGACAGCTTCCCTTTTAACTCCCGACCACTGACAGGTTCTCCGGCCGGCAGAACCGTCGCTTCTGGTTGGACTGTAAGTCGCAATCCCAACCCTGATCTGCCCTCCTACTTCTGGATAGGCCCTCACACAGCCTGGCAGCCAGATGCCCCTGGGATAGGTCAAATCCCCGGCCTAGCAGCCCGGGGCATAAGACACACATCCACTCAGACAGCCGTCCAGGTGGCACAGAACACAGATCACCTGACCTCACCCGTATATATAGATTCTCCCAGCAGGCCAAGGGATTCAAGAAAACCCCTGCCCATTGGCTGAGATATTCCATATACCCATAACCTGACCTTGGGTTGTCCTTCTCATATCTAGTACTACCAAGTACCCGGCCACCTTGTGGTAGAAGAGAAAAGTGCAACCAGGCCAAACTTAGGGAGAAATCAATGGATCTCTAGCAATTGACCAGGGTAACAACTCCTGGCAAGTAGATTTGTGAGGAGCTCCCTGACTAAACCCCAGGGTGCTTCATCTGGATCAGCAGTAAAGGGGGGGTGGGGTCATACGCTTGTCACTCCCCTTTTCTGGCCTGCCAGGCTGCATACTCGGATGAGAGTCTGGTGTAGAATTTGGGAGAACCAACAATGTCTTTTTTTGCATGCAACCCACCTTGACATCCATAGGGTCTGGTATGTACCTTGACATCCATAGGGTCTGGTATGTATTTTTAGGGGAAACCCATGCTGGTTTTTTTTTGTTGTGGTGAGCTCCTCATTAAAGCGGAGGTCTGGAAACCTGTGGAAAGGATAGAAACCAGCAGCTACAAAAACTGTACCTGCTGACTTTTAAATAACAGCCACTCACCTGTCCCACGATCCAGCGGTGTTCTCACCCCAGTCGGCCTCACCTGCTGTCCTCGGTCCCTGGTGCCGGCATCTTCACTATGGGCACCTGGCTTTACAGCCTGGTGCACACTGCGCATGAGCGAGTCGCACTGCGCATTGTGAATGGCGGATGCAGTCTTCTGGGACCTCTCAGTGTCCCAGAAGACTGCAGGGGGGAGGGGGGAGAACTTCAGTTTCCGACCACCTAGGCAGTCGGAACGGAAGTGGGAAGTAAGTACTTGTCAAAATCAGGTACCTGCCCCCCCCTCGCTCCTCAAAAGTGACAATTGTTCAAGAGGAGTGGGGAACGAGTCCTTAAAGCAGAACTTCCCCTTTTGGGTGGAGCTCCGTTTTAACATCTATATCATACCCTCATCTAGGTCAAGGCTCTGGTATAAATAAACTCTCCTAAAGTCTATCATGAATGCTGCTGCCAGACTCATCTACCTTACCAACCGCTCAGTTTCTGCTATCCCTCTGTCAATCTCTCCACTGGCTTACGATCACTCAACTAATAAAATTCAATATACTAACAACAACACACAAAGCCATCCACAACTCTTCCCTGAGAAACATCAGCAAACTTGTCTCAATATATTACCCATTATGTTCTCTCTGATCCTCCCAAGACCTCCTGCTCTCTAGCTTCCTTGTCACCTCCTCCCATGCTCACCCCTAAGACTTCCCCAGAGCCTCTCCCATCCTTTGGAACTCCTTACCCCAATCTGCCTGGCTATGTCCTACTCTGTACACCTTTAAGCAATCATTGAACACCTGTCTCTTCAGGGAAGTGTATCCCACCTCCACCTAACAAGTGAACTTTTAATTCTTCCATTAGCTCATCTCTCACAGTTTTTACCTTTGGTACCACTCGACCTTCTCTATTAGCTTGTAAGCTCTCTCAAGCAGGGCCCTCCTAACTTTCTTGTATTGAATGGTATTGTAACTGTAGCGTCTCCCTTTTTTTCTAAAGCAGAGATAGGCAACCCCCAGCACGCAAAGCCTCTTTTGCTGGCACTCGACTCCCTCCCCATCAACAGAGCAGTGCAGGGAAGTGTCAGTGAGCCACTAATGCATTCCAATTTCAGAATTCCCCACGCCGCACCTGCACTGAGGGGGAAGCACTGTGCCCCCCACACATTGTAAAAGATGGGAAACATTGTTTGGTTCTCTAACTTTGCTGTAGCTGCGATCGTCAGCTTTTGTAATGGGGAAGAGATTGGGTGCAGTTCTGCTAGGGGGGGGGGCGGTCCCTGTTTTCAGGACGAGGAGGGCTGTCATTGGCCACTGCTAAAGCCAATCACAGTCCTGCTAGCCTGTCCACCATCTGGAGGAAGATGACTTGCTTGGTTGCCACTAGTGCCCCGTACACACGGTCGGACTTTGTTCGGACATTCCAACAACAAAATACTAGGATTTTTTCCGACGGATGTTGGCTCAAACTTGTCTTGCATACACACGGTCACACAAAGTTGTCGGAAAATCTGATCGTTCTGAACGCGGTGACGTAAAACACGTACGTCGGGACTATAAATGGGGCAGTGGCCAATAGCTTTCATCTCTTTATTTATTCTGAGCATGCGTGGCACTTTGTCCGTCGGATTTGTGTACACACGATCGGAATTTCCGACAACGGATTTTGTTGTCGGAAAATTTTATCTCCTGCTTTCCAACTTTGTGTGTCGGAAAATCCGATGGAAAATGTCCGATGGAGCCCACACACAGTCGGAATTTCCGACAACACGCTCCGATCGGACATTTTCCATCGGAAAATCCGACCGTGTGTACGGGGCATACCAATCTCAGAAAGAAGGGATTTCACTGTGATTGATAAAACCACAATCGGGTGACAGTGTGTGGAATTACTGTTGAGCTTCTGGGTACTTTGTTGAAATTATTCCTGAACCTTTGCGTTACTTACTACTGAACCTCTGCACTCTGTGTCCCTTTAAGCCACAGCCAGTATTCAGTGCAATTAAAATCACATCCAACTTTTGCTGCGGCGCAGAAACTTTTTCTCAGCTGCGGGGGCCCAACTTATGATCCTGCACACAGGCCCACTGCTTTCAGAAAATGCTCCTGACCTGAGCTCATCATTGCGCATCCATTCCAGATGCTTGTATATGACATCACATACATCCTATACATCCTATACATCACATACATCCCATACATCACATACATCACATACAAGCAGGTGGGCTGGATGCGAGAGGTGAATCAGCAGGATGAGTGTGCCAGGACAGGTAGATATGTCTCATCTCTGCTTCCTTTCACCACTCTGCATATCATAGATGAGAAGAGGGTACATCGGTGGGGCAGATGTGTAGGAGGGTACAGAGGTGGAAGGGATGAGAAGGGGGTTCAGCAGTGGAACAAAAGAGCAGGGGGGGTACAGTGATGGTGCAGATGAACAGGGGGGGTTCAGTGTTGGGGCAGGGGAGAAGGGGGTTCAGTGGGTGTACAGAAAAGCGGGGGGGGGGGGGTAGAGCAGTGGGGAAGATGTGAAAGGAGGTGTATTGGTGGGGCAGGAGAGCAGGGAGAACAGGGGTGGGGTAGAAGAGCAGGGGGTACATTGGTAAGGCAGATGATAAAGTGGGTTACAGTGGTGGGGTAGATGAGCAGATGGGTTCAGTGTTAGGACAGATGAGAAGGTGATTCAGTGGTGATACAGAAGAGCATGGAAATACGGCGGTGGAGCAGATGTTCAGGAGGTACAGTGGTGGGAGGGATGAGAAGGGGGTTCAGCGGTGGGACGGGAAAGCAGGGAGGTACAGTGGTGGGGCAGATGAGAAAACGGGTACATTGATGGGACAGAAGAGCAAGGGGGTACAGTGGTGGTGCAGATCTGCAGGTGGTACAGTGGTGGGAGGGATGAGAAGGGGGTTCAGCAGTGGGACAGGAAAGCAGGGAGGTTACAGTGGTGGGAAAGATGAACAGAAGGGTTCAGTGTTGGGGCAGATGAGAAGGGAGTTCAGCTGTGGGACAAAAGAGCAGGGAGGTACAGCGGTGGGGCAGATGTGAAAGGAGGTGCATTGGTGGGACAGATGAGCAGGGGGTTAAAGTGGTTGGGCAGAAGAGCAGGGGGTACAGATGTGGGGCAGATGTACAGGGGGGTACAGTAGCGGGCAGAGGAGAAAGGAGGTACATTGGTGGGACAGATGAGCAGGGGTTTACAGCGGTGGGGCAGAGGAGCAGGGGGGGGTACAAAGGTGGCACACATGAGCAGGGGGAACAGAGGTGGTACAGATGTGCAAGGAGGTACAGTGGTGGGGAAGATGAGCAGATAAGTTCAGTGTTAGGACAAATGAGAAGATGGTTCAGCAGTGAGTCAGAAGAGCATGGGGATATGGCGGTGGAGCA
The DNA here is from genome assembly GCA_037952835.1 of Lithobates septentrionalis. NCBI lineage: Eukaryota > Metazoa > Chordata > Amphibia > Anura > Ranidae > Lithobates > Lithobates septentrionalis. Next base: position 153,269 of record JBBDGP010001814.1, on the reverse strand, counting down.
GATGTGCAGGGAGGTACAGTGGTGGGGCAGATGAGAAAAGGGGGAACATTGGGGGGGCAGATGAGCAGTGGGTTACAGTGGTGGGACAGAAGAGCAGCGTGGTACAGTGGTGGGGCAGATGTGCAGGGGGTTATAGTGGCGGGGCAGATGAGAAAGTGGGTACAGTGGTGGGACAAATGAGCAGGGGGTTACAGTGGTGGGACAGATGAGCAGGGGGTTACAGTGGTGGGGCAGATGTGCAGGGGGTACAGTGGTGGGGCAGATTTGCAGGGGGGACAGTGATCTGAGGTGTGAAGGTGCATATATTGGGGCTGATCTGAGGTGTGAGAGTGCAGGATGTTAATTTCTCATTACCACTCAAGTAGTTTACAGCATGTACACACTGTGCTCAAAAGGTTGCCTACCCCTGTTGTAAAGTGTTGCACAAACTGTTGGTACTATATAAATCCTGTATAATAATAATAAAGGGAATTTTCAGCCATTTGTTTACAAACAGAAGTAAAGTGGCTGATATTTGCGCCAATTTAAACAGCATTTTTTTGCCCAGTAAATGTCAGTTTTGCTGTAGTAGGATGTATAAAATTGCTGCTCTCTGCCAAATACAATTTCTTTTTTTTGCATTGCAACATTTCTCTTATGGCAGTGCCCGGTCCCCACACCATTTGCTTGACAACCCCTTGCCTATTTGTCTAGAAAATGGCTATTACCTTTTTTCTTTTTTTTTTCAACATTTGGCTCTTCTTGACTTCAATTGGGTTCAAATTCAACTCCTGCACTTGAGTCAAGTTCTGCAAACCTACCACTATCCCAAGTATGTTCGGCTAATCTCTGATAACGTTATTCCACTGCCTCACAATTAGCGGCTTTTTAACCTGTTGTGCAACCTCCTATCTGATAGATCTGATGGGCAGCCCAACGCAAACTGAAGAAATACACATTGCTGGCTGATAATGCTGCTGCTGATTGTGTGGCTGTGGATTAGCCTGCAACAGGAAGTGCTGTTTCTGGCAGGATGTCCAGGTAACAAACTTTGCTACAGAATTACAAAAAGTTTACATTACAATTGTTCTCCTGGAAAAAAAGCCTTCTACTATCAGTGTCCTCTGTCTCCCTTCCCTGTGCCTCTGCCCTTACCTCTCCGAAGATGTAGACTTGCATTCTTGGTAGCTAACAGTTTACGGGGTGCTCTGGTGCTCTGTATTATTCTATATTACCTGAGATTAACATCTGATACAATCTCTGCCATAAGCGAGAACTTCAGAATAGTATTTCAGAACAGTGTCGAAGATGTCATTCAGTGAACTTCTATGTACTAAAGATATTTCTGTGCTGCTATAGTTAATTGCCATAGTAAATATTACAATTTACATAATATTTATTAATAAATATATAATTCAAATACTTTACTTTTGTAAATACTTTTTAAGGGAAATGTAAACATTATTTTCAGCATACATACATTTTTCCAAGCTTGCTTTTATTTTTGATACTGTATTAAATATAGAGATTTGTAGACTAGCCACTAGAGGACGCTCTCAGTAGCTTAGTGCAAATATACAGTCTCTGTGCTTTACAACGGTTTCGAAAAATGGGGTAATTTACTAAAGGGGTTGAGAATCTTCACTTGATGATTGTAAGTACAATCACTTTAATTATCTGCGAAAAGAGAGAAGCTGCGCTAAATAAATTGGCCCGTGAGACAATGACCAATCAGAGGCTAGTAAATCCACTCACAGCTGAAAAAATTGATAAATGAAAAACCAAAAAATGGTGTAACTAATATGGTAAACCAAAAGGAATTAAGATTAAAGTGAACCAAATACACCAATATACAAAGGATAAATCTAGAATTACACTGAGAGAATCAATTCAGAAAATAGTAAAAAACTAAACAATGGAAAATTAGTAAAGAAATATAAAATTACATAATACCAATTAGCAACCTAATAAAGTGATAATGATGGGTATAATTCATCAACCAAAGATAGTGTTAAATACTGACATGAGTGAATTCATGTGGAAAAAAAATATAGAAAAAAAATTATTTAAAGTGACTATTGAATCTTTGATTAAAAACTTTCAAAAAAGAGGGATCAAGAGTTCATTCAAAATGTGTCAATAAATAATCCACGGTGACATATCATCCAGACACCTCGGAAAAAGTGAAGATAAGGAAAATGCCTCCACCTGAGCACACACTGCCACTTACCAAATCAGTATAATCCCTTATTATAGGGGACAAAGGAACACCTATGGCTAAAAACTCAGCCTGGGGTCTCTGTGCCGTATGTCAAACTCCTCGGCCTCAGCAGAAATTATCCTCATACGAATGGACACGAAAACGGATCCCCATATAAGAACAAAAAGATTTGCATAGTGTGAAACCTTTACCAATTTTTTAGACTTTAAAAGACAAGTGAACACTTACAATTGTGTAGAATAAAAACAGCACTAAGATGATTGAGCCGGCCGGCTCTCGATAAACAGCCCGTTGCTTCCGGGACTTTATGCAATACGCGGTGACGTCAGCACGCCGCTCCTTCCTACGCGTTTCATCACTCAAAGAACGTCGTCTCGGGGCACGGGCGGCATCCTGACGCACCGCTTAAATACAAAGTCAGGTAACAAAGCCTCGGTCTGAGTCCCGGAATGCCACCAAATGGGGCCATCTTGGTTAATGGAGAACGAGTTCACTGCATGTACAGAAATATCCATGCAGTAAGGGCAAACTCTAAACATCCACGTATTACTGACAAACATAAATAATTTAAAGTCTGCCAATCAAATGAACAAAAACAGATATAGAAAAGGGGATAACATAAGTCGCATACAATATAAATGTGATTGACTATTAGTTTACAACGGGCCCAGAATAGTTTAGATACATTATACATTAAAAAATAGGTGGGGACAGTCACCAGTGGACCAGAAAACATTGAATAAGGCAGATTAATAAATAAATAGGACTGATTACTCAATCAAATTAGTCAAAAACAGTCAAAAACAAAAATGCCAGGATCTTATAAGGCTGCCCAATAGTGCACCCCCGTGCACCAAGACAACCAAGACAACTAAATCTATTATTGTTATATATAGATAGCAAACTAAAAATGTGGCCACAATTAATACTGGGGTCACTAAAGTTGATCCTTATCTGCTATATAGGTCAACATATATGTAAAATACAAATAAGATAAACTCAAAATGGGGAAATACCCGCGGATGGTACCCGGGACTCAAATCAAGTTCACACAATAGAGTATGCATACCCAAGTGTAAATAGGGGTACAATCCATAATGAATTTTAATTAAAAAAATGAAAATAAAAAAATGAAAATAGAAATAAAAAATAAAAATAAATCTTATCTTATTAAAAATTGTCAAGAGTTATCAATAAAAGAATTGATATCAACATCTCTGTTCAAACCGAACGGGGTGTAACATTTGATCTTATGCACCCATAACATCTCTAATTTAGAGATGCTCCTGACTAAACAACTGCCCCTTCAATGGGGCCTATATTTGTCAATACGTTAAAAGATGGTGTTAGATGGATCCCTATTATGTACAATAAGATAGTGTTTTGACACCGAGTGTTTGGTGAACCCCTTAGGTATAATTTTTATATGCTCATTTAAGCGAACCTGCAAAGGTCTCTTAGTCCTGCCCACATACTGTAGGCCACACGGACACTGAAGCATATAAACCACTCCCACCGTGGAGCAAGCAATGAATGGCTCAGTGGCAAAACTCCTAGAGGTACAGCTGGAGCTAAAACTAGTAGTTCTCTTAGTCCTACTTCCGTTCAAAGAGCAGACCTGACACTTTCTACATTGGTAATAACCAGTGAATGCCAAAAAGAACTTCAGTATTCTCTTTCCATAGAGACTCAACACTCTTGACCTGATCGAGGGTGCTAATAAGGGACTCTAGAGGATAGCCCTTATCCACAAATCTTTGGATAAGAACCTGTGCCTGTGCCAGAAACACACTCTGTTCAGTACAGTTGCGTTTCAGTCTAAGATATTGACTTTTTGGCACAGACCTGAGCCAAGAGGCATGATGACAACTTATATTATATTGTATGCGACTTATGTTATCACCTTTTCTATATCTGTTTTTGTTCATTTGATTGGCAGACTTTGAATTATTTATGTTTGTCAGTAATACGTGGATGTTTAGAGTTCACCCTTATTGCATGGATATCTCTGTACATGCAGTGAACTCGTTCTCCATTAACCAAGATGGTGCCATTTGGCGGCATTCCGGGACTCAGACCGAGGCTTGGTTACCTGTTTTTTGTATTTAAGCGGTGCGTCAGGACGCCGCCCGTGCCCCAAGATGACGTCTTTTGAGTGACGAAACGCGTAGGGAGGAGCGGCGTGCTGACGTCACTGCGTATTGCGTAAAGTCCCAGAAGCAACGGGCTGTTTATCGAGAGCCGACCAGCTCGATCATCTTAGTGCTGTTTTTATTCTACACAATTGTAAGTGTTCACTTGTCTTTTAAAGTCTAATAAATTGGTAAAGGTTTTACACTATGCAAACCTTTTTTTTTCATATATGGCATACGGCACAGAGACCCCAGGCTGAGTTATTAGCCATAGGTGTTCCTTGGTCCCCTATAATAAGGGATCATACCGATCTGGTAAGCGGCAGTGTGTGCTCAGGTGGAGGCATTTTCCTTATCTTCACTTTTTCCAAGGTGTCTGGATGATATGTCACCATGGATTGTTTATTTTTAATCAAAGATTCAATAGTCACTATCGTCACATTCATTTATGATCACTCAAAGTTTCTTATATATACACATATATTTAATAATTTTTTTTCTATATTTTTTTTCACATGAATTCACTCATGTCAGTATTTAACACTATCTTTAGTTGATGAATTATACCCATCATTGTCACTTTATTAGGTTGCTAATTGGTATTATGTAATTTTATATTTCTTTACTAATTTTCCATTGTTTAGTTTTTTTACTATTTTCTGAATTGATTCTCTCAGTGTAATTCTAGATTTATCCTTTGTCATATTGGTGTATTTGGTTCACTTTAATCTTAATTCCATTTTTTGGTTTTTCATTTATCAATTTTTTCAGCTGTGAGTGCATTTACTAGCCTCTGATTGGTCATTGCCTCACGGGTCAATTTATTTAGCGTAGCTTCTCTCTTTTTGCATTCTTGTTTAGTGTTGTATAACATCTTGAGATGCAGCTTGGTATATTTAGTTAATAGCACAGTCTTTTTTATTTACAACTTTAATTATCCTGTCATGTTAAATTCATGCAATGTCATGCTAATTCCTGTTTATTTATTTTATCTGTACACTTCTGGGAATTACAAGTAAACAGGAATTTGCTTTTCATATGATAGAATAACCGGAGTAAATATTTACACAATTTTTTAATGCAGTTTCCAAACTCCTTTAGGTAAATCTCCACATATTGATTGCAGAGGGAGAGCATTATTTTTAATGAGTTAGCCTATTTTTTTACCCAATCTGGGCTTTCACTTTAAGTTGATCTCCTTTACATCTATATGTAAAAAAGATTTGAACCCTTCTGCTTTAGAGGCTGTGGTCAGATTGGCTCTGCACTTCATATATGGTATACAGTAAGTGAAGAGTCTTAAGGTCCATCGTTTCTAAAAATGGGTTCACTCTTTAATTCATTCGGGCACTATGGTCAACATTACTAAGGGCCCTCGTATAGCTTTGCTTAACGAACCTGTGGAGAATATATCATGGTCCACACAGACTCTAATTTACTATATGTTTTTGGCGGCCAAAATAACCATCGCTATGGCTTCGAAAAGTCCAGTGATCGGCTTTCATGAAATGAAAAGACCTGGTTGTGCTCCAGGAAAAACTGGTCAGCATCCTACAGGACAAACTACCCTTGTTTGAAAAGGTTTGGACCCCTTGCTCTCTTAACTACAGGTGCCAAACACTCAGGATTGACATTGGATCAGTGCAGGGTTGGACTCCTGGACAGGTGTGGTCTTGCTTCTTTGCTCTTTTTTGATTACTTTCCTTTTCCTGACTCGCTCCTTTCTATCTGTTTACTCAAGTGTAAGATAGGCCCTTTAGTCAGACCCTTTGTCTCGACTTTAGGGTTTCTGTCTAGGTTTTGTATGTGACAATATATCTCATAAGGACATGTTGCTGATACATTTGATTTTTCTAAGTATATAATACTTTCAGGGTAGGTTAAATAAGTCTAGTATTAGATGACATAGTGGTCACTACATTTGCTATAATTTCATTAAATCTATAGCATGCATTGGTGGTTGGGAGGGCGGGTGTTGTCCTGCTTGACCCCTCTGCCGAATGTACAATATGGGACTGATGTTAGGCCCACTGGTTGCTTGGCCTTTTATTGGACTATAACCGAACATGTTTCCTAATACGAGTCTTCAACATAGTTGATCACTTTGGCACAGTTCCTGATACCCAAAGGTAGTCTTCCGTGGATTTCTGTCCTAAACTCCATACCCTTGATCACTTTGGCACAATTCCTGATACCCAAAGGTAGTCTTCCGTGGATTTCTGTCCTAAACTCCATACCCTTAAAACATGCCATCATTGTTAACTTCTTGTTTACTGTTTATGTTGACAGAACCATTTGCACTCTTTTATGTTACGCTGTAACATTGTACTGTAATTCTGAAAACGGAATATAAGGGATTGAAACAGAAAAAAGATTTGAACCATTTTCAGTGACAACATAACATACCCAGCTGGAGCCATTATAGACCAAAGGTGACTTATCAATGGCAGTAAAGAAAGGACTCCCTTAAGCCGCACATCCGTGTTGTCCCTATACTGGATGCATGAATTGCAACCTCAGCCTGGATCCAATCAGGCCCTGCCCCCCAGCGCCCTTCCCTCTGCCCCTCAGAGCTTAGACATGGGGATGCCCATGACTAAGCTCAGAGAGGTGGAGCGAAACGCATTGGGATGTGGCCTGGTCAGAGTCCAGGCTGAGGTTGCCATTCATACTCCCAGTATAGGAGCAGGACACACAAGGATCACCGAAAGTGTCAGAATGTGCTCCTCAAATCTCCTGTGGATGCATCCGTGTCCACACCCCCACCATAGACAATGCAGGCCGCTCACTTCACTATGTGGACTCCTATGCAGCCGGACGAGGATGTTTTTGGAGATATCTACAGGCACCATCATTTCTTTGATTACCCTGTATGTGAAGGCATTTTTTGACCTGTCTGTTAAATCAGTGGTCCACATAGTGAGGTAAACGGCCTGCATTGTCTATGGTGGAGGTATGCACACGGATGCATCCACAGGAGATTTTAGGAGCACATTCTAACACTTTCGGTGATCCTTGTGTGACCTGCTCTTTATGAACTTTTTACCTTCTAATCTACTTTTATGTATGCATATTTATTTTTTTCTTAATAGCGCTGCACTATTACTTATCAATGGTTACCTAAATTGTCAGTCACTGAATTACAGAACATGACCTCCAGAAATTCACTTCAATTGTCTTCACCTCTAGTAAACTTTTAAAACGTTTGCATATAAAAATCTGTATAGGTTATTAATTACTCTTTCATATAAATTGTATTTAAGGTTTACAGGTCCTTAAAAGCAGCTCCAGTGTTTACAAAATTATGTGTTTTAAGCCTCCAAGTGTGTAAGCAGCCCAGGAATAATTTTATTACCCAGCTTAGCTCTGGAATGTGTTATGTTAGGCTAATCCGCTAATATTTTTCCTACTAGAATGTTCCACAATAATTTAAATGACAATAAAACATATGCAGGGTGAAAAAAAGTTGTGAAAATAACAAGCTGACAGCAATTAGTGCATGTTCCGGGCTCGGGTAAACAGCGACAGACATAATTCCTCAATTGGTTTAACTTTTATTGTCCTGACGAGTAATCAGAGAGGGTTTTCTGTTGGGTCTAGCGTTATGTTTTATACAACTGTGTACAACAGGGTGAAGGGAAACATCTATCACCAGCCAGCTAACGCTTTTTACTTCTGGAGCAATAGCTGCAATTTAATAACAAAGCAGCCTATGTTTAATGTAATGGGCAGTTTTCTATCTCGCATACAGTAAATAATTAAACGGAAAAAAACACACATACAGTATCTCACAAAAGTGAGTACACCCCCCACTTTTTTGTAAATATTTTATTACATCTTTTCATGTGACAACACTGAAGTAATGACACTTTGGTACAATGTAAAGTAGTGAGTGTACAGCATGTATAACAGTGGAAATTTGCTTTTCAACACACAGCCATTAATGAGTAAACCGCTGGTAACAAAAGTGAGTACACCCCTAAGTGAAAATGTCCAAATTGGGCCCAAAGTCTCAATATTTTGTGTGGCCACCATTATTTTCCAGCACTGCCTTAACCCTCTTGGGCATGGAGTTCACCAGAGCTTCACAGGTTGCCACTGGAGTCCTCTTCCACTCCTTCATGACGGCATCACGGAGCTAGTGGATGTTAGAGACCTTGCGCTCCTCCACCTTCCATTTGAGGATGCCCCACAGATGCTCAATAGGGTTTAGGTCTGGAGACATGCTTGGCCAGTCCATAACGTTTACCCTCAGCTTCTTTAGCAAGGCAGTGGTCATTAGACATGTGCACACTGAAATATTTTGTTTTGGAATTTCTTTTTTTGTCCGAAAAATACATTTATTTAGTTACTCCCGAAATTAGTTTTTATTTATTTTGTTTTTCGTTAAAAATTGCATTCGTCCGAAAATCCAAATTAAGGTTGAATCTGTCATTGAAGGCTTATGGTGTCTGTCGAATGTTCAAAGAAGACTCGACGGAGCAGCTAAACTGTACGACACTGTATAGTTTACCTGCTCCGTCGAATCTTCTTAGAACTTTCAACAGACACCATAAGCCAAAGTACGTGTGTACTTAGTTCTAGCTATTTTACTGCTCCTCCTCTTTGGTTACAATCAGCCAATAACATTCATCATCATTATTTTTATTTATCTTTTCTCCCCTACGTCGAATCTTTTCTCCCCTACGTCGAATCTTTTCTCTCTATGTCGAATCTTTTCTCTCTATGTAGAATAATCTTGGACTAATAGAGTTAAGGTTAGGCACATTCGATCACAGGTTTGATGGACACAGATTGTTATTGTCATCATCATGTCGAATCTCCTATCTATATCGAACTGTTGTAGCAACGAAAACGAAAATAAAGCATTTGTTTATGTCGAATCTTTCGCTTTTCGGATTCTGCACTTTCGTTATCGTTTGTTAAAACGATAACGAAAATACCTGAAATTCGGACGAAAATGCATTCGCACGAAAACGAATGCACATGTCTAATGGTCATCCTGGAGGTGTGTTTGGGGTCGTTATCATGTTGGAATACTGCCCTGCGGCCCAGTCTCTGAAGGGAGGGGATCATGCTCTGCTTCAGTATGTCACAGTGCATGTTGGCACTCGTGGTTCCCCCAATGAACTTTAGCTCCCCAGTACCGGCAGCACTCATGCAGCCCCAGACCATGACACTCCCACCACCATGCTTGATTGTAGGCAAGACACACTTGTCTTTGTACTCCTCACCTCTTTGCCGCCACACACGCTTGACACCATCTGAACCAAATAAGTTTATCTTGGTCTCATCATGCCACAGGACATGGTTCCAGTAATTCATGTCCTTAGTCTGCTTGTCTTCAGCAAACTGTTTGCGGGCTTTCTTGTGCATCATCTTTAGAAGAGGCTTCCTTTTGGGATGACAGCCATGCAGACCAATTTGATGCAAAATGCAGCGTATGGTCTGAGCACTGACAGGCTGACCCCCCACCCCTTCAACCTCTGCAGCAATGCTGAGAGCACTCATACGTCTATTTCCCAAAGACAACCTCTGGATATGACGCTGAGCACATGCACTCAACTTCTTTGGTCAACCATGGCAAGGCCTGTTCTGAGTGGAATCTGTCCTGTTAAACCGCTGTATGGTCTTGGCCACCATGCTGCAGCTCAGTTTCAGGGTCTTGGTAATCTTCTTATAGCCTAGGCCATCTTTATGTAGAGCAACAATTCTTTTTTTTCAGATCCTCAGAGAGTTCTTTGCCATGATGTGCCATGTTGAACTTTCAGTGACCAGTATGAGAGAGTGAGAGCGATAACACCAAATTTAACACACCTGCTCCCCATTCACACCTGTGACCATGTAACACTAACGAGTCACATGATACGGGGGGAGGGGGATGGCTAATTGGGCCCAATTTGGACATTTTCACTTAGGGATGTACTCACTTTTGTTGCCAGTTGCCCCTTATATGGCTGGTATAGGTACTCAGTAAATAATGGCCTAACAGGGCCTTTAATGAGTTTGAATCTCTGCATGTCACCTAGCAAGTCCAAGATTGGCAGGTTTCTGCGGGTTCCTTTCATTTCAGTTGGTGAAAACAAGGGTCTCCATGGTCATATTGTCATTTAAGATATGTGCCCATTTCACTATATGAGGGGTATATATACACTATATTACCAAAAGTATTAGGACTCCTGCCTTTACATGAACTTTATTGGCATCCCATTCTTAGTGTTTAGGGTTCAAAATTGAGTTGGCCCACCATTTGCAACTATAACAGCTTCAAGTCTTCTGGGAAGGCTGTCCACAAGGTTTAGTAGTGTGTCTATGGGAATGTTTGACCATTCTTCCAGAAGCACAATGTTAGGTCAGACACTGATGTTGGACGAGAAGGCCTGGCTCGCAGTCTCCACTCTAATTCATCCCAAAGGTGTTATATCGGGATGAGGTCAGGACTCTGTGCAAGGGGGGCGAGGGCTCTCCTCATTCTAGACATGTGCAGAACAAAAAAATTTGTTCTGTTTTGTTTCGATTCAAATTTTTTGAATTCCATTCAAATGGTAGTCGAATTGAATTCCATAAAAACAAATAAAAATTATCCTATTCGAACTTCCAATTTTGGAAGATGTTATGTTCTTTCTATTTCATTCTATTCTATTGTTTTTTCTATTCAATTTTTTTATTTTCTATTCTGTTCTTTTCTATTACATTCTATTTTTTTCTATTCTATTCTAATTCAAATTTATTCTATTCGAATTTCGGAAAATGGTTATATTGTTATATTCTTTCTATTTTATTCTATTCTTTTCTAGTGTTTATTCTATTATATTCTTTTATTTTATTATCTATTCCTTTATTTTCTATTCTAGTCTTTTCTATTCTATTCAAAATTCAATAATCCAAAATGATTCTATTCAAAAATTTTATTCTATTCTATTACTTTATTTTCTATTCTATTTTATTTTAGTCTGTTCTTTTATTTTCTATTCTAATGTTCTGTTTTACTCTGTTCTTTTATTTTCTATTCTCTCCCTTCAATTTTTTTCTAAGCTTTTATTTTGTCTTCTGTTCTGTTTCACTGCATTATATTCTCTTCTATTCTATTCCTTCATTTTTTATTTTATTTTATTCTCTTCAGAAATTCGAATTGGATTTGAAAACTATTTGAATTCGAATTTCGTTCAAAATTTTGATCCTTTATATTGGATTTGTTTCAATTTGTTACTATTGTAATTCGGAAATTCGTATACATCCAAATTTACGAAAAACAAAAAATTTGTCCAAATTTAAATTAGGAACAAAACGACCCACACATGTCTACCTCTTTCTAAAAACTCTTCTGAACCTTTCAAGGGATGAGTACTCCTGCCACCCAAGCAGCCTTTTCCAGCTTTAATGGGTCTCTCCGAGGCATGGGTGTCTGTTGCCACATGGACAGAGTGGCCACCATTTTGGTCTTGGGAGACTCTGATTGCTTTGATCTGAATCTCACATGTCTGTCCCCTCTAAGAAGCCCTGATGCCCCGTACACATGAGCGGAAATTATGTCAGCAAAAGTCCAATGAGAGCTTTTGGTCGGAAAATGTGACCGTGTGTATGCTCCATCAGACTTTTGCTGGCGGAATTCCAGCCAGCAAAAGATTGCGAGCAGGTTCTCTATTTTTCGGTCGGAAAAAGTTCCTATCCGAAAATGTGTTCATCTGTACGCAATTCGGACGTGCAAAAAATCACGCATGCTAGCATTTGTAATGGAGATAGCACATTCGTCACGCTGTCAATTTTTGGATCTTTTAATGCAGCGCATTCTTTTGTTCTTTATAATGCTAGAAGAATGAATTTGTTTTGCTGCTGATATTCACACAGAGTTCTGACAAACGTATTTCTTTATTATTTCTCGTGATCTCCTGAATAATCTTTTTTGTTTTTAAAGCCAGATCTCCATAATAATGTTTAGAATTATTTTTTATAGTCATCTTTTTTTTTTTTTAATCAAGAGCTCCTGTTTTTTGATTATTTTAATATTTTTTTTCTAGTGAACCCCATAATTTATTTTTTTGTGTGTGTCAAGTTTCCACAACAACATTATTATTTTGTATTTTTAAAGCTAAAGGAGGTTGGTTGTTGTCCCTTGTTAATTTGACATTGTATTTTTGAAATGTACCTGCCTACTAACAAACAAACTGTCCTTTTTGAATAAAAACACATAGGCAAGTATTTTCATATAAAAAAATCTCCATTTATTCTGGCTCCTAACAAAATAAAGAGGAAGGCCATGCTGGAGAAACTGCTTGAATTTGCGAAGCCTTTATACCCCAGGGCACACATCAACTCTTTGTAAATAAAAATTGGTAGACTGAGAAGTCCATATAATAGGGAGCACAATCTGGTCCAGGACTCCCGGAGATCAGGAACAGCAGCAGATGACATATATATCCCCAGGCTGTGGTACTACAACAGCCTGCGTCTTCTGCCAGACCAGACTGAACCCAGGCCATCACTTTCATGTCTTCCTTGCAGCCTTCCCTCCACGCTTCCCTGCAGCCTTCCCTCCACACTTCCCTGCACCCTTTCTTGGAGGCTGTGGCTCTGGAGGTGGACTTGTGGCAGGAGGAGGAGGAGGAGGATGGGCGAGCGCACATAAGTGCATGTTCTCACTAATTTGGCCCTTCAACCCCTTCTGAAGGGCCTGAGAAATAATATTCTCACACATGAGGCGTTGGCCCTCCTTCATTTGCTGCAATTTTGCAGCTACATAGCAGCCATAGGCCTCTTCAGTGTTGGGGGGTGTTTTCAGGGCCACATTAGCGACCTTAATGAGGCCCAGTGCTGCCTCCTCCATGTTACTCCCCTTCCTGGCCCTTTTTGTTGTAAGGTGGAGGGGAGGCACCTGGGATTGGGTGAGGCTACTGGGCCTGGCCACTTCCTGGCTGACACTTACCCCTGCCTCCTCCTGGCTGACATATACCCCCGCCTCCTCCTGTCTGCCACATTCCAGAGCCTTGTCCTGGCTGAGGTCTTCCTGTGTATGAAAAAGGGACATAGTTTTAGTTTTTGGTTCATCAATCACACACAATTTTCAGCTCATGACTGTTGCAAATTCAATGTTAATAAATAGAAAAGACTATAATTCTGAGCCCAGCATTTTTCATTCTTGTCCCAATCATTTTTGGCCCCTACTGTCTATTGATATGTCAAACACTTTTTGTTCAATCATTTGTTATCAATAATAACATCTAGTTAACAACACTAATTTTCGGGCAATAAATATGTTCAAAAATACTATATTTGGCTCCAGCTGGGCTCCTCAACTTCTTTCAGGATGGAAGGCCCAGGTTGGTCCTCGGAAGCCTCAGCTGGGGTTGATGGAAGGGTTGAGGGAAGGGTGGATGGAAGTGTAGAAAGTGATTCCCTGGCTTCAATCTGGTCTTCCAGAAACCACATCCTGTTGTAGTACTACAGACTGGGTACATACACATCCTTTGCTGCTGCTCCTGATTTCATGGAAGACTGGACCTTATTAAAGCGGAGTTCCACACAAAAATGGAACTTCCGCTTTTCGGAACCCTCCCCCCCTCCGGTGTCACATTTGGCACCTTTCAGGGGGGAGGGGGGTGCAGATACCTGTCTAAGACAGGTATTTGCACCCACTTCCGGCATAGACTCTCACGGGAGTCTATGCCTCTTCCTGTCCCTCCGCGCTGTCTCCTGGAAAACACACAGGTCCCAGGAGATAGCGGGGACCAGTTACGATGCGCAGTAGGGAACCGGGAAGTGAAGCCGCAACGCTTCACTTCCTGATTCCCTCACCTAGGATGGCGGCGGCAGCTGCTGAGAATCGAGCGGGTTATCGGCGTCGGCTGCCGACATCGCTGGACCCTGGGACAGGTAAGTGGCCATTTATTAAAAGTCAGCAGCTGCAGTATTTGTAGCTGCTGGCTTTTAATATTTTTTTTTTAGGTGGATTTAGGTGGACTCCCTCTTTAAGCTCCTTCCTATATGTGCTTCTCAAGCTACCAATTTTCTTCTCCACAAACTCGATGTCTGCGTCGGGGACCTGCGTCTTCACAAATTGCAGCAGGTTCTCCAGCAATGTCTTCCTAGATGGTTTATTTCGATATAAGGGGTTTTAAACCTCCCACAAATTTCTCATAAATCTGTCTATGAACTGGCCCATGAATTCCGGGTCTTTGAATTGTTTCATATTTGCTGCAAGACAAAACACAAGACAAAAACACTAATATCAGGCTAAACTCTCCTAATCTTATCCCAATATAGGCCTCAATCTCGAATCAGTATAGGCCACTGATGTCCCAAGGTAAAATGTTACCTTCGTTCTCTCGATCGGCACTTCCTCCACTCACAGATCGTACGTACGACACACACGTGTTATCTTTATATACACTGCGCATGCGTGAAACTCCGCCCGCGTCGCCCGCCCCTGACGTTCTTTCTAGAATATTCCCCGCCCCTTCTCTTTCATCACAGTGGGAGAGGAACATGGCGGAGACACAGCAGGTGTGTAATAGCAGGAACAAGGAGGAAAGCCCGGAGCCAGAAACGTCACGATCCTGCAGGAGATTTAAGGCATCAAATATGGCCTTTGTAGAGATGGTGGAGATGGTGGACATCTTGAAGAGGGCCGACTATGGTGGGAAGTATGGACCGTACCTAACCACAAATGTGAGAAAGGCCAAGATCACTACTAAATTTGTGAAGAGTCTGCACAGGAATTTTGGGGTACGATGATCCAAGGAGCAATTGAAGAAACGCTGGTCAGACCTGAAATTGAGGGAGCAGGATCAGTACAGAAGGATCAAGAAAGTGCTTCTAAAAAGTAAGTAGTTGTCGTGTGTTCCTATTATTATTATTACTTGCATGCTGCTCCATGTGCTTTTCTTTACTGTTGTACAGTTTAAAATGGCTACTTTCATGTTCGTGGGCACAGTAATCGGTCGCAGTAAACATCATTCGTTTGCCAACTAAATACATTGTTTTTGGCAGATACAGGGTTAACTACATTTGGTCATGCTAATTTGTATTAAAAGAAGTTTAGGACATTGTTGTCTAGATGTGTTTGAAACTAGAAAGAATTGCAAACTTGATTCAGTGTAATGTAAGGAGAGGACACTCAGCAGCTGTTTACACATCTGGACTCAGGAGCACTAGTGTGGGACACAAAAACAAACTAACATAGGTACTCCAGTGGATACTTGGGGTGTCTCCATGTGTGAAACTTGTCCAAAAAAAAGGTAAGTATTGCAGCTTTGGTAAGGGAAAAAAATCATGTCTTCAGCTTGGAACTCTGCCAAAACAGACAATTGTACCTCACTTCCAAGCAATGTTTCATATTCCTATTTCTGGCCTCGGTGTGCTAAGTATACCTTTTTTTGCTTCATTCTCATAGGGGAGAAAAGATTCCGGACATCTGAGGACACCAGGAACCCCCACCTCCTGAAGAAGGGGAACAGAGGACACCACAACCAGAGGATGTGGAGAAAGGAGAGGTGGTTGAAATTGTCACCATGTCAGGGCTGGGCTCAGCCTTCCTTCTCTGAGCTGGCTGCTCAGCCGTCGGCTAGTTGCCAGCTCCCATCTCTCTTCACAGTTACCCAGCTATTGTTGATTCTGCTCGTCAGTCCTGCCTACTTAAAGTCGTCCGGCTCACTTGATCTCTGCCTTCGCCTTTGTCAACATCACAGAGATTTTCTCCTGTGTTCCTGTTGAAGACTTGCTCGGCTGACGTCCCTTCTGGCTCCTGATCCTGCTTGCTGTACTACTACGTTTACTTCTGGCTCTCTGACATTGGCTTGGCTGACTACCCGATCCGGTTACTGAACTCTGGCTTGTTTAGACCACGCTTACTCTGTTTACCTTTTTATTATTATTATTAAACAAGTGTGATTTAACTTTACTTCTGTCTAGGTCTGATTCATGGTTCCTGACACACCACAACAGGTGAGTGTCTGAGATCGCAGATTTAGTTAATAGATGTATGCCTGCATATTTATAATACATGGTGTGTATTTTTTCTTTTAGGTGATGTGCATGTTGTGGAAGAACAATCTCTTCATTTCACCAGTGACAGTGCACAAAGGCTAATCCAGGACATAATGTTTTGTAGTCAGGATTTAGACATCATCAAGCAAAAAACAAATGAGGTTGAACAAAAACTGAAGAACATGATTGATGTACTAGGAAGAATCTAAATAACAACAAAATGACATCATTTTATATTTTTTGTGACCAATTTTTTTAAATTTTTGACGCATTTTAAAAGCCAAATTTTGAAGATGCACACAGTGTGTCAACATGTGCTATCTGCCATCAGGGGATATCAATGTACACGTTTTGTGGGTGCAACCCCTTCCTCGTAACTCAAGTAGGTGAGAGGAAGTGGTTGCACCCCCAAAACACGTCCATTGATCCCCCATGATGGGAGATAGCACATGTTGACATTAGGCATGGGATTAGGAGGGAAATCCCCAGTTTGACTCCCAATTTGTGTGCATCTTCAAAATTTGGCTTTTACAGGAGTGACATCACCCCATCTGATGAAGGCAATATCAACACATTTTTGACACTATAATGTCTCATATTGCCTTCAGTTTTTCAATGTTGAACTGTAAGTTCCTAAATTGTGTATGTTATGTTTTGAAACATGCCTGTTTATGTACTAAAAAAATATTTTCAAGGTAAAACTTTATAAAAACACGATGTTTTATTTAAAAAAAATAAGTTTTACAACGCACATGTGAATGTGCACGGAGTAAAAGGTTTTATACTCAACAATGTGTGGCTTGTTCTTTCAATGCTCAATACCAGTTTTTGTATTAAGTTGGTGTTTACAGTGACAATGGGTGTTATTTAATAATGGAAAAAACACTTGGCACTACAAGTGCACTAGGAGAACCTAGGAGACAGCTAAAAGAAACGCAAGCAGTAAATCAAAATTAAGATTTCATCAGATACATTTTTTCTTTATTATCGAAAATATTTACAAATTTGCTGGCATAGCAATGGCACCCCTATCCGTAAAATAATCTACATATTTTTTACGCACTTCACAGGCGCTTTGGGGGGGCAAGTCAGGACGGCCAGCTTCCAGGGCCGTCATTGTATTTTCTGGAAGTCCGGCCTCAGGCCCAACTGAGGCAACATAATTCGGAGCATTTCTCTTTAAAAAGTTGTGAAGTATGCAGCATGCTAGAACTATATGGTTCAGTTTGTACTCCGCCATAATTATTGCCGTAAGAAATAGGCAGAACCGGCTGGCCATTATCCCAAAGGCATTCTCCACGACTCTTCTGGCTCTGGCCAGTCGGTAATTAAAAACCCTCTTCTCGGGGGTGAGGGTCCTCTGGGGGAATGGTCTCATCAGGTGATCACCCAGACCAAATGCTTCATCAGCGATTAAAACAAATGGGAGTCCTTCAACGTTCTCTTCCACAGGTGGCAATTCCAAGCCACCACTCTGGAGACATCGGTAGAACTCGGTCTGGGCAAAGACTCCACCATCCGACATCCGGCCATTCTTCCCCACGTCCACATAGAGAAACTCGTATGTGGCCGACACCACCGCCATCAACACAATACTATTGAAACCCTTATAATTAAAATAGTATGACCCCGAGTGGGGTGGAGGGACGATGTGGACGTGTTTCCCATCGATTGCCCCTCCGTTACGAAAGTCCCAAAGCAGAGCAAATTGGGAAGCCACAGTCTGCCATTCCTGTGGCGTTAAAGAAAACTGTGGAGTCAAAAAAGAAAAAAAATATTAGTACTTTTGCACATAACATTGCAAGCAGATTAGACACAAACATTCTTGGCCAACATCAGTATAACATTTATTTTAAGGAGTATTTAAAGACAAAAACATAAGGTCCATTTATCAGATTCCTCCCCCCTGATGGCCCATTGGAAACATTTTAGGGGGGGAGGGTTATAAATGAGTTTTGGACCCCCAAAAAAAGCCTCTGGCACTCTGCCTGAATTTAAGGACAACAATAACATTTGGACACATTTTAGGGGGTGTTAGGGTAAAGCACTACAATGGAGCTGACAAAATACATTGTTAAGTGACTAGGCTAGGTGTGTATGGGCCCAGGATAGCATGCTGGGGAGGTCAGTGAAGGCAAATATACATGGAGGACAAAAAAAGGAGCATTAAAAGCTAACAGCATGCATGAAGACAAAGAGGACATTCACAGCATATTACAATCATGGTAATTAGGGAATGATGAAAGAAATACAAAACATTAGCATACATTAAATACATAGAATGTGATGTTAAAGGAGAAAACTTACCCTAATATAGTCCTTCTGCAGGACCTGTATGATGGCAGAACAGGTCTCTGGAATAATGATCCCCAGAGCCTAGGGAGAGATGCCTGTAGAGAACTTGAGGTCCTGTAGACTTCTCCCCATCTCCAAGTACCGCAAGGTGGTGACTAGCCTCTGCTCCGGAGTGATGGCTTGCCGCATGCAGGTGTCCTGCTTCGCAATATAAGGGGACAGCAAAGCCAACAGACGGTGAAAAACGGGGCCCGTCATCCGGAGAAAATTCCTGAAATCATCAGGATTATTCTCCTGGATCTCACGCAGCAAAGGCATGAGAAAATTGGTCACGCTGGAGTAACCAATTCTTGGTCCATGAACTCCTCCCCACCCTGTTCATGGACTGGGCTTGGGTCAAAGCAAGAACCCCAACACCAAGCCCCCGCATAGCACGAATTCTACGATGAGTACGTACCTGCAACATGGCTTCAAAACGGTCGGCTGGTCAGAACGAACTAACAGAACGCACTGAAGAACAGAAAGGCCTGTGAAGAGAGAGCTGAAAATTAGAAACGAGAGGACAAGAACATACTGAAAAACAGATACGAACTGACTACACTCACTGAAAACCAGATACAAACCCACAAGCACAAACTGAAGAGCAGTAACGGAATGAAAAGCACGAGGCTGAAAAGCAGGAATCGTCTCTCACCAAACTTCTACTAACACGAGATAAACACGAGATTAGAAGAAGGAGCCCAAAGGGTGGCGCACTGAGTATTGAACTTCCGTTTTATAGTCCCGTCGTACGTGTTGTACGTCACTGCGTTCTTGATGATCGGAATTTGGTGTGACCGTGTGTATGCAAGACAAGCTTGAGCGGAATTCCGTCGGAAAAAAACCATCCAAGGCTTTTCCGACGAAAATCTTGCTCGTGTGTACGTGGCATAACAGTCATTGCGATGTAGTTAGATCTTTGGGGAGTATGGGAGACCGATTACAAGTAAGTTGGAGGTGAAGAGGTATGTTGCTGAGAGGTTGCGAAACTCGGAACGCTTTGGAACGCACCCGCCATGAAGAACTCATTATTGTGCTTCCCTCATTGGTTATTTTTAAATGCCAATACAAAGGATGTGAAAAACATTCACAATGGGTTTAAAAGCGTATTTCCACTTTTGCAGCCAAATTGGAATAACGCCTTTGGCTATGATGGGGTTGGACAACTTTGTCTGTTATGATTAACCCTGTCTGTACTGTGCAGGCAGATCTTCATTATCAATTATAGTCAGATTTGAATTCTGTCTGTCCTAACAAGTGTGTAGAGGCTGAGTTCCTTGCATTGTATTGATGCAAGGAACTCGATCCGGCACTTACCTGATCTAGGTGGTGGGCGGCGGGCATCTGCGTTTGGCGTCCTGCATATGGGCCGGATGCATGTATAGGGGGGCGGCGCCCGTGCGCCTTTAATGGATGGGCCACCCCTGGACTAGGCAAAGGCACGAAACTGTAGCTTAAGGATTGCTTTTAATGATAAAAGCTAGGACTTTTTTTGAAAAATTATACTGTTGTATCTTTTGACGTGTCATGAAGGTATTCACACAAAAATGTAAAGTTACTGAGGGACCCTAAGAACATGATCAGTTTATGATCTTTATAAAAGGGTAAATCTTACATTCACTGCATATTTCTCTTTTACATTTACTGGACACATTTTAAAATAAGATCCTCTAGCTGAGGAAGTGATAGATTGTGTTTTATAATTAAAAATGTGATAACTGCGTATGAACATTGATAAACCTGATTTGAAAAACGATAAGAAAATAAACAGTCCCCTGCTGGAGACAGAACCAGCAAGCATGCCAGGCTATCTCTATGGCAAGTGTGCAGCCTAGAGACCTCAATTGCCCTTCAGCATTGGGGTCCAGTGATGAATTCACAGATATATATAGGTGATTATCCCCAAACTCTTCTTTTTAAAAAAAAAAAAAATATGTTATGTGTAATACAGAATGGGATTTTGGAGCAATATCATTTTCTACCGCTAGATGGCGCTGTTCATTTGCAAGGTCAATGCCCCAGGACAAGTTTTATTTAATGTGCAAATGTGTTAAACTTGTTTTCGGAAAAGTTTTATTTTTCCAGTGGTACATTGCTGCTCTCTTGCCAAAAACTGTTTATTTTACTTTCAGGCATTAACAGATTAGTGTTCACAAGTAAGATAACGCACACAATTTATAGCAGTATGTTTTCAAATACACAGCACATTAGTGACTTTCTCAGTCCCTTGAAAAATATTTAGATTATGGCCTGATGTGGGATTTTATATTTATTGCCCACAGGAATTAATTTAGGTGTTAAAGACAAATAAAGACTGGAACCATGCAGAAATCACTCTTACTTTTTTTTAGTTTGCACTACCATTGCCAAACAAGAGAATATTAGCCTACAGTTTATTTTTACTCTTCCATTCCATAGCAAAAAGCTGCATGTAGAACCCTGAAACTGCCTGAAATCTGCATAGAATTAATGCCTGCATGTTTTTAAGACTGAACACCAGATACAAAAACTTTCATGTAAGTATACTGTATGCTTCAATAGCAGCAAAATATATAAATTCATTTTATATGCACCGAAAGCCTTTGCAAACCCAAATGTTACCTTAAAAAAGTTGCAGTGGCATCATCATCGGTGTATATATATATATATATATATATATATATATATATATATATATATATATATATACACACATATATATACACTGACCTGCCACTTTATTAGGTACACCTGTTCAATTGCTTGGTAACACAAATTGCTAATCAGCCAATCACATGGCAGAGACTAAATGCATTTAGGCATCTAGACAAGGTGAAGACGTCAAACTAAGCATCAGAAGGGGGAAGAAAGGGGATTTAAGTGACTTTGAACGTGGCATGGTTGTTGGTGCCAGGCAGGCTGGTCTGTGTATTTCAAAAACTGCTGATTTACTGGGATTTTCATGCACAGCCATCTCTGGGGTTTACAGAGAATAGTCCAAAAAGAGCAAATATCCTGTGAGTGGCAGTTGTGTGGACGAAAATGCTTTGTTGAGGTCAGAGGAGAATGGGCAGAATGGTTCGAAATGATAGAAAGGCAACATTAACTCAAATAACCACTTGCTACAACCAAGGTATGTAGAAAACCATCTCTGAACGCACAACACATTGAAGCAGATAGGTTAGAGCAGCAGAAGACCACATCGGGTGCCACTCCTATCAGCTGAAGAACAGGAAACTGAGGCTTCAATTTGCATAGGCTCACCAAAATTGGACAATAGAAGATTGGAAAAACGTTCCTTGGTCTGATGAGTCTCGATTTCAGCTGCAACTTTCAGATGGTAGGGTCAGAATTTGGCGTAAACATGAAAGCATGGATCCATTCTGCCTTATACCAACGGTTCAGACTGATGGTCGTGGTGTAATGGTGTGGGGGATATTTTCTTGGCACACTTTGGGCCCCTTAGTACCAACTGAGCATCGTTTAAATGCCACGGCCTACCTGAGTATTGTTGCTGACCATGTCCATCCCTTTATGACTACAGTGTCCCCATCTTCTGATGGCTCCTTCCAGCAGGATAATTCACCATGTCACAAAGATCAAATCATCTCACCACTGGTTTCTTGAACATGACAATGAGATCACTGTACTCCAATGGCCTCCACAGTCACCACATCTCAATCCAATAGAGCAGCTTTGGGATGTGGTGAAATGGGAGATTTGCATCATGGATGTGCAACCGACAAATCTGCAGCAACTGTGTGATGCCATTATGTCAGTATGGACCAAAATCTCTGAGGAATGTTTCTAAAACCTTGTTAAATCTATGCCACGTAGAATTAAGGCAGTTCTAAAGCCAAAAAGGGGTCCACCCCGGTACTAGCAAGGTGTACCTAATAAAGTGGCTGGTGAGTGTATATATATATATATATATATATACATATATATATATATAACCATCACTACTGCAAAAGGGCAGCCTGAGTGGGATCAGCAGTATTGAGTCCAGATATGTATATATATATATATATATATATATATATATATATATATATATATATATATACATATCTGGACTCAATACTGCTGATCCCACTCAGGCTGCCCTTTTTCAGTAGTGATGGTGCACACTGGATCATGAAGTGCACTCTCCGGGCTCTCTCAGGGCAAGAGGAATCTGTGTCATGTACAGCCTGAAAAAATGCATCTCTTTCCCCTCCTCCTGCAAATCTCCTTCTGGGAAATGCAGTTCCAAAGCTCTTGATTACAGTGGAGTCTCTCTGTTCTGGACTACAGTTCCCACAATACACTGCTGCCTTACTCAGTCTATTAAACTGTTCCTGCTCAGCCGCTCCCTCCTCTTGCTGATATAGCTGGTAACCAGTTCAGCACCACAGGGCAGCAGCTACAGAGAGCAGCTGTAGCCGGTGTTTCTCTCTCCCTCCATTCTTAGCCAAGCACCAGGACCGTTTTTAAGGCAGGGCAAAAGGGGCAGCTGCCCTGGGCCCTGTCTTTGTTGTGGGGCCCAAAGCAGCTGCCTCATACTTGCCAACTATCCCAGTTTAAATGTCCTTGTCCTTTGAAGTTTTAGTACTGTGCTGTGTCCCAATATCTCAGTATGAAGTGCTGGTACTAATGCTGCCCAGCTCTGCCTTATTGTTGTGTACAGATGACTCACCTGCAGACACTGTGTTTTACATGTAAATATCGACATTCATATGTAAATAGTGGCGGCATTCATAAAAAAATAGCTGTGGCTGGCGGCATTGATATGTAAATAAAGGCGGCATTCATATGTATATCTTGCCCCCCTGCAGTGAGGAGTTGATGTGCTGTAACCTCTAGCAACCAATCAGTGAGCAGTAATACTGTACAGTAATCTCTAACAACCAATTAACAAGCAGAAATCATTTGCTGTAACCTCTAGCAACTAATCAGTGAGCCGTAATTTGTGCTGTAACCTCTAGCAACCACTCAGTAAGCAGTATTGATGTGCTGTAACCGCTGGCAACCAATCACAATTGCTGCCTGATCTGACACAATAAATAGCAGTTAAAATCAGTTTACTGTATGTCTCAGAGCAGGTGGAGAGTGAAATTGCATGGGGGGGCCCAAGAAATTTTTTGCCCAGGGTCCACTTTTTCTTGGGGGAATATGCTTTAACCGCTTGCCGACCAGCCGCCGTCATTATACTGCGGCAGGTTGGCACGGCTGTACAAATCGGCGTAGCTGTATGTTGGCCGCTTTAAGAGCAATAGCAGGTGCCGGAGCCGATACATGTGGCCGGCGGCTGCGTTGTCCGCCGCCCACCCACGATCGCTCCACAGAGAGCCAGAACGGGGATCTTTCAATGTAAACAGATCCCCGTTATGACAGCTGAGGAGAGAGAGATCTGCTGTTCCTAGTGATCAGGAACAGCGATCTCTCTCTCTACTCCCTGTCACTACACACCCCCTACAGTTAGAAACACCTCCCTAGGGAACACTTAACCCCTTGATCACCCCCTAGTGTTAACCCCTTCCCTGCCAGTGCCATTTATACTTATTTTTAGCACTGTATAAATGTTAATGGTCCCAAAAAAGTGTCAAAAGTGTCCAATCTGTCTGCCGCAATGTCTCAGTCCCACTAAAAATCACTGATCGCCGCCATTACTAGTAATAAAAAAAGGATAATAAAAATGCCATAAATCTATCCCCTATTTTGTAGACTCTATAACTTTTGCACAAACCAATCAATATACGCTTATTGTGATTTTTTTTTTTTTAACCAAAAATATGTAGAAGAATACGTATTGGCCTAAACTGATAAATAAATTTGTTTTATTTTATTTTTTATTGGGGATATTTATTATAGCAAAAAGTAAAATATATTGCTTTTTTTCAAAATTGTCGCTCTTTTTTTGTTTATAGCGCAAAAAAATAAAATCCGCAGAGGTGATCAAATCCCACCAAAAGAAAGCTCTATTTGTGGGAAAAAAAGGACATCAATTTTGCTTGGGTACAGCGTCACACGACCGCGCAATTGTCCATTAAAATAGCACAGTGCCGCATCGCAAAAAATGGCCTGGTCATTAAGGAGGTAAATCCTTCCGGGGCTGCAGTGGTCAAACATGTTCACTTACAGACATCTTACTACCATTGACAGGAAGAAGAATGATCTTTTGCTCATAAAGGCTGTAAGGAATTTGTGTGGAATATACTGTAATATAACATGTACAGTTCACGGGGTTCTGGCCGGAATTAGATCCATACATCAGTAACTGTGTAATGAGCTAGAGAGAATTTCCTGAGGAGCAATCTGTTCCTATCACGTTATCAGCACGGGCCTCATAAACAGATACCACAAAAAAGACACGTCAGCACTCCAAAGCTTTGAATGAATGTAATAAAGCCTGATGAAACCTCCGTCTGTATTGTCATTACAGGGAACATGATTAGTCACATTCATGACTCAGGGTCAGAAACGCATGCTGAGCATTTCTGCAACTAAAGAGGAATTTTCAGCAAAACAACAAAGTACGTCACTGAAATATTACATACAACTGTACATGTAAACCACTTTACCTGCCATAGTATCTATAAGTTTCCTAAAGCTGAACTCCAGGCACTCACACTTTTATTTAACCGCTTGCCGACCGTACACAGTACATATACGGCGGCAAGGCCAAGGTGGCTCTCCTGTGCAAAACATGTACCTTGGACACAGCGGGAGCCAATCAGGGGGTCTGGCGGACTCGATGTCTGCCGGGGCCCGCCGATCATTCCTGAGAGAAGCAGAACGGCGGTCTGCCGATGTAAACAAGGCAGATTGCCGTTCTGTGAGAAGGGAAGGTAGTGATCCTGTGTTCCTGCCAAGCAGGAACACAAATCTTTGCTTTCCCACAGTACAAGCACATCCCACTTAGAAAGCACTCCCTAGGAACACATTTAACCCTTTGATCGCCCCTAATGTTAACCCCTTCCTTGCCAGTGTCATTAGTACAGTGACAGTGCATATTTTTAACACTGATCACTGTTTTAGTGTTACTGGTCCCCAAAAAAGTGTCACTTAGTGTCCAATTTGTCCGCCGCAATGTTGCAGTTCTGCTAAAGGTCGCTGATCGCCGCCATTACTAAAAAAAAAAAAAAAAAATTCATAAAAACATCCCATAGTTTGTAGACGCTATAACTTTTGCGCAAACCAATCAATATACGCTTATTGGGATTTTTATTACCAAAAAACATGTAGCTCAATACATATTGGCCGAAATTTATGAAGAAATTCGATTTTTTACAATTTTTAATTGGGTATGTTTTATAGCAGAAATTAAAAAATATTGTTTTCTTTTTTTCAAAATTGTCTTTTTTTGTTTATAGCGCAAAAAAAATTAAAACTGCAGAGGTGATCAAATATCACCAAAAGAAAGCTCTATTTGTGAGAAAATAAAGAACACCAATTTTATTTGGATACAACGTCGCACGCCCGCGCAATTATCAGTTAAAAAATGCAGTGCCATATCACAAAAAAATGGCCTGGTCATGAAACCAGGCCAAGGGTAACTCCACTTTCATGAAAAAAAAATTGCAAATAAAAAAAATAATAGATAGTATATACAATTGCGACTCAAGTCATATTGTAACTGAATGTTATTAAAAATGACCTTTCCTTTTCAATCTACAGCTCTGTCATTTTCTGTAAAATGCTATATGGCTACCTGGAGGTGTTCTGTACACGGAATGTGTACAGAACGGCCCCCAGAACCATAATTTCCTGCTTCTGGGATTGGCTCACTGATTTTCCCAGAAGTCTGCACTAAGATACAAGTCAGATATCAGGCATCCCCTGCAACAAAAATGTAATTTTGCTCTCAATAGGAAATCACGTCTAAAGGGATGCAGACCATGCAATTTTTCTCATTAGAACCCTGCAAGTGCAGCAGCTGGTTGATAATTATGAAACCACTCCCATTATATTCACTGTGGACAGGGGCACAGGCAAACCCACAGTGAATTCTTCAGAATAACAAAAGGTAGGACTCTGCAACAAAGTTTGTTCAAATCCTTTTAATGTACTCACAGCTAGGAATGGACGCTTTAAGGCTCAAATGGGAGTCTTGCAGTACAAGTCACATACAGCCTAAAGAACGGTAGTGACCACTTCTATGCAGTCTCACCACTGTAGCAGGACTCTGACCAGAATCCTTATGTGACTTGTACTGCAAGACCCCCATTTGAGCCCTAAAGCGTCCGTTCCTAGCTGTGTGTCCTTTTACTTGAGGGACCAGGGACATTATCCTTTCCTGCGGGCTACAATACTTCTCATCTGGAGGTTGAACCATAACCTCTACATACGCCATCCACTGACAACACCAATTCTACTCTTGCTTCAATACTTTATGTGTTTTTATTACAGTGCTATTCACCATATCTCAAATATAAATCCTCCTATATAATTACCCCTGATGAAAGGACTTTGAACCTGAAACTCGTTGGGTACCGAAAAGCTTATCCTGGATACTGATACTGGAAAGTATTTTCAGAGGCTGGAGAGAAACTACTTTGTATACATACCTTCACATTCTATTTGCAAGATATTGTGTTATGTGTATTTATGTCATATGTCAGTGTATGTTTTAGCAATCATCATGTGATGAGATTTTAGTTTAGAGTTTCTTTTTTGTATGAATAAAATCATTTTTTTACATATTTCATTAGTGTTTTGCGAATTTAAAGTCCCACCTGGGGGCATCCAAACTCTTTCATATTTACAAGCCCGCTAATCACCCGCTTCTTAACATAATAACTTTTGCAGCTCCCGCCCCTCAGTCCTGATCTGAAGCTCCCCCCGCCCCGTCCGCTGTGAGGATGACATTGGTGGCTGGGCTGGAGGCCCAGGAGAGGACACCCCAGGATGATTAGTGCCTCTGTCTTGCCAGGGGTTTCATAGGATTGTGCAGGGGAGTCTTGCATTAAAAGGGGCACTGTGTTGTGTTAAGGGATGCTGTGTTATGTTAAGGGGCACTGTGATGTGTTAAGGGGAGCTGTGTTATAGTAAAGGGCACTGTGTTGTCTTCAGGGGCACTGTGTTGTGTTAAGGGCCACTGTGTTATGTTAAGGGGAACTGTGATGTGTTAAGGGGCACTGTGTTGTGTTAAGGGGCACTGTGATGTGTTAAGGGCCACTGTGATGTGTTAAGGGCCACTGTGTTATGTTAAGGGGAACTGTGATGTGTTAAGGGGCACTGTGTTGTGTTAAGGGGCACTGTGATGTGTTAAGGGGTGCTGTGTTGTGTTAAGGGGGCACTGTGTTGTGTTAAGGGGAGCTGTGTCATAGTAAGGGGCACTGTGTTGTGTTCAGGGGCACTGTGTTGTGTTAAGGGCCACTGTGTTATGTTAAGGGGAACTGCGATGTGTTAAGGGGCACTGTGTTGTGTTAAGGGGCACTATGATGTGTTAAGGGCCACTGTGTTATGTTAAGGGGTGCTGTGTTGTGTTAAGGGATGCTGTGTTATGTTAAGGGATGCTCTGTTGTGTTCAGGGGCACTGTGATGTGTTAAGGGGCACTGTGTTGTGTTAAGGGGCACTGTGTTGTGTTAAGGGGCATTGTGTAAAGGGGCACTGTGTTGTGTTAAGGGGCACTGTAATGTAAAGGGGACTGCGATATAAAAGGCACTGCAATGTAAAGGGGGTCAGTGATGTGAAGAGGAACTGAGGACACTGTGGGATTGCTTTAAAGAGAGGACTGTGATGTAAAGGGGACTACGATGTGAAAGGTACGCTGAAGACGTACAGGGGACCATGATTTGTTATAGTGCTAACAAGATTCAGAACCTATGCCGGAAGGAAATTTTGCTGACTGGACCTCCAAAAATTTTAATTTAAGACCCAGATCTAGTCCTTTCCAGCCTGGCTGGTCTCGTCCACCAGTTTCATTAATTACAGTATCTCACAAAAGTGAGTACACCCCTCACATTTTTGTAAATATTTTATTATATCTTTTCATGTGACAACACTGAAGTAATGACACTTTGCTACAATGTAAAGTAGTGAGTGTACAGCTTGTATAACAGTGTAAATTTTTTAAATTTAAAAATGTGTAAACCGCTGGCAACAAAAGTGAGTACACCCCTAAGTGAAAATGTCCAAATTGGGCCCAATTAGCTATTTTTCCTCCCCGGTGTCATGTGACTCGTTAGTGTTACAAGGTCTCAGGTGTGAATGGGGAGCAGGTGTGTTAAATTTGGTGTTATCGCTCTCACTCTCTTATACTGGTCACTGGAAGTTCAACATGCAACCTCATGGCTAAGAACTCTCTGAGGATCTGAAAAAAAAGAATGGTTGCTCTACATAAAGATGGCCTAGGCTATAAGAAGATTGCCAAGACCTGAAACTGAGCTAAACCGCTGGCAACAAAAGTGAGTACACCCCTAAGTGAAAATGTCCAAATTGGGTCCAAAGTGTCAATATTTTGTGTGGCCACCATTATTTTCCAGCACTGCCTTAACCCTCTTGGGCATGGAGTTCACCAGAGCTTCACAGGTTGCCACTGGAGTCCTCTTCCACTCCTCCATGACGACATCACGGAGCTGGTGGATGTTAGAGACCTTGCGCTCCTCCACCTTCCGTTTGAGGATGCCCCACAGATGCTCAATAGGGTTTAGGTCTGGAGACATGCTTGGCCAGTCCATCACTTTTACCCTCAGCTTCTTTGGCAAGGCAGTGGTCGTCTTGGAGGTGTGTTTGGGGTCATTATGGTGTTGGAATACTGCCCTGTGGTCCAGTCTCTGAAGGGAGGGGATCATAATCTGCTTCAGTATGTCACAGTACATGTTGGCATTCATGGTTCCCTCAATGAACTGTAGTTTCCCAGTGCCGGCAGCACTCATGCAGCCCCAGACCATGACACTCCCACCACCATGCTTGACTCTAGGCAAGACACACTTGTCTTTGTACTCCTTACCTGGTTGCCGCCACACATGCTTGACACCATCTGAACCAAATAAGTTTATCTTGGTCTCATCAGACCACAGGACATGGTTCCAGTAATCCATGTCCTTAGTCTGCTTGTCTTCAGCAAACTGTTTGTGGGCTTTCTTGTGCATCATCTTTAGAAGAGGCTTCCTTCTGGGACGACAGCCATACAGACCAATTGAATGCAGTGTGCGGTGTATGTTCTGAGCACTGACGGGCTGACCCCCCCCACCCCTTCAACCTCTGCAGCAATGCTGGCAGCACTCATACGTCTATTTCCCAAAGACAACCTCTGGATATGACGCTGAGCACGTGCACTCAACTTCTTTGGTCGACCATGGCGAGGCCTGTTCTGAGTGGAACCTGTCCTGTTAAACTGCTGTATGGTCTTGGCCACCATGCTGCAGCTCAGTTTCAGGGTTTTGGCAATTTTCTTATAGCCTAGACCATCTTTATGTGGAGGCACACACCATATGCTTCATTTAAAGTCCCAAACTCCCCCCTATTATTCTATATGCAACAGGGACGGAGGCTTTTTTGATCATTGGATTGGCAGTGTTCCCCTGCCATCCATGTACGGGGTCACCTATGTCTTGGGTGTTAATGTACCAAAATACGGGGTCCATACACCCAGGCCATGACGGCACCATTGACATGAATTTCTATGGCACACTTTGCATTGTACCAATTGTGTGGGTCTGGTTTATTGTGGGTCTGGGATTTGATGTGCTGTTCCTGTTTTTGTCCAGGAGCTGCAATTTGGGGTGCTGGCACCTTCCCCAACCCCTCATTTGTGCATCGTGTGATGCGGGGGATTGGGTGGGCCTGCCTCTACCGCAAATCGGCATCACACTTCCACGCCATGCGCACGATGTCCCCATAGGGCTTCCTGGCGCTGGCGTGTCTGAATTTTTCCATCTGGTGTCACCATATGGAGGAGGGTGTCTCCAGCCACCATGGGCGGTGGTTGCTGCTTGGACGTAGGCGCCTCTCTTCCTCTCTTGATGCACCTGTATGATTTTGGGAGGAGCCCATGGGTGTGTGCTGAGTGTATTTAACATCCTCACTCTGTGCTAGCCAGTCCTCATGGCAACACCTCCCTGTGCACACTGTACACTACATGGGACTTACTTTTTTTTTCCTAAACAGGTAATTACATTGTTTTTCTTTTCCAGTTTATGCTCACATACGCTCACTTTTGTTTTTGTCATCTATACCTGTCTCATGGTCTTCTTTTCTCCCCCCCCCCCCCTTTTTTTTCTTTTTCTTTTCTCTCTTCTCTTTTTTTTCTTTCTCTTCCTTTTCTTTTTCCTTTTTCCTTCTCTCTTTTTCCCCTTTTATTTCTCCTCTTTTCTTTTTCATCTCTGATCTTTTTTCTCTCTTCACACACTTCTTCTTTTCATATTCACTTGTCCACCTGCACTTTGGCATTGGGCTCTAGCTACTTCCCACGATATAGAGTATTTATAGTACACCCAATATTTGTTTATATTTTTAGAAATGAAGCCCACTCATACCACTACCTGGATTTCTGCCTTTCGTTTTCCTTGGGGATGATGTTTTGTGCACCCGGTCCCTCTCCTGCGGGCTCCTTCCACAGCTCCCGGTACAGACAATTGGGACAGCCTCTGATTCCTCGTGCCCTATTTTCCAGACTTATCATGATAGTTGCATGCATCTGCCCTTGAAGAGTGGTATTATCCACGAAATGCGTCGGGCCTTTAGTATGCATTCTCATGCCTACTGATAGGAACCTACTTAGACTCAATATCTACAACCAAATGATTATACTGTGTTTCTTACCATTGATTACACTGCATAGTGCCATTTAGATGACGTGTACATATATGAATTTGTAATAATTAATTGTATCCATATTAAATCTCTTGTCAATTTTATATGCCGTCCCTTTGATATGTATATGAAATGTATTCATGATGTCAACAACATGTATGTGTGTGTGTGTATACATATTAAACCTTTTCTACTATGTGCATCGTTGTTATGTATTGTCAGACTCAATATGCCAATATATTTTCTAATTATCTCACCCCCACAAATCAGTAACCTCATTCAAAGTCCCACCTTCCTTTTTCTTATTATGTAGAGCAACAATTATTTTTTTAAGATCCTCAAAAAGTTCTTAGCCATGAGGTGCCATGTTAAACTTCCAGTGACCTGTATAAGAGAGTGAGAGCGATAACACCAAATTTAACACACCTGCTCCCCATTCACACATGAGACCCTGTAACACTAACGAGTCACTTGACACCGGGGAGGGAAAATGGCTAATTGGTTCCAATTTGGACATTTTCACTTAGGGGTGTGCTCACTTTTGTTGCCAGCGGTTTAGACATTAATGGCTGTGTGTTGAGTTATTTTAAAGGGACAGCAAATTTACACTGTTATACAAGCTGTACACTCACTACTTTACATTGTAGCAAAGTGTCATTTCTTCAGTGTTGTCACATGAAAAGATATAATAAAATATTTACAAAAATGTGAGGGGTGTGCTCACTCTTGTGAGATACTGTATATATATCAGTTCTTTCGATCACAGAGGCTCAGCCCACATGTATGTGCTACTTAGGGTGATGATCCATACCTCCCAACAGTCCCAGGTTGAGCGAGACTTTCCCGCATTTACAAGTTTGTCCCGCTGTGCAGGGAGCTTGTCCCGCATTATTCTGTTGATTAATCTTGCCTTCTAGCTCAATAGGACCTGCAGCAGTGTACACATTCAGAACAGCCAGGGATTGTGAGCAAGATGGCTGGGTGTGCACTGTGCAGCCCCCATGAGAGACTGCAGCTGTCAGATCCGGGCTGTGATGTCAGGTGTGGGCGGGACTGCTACCCAGACCTGCCCCTCAGTCAAGCAACCACTGCATAGGGAGAGAGGCATTTTTACTTCAAGGTCCCTCAAAAATTCTTTAAGCACCCCCAAAATTTATGTTAGTATTTTCAGATGTTACTGTGTTTTGTTTTTTTTATGTCATTGCCTGCATATCCTCTATTGCTGCCTGGAAACTGGGGACTATTTTTTTTTCTTGTAGAGGGAAACAGTAGCCTGGCCGCATAATCCGATGATCTTTACTTAGACCCAGCAAGAAGATTTCAGAGGCGGATTGATATACAATTTCTCTTTTGCCTCCTCAGCCAATGGGAAACACTGTACCCAGCTGCCTTCTTTGACTTCTAAGAAGAGCCTGCTATGGGGACACACTGTAAGAAGCAGGCAGATTCCTCAGCCCCAGCACTGACAAACAGTGAGTTGTATTACTCTGCTGCCAGCATGGAGCTCCAGAGAACAAAATCGTTCATCCAATCCCTCCAGGCTTGTATACTGACACCAGCAAGACTTGTGATAAAGATTGTCTGTGGGGCATATAGAATACAGACAGCCTGTATTCCTTTCTGCCAGCACAAGTCATATGGTACTTACAGAGACTCTTACAAGGAGAAAATAATCTGGGATGTCCGAGTGTTCTGTCCATCCATTCATCATCTTTAATATAAATGTTGCTGGTGTCACAATACAAGAAGAATGTATTGAAAAATGACAGGATATTGTCTGGTGGCATTCTACTAAACCTATGTTTACCACACTTTAGTAACAAGGGCTCTTGAATGTAGTGCCCTCCTGATCCCTCCCCTGTGTACATAGTGCCCTCTTGATCCCTCCCTGTGTACGCTGTGCCCTCCTGATCCCTTCCCTGTGTACGTAGTGCCCTCCTGATCCCTCCCCTGTGTACGCAGTGCACACCTGATCCCTCCACTGTGTACATAGTGCTCTCCTGATCCCTCCCCTGTGTACATAGTGCCCTCCTGATTCCTCCCCTGTGTACATAGTGCCCTCCTGATCCCTCCCCTGTGTACGTAGCGCATGCCTGATCCCTCCACTGTGTATGTAGTGCACACCTAATCCCGCCACTGTGTGCATAGTGTACGTCTGATTCCTCCCCTGTGTACTTAGTGCACGCCTGATCCCTCCCCTGTGTACATAGTGCCCTCCTGATCCCTCTCCTGTGTACATAGTGCCCTCCTGATCCCTCCCCTGTGTACATAGTGCCCTCCTGATCCCTCCCTCTGTACGCAGTGCCCTCCTGATCAATTTTGGGCAGAATTTGGCACTGAAGGGGATGGGGTTGCATTTTGAGTCATTTCAGCCAACTTGTGGCAAAGTAGGTTTTTTAACTTTCTTTGATTATACAGTGCCTACTGAAAATTTTGATGAATACAAGATCTCAGTTTTGATACATTTACAAAGTGTATGTTTAATTTTGCTTGGTATCAATCTGTGAAGTTGTTGCGTATTTTCTACAACTTTGCATATTTCATGGTCTACATTCACTCTTGAGTATACTAATGCACTAATACCTGTCTCAAATGTTTTGCCCATGTGTAAATGTCAGTTTAAGAGATATTTTGCGTTGCTAAAATGAAGAGAAATAAAGTTACAAGCAAAACCAGCACCATCACATTTTTTAGTTTTTTTGGTTCACAATTACATACATTTATGGATCGTGACAAAAAAAACTGCAGGGTGTTTTGTGGAGAACTTTTAACATAAAGTCCATAGGGGTGTTGTCTATGCAAAAATGCATTTAAAAAGTAGTGCCCAAATGTGGGAACAAAAATTCATTTTTTCCAAGTTCACCTTATGGCCTAGTACCAGGGAAGTCAAAATATAAGCAGAGTGAATTTCATTTTTAAGGGCACATGCGCGCGAGCGAAGGAGATGGCTGCCTGATTCCTCCGCTCCGCGCCGTCGGAACCACTACACCGGCCGTATAGCGCACAGACGGAGCGGGGACACAACACAACCACCTCCACGGTCACCGGAATAGCCCTGGACTCTGCTGGTAATGTACCGATCAGGCAAATTAAAACAAAAAACCCGGCAGCCCCAAAAGAACGCCTCAGGCCCTGGCAGAGCTAAATCCAATATGGCGTCCGGACCTCCGGAGCCGGATGACGCCGCTCACATGTCAGATGAGAACCCAGAGTCTCCCACAGACAGTTTGCAGCAATTCCCTACGGATCTTGTGAGCCCTCTCCCCTTAGACCCTGACAATCTCCTGGCAAAATTTCGCTCTATAGTGAGAGATGAAATTACAGTGGCCTCTCGCAAGCTCTCCTCTGACCTGGTGCGGGGCCTTAAAGAGATAGGCCACCGCACCAATCAATTAGAACAACGTATGGATCTAGCCACGACAGTGCTGGAGGGTCATGAGGAAGAGGTTGATACTAACTAACAGCGGAGCTTGAGACCCTGAAAGATAAGCTGGAAGATGCAGAAAACAGGGCCCGTAGGGACAATTTACGCATCCGCGGTATTCCCGAGGTGGTGATGGACCTCCAAGGCACAGCCACTGCTTTCTTTCAGGAATTGGCTCCGGAGATCCCAGTGGACAGATTAGAGTTTGACCGAATCCACAGATCCCTGGCCCCTAAGCCCACAGATGGCCCCCCGAGAGACATAATCATAAAGTTCCACTACTACCGCACTAAAGAAAAACTCCTACAAGCAGCAAGAGATCAGCAACCCCTCTCCTTCCAAGGAAATCCCCTTCAGCTATTTGCGGATCTGTCTCCGGTCACAATTGCCAGACGGCGTGGCCTCAAACCATACCTGCAAATCTTACAGACCCAAGGGATTAAATACAGATGGGGGTTCCCGTTCAAGCTGACCTTTTCCCACTTGGGCCGTCAATTCCAGGCCACATCCCCAGCAGATTTGAGACGCCATTTTCAGGATCTACAATTGGATCTCCCTTCCTCCCAGGTGACGGCGGCGTCCTCCTCCTCCGGACCGGGACTCCCCAGACCCCCCCGACAAAATTCGCAGCGTTCTCAACCAGGTTCCCAGGCTCTCCGAGATCTACAGTCCCAGAGGTTCCACAAGTCCAACAATGGATGAAGGTACTCTATTGCACTTTCTACTGAGATAGCACCTGACCCCCCTCCTTTTTTTTTGTGCTGTCTGACCCCGGGCCGTGGTCGATTAATCCCATTTACTTTCTGACTTTTACACCTGGTTCATCTGCGAGTGTTTGGAGCTGAAATTGCGGCTTTTAGTGCACCTTATTTGGTCCTCAGTTTTGGGGATTTAAGTGGACACCCCAATATGGTCCGCCCCATTAGTGAGATGGCGGTGAGGGGTGAAAGCGGATTCATTTATATTTGGCACAAAGACGCGGACATAGGAAGACGCTCTCACTCATTCCCCCTTTTTTTTCTTTTTTTTTCATTTTCTTTTAACTATACATTATTTTTATTTTTATTTTTTTTTTTTATTTTTTTTATTATTGCCATTTTTTGGATTCTTACTAACAGAAAGTTTATTGCAGTGTCCAGATATATATATATATATATATTTTTTTTTCTTTCTCTTCATTGTTCGACATGGCGAGGGGTGGGCGAGGCCGTTGCTGCGGAGGAGGCCCTTTTGGGTGTCCTGCGGCGATACGGCTAGTGGTTTCCGCGCCCTCTTCCGCCGCCTCCATTTCTTGGGGGCGGTGGAGGGAGGGTGCGGAGGGGGTTAGGTCAATCGCCTTGTGGGAGTGGGGGAGTTGGGTCTTCAGGCCCTCACCCCCGGACCACTGGGGAATAGTTTGTGGTTGAACTTTTGTGTCTGTTTATGCTATGCCAGCACCTGTTTAGTAGACACCTTTAATTCAGTCGTGTTAATTGTTATTACTTTTATTATCTTTATAGTTTTTTTTTTCAATCGTCCTTTGTTTCTGTGCGCAAAACTTTTTAAACAATTATAATATTATATGTTAGGCTGGTGGTCCCGACGGACAGATGCTCCCCCTAATGAGTCGGTGCTTGACAGACGATCGTCTCTGTCAACGTCCTACTCGAACGTGGGTCTTACAACCCACAAATTAAAGCAATTAAGATATTATTGCTTACTCTGCTTCAAGCTCTTCTTACTACATTTATCCTACTTGCCTTATTTTCTTTCTACTGTCCTTTTCTCGTCCCTTCCCCTTTCCCCTCCCCACCCGGGTCCGTGGGGTGTCCGGTTGAGAACCAAGATAGGAAACCCCCCTGGTTTTATGTCTCTTAATTGGCTTTCCCTGAATGTTCAGGGTATGAATTCCCCCCAAAAGAGGGTTAAGATCTTCAAATACCTCAAGCAACAAAAAATTGATATAGCTTGCTTGCAAGAGACCCATTTCTCTTCCACTTTCTGCCCAAAATATTTTGCAGCACATTACCCGCAGGTTTTCCTGGCCAATGCTTCCACTAAACACAGGGGTGTCCTGATTGCTATAAGTAAAACGGTTCCATTTATTTGCAGTAAACAAATAGCCGACCCAAATGGCAGGTACCTACTTCTCCAGGGCACTGTTCAAGATAACGAAGTGACAATCTTGACTTACTACGCCCCGAACGTAAATTCAGGGCCCTTTCTCTCCCATGTCTGCTCCCTGGTACGATCCCACCAAAGAGGCACCCTCCTGATGGCAGGGGACTCTAATGTAACTCTAAATCCCCCTCTTGATAAATATCCACCGGACCATAAATCCCCTTCCCCGGCCGCCAAATCTTTTTCACAGTCCCTACAAAATCATGATTTAATAGATATATGGCGTGAGCTTTACCCTCTGGGTAGGGACTACACTCACTATTCTCATCCCCATCATCTGCATTCTAGGATTGACCATATGCTTGTTCTTCGCAAACACCTTCCCTTAATAGAATCAATCTCAATCCTCACAGTCCCTTGGTCAGATCATGACCCCATCTTGACGGTCTGTCACTCTCTTATAAGCAAACCACAATTTTCTCCCTGGGTGATGAATGATTCTCTTTTATCATACAAGGAGATCCTTACTGACATTCATACCGCTTCCGTTGAATATTTTAGAATTAATACAGGCACAGTATCATCCCCAGTCACACTCTGGGAAGCATACAAAGCTGTTCTTCGGGGCCACGTAATCCGTATAGCATCTAGACGTAAGAGAGAGAGGGCAAAAATTCGACGTGATCTCGAATTACAACTAGAGGTTGCGTCCACATCTTTCAAACAATCACCTACCCCGGCTAACCGCACACTCTTAGATAAGGCTCGCACAGAACTAGATCTATGCTTAACGGAGGAGGCAGAAAGGACATTGCGTTGGGCCCGACAGAACTGGTATATTAAAGCGAATAAACCTAACGCAATGCTAGCTAAGAGAGTACGTAACTTTACTCCAAAATTTTCCCCCATTACCCTTCGCACCCGCCATAACATTCTAACTGGCAACCCCCAGCGAGTCCTGGAAGAATGTAGGTATCGCCTTACAAAACTTTACTCAGAACCAGACCATCTTTCCACGCAAGGTCTTGATTCCTTTCTCACAAACTTATCCCTACCTTCTTTATCTGAAACCCATAAAGCCCTGATGGACCGTGATATTCAGGTCTCGGAAGTTCTTCAGTGTATAAAGGAGTTGAAAGTGGGTAAAAGACCTGGTCCAGACGGCTTTACAGCCCTTTATTATCGGAAAATGGCAGAAGTCGTGGCCCCCTATTTAACTAAGATGTATAACTCTGTTAAAAATGGTAGTAGGGGGCGTGTCCAAGATGGCGACGGTGCAGGACGTGTAGTCGAGGAGCTCTGCAGCCATCGCGGGGAATAAATCCTTTTATCAGATCCTGATCATCTCCAAATCTATCTGGGGTGCTTCCCTCTCCCCCCCCTGCTGATGCGGACACGGAATCGGCGCCGCCTCGACCAGCACAAGCAGAATAATAACCGAAGTAGCTCGGGCAGAGCGGCAACACGTGTGGAGGTAGTGACCAACATGGCGACTCAGACGGAGGACTCGGATCCTGCACTTACTGGGCAGAGTAACTTTACCGCCCTGATGCAGGCCATCACGGGATGCCAATCCACCCTAACCACACTCGCAACGAAGATTGACACTGTGCAGCTGGACATAGGTCTCATTCGGCAAGACTTTGAGAAGGTGAGGCAGCGGGTGACCGAAGTGGAATGTCGGGTGGGGGAGGCAGAAGATTCGATCAGGGATCACTCGGCTTCTCTGCATACCCTGCAAGTAAGAGTTAAACACCTGGAAGCGAGAGCCGAGGATTCCGAAAATCGCAATCGCCGTAACAATTTGCGGATCATAGGACTCCCTGAGGGGTCGGAGGGCTCAGATACCACCAATTACACAGAGAAACTCCTCCGCACACTGTTTCCCCAGGCAAACTTCTCACCGCAATTTGTAATTGAGAGGGCCCATCGTATGCCACCAAATCGCGGCCCTCCTGGAACCCCACCTCGCACATTTATTTTCAGACTGCTGAACTATAAAGACCGCGATCTGATACTGCGTGAGGCACGCAAAATGGCTGAAATCCGACACGAGGCGGCCCGGCTAATGTTTTTCCCAGACTTCACGGTCAACACCCAGAAGCAGAGGAAGTCCTTTGATCAGGTGAAACAGGCTATGAGAGTCCAGGGTATACGTTACAGTATGCTGTTCCCCGCCCGACTTCGTGTGCAGGATGGTGAAAGTGTCCGATTCTTTACCTCGCCGGATGAGGCCTCGCGCTGGCTGAGCGCTCTGCCCAGACATTAGGTATGTGACTCTCCCTCCGGTTGCTGGACCGTTCTGAGTCCCTAATTCACGATCCGAGCCGAAGGCACAGTGCTATGGAGCCCCGCTTTCTCTCTTCCTATTTAAATTTTTGGGAAATTCTTTTACGTTCATTTTATTTGCTATTTTTTGCCTCCCTGACAATCCAGAGTGATCATTCCCCCCAAGTCGTTCTCATACTTTGTTGACATTGTAAAGAGGGGGGTAAATACGCTGCTGGATGCGGAAATCAGGAGAAGAACATTCCCATCAAGCTGGTCTTTACCTATCCACTATAAAGCGCGCTGGACTCTTACCGGCCGGACTGCCGGATTACCTAGGTTCATTACGGAACATAGGGATTGTCTAGGCCTCTGATTTTTCTTTATACTCGGCCTGGGTAACCAGGACGAGACTTGACTGATGGAACCACTCATAAAGGGGTACTAAAAGATGTATCTATAGTTGGTTTGGCTGATTGCGCTCTGCCCTAAGGATCGTGGGCAAAGAAAATCACTCTACTCTGTTTGGGGGTGATTTGGGGGGGGGGGGGAAACGACTGTTCAACTGATATGTTTATACCAAGTTTGTGCCCCTGGCACTGCCCAGGAGAAACTAAGCTTAATCCCGCAGATGGCGGCATCTTCTCTAGACTGGAAACTCTGTGCATCAAGTAGCTACTGACTACTTCTAGTCATCTAGTACATGACCCCGTGAGGTCAATGACCTTCTCTGGTTTTGGGAAACAGGCATGCCCGGGTTTGGGGGGTGTGCGGGGTGGGGGGGGGTGTTTGTTTGGGAGGGGAAAGTTATAAAAAGTTACACACGGAAATGCTGTATTGGATATCATGCGAATTTGAGTGATTTGATGCAATCATACGTAATGTCTCATGACGAACTGCGGGAGAACTATCTGGTACTCTCCCTGAGGGGTTCCGGTGGATCTCTCCTGACACAGGCTAATATCATATACTCTGACTCCCTATGGCTCCCATAAAACTAATTTCCTGGAACGTCCGGGGCATGAATTCCCGAATAAAGCGTTCACTAGTTTTCAACTTCCTTAAAGAGTATTCCCCAGATATATGTATACTCCAAGAGACTCACCTCATTGGAGGTCGGGTTTTGAGCCTCAAAAAACCGTGGGTGGCCCACTATTACCATACTACTTTCTCATCATACGCCAGGGGAGTCAGCATATTAGTACGCAAAGCCCTGCCTTTTGTGTTGTTGGATCTTCACCTGGACCCTGAAGGTAGATTTGTGGTCCTGCATGCCGCTATTGCTAATGTACCCATGATAATCGTGGGACTGTATATACCTCCACCGGCATCATTGGTGGTTCTCCACAAAATCACCACCCTGGCTGCACGGTATCCTACTGACAGTGTGATCTTGGCTGGGGATTTCAACATGACACCCTGCCCGAGTTTGGACAGGCTGACGCCTGATGCGGCCACGGAATCCTCTTTGTCCAGATGGGCCGAGACGTTCACACTTAGGGACGTTTGGCGTTGGAAAAATCCCTTGCTGAGATCCTACACCTGTCAGTCGGCCTCCTACAGGGCAATGTCCCGCATTGACTTAGTATATGCCACCTCCAGTGCCCTTAATATGGTCCAAGACATTTCACACCTGCCCAGGGGTATATCGGACCATTCTCCCATACTACTTACTTTAAATGTGAATCCTCTCCCCACTGACTGTCTCTGGCGCTTGTCACGGTTCTGGATATCAGATGAGCGTATCGAACAAGACGCAGAGATTGCAATGCAGAACTTTTGGGTGGATAACCCCCCAGCTACGACACCTGC
Organism: Lithobates septentrionalis; assembly: GCA_037952835.1. Taxonomy (NCBI): domain Eukaryota; kingdom Metazoa; phylum Chordata; class Amphibia; order Anura; family Ranidae; genus Lithobates; species Lithobates septentrionalis. Next base: position 112,296 of record JBBDGP010001814.1, on the reverse strand, counting down.
TCATAGCTGGGAGGCGTTTAAGCTTCATGCTCAGGATCACTATCGGATGGCGATTACTCGCACCCGACGCCAAACTGGGGCAGCTTTGCTCCAGGCTGAACGAAGGGCTGCTGACTTAGAAACTCAGTACACCAATAATAGAGATGAGGCACTTAGAACAGAATTACAGTGCGCAGTGCGCGAGGTGACGCTTCTTAGAGCGGCAGCCACAAAAACACAATTATTGCATCAGTCTCAACGTATATTTGAGCAGGGTGAGCGGACAGGGAGCCTCCTGGCATGGCTCTCTAGGGAGCAATCGGTGACAACTTCAGTGGCTAACATTAAAGATATGTCGGGGCGGTTGCACTCCAACCCCAGGGACATAAATGCATGTTTTGCCTCATACTATCAAGATCTTTACACCTCTAAAGTGCAGTATTCTACTGCAGAACTCCATGAATATGTTGATACTATTAAATTGCCCACCCTCTCAGAGGAGGCCCGTGAGAGGCTCGATGCTCCGCTCGCCCTTAAGGAACTCCAAAATGCTATTACCTCCCTACAATCCGGGAAAACCCCGGGGGATGATGGACTTCCAGTGGAATTCTATAAGACACATATAGAGACTATAGCTGTCAGGTTACAGGAGATCCTATCTGCTTCTTTTGAAGTAAATTTGTTGCCCCCCTCTATGTCCAGAGCTGTGATTGTGGTGATACCCAAGGATGGTAAGGACCCTGAACTTTGCTCCTCGTACAGGCCCATTTCGCTCCTGAACGTGGACGCAAAGATACTTGCAAAAGTATTAGCCACCAGGCTCAACTCAGTAATCCTATCATTAGTGCATGGAGACCAGACCGGCTTCATGCCGGGCAAGGGCACTGACATTAATTTGCGGAGACTTCACACTATTCTGGCGAGTACTAATGCTGGTAGAGGCATGGGTGCGGTGGCCTCTCTGGATGCCGAGAAGGCCTTTGACTCGGTGGAGTGGGAATATCTATGGCTAATCCTGCACAAGTTCGGGATAGGGCCCAATTTCATACGCTGGACCTGGCTGCTGTACTCTGGCCCCTCGGCTAGGATACGCACGGGTGGGGTGCTGTCGCCCTCTATTCCCCTCCACCGAGGCACTAGGCAAGGCTGTCCGCTGTCACCGGCTTTGTTTGCGTTAACGATTGAGCCATTGGCGGAGACCCTTAGGAGGTCCCCCGAGGTGGGAGGCCTCTCCTTTCCGCCCCTTGTCGAAAAGGTCTCCCTCTATGCGGACGATATGCTATTGTACCTTCGCGACTCCCACCAATCGCTTAGAGCGGCCTTATCCATTATCGACAGATTTGGTGCGTTTTCGGGGATTAGGGTGAACTGGGAGAAATCCCTCCTATTCCCTCTGACAGATGTTCCGACATCGGCTGATCCCCCTCTTCCCCTTAAAACAGTGACCAAATTTAAATACCTAGGCATACAGATCCAATCTGACCTACAAAAATATTTAGTTGACAACGTTTATCCAATTTTAAATAAACTTATTCAACGGTGTGCGGTGTGGAAAACGCTGCCGTTAACCCCAGTGGGGAGAATAAATTTACTAAAGATGTCCTTCCTTCCAAAATTTCTGTACGCATTCCGCCATACCCCGGTTCCCATTCCAAACTCATTCTTCATTAAATTAGATCAAACTATTACCTCGTTTGTATGGGCCGGGGCAACACCCAGGGTAGCTAAACATATGTTGCAGCTGTCGCTCACAGAGGGAGGCCTCTCCCTGCCAAATTTTAAAAAATATTACTGGGCGGCGATACTTGTCAACGTAAGATGGTGGTTTGCTCAGGACAAAAACCACCCGGCGGTTAATTTGGAGGCTGCAATCTTAGGCTCCTATTCGGAGCTTAGCAACTTGGTCTACAGGGGCCCGAGGTATAGCCCACAAGTCACTACACCCATGAAAACGACGGTAAAGGTGTGGCAAAGGGTCTCCTCGTACCTCGCCAGCGACGGTGCTGTCTCACCGCATACCCCGCTGTGGGGTAACCCAACAATGCCGCATCTCCAATCTGTTCCAGACCCCTTGGTCTGGGCCAGATACGAGATCCGAACATTGAGACATATATTTAAGGATGGACGTCTTCTCTCCTTTACAGAGCTCAAAACTAGATATAACCTACCCCCATGGATGTTTTTCCGCTATATTCAACTAAGGCACGCGGTTAGAGCGCAGTTCCCACATGGGATTGTGCTGTCTACCCATTCCGTGGAATCCCTCTTGATGACCGACCAACTAGACCGAACGTTGTCCTCTATCTATCTCAGGCTTACATGTAAAGATACCTCCAAGATGCTTCCCCTATTTCATAAATGGCAACTAGATGTTCCGGCCTTGACTGAGGAGGACTGGTCAGAAGGTTTGCAGCAATGCATCCCTTTTATGATTTCAGCAAGAGACAGATTTGTCCAACTGAAGTTCCTCCACAGAGTGTACTACACCCCTCAAAGATTGTCTAAAATCTATCCGGGGCTGGATGAGAGGTGCCCCAAGTGCCGACAGTCAGTGGGGACTTTCTTTCACGTAGTATGGGCATGTCCGATCCTCCAGGCCTATTGGCGTGATGTGGTATCGGATGTAAATGGTGTGGCGGGGTTACAATTGAAAGCAGACCCAATGGTGTTCCTTCTGGGAGTCACGGATAACTTGACAGCAGGCAAACATACCAAACTTTTTGTATTTTACGCAGCCTACTATGCTAGGAAAGAAATTCTGCTACGCTGGAAACGGTCGGACCCCCCTACCGTTGAGGCGTGGAGGGCGCAGATCAATGCAGTACTCCCAATATACAAGCTTACCTATATGGGCAGAAACTGTCCCAAGAAGTTCGACAAAATCTGGGCAGGGTGGGTCGCAGATCGACACTTGGTGGTGTGATATACCGATGGGATGGGCTTGGAGGGGCAGGCTGGCGGGGGGTGGTTGGTGGAGTTACCACCCTCTGAATTTGATAGGTACCAACACACAACTGTATAGACAAACGGGAGAGCTTCCCCGAATCCCCGCTCTGGCTGCCTTCCCGTCCTCTTATCTCCATCCTCCATCTCTCTTACTCATATAGTACAGGTGGTCTCTATTTGCGAGCCCCTCTTCCCCTTCTCCCTCAATTCTGCTTTTGCTTCTCCATTTCCCCTCTTACTTCCCCCCTTGGTCCCTCCTGGTGTTCCTCCTTATATTCCTCTCGGCTCCTCGGAGCTTCCCTGCCTTCTCCGCTTCTCCCCCCCCCCCCCCCAGAACGGGGAAAGTAAAAAAAAACAAATAAAAAATTTTTAAGCTAAGAAGAACTCACGGGGAAAAGACTCTCTAATAGCAATGACATAATGTATGAAAGATAGATGTTATACTCAAGGCAATTGAGAAGGAGAATTTTCGTCCTTCCTTTTTTGATATTAAGAAAGTTACTAACAACCGAGATAAACGTATGATCAAAGACCCAGTTATCACCCGCTATACAATGTACACTATCTAGAAACGTGTAACTATTCGCTGATAATTCTAGTGAAATACTGTGTTATTGTACCAACTGTAAAGTGCAAATTACTCAATAAACATTTTCTGTGTTAAAAAAAAAAAAATGGTAGTACTTTTACGTCCAATCTCCTGACGGCCAATATTGTCATGATACCAAAACCCGACAAGGATCATTCATCCTGGGCTAATTTCCGCCCAATATCCCTAATTAATATCGACATGAAAATTTTAACAAAGATTCTAGCCACCCGCCTCAATTCCTTCCTCCCACGTTTAATAAAAAAAGATCAGGTAGGCTTTGTTCCAAGGAGGCAGGCAGGTGATGCTATTAGGCGTCTTTTGCAAATACAACATATTGCTCATAACAGGTCCCTAGAAACAATGTTTTTATCACTAGACATTAACAAAGCTTTTGACACACTGTCATGGCCCTACCTAACACAAACACTTAGACATTTTGGATTTGGCACTTCTTTTATGAGTTGGGTCTCGGCTATTTATAATTCCCCCCAAGCCAAAGTGAAGTACTACGGGTTTGAATCAAATACCTTCCCCATCAGAAGGGGCACACGTCAGGGATGCCCGTTGTCCCCATTATTATTCATTTTAGCGCTCGAACCCATGGCGGAAGCCATTAGATCCCATCCGGATATTGCAGGCGTGGAGATAGCAGGAACCTCACACAAACTGTCAATGTTTGCGGATGACATTCTACTCACCATAACTAAGCCGAGACTCACTCTGCCTAATTTACTAGCACTTCTGGACTCCTTTGCTACCTTGTCGGGCCTATCTGTCAACCCCGCTAAATCTAAGGCTATGTCGATAAATCTCCCGCCCACTGAAGTAACGTCCCTTAAGTCACACTTCTCTTTCCATTGGTTGACCTCGTTACCCTATTTAGGTATTCGTCTTACCCCAAATTATTCAGGCCTATATCAAGCTAACTTCCCTTTACTGTTTAATAAACTTGCAGGTATGCTCTCCTCATGGTCTAATCTTCCATTATCTTGGTTTGGTAGGATTGCTACCATCCGTATGTCTTATCTCCCAAAATTACTTTATTATTTTAGGGTTTTACCGGTTCAGGTCCCCTCTCATATACTCCGTATCCATCAGCGCAAAATCATGCAGTTCATATGGGGCTCCAAGAAACCTAGAATTAAGAAGCAGGTGCTTTTTGCGCGTAAGATTAATGGCGGTCTATCAGTTCCCAACCTACAGGCATATTACACAGCAGCAGCTATAGCACCATTATCCCATCTCCATGAGAAACAACAAATGCCGCTATGGGCCACGATGGACATGGTAGACTCACACCCGATACCTCTAGCCTCCCTTCCATGGCTTCCTCAGGCATGTCGCCCAAATAATATAGGTCCATGCCTGGCACATTCAATACGGTTGTGGGACTCAGTCAAATACTCAGCAGGACTCATCTCCCCACATCTTCCTTTACTTTCTTTTCTTCACTGTCCATTGTTCCCACCAGGAACTGACAATCCACAGCAATTCCGGTGGTGGTCTGAAAACGGTTTCACGGATGTCCACTCCCTACTTTCCCCAACTAGAATTATAACATTCGCAGCCTTACGCTCTTCTCATGATATCCCTCTCAGAGAGCATTTTAGATACACGCAAATAAGACATTTTCTCCAATCCCTCACAAAATCACAAACTACCCCTTACATGTTAACCCCATTTGAAAGTCTATGCAGATCTAGGCCCCAATCCTCGGGTCTGATTTCAATGATTTATGCAGCCATTATTGGCTCCACAAAACCGCCCTTAAGACCTTATCATCTCCAGTGGGAGGCAGAACTGGGAAAAAGATTGGACCCGGAGGATTGGCAGGTCATGACTGTCGCTTTGTCCAAAAGCTCTAGGAATGTTCTTTTTTTGGAGAATGCATACAAAGTACTATACAGATGGTACTATACTCCAGCCAGACTGGCGAGTTTCATTCCATCATATTCCCCTTTATGCTTCCGTGGATGTAGGCAAGAGGGCACGATGTCACACATTTGGTGGGGTTGTCCCAGGGTATGCAGACTGTGGATTAGGGTTTATGCACTCCTTCGAAGCCTTTTCAACACCAATATAAAAAGGGACCCATTTGAGGCCATCCTGGGAAAACCAATTACTGAACTGTTGAGACCAGAACGCCAACTGGCATCCCATATATTTACTGCAACTAAATTAACTATCGCAAAAGCCTGGAAAACCCCAATTCTCAGTTTTGAAGCGGTAAAAAACCGCGTTAATGACATCATGGTCAATGAAAAACTAACTGCAATATTATCAGATAAGCACGATAAATTTCTTCGGACATGGCAGCCATGGGTGAATTATGCACATCCCTCCAGATTTGATTCAATGCTACTTTCACTGTAATGGGTTTCCACCCCTTCACCCCGCGGACCCCCCCTCCCCTCTACTACTTTTCCTCTTATCCTCTCCTTTGTTTCCCCCCTATCTTTTCTACTCTATAAACCTACTATAGCTCCTCTCTGCTCTTTTCTGCTCTAACATTCTCTGGCTCCCTTTTCTTCTCTCTTTTTTTTTTTTCTCAGTCTCTGACCCATGGGCTCACTCCTGTCTGGGACAGAGTACAAGATGACATTATATTATGAGCACATATTACCACCTTAGAGTATTGTTCATCACTTTATGAATAGATAATACGTTTATTTGTGTATCCTACAGTACACCATTATACATATAGCTACTGTTATGTAATTTGAGCCTATTCGTTAAGCCTATGTAAGCAAGCAATGCATTATGTTCACTTATGTGTTCTCTTTGTCACTGTATAACTAATGGTCTTTTTATTCAATAAAACCTTTTGTACAAGAATTTCATTTTTAAGACATTCTTGTCATTTATGCACCTCTGCCAGGAAGCAGAATGACACCACTAATTTCACAGAAAGTTTGCAGCTTCCTGTGTCACCTGTTCCTTCACTAGAGTAAAAATCTGCATTATCATATTGCTGTCCTTGATGTCTGAACAGAGTCCCAATCCAGCCCCCAGTTCCTGAAACCAGCACAGGGTATGTAACAGAGATATGGTTCCATTCCAGTGCAGCTGCTGTGATTTAATATAACTGACCAAAAAAAATTGAGTTTAATTATTACCCTTTAATGGTTTAGTTCAGTTAATAATGTTGCAGGCTTTCAAAACCCTGTGATCAAAGGCCTATAGGAAATGTTTCCACATTGATCAAAGACCAACAAAATACAACACTCTCCTACTGACAAAATCATTTAAATGTTTCTTCCATGCAGTCAGGCAAGCCTGGGGACATTCTGTATGCAGCTTCTGAATAGAATACACACAGAAGTCTCATTTCCTGCTCTTGTGATTGATTCAGTGCTTTTCCCCAGAAAATTACAACACTGATCTTGTTATTATATTTTGATCTCACTGGTCATGTGAATATAGCAGACAGACCCTTCCTCTGAGGAACTGACTGCAGTGGTTGTCTCAGTATTGACAAAATAAAAGCAGGTATGGAACAACAATTCATTTTAATTGTTCTTTAAAAGTAATAAAAGGTAGCCTTTTGCTGCAATATGCACCTGAACTCGAGCAGTTCCCTGCAGTACTTTTTTTCCACCACTAGATGCCCTCAGTCTTCCAAGATGCATGACAGCCAGTGTCATTCTACCTCTTTTTCTGAACCTGAGCTGTCAAGGACACATCCCCTGGGGGGACATTATCCTGCCAGTGTTCCGTCAGATATGGCGACCTGTCAGAATGTGTAACAGAAGTGATGTTTTGTCACCGCCATCTTGCTGCACCCTGCACCTGTCCACAGTAAGGATACAGTGAGAAGGGGGCAAGTGGACATATTGTTACACCCACCAGAGTTTTGCATTTTACACTTATTTTTAACAGTAAACAGAGGTTATATAGTGAAATACAACACTTAGAACTCCGTCTGAATGTTGAATGTTGAATTTTAAAAGCAGCCAACTTCTGTCCGATTAGCAAATCTGTGAGATCAGCAGGCTTGCCACTGCTTTTAAAATTCAACATCTAAACAGTCAGAGGGAGTTCTAAGTACTGTATTTCACTATATAACCTCAGTTTACTGTTAAAAATAAGTGTAAAATGCAAAACTACGGTGGGTGTAACAAGATGTCTGCTTGCCCCTTCCCACTCTATCCTTACTGTGGAGGAGTGCGGGGTGTAACAAAATGGCGGCGACAGAACGTCACTTCCGTTACTAAATCTGGTAGGTTGCCTAATCTGACTGAACACCGGCTTGGACTGGAGTACTATTGCATGGAATGTTTCTCGCCTGTCATTATGTGACTGTCATTCAATGCCACAAGAGGAGAAGAAGAGGTACCCATGACCTGGAAAAAGAAATGTAAGCAATTTTTAAGTGTCTGGGAGGGGGTAGGGACAGTTTTTGGAAGACCATACTTCTGTTTTAAAGAGGTTGTAAACCTCCCTGTGCCTAGAATAAGATTTACCTATAGGTACTGTAAATATCCCCTAAACATGCGCCATTCAGGAGCTATTTACTGTAAACTGCATCCACGATGTCATTGGCGCCTGCGCTCTGAAGGAACAGCCGCCCGTGCTGTTTCTTCAGGAGCGTGTGCTATGATCGGCGGCTCCTACGTGGGAGTGATGTCACGTGGCTCCGGCCAGTCACAGAACCAGAGTCCGCGGCCTGCAGTGGGGACAACAGGGGCTTGGTTTCAGGTAAGTGTACATAATGTGCTAGTATTCGATGCATACTAGTACATTGCCTTTACTTTGCAAGAAGAAAGGAAGAAAAAACCCACCAGGGTTTACTTCCTCTTTAAACCTTTAAATACATGCCAGTATTGACATCTCCCATTTTCCCTATGATAATGCATAAGTGACCCAAGCCAGTGCTGGACCATCTTCCTAATCTGCTTGCAACATACTTCATAAAGTAGAAAAAATTCAGCTCCTAAATGTTCCACTAGTTATTTGAACAAAATAATCTAATAGCACTGCAGTATTTCAGTGCTGACTTGTTTTTGAAATGCACAGCCCAGGACTGTCATCCTCATCTTTCCTTTACTACTTGGTGAATCACTGGTCTCAAACACACATAAATTAGCCACTTACAGTAATTCTCACAGCACAGGGTTCCTTTTCTTGGCTGCATAGGTAGTAAGAAAGCCTAGACCAGTGTTATATATATATTTTTTCCATTAAATTTCAATTTAATTTTAGTCATAGTCTTTTGACTACAATGCCATTTTAGTTTTAGTTGTATTTTAGTCATCTGAATTGTTTTAGTTTTAGTTGTATTTTAGTCCACTAAAATCTCCAGTACATTTTAGTTGACTTAAATCTCCAGTACATTTTAGTTGACTTAAATCTCCAGTACACTTTAGTCGACTAAAATCATTTTAATCGACTAAAATCTAATTGGCTTAGTTAAATTGTAATGCATTATTTCATCACTTCTCTAGAATTTCCAAACTCATTATACACTCCTGGAGTAAAAAATTTAATAACATGTTATTATTTTTGTATTAAGGTTTGAACATGTACTACAGACATAGATTTAGCCGTTATGTTATATAACCAGTGCTCATTTTGACATCAAATTTCGATTTAGTTTTAGTCATAGTCTTTTGACTAAAATGCCATTTCAGTTTTAGTCGTATATTAGTCATTTGAATTGTTTTAGTTGGATTTTAGTTGGCTAAAAGAGTGTTAATTTAATCAATAAAATTAACACTGGTCTAGACTAGCCAATTATTTTGATAAGACTATTTTCCAGATTAAAGGATAATGCCCTGTACACAGGATCGGACTTTCCGACGGAATATGTGCGATCGGAGCTTGTTGTCGGAAATTTTGACCGTGTGTGGGCTCCATCGGACTTTTTCCATCGGAATTTCCGACACACAAAGTTTGAGAGCTTGCTATAAAATTTTCCAACAACAAAATCCAATCCTTTAAATTCCGATCGTGTGTAGACAAATCGGACGGACAAAGTGCCACGCATGCTCAGAATAAATGAAGAGGCAAAAGCTATTGGCTATTGCCCCGTTTCTAGTCCCAACGTACGTGTTTTACGTCACCGCGTTCAGAATGATCGGATTTTCCAACAACTTTGTGCGACCGTGTGTGTGCAAAACAAGTTTGAGCCAACATCCGTCGGAAAAAATCCATGGATTTTGTTGTCGGAATGTCCGATCAATGTCCGACCGTGTGTACGGGGCATTAGTCTGCCCAAAGATATAATTTCAGCTGTAGGTGTGAGACTGGTTGTCTGAGTCACTTTCACATTCATATACCTCTTAGGGACTTCAACAGTAAGATCTTCTTGCTGAAGTTCCTGGCTCTATTCCTCCCCAAATTTTAAGCCTTCCCTTGGATACACCAACTCCTTCTATTGCATTTCCTAAAACAAATTAAAAGTCCAGAAGGGAAAGTTGGGTCCCTTACTAATGGCTGCAACACATGTGCAGACCGAGGAACTCAATCATGTCATCACCACTGGTGTCCCCAAGAGATACCATGCCAGAGTCCACATTACCGCATTGCCCCATAACATCTGCTGGCTGAGCAAACTAAACCAAGCCAATTAAGTCCTTAATCTGAGATCTCTGAAGGTTCTCAGGATCATATTGATTTGAGATGATCATCAGATGTCTAATAATGTTTTGTTTTTCTTTTTTGAGACAACCACGAATTTAAGTTAATAAATTAGCTTAGTCATCCACACAATTTTCCTAGAGCATAATTAAAGCAGTCGAACTTGTGTCAGTAACATCAGAATGACTTAATCGGCCATTAGCCTGACTTGTTAAGTGCTGTGCTCCTGATACACCAGCTGGAAAGCCATTCTTCTAAAAGAAGTCCTGGTTAGTATCAGTCGGAGAAGCTTCCAGTAAACAGTGGAGTAATTGATGGCTCAGTGCTCACAATGCTACTGCCTCTCTCCTTCCCCATGACTCACTGGTGAACCGGCGCTGTCCTGCAAATGCCAAAACACAGCACAAATAATGACCCGCTCTTCAGAATTCTTCTGTGGAGATAGTTGCCAAGACCAAGCCTGTAATGGTTTGTTATTATGACCTTTGTTATTACATTAAACTCAGCGGCTTGAAATATGTACATACTTCAAGACAGTGTTTTAGCCTTTTCTGTGACCTAACATCATAGTTTAGACTAAAAAAAAAAAAGAGAAAAAAGTAAACTCCAACTTTTAGTGTCACGACTCGAGGACCATTTTTTAAAAATTCATTATCTCTCCTCCCTGTTCATAAATACAAATTTCTTTTTAAAAGGGGTTTTGTTAATGCAGCCAAGAGTGACGCAAGCGTTTATATGAAATAACTGAGAATTAGGGCTGGACGCCATTCAAGAAGTAGAGGGAACAAAAAAGAGAGAGGGGAAAAAAATATATATTTTCAGACATCACAATTGTTTTTCAGTGGAACTGCAAAAGGCAGTAATAAAGACATAACGAAATGCAATAAGCAAAGCGACAGTATGAGTTGACAGCGGATGTTAAGCTTGGCTGGGACACGACAGGCTGAAAGAACTGGCAGCAGCAGGTAATAAAAATTGGTCTGCTTATTAATTTAAAACTATGATCCCTCCAACAGTCTGGGAACAGGGACTGTGGAAGTGATCTGTATATTTTTTAGGAGAACGGTAGTATGATACATTCTGCTGGTGACATTGAAGCTACAGAAGAAACATAAGGCCAACCGGCCTGACATCAGCCTCATTTAGGAGTATGACCTAGTTATGGGGCAGCATGGTGGGCTAAATCTTATACTGTATGGATACCCTAAAATTCAGATCTCATTGTTATAATTCAACCCATCTGGCATACCTCCCAACTTTTTGAGATGGGAATGAGGGACACCTATCAGCAAAAGTATGCAGGCATCGGACACACCCCTTGCCACGCCCCCTTAAATGAGAATTGTACAAAAAAACAAGATTGATTAAACCCACAAGGGCTTTTTTTTACCACTAATATTCCTTTTTATTGGCTTTTGTAATTTACAAATGCAGCAATTTAGGAATCAGATAAAAGGTTTAGCGCTGGAAAACACTTTTTGATAGATAAAAAGTGCATTTTAAATACATCTATATAGATCAGACCAAAATGAGGGACGAATGAAGGACAGAGGGACATTGCTCCAAATCAGGGACAGGCCCTCAAAATCAGGGACAGTTGGGAGCTATGCATCTTGGAGTTTAGGGTGTTTGTGTATTGCATTTCCTCATGTTACATTTCCATAATAATAACCACATGTGGACCCCTCAATGCTTTTTTGTTTTTACTGCGAATTGGGGGTGGCATTTTTAAATTCTATTTGAATTGACTTGCATGACAAACTACAAATCACCACACCTAAACTGCAGTATGCAAGACTGATTCAAATGTAGCGCCTCACTTTTGGACTATCTAACTGAAGCTCCCTACAGAGCCATATGAGCTAGACTCAAGGTGGGGGAATGTCCCTCCTCTGATCACTGTTAACTTAGCAGTGGTAGATGTGCTGAACCTCTATATATGGTGGACTTTCCCGGTCAATGGAGGGCTATGACCTACACTCTGTCCTTACTAGTGTCCCAATAGAACAATTCTCAGTTCTAAAGCAGCTTTCTTTCCTCTCGTAGCATCAGCTTTGCTTAGGCAAAAGGATTTGTCTTTTCTGATGTGTCCGCCTTAAACATCTCTAAGTATAATAAAGCATTTTTAATGTTTTATTTTTAACCAGTCATGGTATATTTGTGCTAAAAAAATCCTCAGTCAAAACAAATACTCCATTCATGTCCTCCTATGGAAAATGTCATTCTTATTCCATAGCGTAATGCTGTATAGATTAAAGTAAAATATACAATGCAGGGAATTCGATTTTGTGGGATGAGCAACAACACAGGAAGGGCTAGGTGACAGATAACTTCTGTATTGCTATTTTGTTACACATTCTGTCATGATCATACAGTTGTGCTCAAAAGTTTAAATACCCTGGCAGAAATTGTGAAATTTTGGCATTTGTATTATAAATATGACTAATCATGCCATACAATTGTCTTTTATTCAAGGATAGTGATCACGTGAAGCCATTTATTATCACATTGTTTTTTTGGCTCCTTTTAAAATCATAATGATAACAGAAATCACCCAAATGGCCCTGATCAAAAGTTTACATACCCTGGAATGTTCAACATTGATACAGACACAAGAGGTGGCACACACAGGTTAAAATGGCAATTAAAGGTTAATTTCTCACGTTTGTGGCTTTTTAAATCACAATTAGTGTCCATGTAAAAATAGTCAATGAGTTTGTTAGTTCTCAATTGGATGCCCTAAGCAGGCTAGACACTGAGCCATGAGGAGGTAGAAAAGAACAGTCAAAAGACCTGTGTAACAAAGTAATAGAACTTTATAAAGATGGAAAAGGAAATTCCAAAGAAAAACCCACAGATAACCTCAGGAGAAATACAGGCTGCTCTCCAAAAAGACAGTGTGGTTGTTTTTAAGGAGCACAAGTCAACGTTACTTGAACAAAAAAGAGCTGCATGGTTGAGTTGCCAGAAGGAAGCCTTTACTGCACCAATGCCACAAAAAAGCCCAATGAGGCATGTCAAGGTGTTGTTGGGCATATTGTAACCAGGTTTTTTTGATGAACTTGTACAGTAAAGGCTTCTTTCTGGCAACTTGACCATGCAGCTCTTTTTGTTCAAGTTTAATCGTATTGTGCTCCTTAACCACTTCCCGCCCGGCCCATAGCAGATGACGGCCGGGCGGTGGTTCAGTTATCCTGACTGGGCGTCATATGACGTCCAGCAGGATAACATGCCGCCGCGCGCCCGGGGGGCGCGCATCGCGGCAATCGGTAAATCGTTGTGTCAGTCTGACACACCGCTACACCGATCTTGGTAAAGAGCCTCCGCTGGAGGAGGCTCCAGCGGAGGCTCTTTATCACGTGATCAGCCGTGTCCACTCACTGCTGATCACGATGTCAATAAGAAGAGCCGTTGATCGGCTCTTCCTCACTCACGTCTGACAGACGAGAGTAGAGGAGAGCCCATCGGCGGCTCTCCTGGCAGGGGGGGTCTGTGCTGATTGTTTATCAGCGCAGCCCCCCCTCAGATCACCACACTGGACCACCAGGGATCGCCACTAGGACCACCAGGGAAGGGGCAACATGTGGATGGCCAGGTATGTACCCCATGGCCATCCACATGTGCCCAATCTGCCCAATCTGTGCCCACAAATGGGCACTGATTGGCACCATTATATAGCACTGATGCCCAGCAATGCCACCCTTAGGGGCATCAGTGTCATCAGTCAGTGTCATCAGTGCCACCCATCAGTGTCCATCGGTGCCACCTGTCAGTGCCCATCCATGCCCAACAGTGCCCACCTATCAGTGCCCATCCGTGCCACCTATCAGTGCCACCAATAAGTACCCATCAGTGCCACCCATAAGTACCCATCAATGCCACCTACAAATGCCCATCAGTGCTGCCTATGAGTGCCCATCGTTGCCAGGTGATTTCTGTTATCATTATTATTTTAAAAGGAGCCAAAAAACGATGTGATAATAAATGGCTTTGTGTGATCACTATCCTTGAATAAAACACATTTTTTTGGCATGATTAGTCATATTTTCAATATAAAAGCCAAAATAAGAATAAGGAAAAATGATCAGCGCAAAATTCTAGGTGATAATAATAAAATAAAGATGGTGTGAACTAATCGAATAATTAACTCAGTCTTAAAGTCCAATGAATATAGCATAAGCAATAAGTCCAAACATGTGAAAGTAAAAAAGCTCTTCTGAGGAATAATAGCAGATTCTTCTTAATAATGATCTTTACAAAAGCTGAATGCTCACAGAACGCTTACCTCCATTAGGAGTATAATTCACCTTGAAAATATCCTGTAGTGGGGGGTAAGTACATAGCAGCGGATCTCCAGTTGGTAGCTGTATGGGGGGGGGGTTTCCAGAGTGTTAGTGATGCTCGGCTGGGTTTTAGTCTCCCTCCACTGATAATCCACTGCTCCTTCAGACCTCACAATGACACGGTAGACTCCTGGTTCCATCCATTAAAAAAACGATAAACAATGGCCTCCCATAGTGTAGTATGTATAAACAGTATAAATGTATTAAAAATGCCAAGTGGATCCTTACATAAAAGGAAATAAAACAGGCTTATGCAGTACAAACACGATATTTACATCACTTCCAGTTTGCTTCAACATCCAACCACGCCCTACACGTTACGTCACGGCATGTGACTTCATCAGGGTCCCCTCTTTTTTCTCTGCAGGCTCTGTAGGTGTAATCAGGAAGGCAGTGGTCCGATTGGACAATGTAACACTGGATGACCTCGGCGACCATAATAGATGCAATTCAAAGAATAACCTCCTGCGCTTGGGTGTGGGGTTTAAGGACTTGATGGACTCTCCACTTGACTGTCTTCTAGGTATGGCACAAAGCGTCTTGCTGCCCCCTCAGGACTGTAGGTATCCTTTCTTATTCTAGAAAACAACAACGAAGAGAGGGCACAGCACCCTAGAGCATTACCATAACACAATTGGGCTTTGAGGAAGAGGGCTTGACCCTTGAAATGTATAAGCCATTATGGAGGTTATGAGGTCTTCCCATGCCATCAGTTGAGGACTGTGGATCTGGAGGCACTAAGTTGGTGCGCCCTCTCTTTGTTGTTGTTAAATGGTAATAAATAAAGTGACTAGTGTAGAGGGGGGAACCATTTTTTAATGCCTGCAATTCTTTTGTTTACACTCTGCTGTCAGCGGGACACCCGCTGACAGCAGATGAGTCGTTAAGGACGTGGCGGCCGGCCGCTCTTTATCAACCATGATATTTACCCATTGTTAAGGACGCCGACAATTCACAAGCTATTTACTGGTTGGTAAGGAATCTGGCTCCTTAACATCCACCGTTAATTGAATATCCAGTGCCTTGAAAAAGCATTCATACCCCTTTCCAAATTTTGTCATGTTTTTGTCAAAAACGTACATGTACTTTATTAAAATTTTTTGTGATAGACCAACACTTATGCCCTGTACACACGGTCGGATTTTCCGATGGAAAATGTGTGATAGGACCTTGTTGTCGGAAACTCCGACTGTGTGTGGGCTCCATCACACATTTTCCATCAGAATTTCCGACACACAAAGTTTGAGAGCTTGCTATAAAATTTTCCGACAACAAAATCCGTTGTCGGAAATTCCGATCATGTGTACACAAATCCGACGCACAAAGTGCCACGCATGCTCAGAATAAATTAAGAGGTGAAAGCTATTGGCTACTGCCCCGTTTATAGTGCCGATGTACGCGCTTTACGTCACCGCGTTTAGAACGATCGGATTTTCCGACAACTTTGTGTGACCGTGTGTATGCAAGACAGTTTGCAAGTTTGAGCCAGCATCCGTTGGAAAAAATCCATGGATTTTGTTGTCAGAATGTCCGACCGTGTGTACAGGGCATAAGTGTCACATAATTGTGAAGTGGAAGGGAAATGATAAATGGTTTTCCAAAATTTTTAATAAATAAATATCTGAAAAGTGTGGTGTGCATTTGTATTCAGCCCCCTTTACTCTGATACCCCTAACTAAAATCTAGTGGAACCAATTGCCTTCAGAAGTCACCTAATTATTAAATAGAGTCCACCTGTGTGTAATTTAATCTTAGTATAAATACAACTTTTCTGGGAAGCCCTCAGAGGTTTGTTAGAGAACCTTAGTGAACAAACAGCATCATGAAGGCCAAGGAACACACCAAACAGTTCAGGGATAAAGTTCTGGATAAGTTTAAAGCAGGGTTAGGTTATAAAAAAATATCCCAAGCTTTGAACATCTCACGGAGCACTGTTCAATCCATCATTAAAAAACGGAAAGAGTATGGCACAACTGCAAACCTACCAAGACATGGTCGTCCCCCTAAACTGCCAGGCCGGGCAAGGAGAGCATTAATCAGAGAAGCAGCCAAGAGGCCCATGGTAACTCTGGAGGAGCTGCAGAGATCCACAGCTCAGGTGGGAGAATCTGTTCATAGGACGACTATTAGTCTGCACTCCACAAATCTGGCCTTTATGAAAGAGTGTCAAGAAGAAATGGGGGGGAGGGTCCAGAGGCAGAGATAGGCAGCGTGGAAGATATTCCAGAGGGTAGTATTGGGGGCATTAGTGGTAGGTTAACCAAAGCACAAAAACACAATCTCGAAACACCCAACACGAGGACAATATGCGACCGGTCTAAACTATGTGGCATGTTCACCAATGCCAGGAGCATGGCGGACAAGATGGGTGAACTAGAGATACTGTTGTACGAGGAGGATTTGGATTTTGTGGGAATTTCAGAGACCTGGTTCAACAGCTCTCATGATTGGCTGGCAAACATTCAAGGGTATACCCTATACCGCAAGGATAGATAGGGTTAAAAAGGGGGAGGGGTATGCCTATATATCAAGAATAATGTACAAGTGAATGTGAGAGATGACATCACTGAGGGAGCTAGAGAGGAGGTGGAATCCTTATGGGTAGAGCTCCAAAGAGATGAAGCTAAGGGGAAAATAATACTGGGAGTATGCTATAGGCCCCCTAACCTGAGGGAGGAAGTGGAGACGG
This sequence comes from Lithobates septentrionalis, assembly GCA_037952835.1. Taxonomy (NCBI): domain Eukaryota; kingdom Metazoa; phylum Chordata; class Amphibia; order Anura; family Ranidae; genus Lithobates; species Lithobates septentrionalis. The sequence goes on along the minus strand of JBBDGP010001814.1, from coordinate 95,168 downwards.
ATCTCCTATCACAAATTGGATTAACAGCAAGGATGGGAAGTGTTATCATAATGGGGGATTTTAATTATCCAGACATAGACTGGGCGGAGGGAACCATGCATTCATTTAAGGCTCGCCAGTTACTTAATGTCTTGCAGGACAATTTTATGGGTCAGATGGTAGACGCACCAACTAGAAATAAAACATTACTGGATCTACTGATTACCAACAATACAGACCTGATCAGGCCCGGATTGGCCATAGGGCAAACCGGGCATTTGCCCGGTGGGCCGCGGCCGCTGGGGCCGCCAGGCTGCAAGTCCTTGCATGGCCCGAGGCTTGAGCTTGTGCCGCTCATCCAGCCTCTCCGCGGCTGCCCGGAGCTCAGCCATCGGCGCCGGGGGGAGGAGCTAAATGAGACGCCTTCGGCCTCACCACGGCTGCACGGCCGCACGTATAGGTCAGCCGTCAGTGCCGGGGGGAGGAGCCAGAGCAGACACCTTGGAGCCGGTGTTATGTCGAGAGGTGCCGGAACAGAAAACGTAAGTTCAGCCTCCCCTGTGAACTAGATAGGAGGATCAGTGGGGGTGGCTACATATAGAACAATTATTTTCTCCATCTTCCTCCTGCAGTATCGGAATGCCTGTGAGAGGTAGAGGAGAAGCAGGCATTCCGAGACTGCAGGAGGAAGATGGAGAAAATGATTCTTCTATATGTAGCCACCCCCACCGATCCTCCTATCCTGCTTCTCTCTGCTGCTCCCGCAGGGCTCTCCACCGCACCCATACTCTCTGCCAACCCCGTGCTCTCCACATCACCCCCATGCTCTCTGCCACCCCCCATACTCTCCACCTCCCCCCATGCTCTCTGCCACCCCCCATGCTGTCTGCCTCCCCCCATGCTCTCTGCCACCCCCCATGCTGTCTGCCACCCCCCATGCTGTCTGCCACCCCCATGCTGTCTGCCACCCCCCATGCTGTCTGCCACCCCCCATGCACTCTGCCACCCCCCATGCTCTCTGCCACCCCCCATGCTGTCTGCCACCCCCCATGCACTCTGCCACCCCCCATGCTGTCTGCCACCCCCCATGCTCTCCGCCACCCCCCATGCTCTCCGCCACCCCCCATGCTCTCCACCTCCCCCCATGCTCTCTGCCTCCCCCATGCTCTCCGCCTCCCCCCATGCTCTCCGCCACCCCCCATGCTCTCCGCCACCCCCCATACTCTCCACCTCCCCCCAATACTCTCCACCTCCCCCATGCTCTCTGCCACCCATACTCTCCACCTCCCCCCATGCTCTCTGCCACCCCCCATGCTTTCTGCCACCCCCATACTCTCCGCCTCCCCCCATGCTCTCTGCCACCCCCTCATACTCTCCACCTCCCCCCATGCTCTCTGCCCCCCCCCATGCTCTCTGCCACCCCACATGCTCTCCACCTCCCCCCCATGCTCTCTGCCACCCCACATGCTCTCCACCTCCCCCCCATGCTCTCTGCCACCCCCATGCTCTCTGCCACCCCCCATGCTCTCCACCTCCCCCCATGCTCTCTGCCACCCATACTCTCCACCTCCCCCCATGCTCTCTGCCACCCCACATGCTCTCTGCCACCCCACATGCTCTCCGCCACCCCCCATGCTCTCTGCCACCCATACTCTCCACCTCCCCCCATGCTCTCTGCCACCCCCATACTCTCCGCCTCCCCCCATGCTCTCTGCCACCCCCATGCTCTCTGCCACCCCCCCATGCTCTCCGCCACCCCACATGCTCTCCGCCACCCCACATGCTCTCAGCCACCCCCCATGCTCTCCGCCACCCCCCATGCTCTCCGCCACCCCCCATGCTCTCCGCCACCCCCATACTCTCTGCCACCCCCCATACTCTCTGCCACCCCCCATGCTCTCTGCCACCCCCCATGCTCTCTGCCACCCCCCATGCTCTCCACCTTCCCCCCATGCTCTCTGCCACCCCCCATACGCTCCACCTCCCCCCATGCTCTCTGCCACCCCCTCATAGTCTCCACCTTCCCCCATGCTCTCTGCCACCCCCCATACTCTCCACCTCCCCCCATACGCTCCACCTTCCCCCCATACACTCCACCTTCCCACCATACGCTCCACCTCCCCCCCATGCTCTCTGCCGCCCCCCATGCTCTCTGCCGCCCCCCATGCTCTCTGCCACCCCCCATGCTCTCTGCCACCCCCCATGCTCTCTGCCACCCCCCATGCTCTCTACCACCCCCTATACTCTCCACCTCCCCCCATACGCTCCACCTACCCCCCCATACTCTCCACCTCCCCCCATACGCTCCACCTCCCCCCCATGCTCTCTGCCACCCCCTCATAGTCTCCACCTTCCCCCATGCTCTCCACCTTCCCCCATGCTCTCTGCCACCCCCCATACGCTCCACCTACCCCCCATACGCTCCACCTCCCCCCATACGCTCCACCTCCCCCCATACGCTCCACCTCCCCCCATGCTCTCTGCCACCCCCTCATAATCTCCACCTCCCCCCCATGCTCTCCACCTCCCCCCCATGCTCTCTGCCACCCCCCAAGCTCTCTGCCACCCCCCATGCTCTCCACCTCCCCCCATACGCTCCACCGACCCCCCATGCTTTCTGCCACCCCCTCATAGTCTCCACCTCCCCCCATGCTCTCTGCCACCCCCCCATACTCTCCACCTCCCCCCATACGCTCCACCTCCCCCCATGCTCTCTGCCACCCCCTCATAGTCTCCACCTCCCCCCATGCTCTCTGCCACCCCCCATACTCTCCACCTCCCCCCGATGCTCTCCACCTCCCTCCATGCTCTCTGCCACCCCCCCATACTCTCCACCTTCCCCCCATACGCTCCACCTCCCCCCATGCTCTCTGCCACCCCCTCAAACTCTCCACCTCCCCCATACTCTCCACCTCCCCCCCATGCTCTCCACCTCCCCCCCATGCTCTCCACCTCCCCCCATGCTGTCCACCTCCCCCCCATGCTCTCCACCTCTCCAATGCTCTCTGCCACCCCCCGTGCTCTCTGCCACCCCCCGTGCTCTCCACATTACCCCCACGCTCTCCGCTTCCCCCTGTGCTCTTCACATTCCCCATGCTCTCCGTTGCTCCCCCCATGCTCTCCACCTCCCCCCATGCTCTCCACCTCCCCCCATACGCTCCACCTCCCCCCAATGCTCTCTGCCACCCCCTCATAGTCTCCACCTTCCCCCATGCTCTCCACCTTCCCCCATGCTCTCTGCCACCCCCCATACGCTCCACCTACCCCCCATACGCTCCACCTACCCCCCATACGCTCCACCTCCCCCCATACGCTCCACCTCCCCCCATGCTCTCTGCCACCCCCTCATAGTCTCCACCTCCCCCCCATGCTCTCCACCTCCCCCCCATGCTCTCCACCTCCCCCCCATGCTCTCCACCTCCCCCCCATGCTCTCTGCCACTCCCCATGCTCTCTGCCACCCCCCATGCTCTCCGCCACCCCCCATGCTCTCCACCTCCCCCCATAAGCTCCACCTCCCCCCCATGCTCTCTGCCACCCCCTCATAGTCTCCACCTCCCCCCATGCTCTCTGCCACCCCCCCATGCTCTCTGCCACCCCCCCATACTCTCCACCTCCCCCATACTCTCCACCTCCCCCCATACGCTCCACCTCCCCCCCATGCTCTCTGCCACCCCCTCATAGTCTCCACCTCCCCCCATGCTCTCTGCCACCCCCCCATACTCTCCACCTCCCCCCCGATGCTTTCCACCTCCCTCCATGCTCTCTGCCACCCCCCATACTCTCCACCTTCCCCCCATACGCTCCACCTCCCCCCCATGCTCTCTGCCACCCCCTCAAACTCTCAACCTCCCCCCCATGCTCTCCACCTCCCCCCCATGCTGTCCACCTCCCCCCATGCTGTCCACCTCCCCAATGCTCTCTGCCACCCCCGTGCTCTCTGCCACCCCCCCCCCCCGTGCTCTCCACATTACCCCCACGCTCTCCGCTTCCCCCTGTGCTCTTCACATTCCCCATGCTCTCCGTTGCTCCCCCCATGCTCTCCACCTCCCCCTATGCTCTCCGCCACTACCCCCTGTGCTCTTCCGGTCTTCCCATCACCCCATGCTCTCCGCCAGCCCTCCTGTGCTGTCCACATCCCCCATGCTCTCCATTGTCCTCCCTGGGCTCTCCACCTCCCCCCATGCTCTCCGCTGCCCCCCTGTGCTCTCCTCTTCCTCCCTGTGTTCTCTGCCTCTCCCCTGTGCTCTCGCCCCACCCCATGTTCTCAAGGTTCTTCCCTGTGCTCTCCAACCCCCATGCTCTTTCCTTGTCGCACCCCCCCCTCCACACCTCTGCTGGGTTCCCCCCTCCCCTCTCTCAGGGGATCTCTCAGGGTGGAGAGTGGGGAAGGGGCCAGTTAACATGTCATGGGCTGCTCAATCCAAAATGCCCGGGCCTATTTTTTGTCCCAGTCCGGGCCTGGACCTGATCACGGATGTGGAAATACGGGGCAATTTAGGTAACAGCGATCACAGGTCAATTAGTTTCAGTATAAATCACACAAATAGGAAACATAAAGGGAATACAAAGACACTGAATTTCAAAAGAGCCAACTTCCCTAAACTACAAACCTTGCTAAAAGGCATAAATTGGGATAAAATATTAGGAACAAAGCATACGGAGGAGAGATGGGTTTGCTTTAAGAGCATATTAAATAAGGGCATTAGCCAATGTATCCCATTGGGTAATAAATTTAAAAGAGCGAACAAAAGTCCTGGATGGCTTAACTCCAATGTAAAAATGCATATAAAAGCAAAGGAGAAGGCCTTCAAAAAATACAAGGTTGAGGGATCATCCTCAGCATTCAGACTTTATAAAGAATGCAACAAGAAATGTAAGGGTGCAATTAGGACAGCTAAGATAGAACATGAAAGACACATACCGGAGGAGAGCAAAAAAAAGTCCCAAGAAATTCTTTAAGTATGTAAACAGTAAAAAAGGGAGGACAGACCATATTGGCCCCATAAAGAATGAGGAAGGACATCTGGTTACAAAGGATGGGGAGATGGCGAAGGTATTGAATTTATTCTTCTCCTCAGTCTTCACGAGTGAATCGGGGGGCTTCAGTAACCAAAACTGCAGTGTTTATCCTCATGACACAACACAGGAAGCACCTCCATGGTTAACAGAGGACAGAATTAAAATTAGACTTGAGAAACTTAACATTAATAAATCACCGGGACCAGATGGCTTGCATCCGAGGTTACTTAGGGAACTCAGTCAAGTGATTGCCAGAGCGTTGTTCCTAATTTTTACAGATAGTCTACTAACTGGAATGGTACCAGCTGATTGGAGAAAAGCCAATGTAGCACCAATATTTAAAAAGGGCCCAAAATACATCCCTGGGAATTACAGACCAGTTAGCCTAACATCAATAGTATGTAAACTCTTGGAGGGGATGATAAGGGACTATATACAAGATTTTAGTAATAAGAACGGTATCATTAGCAGTAATCAGCATGGATTCATGAAGAATCGTTCTTGCCAAACCAATCTATTAACCTTCTATGAGGAGGTGAGTTGCCATCTAGATAAAGGAAGGCCCGTAGACGTGGTGTATCTGGATTTTGCAAAAGCATTTGACACAGTTCCCCATAAACGTTTACTGTACAAAATAAGGTCCGTTGGCATGGACCATAGGGTGAGTACATGGATTGAAAACTGGCTACAAGGCGAGTTCAGAGGGGTGGTGATAAATGGGGAGTACTCAGAATGGTCAGGGGTGGGTAGTGGGATTTCCCAGGGTTCTGTGCTGGGACCAATCCTATTTAATTTGTTCATAAACGATCTGGAGGATGGGATAAACAGTTCAATCTCTGTATTTGCAGACGATACTAAGCTAAGCAGGGCAACAACTTCTCCGCAGGATGTGGAAACCTTGCAAAAGTACCTGAACAAATTAATGGGGTGGGCGACTACATGGCAAATGAGGTTCAATATAGAAAAATGGAAAATAATGCATTTGGGTGGCAAAAATATGAATGCAATCTATACACTGAGGGGAGAACCTCTGGGGGAATCTAGGATGGAAAAGGACCTGGGGGTCCTAGTAGATGATAGGCTCAGCAATGGCATGCAATGCCAAGCTGCTGCTAACAAAGCAAACAGAATATTGGCATGCATTAAAAGGGGGATCAACTCCAGAGGTAAAACGATAATTCTCACATTCTACAACGCTCTGGTCCGGCCGCACCTGGAGTATGCTGTCCAGTTCTGGGCACCAGTCCTCAGGGAGGATGTACTGGAAATGGAGCGAGTACAAAGAAGGGCAACAAAGCTAATAAAGGGTCTGGAGGATCTTAGTTATGAGGAAAGGTTGCGAGCACTGAACTTATTCTCTCTGGAGAAGAGACGCTTGAGAGGGGATATGATTTCAATTCACAAATACCATACTGGTGACCCCACAATAGGGATAAAACTTTTTCGCAGAAGAGAGTTTAACAAGACTCGTGGCCACTCATTAAAATTAGAAGAAAAGAGGTTCAACCTTAAACTACGTAGAGGGTTCTTTACTGTAAGAGCGGCAAGGATGTGGATTTCCCTTCCACAGGTGGTGGTCTCAGCAGGGAGCATTGATAGCTTCAAGAAACTATTAGATAAGCACCTGAATGACCGCAACATACAGGGATATATAATGTAATACTGACATATAATCACACACATAGGTTGGACTTGATGGACTTGTGTTTTTTTTCAACCTCACCTACTATGTAACTATGTAACTATGTAAAAGCCATTGTTGAAAGAAAGCCATAAGAGGTCCTGTTTGTAGTTTGCAAGAAACCATATGGGGGACCCAGAAACATTTGGAAGAAGGTGCTCTTGTCAGATGAGACCAAAATTGAACTTTTTGGCCTAAAAGCAAAACGCTATGTGTGGTGGAAAACAAACACTGCACATCACCCTAAACCCACCATCCCCACTGTGAAACATGGTGGTGGCAGCATCATGTTGTGATGATGCTTTTCTTCAGCAGGGACAGGGAAGCTGGTCAGAGTTAATAGAAGGATGAATGGAGCCAAATACAGGGAAATCTTAGAAGAAAACCTGTAATGTCGCGTACCTACGAGTGGTTTTGACATTGGAATAAACTCTGAAGGTTTCTCCGACGGAATTCAAGCTGTCTCGCATACACACGGTCACACCAAAGTCTGACCGTCAAGAAGGTGGTGACGTACAACACGTATGACGGGACTAGAAAAAGGAAATTCAATAGCCAGTGCGCCACCCTTTGGGCTCCTTCTGCTAATCTCGTGTTTATCTCGTGTTAGTAGAAGTTTGGTGAGAGACAATTTCTGCTTTTCAGCTTTCGTGCTTTTCAGTCCGTTACTGCTCTTCAGTTTGTGCTTGTGGGTTTGTATCTGCTTTTCAGTGCGTGTAGTCAGTTCGCATCTGTTTTTCAGTGTGTTCTTGTCCGCTCTTTTCTGATTTTCAGCTCACTCTTCACAGGCCTTGCGGTTCTTCAGTGCCTTCTGTTAGTTCGTTCTGACCAACCAACCGTTTTAAAGCCATGTTACGGGTACGTACTCGTTGTAGCGTTCGTGTTGTGTGGGGGCTTGGTGTTGGGGTTCTTGCTTTGACCCAAGCCCAGTCCATGAACAGGGTGGGGAGGAGCTCATGGACCAAGAATTGGTTGCTCCAGCGTGACCAATTCTCTCATATGCCTTTGCTTCGTGAGATCCAGGAGAATAAACCTGATGATTTCAGGAACATTCTCAGCATGACGAACCCCGTTTTTCACCGTCTGTGGGCTTTGCTGACCCCTTATATTAGCAGGCAGGATACCTGCATGAGGCAAGCCATCACTCCGGAGCAGAGGCTAGTCACCACGTTGCGGTACTTGCGACTGGGAGAAGCCTGCAGGACCTCAAGTTCTCAACAGGCATCTCCCCCCAGGCTCTGGGGATCATTATCCCAGAGACCTGTTCTGCTATTATTCAGGTCCTGCAGAAAAACTATATTAAGGTAAGTTTTCTCCTTTAACATCACATTCTATGTATTTAATGTATGCTAATGTAGTGTATTTCTTTCATCATTCCATAATTACCATGATTGTAATATGCTGTGAATGTCCCCTTTGTCCTCATGCATGCTGTAATCTTTTAATGCTCCTTTTTTAGCCTACATGCATATTTGCCTTCACTAAACTCCTCAGCATGCTATCCTGGGCCCATATACACCTAGCCTAGTCACTTAACAATGTATTTTGACAGCTCCATTGTAGTGCTTTACCCAAAACACCCCCTAAAATGTGTACAAATGTTATTGTTGTCCTTAAATTCAGGCAGAGTGCCATAGGCTTTTTTTGGGGGTCCCAAACTCAGCTCAAACCCTCCCCCTACTCAAATTTTTACAATGGGGGAGGAATCTGATAAGTGGGCCTTATATTTTTGTCTTTAAATACTCCTTAAAATAAATGTTATACTGATGTTGGGCAAGAATGTTTGTGTGTCTAATCTGCTTGCAATGTTATGTGCAAAAGTACTAATATTTATTTTTCTGTTTTGACTCCAGAGTTTTCTTCAACGCCACAGGAATGGCAGACTGTGGCCTCCCATTTTGCCGACCGTTGGGACTTTCCCAACTGTGGAGGGGCTATAGATGGGAAGCACGTCCACATCGTGCCACCACCCCATTCGGGGTCTTACTATTATAACTATAAGGTGTTTAATAGTATAGTGTTAATGACGGTGGTGTCGGCACACTATGAGTTCCTCTATGTGGACGTGGGGAAGAATGGCCAGATGTCGGATGGAGGAGTCTTCCCCCAGACGGAGTTTTACCAGCGTCTCCAGACTGGTGGCCTGGCATTGCCACCTGATGCGGATAACGTGGAAGGACTCCCGTTCGTCTTTCTTGCTGATGAAGCGTTCAGTCTGGGCGAGCACCTGATGAGGCCATTCCCCCCGAGGACCCTCACCCCGGAGAGGAGGGTTTTTAACTACCGGCTGGCCAGAGCCAGAAGAGTCATTGAGAATGCCTTCGGGATAATGGCCAGCCGGTTCCGCCTGTTTCTGACAGCAATACACATGGAGGACTACAAAATCAACCACATCATATTATGCTGCTGCATATTGCAGAATTTTTTACAGACAAATGCGCAAAATTATATTGCCTCAGTCTGCCTGAAGCCGGACTTATTACTGCTAATCCCCTGATGGGCCTGGATACTGGCCGTCCTGGCTTGGCCCCCCAAAGTGCCCGTGAAGTTCGCCAGAAATATGTCAATTATTTTACGGGTAGGGGGGCCATTGCTATGCCAGACTATATTTAAAAAAAAATTTATTAAAAAAAAGAATTATCTGATAAAATCTTGACATTTCTATATTGCGTGTGTTTCTTTTTGGCTGTCTCCTAGGTTCTCCTAGTGCACTTGTAGTGCCGAGTGGATTTTCCTTTAGTAAATAAGCCCCATTGTCACTGTAAACACAAAATTACTTCAAAAACTGGTATTGAGCATTGAAAGAAGAAGCCACACATTGTTGATTAGCAAACGTTTTACTCTGTGCACATTCACATGTGCGTTCTAAAATTTGTATGTCAAATAATATTTTTTTTTTCTCAAGTTTTTTACAATTTTTGTTTTTTTTTGGTATAAACACGCATGTTTCTAAATATAACATACACAACTCTGGAACTTACAAAGATCAACGTATAAAAACTGAAGGCAATATCAGACATTATAGTGTCAAAAATGTCTTGATATTGCCTTCATCAGATGGGGTGATGTCACCCCTGTAAAAGCCAGAAATAGGAATATGAAACATTGCTGGGAAGTGGGGTACAATTGTCTGTTTTGGCAGAGTTCCAAGCTGAAGACCTGATTGTTAACCTTACCAAAGCTGGAATACTTACCTTTTTCTGACAAATTTCACACATGAGACACCCCAAGTATCCACTGGAGCACCTGTATGGAACACCTTAAAAAGTTTGTTCTTGTGTCCCACACTAGTGCTCCTGAGTCCAGATGTGTAAGCAGCTGCTGAGTGTCCTCTCCTTACATTACACTGAATCAAGCTTGCATTTCATTCTAGTTACAAACACATCTAGACAGCAATGTACAAAACTTATCTTTAGACAAATAGGCATGACCAAATGTATTTAACCTGTATCTGCCCAAAACATCGTATTTAATGAGCAAACAATGTTTCATACGAACGATTACTGTGCCCATAAAAGTCGCCATTTTAAAGTGTACAACAGTAAAGAAAAGCACATGGTGCAGCATGCAAATAATAATAATAATAGGAACACAGGACAACTACTTACTTTTTAGAAGCACTTTCTAGATTCTTCTATACTGATCCTGCTCCCTCAGTTTCAGGTCTGACCAGCGTTTCCTCAATTGCTCCCCAAATTTCTGTGCAGACTCTTCACAACTGTAGTCATGATCTTGACCTTTCTCACATTTGGGTTTAGGTACGGTCCATGCTTTCCATCATAATCGGTCCTCCTCAAGATGTCCGCCATCTTCAACATCTCTATAAAGGCCAAATTTGAGGCCTTAAATATTCTCCTCCGGGATCGGGACGTTTCTGTCTCCGGGCTTTCCTCCTCCTCGTTACTGGAATGAACACACACCTGCTGTGTCTCCACCATGTCACTCCTACTGCACGCCCAAAGAGACGGGGCGGGGAATATTCTCGAAAGAACGTCAGGGGCGGGCGGCGTGGGCAGAGTTTCACGCATGCGCAGTGTATACCAAGCTAACATGCATGTGTCATACGTATGTTCTGTGTGCGGAGGAAGGAGGAATGGAAGTGGCGAGCGTCCTAAACGAAGGTAAAATTTGAACTTGTGCCATCAGTGGCCTATACTGCTTCAAGATTGAGGCCTATATTGGGATAAGATTATAAGAGGTTAGGCTGACATTAGTGTTTTTGTCTTGTGTATTGTCTTACAGCAAATATGAATCACTTTAAGGACCCAGAATTCATGGCCAGTTTCATAGACAGGTACAGGGAAATGAGGAATTTGTGGGAGGTGAAACACAGCTTAAATTATAATAAACAAGCTAGGAGGTCAACGCTGGAGAAACTTCTGGAATTTGTGAAGACTCGGGTCCCGGATGCAACCATCGTGTTCTTGGAAAAGAAAATTGGGATCTTGAGGAACATGTATAAGAAGGAGCATAATAAGATCCAGAAATCACTCAGATCAGGAGCAGCAGCAGCGCAAGTGTATGTACCCAGGCTGTGGTACTTCAACAAACTGCAGTTTCTGGACAACCAGACTGAAGCCAGGGAATCACTTTCTACCCTTACCTGCAGCCTTCCCTCTGACCTTCCCTTAACCCCAGCAGAGGCTTACGAGGACCAACCTGGGCCTTCCATCATGGAAGAAGTGGATGCGCCCAGCTGGAGACAGGTATATTATTTTTATACATATTTATTGTCCTAATATTAATGATGTTAACTAGATGTTATAATTGATAACAAATTAATGATTTAAAAAAAGAGATTTACATATCAATAGACAGTAGTGGCCAAAAATGTTTGGTACAAGAATGAAAAATGCTGGGGTCAGAATGATAGTCTTTTCTATTTATTAACATTCAATTTGCAAGTCATGAGCCGAAAATTGTGTGTGATTGATGAACCAAAAACTAAAACTATGTCCCTTTTTTATACACGGTATAAGCTCAGCCAGGAGGAGGGTCTGGAAAGTGGCAGGCAGGAGGAAGCCGTGCCCAGTGTCAGCCAGGAGGTGGCTATGCCCAGTGTCAGTCAGAAGGTAGGTGGGCCCAGTGTCAGCCAGGAGGTGGCCGGGCCCAATGTCAGCCAGGAGGTGGCCGGGCCAGTAGGAGCCTCACCCAACCCCAGGTGCCTCCCTTCTGCCTTACAACAAAAAGGAAGGGGATGATCACGCAGGAGGCAGCACTGGGCCTCATTAGGGAAGCAAGTGATGTCCTCAGAAGCCCCCCCCCCCCACGGTGAAGAGGCCTATGGCTGCTATCTAGCCACTAGATTGCTGAAATTGAAGGAGGGCCAACGCCTCCTCCTCCGTGAGGGAATTTTTGCAGAGGCCCTTCAGAAGGGGTTGAGGGGCCAGCTGACTGAGAACAGCCACGTATGTGCGCTCGCCCCTCCTCCTCCTCCTCCTGCCACAAGTCCACCACCAGAGCCACAGCCTCCAAGGAAGGCTGCAGGGAAGGGTGCAAGGAAGCATGAAGGGAAGGCTGCAGTGAAGAGAAGAAAGTGATGGCCTGGTTTCAGTCTGGTCTGACAGAAGACGCAGGCTGGTGTAGTACCACAGCCTGGAGACATATATGTCATCTGCTGCTGGTCCTGATCTCTGGGAGTTCTGGACCAGATTGGGCTCCAAGTTATATGGACTCCTCAAGCGAACAATTTTTTTTTCCCACAGACTTGATGTGTGCCCTGGAGGCCAAAAGGCTTTGCAAATTCCAAACGTTTCTCCAGTGTTGCCTTCCTCTTTATATTGTTACCCAAAATAAATGGATATTTTATTTTCTGAAAATACTTGCCTATGTGTTTTTCTAAAAATAGGACAGTTTGTTTGTGAGTAGGCAGGTACATTTCAAAAATACAATGTCAAATTAACAAGGGACACCAAGCAGCCTCCTTGAGGTTAAACAATACAAGATAATATTGTTATTGTGGTAACTTAACAAACAAAAAAAAAAAAAAAATTATGGAGATCACTAGAAAATAATTTTTCAATAATCCAAAAAAAGGAGATCTTGATAAAGTTAAAAAAAAAAAGATGACTATAAAAAATAATTAAAAACATTATTATGGAGATCTGGCTTTAAAAAAATAAAAGATTATTCATGAGATCAAGAGAAATAATAAAGAAATACATTTGTGAGAACTCTGTGTGAATATCAGCAGTAAAACAACTTATAATTCTAGCATTATAAAGCACAAATAAAAAGATCACAGAATTTGCAGCGTGAGGAATGTGCTATCTCCATTACGAACACTAGTTTTACCAGACCAAGCGCTTCCGTCTCGTACTTGCTTCAGAGCATGCGTCATTTTTGGTGCGTCGGAACAGCATACAGACTAGTGGTTTTTCCAATAGTAATTAGTTCCATCGGAAAAATATAGAACATGTTCTCTTTCTAAGTCCGTCTGAATTTTTGACGGAAAAAGTCAGATGGGGCATACACACGGTCTCAATATACGATGAAAAGCTCCCATCTGACTTTTTCTGCTCGTGTGTACACGGCATTAGTGTCCGAAGAAGCCTTGAGACTGGGGCAGAGGTTCACCTTCCAGCAGGACAACGACCCTAAACATACAGCCAGAGCTACAATGGAATGGTTTAGATCAAAGCATATTCATGTGTTAAAATGGCCCAATCAAAGTCCAGACCGAAACCCAATTGAGAATATGTGGCAAGACTTTAAAATTGCTGTTGACAGACAGTCTCCATCCAATCTGACAGAGCTTGAGATATTTTGCAAATAAGAATGAGCAAAAATGTCACTCCATCGATGTGCAAAGCTGGTAGAGACATCCCCAAAAAGACTTGCAGCTGCAATTGCAGTGAAAGGTGGTTCTACAAATGGTTGACTCAGGGGGGTTGAATACAAATGCACCCCACACTTTTCAGATATTTATTTGTAGAAAGTTATTTGTAAAAAAGTTTGAAAACCATTTATCATTTTCCTTTCACTTCACAATTATGTGCCACTTTGTGTTGGTCTATCACATAAAATCCCAATAAAATACGTTTACGTTTTTGGTTGTAACATGACATGTGTAACATGTGGAAAATGTCAAGGGGTATTAATACTTTTTAAAGGCACTTTATTCCTTGAATAACGTGTGGCTAGACCACGACTTGTATTTTTTTATTTATATAGTTTAGTGAATTTACTTTAGAGTCAGTTTATGCGGTATTTACAGTCCATTTTTTTGCTAGCGTGGTAAAAATACCACATAAACTGACAATGAATTGACACTTTGTATATCGCATGAGATAATTGGAAAAAATTTGTCACATGATCCAATTATCTCATGCAATATTCCGTAGTGAACAGTGTTAATTTTGGCATCAAATTTCAATTTAGTTTTAGTCATAGCCTTTTGGCTAAAATGCCCTTTTAGTTTGAGTTGTATTTAGTTGACTAAAATCTGTACAAGAAAATAATAAATAAATACTATATAACAATGTTTTTATTATATAATATTTCTCAATTATGCATCCAAACACTGGTCTGAAGCTTCATTTTACACAGCAATGGCTTCAGCCACTCTTGTGATACATATTGGCCGTAATTTTGACAACCCAGCAAAAGCAAGAGAGCAGGGGTGGGGAAGAGGCACACAATGTAGGAACTTTGTTAAAGTTTTTTTAGGGTGTATCTCCTCTGTCCAAAGTCTTAAAAAGGTTACAAAAGAACTACAACTATTATATATGAATTATAATCATATAATAGTAAATCAGATTTGTTTGGAGTTTTTTATATGCAGTAGAATAAAAATGATTCACTGCAGGAATATGGATAAGTGTGAGTGGACCCCTATTTCCAAATAAGGGCATGCAGTGAAATTGGATGGAGTTGGAATCTTTTTAGAACATGGTCATTTTAGCAGCATAGTTGCTGCAGTAGTGCTTTTAAATAAATCATCCTGAAAAAGAGAGATTCCCAGTTATCCATCACGATCAACATAACTTATCAACAGCCTTTTTTACTGCTCTGCTGAATCTTATGATGACATTGATTTTGTCCAGCACTAATAGAACTTACAAGGCTTTGAGCTGGATTTTTTTTATTACTTCCTAAATAATAGCCTATAATTTATATTGGCATTTTAGATCCAGGGCAGGAACATTTTGCATTCATAGAAGTCTGCAAAAGGTTGTCTTTAAATGGTCCATAATTACCTAGTTAATTAGGATAGTGAAAATAGATTGCCAATAAATTTTTTAATGTGTTTTAGGGCTGAGGCCTAACAAACCCTCCTGATTTGTGAAGCAGTCAAAAGGACAAAAAGACCTCAGATCCGTGATGTGTGTGGGACCACAAGGGATTATGGGCAGGGTATTATTGTCACATCATTGCCCTAATAAGGAAGTTAAATATCAGACTTCCACTAAGAAGAAAGTGTAGTGGTACATTGTAGCTGGTATTGCTGTCCCAAGGAGTGCCCCATAATCACCCTTGACCTCTTCTACAAAATCAGAGTTCACCATTGGATCCTGCTCAGTGGGGGGCAGGTAGATCTCTGGGGAGAAACTTGGCCTCACCATTACACACAGAAATACACATAAGGGAGCTGTTTACCTGCCAAACCATTTGTATTTTTGTCCATCCAGACCTGTAATATTGTCACATAGCATAGCCAGGTGAGTAACACTCCTTAGAGTTATGAAATGCAGTGGTGTCCTATCTCCATCCCTAGCCTACTGACTGGACATTGAAAGAGCAGCAGTAGACTGATAAGGTCATCTCGCCATTTAGTCTGCTCTCTTCTCCTATCAGCATGTTCTTTGCTGACACATTCACATTCAGGACACTTAATTGGCTCCCACCCACCTTATAGAAGGTTGTGAGATGCTGATAATTAGTAAAATTCAGGTACTTATACTAGTTGCATTTAATACACAGTACCGTGCAAAAGTTTTAGGCAGGTGTGAATAAATACTGTAAAGTAAGAATGCTTTCAAAAATATATATTTTAATAGAGACACAGTTATTAACTTAAACAGAAATGGTTGTGCAGGAGGCTTAAAACTAGATGAAGAATAGCTAAACTCTGCTACTAAGGTGAGGTTCTGGAGAACATATTGCAGGTCATATACCATGGCAAGACTGAGCACAGCAACAAGACACAAAGTAGTTATACTGCATCAGCAAGGTCTCTCCCAGCAAAGATTTCAAAGCAGACTGGGGTCTCAAGATGTGCTGTTCAAGTTATTTTGAAGAAGCACAAAGAAACAGGCAACGATGAGGGCCATAGGCGCAGTGTTGGCCAACTTAATGCAGCAGGTGAAAGACACATTATGCTTACTTTTCTTCGACATTGGAAGATGTCCAGCAGTGCCATCAGCACAGAACTGGTGGAAACCAGTTGGACCTGGGTACACCCATCTACTGTCCAGAGAAGTCTGGCCAGAAGTGGTCTTCATGGAAGAATTAGGAGCCAAAAAGCCATACCTCTGACATGGAAACAAAGCTAAGCGACTCAACTATGCACGAAAATATAGAAACTGGGGTGCAGAAAAATGGGTGCAGGTGCTCTGGACTGATCAGTCCAAATTTGAAATATTTGGTTGTAGCAGGAGGCAGTTTGTACAATAATGAGTGTTTGCAGGCAACAATGATCCATGGTAGAGGTTCCTTGCAAGTTTGGGGCTGCATTTCTGCAAATGGAGTTGGAGATTTGGTCAGGATCAACAGTGTCCTCAATGCTGAGAAATACAGGCAGTGTCTTCAGTGTAAAGAATAACAAGAAGTCCTTGAAGCGATGGTTTGGTTTTGAGGGCAAAGGGTAGTCACACCAAATACTGATTTAATTTGGAATTGTCTTCTGTTCATTTACTTTCCATTTAGGTAACTGAAAAGATAAACTATTAACACTTCTATTTCAGAAAGCCTACTTAATTTAAACATACGGTATATACAGTATATACAGTGCCGCAAAAACGTATTTAGTCAGCCACCAATTGTGCAAGTTCTCCCACTTAAAAAGATGAGAGAGGCCTGTAATTGTCATCATAGGTATACCTCAACTATGAGAGACAAAATGTGGAAACAAACCCAGACAATCACATTGTCTGATTTTTGAAAGAATTTATTTGCAAATTATGGTGGAAAATAAGTGTTTGGTCACCTACAAACAAGCAATATTTCTGGCTCTCACAGACCTGTATCTTCTTTTTTAAGAGGCTCCTCTGTCCTCCACTCACTACCTGTATTAATGGCACCTGTTTGAACTTGTTATCAGTAAAAAGGACACCTGTCCACAACCTCAAACAGTCACACTCCACACTACACTATGGTGAAGACCAAAGAGCTGTCGAAGGACACCAGAAACAAAATTGTAGACCTGCACCAGGCTGGGAAGACTGAATCTGTAATAGGCAAGCCGCTTGGTGTGAAGAAATCAACTGTGGGAGCAATAATTATAAAATGGAAGACATACAAGACCACAGTTAATCTCCCTCGATCTGGGGCTCCATGCAAGATCTCATCCATGCGGTCAAAATGATCACAAGAACGGTGAGCAAAAATCCCAGAATCCCAGAACTACACGGGGGGACCTAGTGAATGACTGGCAGAGAGCTGGGACCAACGTAACAAAGGTTACCATCAATAACACACTAAGCCGCCAGGGTCCCCCTGCTTAAGCCAGTACATGTCCGGGCCCGTCTGAGGTTTGCTAGAGAGCATTTGATCCAGAAGAGGATTGGGAGAATGTCATATGGTCAGATGAAACCAAAGTAGAACTGTTTGGTAGAAACACAACTCGTCGTGTTTGGAGGAGAGAGAATGCTGAGTTGCAACCAAAGAACACCATACCTACTGTGAAGCATAAGGGTGGCAACATCATGCTTTGGTGCTGTTTCTCTGCAAAGGGAACAGGACGACTGATCCGTGTACATGAAAGAATGAATGGGGCCATGTATCATGAGATTTTGGGTGCAAACCTCCTCCATCAGCAAGGGCATTGAAGATGAAACACGGCATTGAGAATGCTGAGTTGCAACCAAAGAACACCATACCTACTGTGAAGCATGAGGGTGGCAACATCATGCTTTGGGGCTGTTTCTCTGCAAAGGGAAAAGGACGACTGATCCATGTACATGAAAGAATGAATGGGGCCACGTATCATGAGATTTTGAGTGCAAACCTCCTCCCATCAGCAAGGGCATTGAAGATGAAATGCGGCTGGGTCTTTCAGCATGGCAATGATCCCAAACACACCACCCGGGCAATGAACGAGTGGCTTCGTAAGAAACATTTCAAGGTCCTGGAGTGGCCTAGCCAGTCTCCAGATCTCAACCCCATAGAAAACCTTTGGAGGGAGTTGAAAGTCCGTGTTGCCCAGCGACAGCCCCAAAACATCACTGCTCTAGAGGAGATCTGCATGGAGGAACGGGCCAACATACCAGAAACAGTGTGTGACAACCTTGTGAAGACTTACAGAAAACATTTGACCTCTGTCATTGCCAACAAAGAATATATAACAAAGTATTGAGATGACCTTTTGATATTGACAAAATACTTATTTTCCACCATAATTTGCAAATAAATTCTTTCAAAAATCAGACAATGTGATTGTCTGGATTTGTTTCCACATTTTGTCTCTCATAGTTGAGGTATACCTATGATGACAATTACAGGCCTCTCTCATCTTTTTAGGTGGGAGAACTTGCACAGTTGGTGGCTGACTAAATACTTTTTTGCCCCACTGTATATTATACATATATGAATATAGATTTGACAATTAGTACAGAGTGACATTCATTTGTGTATTTTATATTTGTCTTAGGTCCAGCTCTAAAGTAGATCCTCACATTGAAAATAAACGTACAACCCTTCCCCCTCCGCTACATGAATATCACCCTATTTTTGTTGTTTGTTTACTTTTTTTTATTTTTCCCATTCAGGCCTGCCATCCCTACACACTCCATTCTCCCCTAGGTAATAATGACATTCCCGATGCCTCCTGGGATATGCTTGTCACAGATTCCAGGAGGTAACAGCTTCTATCCATGAAGAAGGATGGGGGCAGGGCTGGTGGCATCTCATTGGGAGGCGGCTGTCTGAACCCAAAAGTGACAATCACCTACTGATGACATCATGGAGAAAGATGGCGGACCTTAAGGGTGGCAGTGGAGAAGAGGATTGTAGCAGGGCAACATCCTGGTGGATATCTAAACTGAGGACAACCCAGCATTAGATAAGGGGGGATTTAAAAAAATTAAATGTGGGGGAGGAGAGGAGACCCTTAGTAAAAGCATACTGCCCCAATCTGCTTCAAATCCCAGTTGGGAGACACCTGCTTGTGCCTTTTTTGAGATGGGTAAACTGATATACTAGGTTTCAACGTCCAAGCAACAAACTGCAAAAGTCATTCATATTTTCATTCTGGGGTGTCCAAGCTATCCTAGGTCTAGTCAATCGATTTGGGCAACTGTGTTATCCAAAGGAGTGGGCTTCATCACTTGATGCTTCTTGGTATTCATCATAGCATTAAGTAATAGCAGTCTGCTGCCTTTTGATAGTTTGTGTGAGACTGGCCAAGCCAATGGTTTTGAAGGATACATAGAACTAGAATGCCTGTAGACAATGTTCATTAAACTGAGGGATCAAAGGCTAGAAAACCCTTAGTTGGTCTAACAAATACCGATTTCTACTGTTACTTGCAGAAGGCAGAGTGTCATGTGAAAGGCCAAGGCAAGGGTTGGTGGTATGGCATGTGGAAGGTTTTCTTGAAACACATTAGGCCCCTTAAAGTATATCTAAAGCCCAACCTTTTTTAGTTTTCAATAGATTTGGGAATTTATTGAAGCTTTTAAACCTTTTTTGCCATCTGAAACCCATTGAGGAGATATCACTTTACTCTCACTCTTGCAGATACAACAGGAAGTAAGAGGATTTTTTTTCCAAAATTAGGGCAATGCCCTCTTAGACAGTTGTCACTGGAACAAGTGTGTCCATTGGGGGATTTCCACTCTATTCCTGTTCTGATGACAACACAATATTTGAAATTTTGCTTTTCTTTCAGTCCACATGACAGGGGTCACCAGGACAAATAAAGAGAGTGAACCTCCTTTACAGGGACACAAAGCACAATAAAAAACATTATGGAGGTTCTAACCCGTCTAATTGCTATGCAATTCTAAAAAAGAGCTGTTGTTTTATGTACACTTTTAAGTAAAACTTAACTTAGAAAGATGTGGCATCTATTGCATCTTATTCTGAAAATGCTAGTTTTTTGGCAGTCATATTTACCCTCTTGTTTTAATACTGTGCATTCCTTGCCTGAACAAATATGCAAATAAGGAATTTTGCTTCAACTTTATTGATACATGCATAGGTATTGTAGGGCAGTGACTCAAAACTTAATAAACCCACTTGGCCCTTATACTAATCATACTAGCTAGGCAGCATCTTCAAAAGGGGGGTGGCAATGGAAGTCCCATGTGTCCCATGTGAAAAGTTTTTTGGGGAGTTGGGAGTTCTTAAAACCACCCGTTATTTTTCCTGGTGATGCTTATTGTCACTAAAAGAGGGTAATGGGAAATCACACATTTTGGTGGGGAGATGTGTGTGTGGTGACTTTGGTGACTTTCTTTCGCTTTCTAAAGATTTGTCCTCACTTCCTGTTGTGTCTGTGGGACACCAAGTAAATAAAGCTTCCAAATGGGAGTCAGCAAAAAAATATAACTGACAGGGGTTTTAACCCTCCCCTACTCTATCCAAAACTAAAAATAAAAGTTTTATCTGTACATGCACTTTACCCACTTGCCGACCGCCCCACGTACATATACTGCGGGGCAGCGGCTCCTACAGGTGAAATCACGTACCTGTATGTGATCGCCTCTTAGGGGTTTGCAGCGCAGCGGGAGCCAATTAGCGAGTCCGGCAGACTCGATGTCCGCCGAGACCTGACGATCGTTCTGGAGAGAGGCAAAATGGCAGTCTGCCTATGTAAACAAGGCAGATCGCCATTCTCTGACACGGAACACGGACCGCTGTCTTGTCACAGCACAAGCATCCCCCAGACCCCCACGCAGTTAGTAAACACACCCTAGGGACACATTTAACCCTTTGATTGCCCCTGATGTTAAACGCTTACCTTCCAGTTCCATTAGTACAGTGACAGTGCATATTTTTTAGCACTGTTTACTGTATTGGTGTCACTGGTCCCCAAAAATGAGTCACTTCGTGTCCGATTTGTCCACCGCAATATCGCAGTCCCACTATAAGTCGCTGATTGCCACCATTACTAGTAAAAAAAAAAAAAAGATAGAAAAAATTAAATAAATCTATCCCATAGTTTATAGACGCTATAACTTTTGCGCAAACCAATCAATATACGCTTATTGGGATTTTTTGCCAAAAATATGTAGCAGAATATATATTGGCCTAAACTGATGAAGAAATTTGATTGTTTACATTTTTTTATTGGGTGATTTAATAGCAGAAAGTAAAAAATATTGTTTTTCTTTTCAAAATTGTTAGTATTTTTTTTTGTTTATAGCGCACAAAATAAAAATGAGATGATCAAATACCACCAAAAGAAATCTCTATATGTGGGAAAAAAAGGACATCAATTTTATTTGGGTACAGCGTCGCACGACTGCGCGATTCTCAGTTAAAGTAACGCAGTGCTGTATTGCAAAAAATGGCCTGGTCATGAAGGGAGTAAACCTTCCGGAGCTGAAGTGGTTAATACAACTGAGCAAAGTTTAAATGCACATCATATTCTTTTTGCTGACCCTTTCATGGGTAGGAAATCAATGGTCATAAAGTGCAACTGAGAACATTATTAATCTCTCTTTCAGATTATTTAACTCTACCATTTGGATTTTGTTCCTCTAAATAGGCACTTATATTCCATCCCATTACTCTGGAAATATTACAGTGAGTAATAGTCTAGCTGCTTGCCACAATAAAGAAGTTTACACAAGCCTCTGACCACAGCATTATTTAATTTCTTATTTGTTGCTAAATTAATTCAGTCTGCCGGATTGGACTCCTTTTAAGCTCCCTTCCTTCGACAACCGCAGAATTACCCAGAATGCCTCAGTGGTATTTTAATCATTCCAACTGGTTGTTCAACTGGGGCTTTGATGTTCGATGTGAATGATGTAGGCCATGAAATCGTAGTTAAACAAAACTCAATGTAAAGCTCATTCTCAGGACCAGAGACAAACTCCATAAATACCCATCATAGCTGCATACACGCTCATATTATGTTCTTAGTAGCCTGCAAAGTTTATGTCTACGGCAAGACTGAGCAATGGCGTTATTAACAATGATTCCGCAGCCTTCTGCTTGAGTACGGGAAATGTTTGATTCAGTGTTTGCTCTTCTTTACAGCTTTGTATAACATTACATCAGTGAGATAAACAGTGAGATAAATCTATTTTGCAAAGAATGGGATTAAGCTATGAGTTTTTACATAGGGTCGGTCTAAGCAGATAAACGTATCTGTGCTTTGAGACCAAAGTCTTTTCTAATACAATGCATACATTTCATTGTGGCATGTCACGTCTGTGTTTAGTGTAGCTGTTGTGGGCTACTAGCTTAGTATGTTTTCACTTCATGTTGGATTGTATGCTAGAGTGGAATTTAAAGCAAGTAAAAGACTTGTAAAAAACGTAAAAAAGGTGAGCAGCAATTTTTTTTATTTTTTTAAAGTTATGCTACGTGAATGGAGACATGTAGCAAAAATAAAGAAGGCGTTATCCCAATCTGGCTTCAAAAGTGGAAAAACACTTTAAAGTGGACCTTTCAGTAGCTTTTCAAGTGTGCAAGAATAAAGTGCTGGCATTTCACAGTATATGTTATAAAATGTTGTCACTGCCACACCCAGACAGGAATATGAACAGAGTTAATAATTCTGTAGCTCTGTACAGAGGCAAAATGTTCTTTAATGTCTGGTTAGACCATTCAGAGATTCAGCTTATCAATTTTTAAGTATCATTTTAACGAATGAAAAGAAAATAAGGGCAGAAAATATTTATGGAAACAGACTACAAGCAACAATAATACAAACAAGATTAAAATTGAAAAGTATTTAGCAAATTTCACCTGGTCTTTGGTTCCTGGTTTGCTTGCAGAGTAAATTGAATCTGATGTATCAGAGTCACCGGCTCTCAGAACTTTTTCAGTATCCTAGGTAGTTTTGATCCAAAGAAAGATCCAAGTCCAACAAAATCTGCAGCTACCAATTGCATTACTAGTTTTTTGGTCCCTGAAGATGGTGTTTACAGAATTAACACAACCAAACAATAGGGTCAGGGTTTATGCTCTGGCAGACACTCACAGATTTTCTAACTATCTATGTTTTCATCTAGCAAGTTTTCATAATCATACAACCAACATAATAATAAAAATAATAAAATGATGATGTGATAGACAGCAAATATGATATGAGTCCTATGCATGTCTCTCTTAGGATGTGTCACCTTTGTTTCACATAATTTGGGGCTTGTAGCACCTCAGTATCATCCAAAGAAGGATTCCCCTCTTAGATAGTTGTCACTGGAACAGATGTCCCTATCAGAAGATTTGCGCTTACCTCTTTTTCTTGTGACAACTGAAAAACATTTGATTTTCCATCAATTTCTTTGTCTTTAAAAATTGTTGCTAGGACAATTAGAGATGGTCTTAAAGTAGATCTTCACCCTTTTAAAGTGATTGTAAGGAATTGTTTTTTTTCCCTTTAAAAATAATAAACATGTTATACTTACCTGCCCTGTGTAGTGGTTTGGCACAGAGCAGCCCAGATTCTCCTCTTCTCGGGTCCTTCCTCAGCTCTCCTGGCCCCTCCCTCCTGTCAAGTGCCCCCACAGCAAGCAGCTTGCTATAGGGGCACCCAAGCCAAGATGCAGCTCTGTGTGTCCTTTCAGACTCGGAGCCCTGGTTCTCTCCTGATTGGCTAACTGACTTTGATTGACAGCAGCGGGAGCCAATGGCACTGCTGCTGTGTCTCAGTCAATCAGAAGGGTGAGTCACGGACGGCCCTGGTCACTTGTGGACATTGCTGGAGGAAGAGGGCTCAGGTAAGTATTAGGGGGTGCTGGGGCGGCTGCTGCACACAGAAGTTTTTTTTTATCTTAATTCATAGAATGCATTAGGATGAAAACCCTTCCTTCCTTTACAACCTCTTTATGTATGTAGCCAGCTGCTGGACTACAGAAACATGAAGAAGGAGATATTGTCCTCTTTACAGTCAGTTTTACTTTCACTTTCTACTGCTGTTCTGGATGTTGTGTTGCACTATCCCCTGCAGTGAGCAGGGGAAAAAAATTGCTAGGAAAGCCTATGGACTTCTATGCAGAATGCTGAAATTGAAATAGAATTGAAATCCAGGACATCAACCATAGAATGAGACTCATTGACCCTTTACACTATGGTTCCCAGAGTACACTAAGGCAGAGGAGGAGTGGTGAAATAGCTTTTAACGGACTGCTCTAAGAACTTCTTCCTCGTGGCAGCATCCCCTTCTTCACTCCAGATCACCGGAGCCATCTGCACAGAGACCAAAAGCCCCTTTCCTACAGCGGGAGTCTACAGTCGCACCACAGGAACTGATGAGAGGGCTCACTGCCCACTATTTGCACACTTACAGCAGAGACTGAGTTACTGGAAGCAGGATACCTAATACATAGCAACTTCACTGCATGCTGTTTTGACAAGACTGTTTTTGAGTTCACCAATGCTGCTTATGGGCCTCAACTATAGCCAGCAGAAGAACACATTAAAGGACTGCCCCCTTTAAAGCCATTCTATAAGCCCCGATCCATTATTCATTTAAAGGGTACCTCTGTCCAGTTATCCTTGGCCTTGCACAGTCACCCTCCATGCACTTTGACAGTATAGTCTTCTGAATGCAGTTAATTTAGCCATATTACTGTCCATTTCTGCACTCACTGTGATCTTGCTACTGTTATAGGCTGATCCTGGTGGATAGTTTTCCTATTCCTAGTGCTGACCGTTAATCATACCATATGTTGAGTTATGCTAGTACTATTGCTAAATCACTTTATCGCTCCCAGTCACCTTGTGTGACAGTATATTGAGACTTGCCTTTACTAATTCCATTGGGGTTTGTTTCCTAACAGAATCATTATTGTGTATCTGGTATTGCCTTCAGTGATTTCTGTGGCATTGCAAGCTGTGTTCATTTAACCTTGTGTGTCAGATGGGCTAAAGTCAATTATGAGGTTGAGGCAAAGAACAGAGAACTCATCAATGAACCAGCAAGGAGTAACGGTGCACATAGAGGACACCTGACAGCATCCGATAGAAGAGGCAGCTGGAAGGCAGACCAGCAACGGGGTCCCTTATTAAGGAAGGCTACTTCTCTAGACACAGCAGTCCCTACTTTGTCCCTCCTCCACAGGAACCTGTCCCTATGCTAATACGGCTGTCCCTAAACAGTGGCGAATCTGTCCTTGACCTACCCACTATGAAAAATGAAGGGTACAGTGCTTTTTATAAGCACTGCCCACATCAAAGATGGCCATCAGATCAGTCGGACAGCTGTTCCCCAATGACACCTACGGAGGCCCCAGAGAAACCTGGTTTCTCCATTGTACTCCATCCTCCTTGCACAGTGGCCACTGAACAGTGCCACCCTTGCAGGGAGGCTAAACTACACCTGCCTACATGCCCCCTCCACAGCTCGGCACTCCAGTGAGCGATGGAGGGGCAAAGCACAGAGTGGTGACAGACAATCATTGCTCTGTGCTCGAAGTGGACCTGAGAACTGAGTGTTCAGCAGTCTTTGATCCTTCAGTGCTAGGTGCAGAGCTGGCAGGGGACAGCTGCAGCATCTGACTGATGCTGCAGTCATCTAGGTGAGTATGAATGTATGTTTTTTGTAAACCTGCACTTCTTCTATAAGGACTGTTTCCCTGCTCCCATGTGACAACACTAGGTCAGTTACAAAGCACAAGCAGTGTTCCATTATAACAATGGGAGTGACTGCTGGATGGCTATAAAACACCTTTTCAAAATGAGGAAGAAGTAAATGAAGGAACGTATGCTTAAACTGGACATTCATCAGCTTTGTTTTTTATGTTAACCACTTCCAGTCTGTGCCAAATCTGACATTTCTCACATACACATAAAAATCTGCATTTTTATGCTAGAGAATTACTCAGAACTCCCTAAAGGCAAAGGCCCTGCAGAATAAAATGGTTGGTGTTGCAATTTTTTATTACACAATATATTTACGCAGCAGTTTAAACACACATTTTCATGAAAAAATACATTTTAATGAATCTTAGCGCACACAAACACAATATAATACTCAATATTTTGGTAAAATATAAAATATGATGTTACACTGAGTAAATAGATACCTAACATGTCGTGATTTAAAATTGCACTCACCCCGTGTATATTGGCGACAAACTACGGTACATTAAATTATCCATAGGCAACACTTTAAAAGCCTTTACAGGTTATATCAGATTAGGTAAACAAGAAGTCTGATGGTAGACAAGGCTGCCCTCTCTCACCTCTGCTTTTTGTTTGCTGTATAGAGCTCTTCGCCCGAAGCATCAAACTGAACCCAGAGATCAGGGGGATCACCGCACCAGGATCGGACAGGCGGGAGGTCACGTGCTCAGTCACTCTACATGGACGATGTGATGGTGTTCTGTGCCGATTGGCGCTCCATCAACACACTCGTCCAAACCTGTGAGCACTTCGGCAAAGCTTCAGGGGCAATGGTCAACTGTGGGAAGTCGGAAGTCATGCTCTTCGGAAAGTGGTTCCTGCCTTCTTCTGCATCCATTCCTTTCAGCATCAAAACAGACTTCATCAAAATCCTTGGGGTCTGGCTTGGAGCTGAGAGCGCAGCCCTGAAGTCCTGGGAGGAGAGACTGGCCAAGATGCAACAAAACTTTGGTCTTTGGAGCCTCAGAGAGCTCACCATCAAAGGTAAAACACTGGCACTCCGCAGCAAGATTCTCCCTGTAAAAAGGCTAAAAAGAGCCACGCTAAAAATATCTCAATTGAATGTATATAAAAACATAATAAAGCAGCAGCATGAAGTGAGATACACACAAAAAGAAACTTAGAAGAGAGAAGCTGCGCTAAAAAGTCTCAATCAGTCTAATCAAGGCATAATCGAGTCCATAATAAAATCACTATTTCTTCTTAATGGCACCACAGTGCCATTGACGACGTCACGTATGACGAAATGCATCTGGAGGAGGGTACGTACTAACGTCACCACACGGATTCACTAGGAGGATGGGCTCCATTTGTTTGTTGCCGGCCAGCATTGCTTTTAAACATATGCGTTATTCATCATACAGATGTAAGTGTATTACCTTTTTTCTTAATAAAATAATATAGACTGTATTACGCTATGGTCAGTCTTCTCTTTTTGGGGCATTTACCTAAGCAAATACGGACTCCATAGACGATGAGAGGGAGAGACTTGCAAACATCCAGCCTGCTGGAACCGGTCTGATTGACATCTGCAAGCTAAAGGCCACGGCTGGGTTATAGCCATCTGCCCTTTATGGTTGCTGTCTGGTAAGCAGGTCTTTATTACAGTGGTTGGGCACTCTCCTGTTTGTGTGTAATCACTGTGGTGCCATTAAGAAGAAATAGTGATTTTATTATGGACTTTTATATGCCTCGACTTGACTAATTGAGACTTTTTAGCGCAGCTTCTCTCTTCTGAGATTCTCCCTGTGTTGTAGTACCTCGCCCAGGTCTGGCCCCCCCGCGGGTTAACACCTGCAAGGCCATCACCAGGGCGGTGTTTCCCTTCATCTGGAGCTCCAAAATGGACAGAGTGAGGAGGGTGGTTATGTTTAACCGCTTTAGATCCGGGCCATTGCCAAATGACGGCAACAGCGCGGATCTAAATTGCCGGGACTACGTCCATTGACGTCGTCCCGTGCACGAGCGGCCTGTGCGCCCCCTGCAGGGCGCGCGCGGCGCGCTCGGTGATCAGCGAGTCTATGAGACTCGCCTGATCACAGATCAGAGTAAGGGGTTTGTCCCGACCCCTTACCACATGATCAGCTGTCAGCCAATGACAGCTGATCATGTGATGTAAACAGAGCCAGTAATCGGCTATTTTTCCTCCTCGCGCTGACAGCACGAGGAGGAAAAAAAAAACCCGATCACCGGCGGCCATGATCGGGACATCAGTCCCGATCACGGCGATCATCTAACACAAGGCAATAGGCAGCAGTGCTGCCTACCAGTGCCCACCAGCGTCACCCATCAGTGCCCACAGTGCCATCAATCAGCGCCACCCATCAGTGCCCACAGTGCCACCCATCAGTGCCCACAGTGCCACCCATCAGTGCCCACAGTGCCACCCATCAGCACCCACATCAGTGCCACCCATCAGCACCCACATCAGTGCAACCCATCAGCACCCACATCAGTGCAACCTATCTGTGCCCATCAGTGTCACCTACCAGTGCCCATAAGTGCCCATCAGTGCCGCCCATCACTGCCCATCAGTGCCACCCATCAGTGCCGCCCATCAGTGCCCCCCCATCAGTGGTACCTATCCGTGCCACCCATCCGTGCCACCCATCCATGCCACCCATCAGTGCCACCCATCTGTGCCAACCATCCGTGCCACCCATCCCTGCTGCCCATCCGTGGCCATCAGTACCGCCTTATCTGTGCCCATCAGTACCGCCTTATCTGTCCCCATCAGTGCCGCCTTAACTGTGCCTATCAGTGCCGCCTTAACTGTGCCTATCAGTGCCGCCTTATATGTGCCTATCTGTGCCCATCAGTGCAGCCTATCAGTGCCCACCAGTGCCGCCTCATCAGCGCATATCAATGAAGGAGAAAAATTACCTGTTTGCAAAATTTTATAACAAACTATTAAACATGATTTTTTTTTTTTTCAAAAATTTCCATCTTTTTTTGTTTGTTTAGCAAAAAATAAAAACCCCAGCTGTGATTACATACCACCAAAAGAAAGCTCTATTTGTGGGAAAAAAATGATAAAAATTTCATTTGGGTACAGTGTTGTATGACCGCGCAATTGTCATTCAAAGTGCGACAGTGCTGAAAGCTCAAAATTGGTCTGGGCAGGAGGGGGGTTTAAGTGCCCAGTAAGCAAGTGGTTAAGGAAACTCTCAAGGGCGGTAAAGGTGTGCCTGACATCGCCACTCTACTGAGGGTGTTATTTGCTTGTAACTGCATCCGAAAGACTTTGGTTGACAGAACTTTGGACTCTGGCGGTAACTCCATGTCCCGTTTTTTCCTCCTGCCTCTTTGGTGGTCCCTTGGATGGGACAAATGGGACAGTTCCATCCCCTACAACTGGGACACTCCTTGGTATTACTTGTATGCTTTTAAGTGTAGTGGTACCCCCATGAGGGCTGCTGATTAACTCTATACCCCACTGGCTACCCCGACTCTGCAGATCCTCTCTTACCTCTGATACCTTGGGTTCCATTCTGCAATGTGACGTTAGCAATGAGAAACTCACACAATACAACTGAACCACTCAGAAAAGTTTACTAAAATAGGTAATGGAACACAATGAACAGCATGAATAAACACAAATTATAATTGACAATTGTTATCACTAAGACCCCTTTCACACTGAGCCTCCCAGGCGTCAGCGGTAAAGCGGTGCTATTTTTAGCGCCGCTTTACTGTTGTTTTAGCTGCGCTATTCGGCCGCTAGCGGGACGGTTTTAACCCCCGTTAGCGTCCGAAAAGGGGTTAAATTCGCCCGCAAAATGCCGCTGCAGCAGCGCTTTGCCGGCGGTACAGCAGAGCTGCCCCATTGAGTTCACCGCTCCTAATGCGCTCCAAAGAAGCTGCTGGCAGGACTTTTTCTGACGCTCTGTCAGCGCACCGCTTTAGTGTGAAAGCCCTCGGCTTTAAAAACATTTTCAGAAATTCGAATTTTGTATACAATGAACTCAAATTTGAATAGAAAAGATTAGAATAGAGTAGAAAAAAATAGACTAGAAAAACAATAGAACAGAATAAAATATAAAATATATATTATATTTTATTCTATTCTGTTCTATTGTTTTTCTTGTCTATTCTTTTCTATTATTTTCTATTCTAATCTATTCTATTCAAATTCATTCTATACGAACTTTGAATTTCAGAAGCCATCTTTCGAAATTCGAATTTCGTATAGAATGAATTTGAATAGAAAAGTTTAGAATAGAAAAGAATAACATAGAAAAACAATGGAACAGAATAGAAAAAATATAATATAATATATATATATGTATATATATATACATATATATATATATATATATAAAACATCTTCTGAAATTCAAATTCCGTATAGACTGAAATCAAATTTGAATAGAAAAGACTAGAATAGAAAATAATAGAAAACAATAGCATAGAAAAACAATACAACAGAATAGAAAAAAGTATAATATATATTATATTTTATTCTATTCTGTTCTATTTTTTTTTCTAGTCTATTCTTTTCTATTCTTTTCTATTCTATTCTAATTCAATTTCATTCTATATGAAATTAGAATTTTGGAAAATGGTTATCTATATATATAATTTTTATATAGATAACCATTTTCCGCAATTCGAATTTCGTATAAAATTATTTTGAATTCGAATAGAAAAGATTAGAATAGAATAGAAAATAATAGAAAAGAATAGAATAGAAAACAATAGAAAAGTATACAATAAAATATTATATATCTTTTTCTAGTTTATTCTTTTCTATTATTTTCTATTCTATTCTAATCTTTTTTATTCAAATTCAAATTCATTCTATACGAAATTGGAATTTCGGAAGATGATTTTATATAATATTTTTTTCTGTTCTGTTTTATTGTTTTTTTATGCTATTCTTTGCTATTCTATTCTAATCTTTTCTATTCAAATTTGATTTCATTCTATATGAAATTCAAATTTCGGATGATGTTTCATAATATATTTTTCTATTCTGTTGTATTGTTTTTGTAGTCTATTCTATTAAGATTAGAATAGAATAGAAAACAATAGAAAAAAATAGCATAGAAAAACAATAGAACAGAATAAAAAAACATATTTATATATAGATTTTTTTAGTCTGTTCTATTGTTTTTCTATGCTATTCTTTTCTATTATTTTCTTTTCTATTCTATTGTAATCTTTTCTATTCAAATTTGAATTCATTCTGTACGAAATTCGAATTTCGAAATATGGCTTCAGAAGTTCGAATTTCGTATAGAATGAATTTGAATTTGAATAGAGAAAATATGAATAGAAAATAATAGAAAAGAATAGACTAAAAAAACAATAGAACAAAATAGAATAAAATATAATATATATTATATTTTATTCTATTCTGTTCTATTGTTATTCCAGTTTATTCTTTTCTATTCTCTTGTAATCTTTTCTATTCTAATTCGAATTTCATTTTATATGAAATTTGAATTTTGGAAAATGTTATATATAGTTTACTTTTTCGAATTCGGTCAAATTTTTTCGAATACTGTAGAATTTTTTCGAATTTGATAGTTTTTTTGTAATCCAGTAGATTTTTTTTCGAATTTGATCAAATTTTTCAAATTTAATCGACTTTTTTCGAATTCGGTCAAAATTTTTTAGAATTCTAAACTAATCTATTCTAAACTTTTCTATTCAAATTCGATTTCATTCTATAAGAAATTCGAATTTCGTATAGAATGAATTCAAATTTGAATAGAAAAGATTAGAATAGAATAGAAAAGAAGAGAAAAGAAAAACAATAGAACAGAATAGAATAAAATATAATATACGGTGGGGAAGGAAAGTATTCAGACCCCCTTAAATCTTTCACTCTTTGTTATATTGCAGCCATTTTCTAAAATCATTTAAGTTAATTTTTTCCCTCATTATTGTACACACAGCACCCCATATTGACAGAAAAATACAGAATTGTTGACATTTGTGCAGATTTATTAAAAAAGAAAAACTGAAATATCACATGGTCCTAAGTATTCAGACCCTTTGCTGTGACACTCATATATTTAACTCAGGTGCTGTCCATTTCTTCTGATCATCCTTGAGATGGTTCTATATCTTCATTTGAGTCAAGCTATGTTTGATTATACTGATTGGACTTGTTTAGGAAAGCCACACACCTGTCTATATAAGACCTTACAGCTCACAGTGCATGTCAGAGCAAATGAGAATCATGAGGTCAAAGGAACTGCCTGAAGAGCTCAGAGACAGAATTGTGGCAAGGCACAGATCTGGCCAAGGTTACAAAAAAGGTTCCTAAGAGCACAGTGGCCTCCATAATCCTTAAATGGAAGACGTTTGGGACGACCAGAACCCTTCCTAGAGCTGGCTGTCCAGCCAAACTGAGCTATCGGGGGAGAAGAGCCTTGATGAGAGACGTAAAGAAGAACCCAAAGATCACTGTGGCTGAGCTCCAGAGATGCAGTCGGGAGATGGGAGAAAGTTGTAGAAAGTCAACCATCACTGCAGCCCTCCACTAGTCGGGGCTTTATGGCAGAGTGGCCCGACGGAAGCCTCTCCTCAGTGCAAGACACATGAAATCCCACATGAAGTTTGCTAAAAAACACCTGAAGGACTCCAAGATGGTGAGAAATAAGATTCTCTAGTCTGATGAGACCAAGATAGAACTTTTTGGCCTTAATTCTAAGCGGTATGTGTGGAGAAAACCAGGCACTGCTCATCACCTGTCCAACACAGTCCCAACAATGAAGCATGGTGGCAGCATCATGCTGTGGGGGTGTTTTTCAGCTGCAGGGACAGGACGACTGGTTGCAATCGAGGGAAAGATGAATGCGGCCAAGTACAGGGATATCCTGGATGAAAACCTTCTCCAGAGTGCTCAGAACCTCAGACTGGGCCGAAGGTTTACCTTCCAACAAGACAATGACCCTAAGCACACAGCTAAAATAACGAAGGAGTAGCTTCACAACAACTCTGTGACTGTTCTTGAATGGCCCAGCCAGAGCCCTGACTTAAACCCAATTGAGCATCT
The DNA here is from genome assembly GCA_037952835.1 of Lithobates septentrionalis. Lineage (NCBI taxonomy): Eukaryota > Metazoa > Chordata > Amphibia > Anura > Ranidae > Lithobates > Lithobates septentrionalis. The sequence continues at coordinate 62,515 of JBBDGP010001814.1, read as the reverse complement.
CTGGAGAGACCTAAAAATGGCTGTACACCAACGTTTACCATCCAACCTGACAGAACTGGAAAGGATCTGCAAGGAGGAATGGCAGAGGATCCCCAAATCCAGGTGTGAAAAACTTGTTGCATCTTTCCCAAAAAGACTCATGGCTGTATTAGATCAAAAGGGTGCTTCTACTAAATACTGAGCAAAGGGTCTGAATACTTAGGACCATGTGATATTTCAGTTTTTCTTTTTTAATAAATCTGCAAAAATGTCAACAATTCTGTGTTTTTCTGTCAATATGGGGTGCTGTGTGTACATTAATGTGGAAAAAAATGAACTTAAATGATTTGAGCAAATGGCTGCAATATAACAAAGGGTAAAATTTAAGGGGGGTCGGAATACTTTCCGTCCCCACTGTATATTATATTTTATTCTATTCTGTTCTATTGTTTTTCTATTCTTTTCTATTTTAGTTTCTATTGTTTTGAATTATATTCCAATCTATTCTCTAATTCAAATTTATACTATTCAAAATTCGAATTTCGGAAGACGGTCATGTTCTATTTTATTACATTCTATTAAATTCTATTCTTTACTATTCTTTTATTTTTATTCTATTGCTTTATTGCTTTATATTCTATTTTATTGTATTTTTTAGAAAATCTATTTCTTTTTTTTCACAAGAAAAGAAAATCGATTTCTATTTTTTCGAATTTGTTTTCGAATTTCGTTCGCTTTTTTCAATTTGAATCGTTATTTCGGATTCGTTTAAATTCATTACTTTTGAACTTCGGATGTATCCGAATTTCCAAATAATGAAAAATTTGTCCGAATTTCGATTCGGAACGAAACGAAATGCACATGTCTACTCCAGATATCTTCAGCTAGCCTGATGTTTAAAACTGCAGTATATAATATCTAATTTGTAATTCACAAAGACAAAGGAAAAGAAATGACTGTAGAACAAACGATATGCTGATGATTGCTTAAATGAAGAACTATCACCACTTGTAGTTTCCTCTTTACATGTGAGTGCAATACAGTACTGACCTTACAGTGCAGGGGAGAAAAACAAGGCCCCAGCTGTATGCCTGTGAAGAATTATGCCCTGTACACATGGTCGGACTTTCCGACGGAATATGTGCGATCGGAAATTCCGACCGTGTGTGGGCTCCGTTGGACTTTTTCCATCGGAATTTCCGACACACAAAGTTTGAGAGCATGCTATAAAATTATCCGACAACAAAATCCGATCCTTTAAATTCCGATCGTGTGTAGACAAATCCGACGGACAAAGTGCCACGCATGCTCAGAATAAATGAAGAGACAAAAGCTATTGGCTATTGCCCCATTTATAGTCCCGACGTACGTGTTTTACGTCACCGCATTCAGAACGATCGGATTTCCGACAACTTTGTGTGACCGTGTGTATGCAAGACAAGTTTGAGCCAACATCCGTCGGAAAAAATCCATGGATTTTGTTGTCGGAATGCCGATCAATGTCCGACCGTGTGTACAGGGCAGTAGATTCACCTTCGTCTCACCAGCAGTCTGTAGAAAGAACTCACTCAGCAATACTGTACTCTACTGGAATGGGCAGGTGCCCTCTCACCACAATGGACTCCAATGGCTATGAGGCTCCGTCCGGAATTCCCTCCTGGTGTCTCCCCTGGTGAAGATGATGCCGCCACGCCGTGCTGCAACTCCTGATGGGCTGAAGTGCAGGGGCTTCCAGTTGCTCTGAAGCGCAGGCCGGTCCGCTTGCTAGGATTGCAAGGCTGTACTCCGAGATCCCTCAGAGGCGGGCGATCCGGCTCTCAGCTGTATAGGCCGCAGTCTCTCACTCCTGGTCACACACAGACCTCCTACTGGCAGGTGTTAAATGCCGTCCAGAGAGGCTGAAAGCAGGCTGCGCCTGTTCTTTTATCACTCCTCCTAGCAGGCAGTTCTGCGCGCTTTGTATTGTCTGTCATGTAGTTCAGAGCTGATCCAGCTAACAGAGTCACTTCCTCCTCCAAACCATAGCTCCCACAATACTTTGCTGCATCCCTCTTTCAGCGTAAGGGAAAAAATCCTAACAGAGTTCAGAAGACACTAGAGGGAGCCAAATTCATTTGAACCAACAACAAACTGTTCAACTATTATAACTATAGTAGCAAACCCTTGGCTACATAAGTTTATCAAGGAGCTGTATGGAGTTAAGCCCGACTTGTGGAAGCCAAAAACTATCCACAAGTTAATTAGAACATCGGACATTGTTGAGACTGTTCCAGGCCTCCCTTCAGCCTTTTGCAAAGTGGTCTGGAGGAATGTTTCTTCAAAGAAATTCACCAACAGTCACAAAGATCTGGCATGGATGGCAATCCAAGGGGGGTTGCCGCTCAGGACATTCATGCATGCAAGAAACCTGTGCAGATACAGGCACTGCTCTTTTTGTATCATCCAGGAGGAAACGGCTTTGCACGTTTTCTGGGATTGCCCCTTTGCACAGGGCCTGTTGAGGGCCTTGGAACCTGAACTTAAAGACTTTGTGCCACAGACTGCAATCACACACTTCGGTGTGTTGAACGGACTCTTCTGTGGAACTCATTCACAGGAGGACATTGACAGCGCCTGGTGGGTGCTGTGTTGCTTTAAGGACGCTTGTCACTTGATGGTGCGCCAGAAAGTGCCTCAACCACCAGTGGGAGAGGATGTCCATCGAGAACTGTTGCAGACTGGTCCACAGTCTGCTCAGAGACTATAACTTGATGGACTTTAAGGAGGAAGAGGAGGTCTGAAGATTTACCCTCTCCCTCCCCCTGCGTATCCTTTCGATAAAGCTTCGGGCCTGTGAACTCTTTTTCCCCCTCCCCTATCCCCCCCCCCCCATCACACCCGTTGCCTGTTGAAATGCAATTTGTCTGAAAAGTTATATGACTTGTTAGTAACATGTTTTTAGTTAATGATTTTGAGGTAATGATGCGTCATGCATGATGTGATGTTTCAGGGTATTATTACTCTGCGCAACACATTAGGCATCATACCGCAGGATGAGTGTAATTTATTTGTATGCTTGGAACTGCATTGTAATGTAGTGTATTTATGTGCTGCATCGCAGTACACAGTGGAATGTACCCTGCTGAAGTATTTGTTTTTTGTATATTTTTATGCAAAATAAAGTATACATTTTCAATCAAAAAAGAAGTCTGATGATAGAATTATTGCTGGGCCTTCATGCATGTTCGCATTTGCACAATCCCACGGGGGGACGAGGGCACTTTACATTTTTTAAAGCTTTTATTTATTTATTTTATTTACATTTTTTTTACACTGTTTCTTTTTTTATTGAACTTTATTGCTATCACAAGGGATGAACATCATTCCTTGTGATAGTATGAGCAGTGACAGGTCCGCTGCCATCCAAAGTTTGATCAGCTTCTTTACTAGCCAGTAAAAGCTTGCAAACAAACAAACCGGTAGTGACAAAATTCTTGTCGCTTCTGTTTTTTTACATCACAGGGGAGGAACAAAGGAAATTTGTCCTACTCTTCACAGTGCATTTCATAATACAGGTTGCATTGGTCCAGGGCTTTCTGCTGCGATGGGAGAGTCAAGGAAAAGAGGTGGGCGGTGGCAGGGGGGTCTCACATATATAAACACACTCACATATAAACACATGCACATACACATATAAACACATACAGTGCCTTTAAAAGTATTCATACCCCTTGAAATGATGTCATGTTACAACCAAAACTGAATTGTATTTTATTGGGGTTTTATGTGATAGACCAACACAAAGTGGCACATATTTGTGAAGTGGAAGGAAAATTATAAATGGTTTTCCAATTTTTTTACAATTAAATATCTAAAAAGTGTGGTGTGCATTTGTATTCAGCCCCTCTTTACTCTGATATACCTAACTAAAATCTAGTGGAACCAATTGCCTTCAGAAGTCACCTAATTAGTAAATAGAGTCCACCTGTGTGTAATTTAATCTCAGTATAAATACTGCTGTTCTTTAAAGCCCTCAGAGGTTTGTTAGAGAACCTTAGTGAACAAACAGCATCATGAAGGCCAAGGAACACACCAGACAGGTCAGGAATAAAGTTGTGGAGAATTTTAAAGCAGGGTTAAGTTTAAAAAAATATCCCAAGCTTTGAAAATCTCATGGAGCACTGTTCAATCCACCATCATGAAAACAGAAAGAGAATGACACAACTGCAAACCTAATAAAGACATGGCCGTCCACCTAAACTGACAGGCCAGGCAAGGAGAGCATTAATCAGAGAAGCAGCCAAGAGGACCATGGTAACTCTGGAAGAGCTGCAGAGATCCACAGCTCAGGTGGGAGAATCTATTGGTCGTGCACTCCACAAATCTGGCCTTTATGGAAGAGTGGCAAGAAGAAAGCCATTATTGAAAGAAAGCCATAAGAAGTCCCATTTTCAGTTTGTGAGAAGCCACGTGGGGGACACAGCAAACATGAAAGAAGGTGCTCTGGTCAGATGAGACCAAAATGGAACTTTTTGGCCTAAAAGCAAAACGCTATATGTGGCAGAAAACTGACACTGCACATCACCCTGAACACACCATCCCCACCGTGAAACATGGTGGTGGCAGCATTATGTTGTGGGAAAGCTTTTCTTCAGCAGGGACAGGAAAGCTGGTCAGAGTTGATAGGAAGATGGATGGAGCCAAATACAGGGCAATCTTAGAAGAAAACCTGCAAAAGTCTGCAAAAGACTTGAGACTGGGACGGAGGTTCACCTTCCAACAGAACAATGACCCTAAACATACAGCCAGAGCTACAATGGAATGGTTTAGATCAAAGGATATTCATGTGTTAGAATGGCCCAGTCAAAGTCCAGACCTAAATCCAATTGAGAATCTGTGGCAAGACTTGAAAATTGCTGTTCACAGATGCTCTCCATCCAATCTGACAGAGCTTGAGCTATTTTACAGAGAAGAGTGGGCAAAAATTTCACTCTCTAGATGAGCAAAGCTGGTAGAGACATCTCCAAAAAGACTTGCAGCTGTAATTGCAGTGAAAGATGGTTCTACAAAGTATTGACTCAGGGGGGCTGAATACAAATGCACGCCACAATTTTCACATATTTACTTGTAAAAAAAATTGAAAATCATTTATAATTTTCCTTCCACTTCACAATTATGTGCACTTTGTGTTGGTCTATCACATAAAATCCCAATAAAATACATTTACATTTTTGGTTGTAAAATTACAAAATGTGGAAAATTTTAAAGGGTATAAATACTTTTTCAAGGCACTGTACATACATGCACATGCACACACACACACACACACACACACACACACACACACACACACACACACACATACAGTATAAACTTACATACATACAGATAGCATTTTAAAAACGGCAGTCCTTTACCTTATCTCTTTCTGCTGGGTACTGCACTGTAGGGGGAGGCAGGGAGCACAGCACACACTGCTTTCCCTTTAGATGTAATCAGTGTGATGAGCTCCCCGCAGTGCCGATTTACAGTTCGGCTGAGGATCAGGGAGCTCGGTCTCAGCTGCACTTGCCGTTCCTCTTATCTAGGCATACAGGGGTCCCGCATGGGCCCCCTGCAGCATGAGGCCTGGTTGTGATGGCGACTCCTGCGACCCCTGTACGTCCCCCCCGGACCCCGTGACAATGCTTTCATCTTCATTTCTGTCCAGTAGATGGCACCACCATCCAGGGTCAATATTTACTTTCTGAACTGAGATGCCGGCTCAGAGAGGACGCAAACATATACGTTTTGGTGCCTGTGCAGTTTTTGGCTATGTTCACAAATGTCTGACACAGATAACCTCTGCTGCAGCCTCATACCTTGTGACTTGTTACAAAGTAACCGTGTTGCAGTCTGAACACTCGGGGGGAGGAGACTGAGGCTTTTTTCTTGCCTGCAGCAGACTGGCAAAGTCACTGCACTGGAGCTCAAAGGCTTTTTTTTGGGCCAGATCACACTGGCCATCCTGCTGCTAGCAAAAAATTTGCCAGTGACAGGATTACTAGAAAATACTGCTAGGACACATACCTGCTTTGTATGTGTTACTTTCTAGCTGGCTGGACACACTGCTAAGGCTCGGTTTACACTACTGCAACCTGAAAATTGCAAAACTTAGGCCCCATACACACTATTAGATTTTATGCAGATTTTTGTCTTCAGATTTACCAAAACCATGTTGTACAAGGGCCTGCCTGATTGCAAACAAACTGAAACTCTTAAGGTTTGACCTCATATTATATGTTTTTGGTAAATCTGCAGAAAATCGAATAGTGTGTATGGGGTCTTACAGTGCAACTTTGCCAGGTGACTTCCTGGCAATTTGCTGGCGACTTGATTACTACTTTGATGCAACTTGATGCAACTTTAGGAGCATACCCAGAGAATGCCTGGGTAATCTTCCTGTAATGTCGGATCCAAATCACATCAATATAGATGAGGATCTGACTTGGAGGCGACTTCCATTAAAGTCTATGGGCACAAGTAGGAGAGAAGTCATCTTGAAGAAGTACAGGCAACTTCAATAGTGCTAATTAAAGTGTTACTAAACCCACAAGTAAAATCAGTCTGTATATACAGTAAAGCAGTAGTTCTCAACCCCAGTCCTCAAGTACCACCAACAGGCCATGTTTGCAGGTTTTCCTTTATCTTGCACAGGTGCTTTAAATCAGAGTCAATGGCTTGGTATTTTGGAAAGCTATTTTATCTAAGAGAAATTCCCAAAACATGGCCTTTTGGGGGCACTTGAGGACTGAGTTTGAGAACCACCACAGTAAAGCATGCTTGATATACTCACTGTGGAACCTAAGGGGTAATCCTCTGCATTGTGTAAAAAGGCTGTTTGATCCTGTCTTCTCTGATCCTCCCATTCTTCCACTGTCCCCAAACTATCTGCTGGTAGAACAGAGCCTTGGGGGCACTCTGCACATGCTCAGTTTGGTGTATATTGCTTGAGAGTTTTCTTTTTCTTGGGAGAGTGCATGTGATCAGCACAGGGCCAATCAGCAATGTCCAGACAGAGGTTCAGGGGTCATGCAGCCTCATAGGACAATCAGGGGAGAATGAAAACTCATCCTACAAGCTTTAACCAGACCAGGGGCGGATCCAGAGTCTAGTCTCGGGAGGGGCACTGACAGAAAATACGTTTTTTGGGGGGCAATTTATCAGGGAAATGGCTGGTGTTGGAGCTTCAATCATCACGGCACCATGGTTATTATAGTGTCAGGATGTTTGAAACACATTATTTCTATTATTACATTGTTATAGAAAATGAAATAGTTCAACTCACTATAATGCAGAATCAGTGGGAGCCCCGAGTGTGTCACTTGCCACATCGCCTGCCACCAGATGCAGATTATCACTTGCCACGTCACCTGCCACACATTGCAAATTGTCCACTATCACCTGCCACACATTGCAGTTCTGTGTACTGTGGGAGACCAGATATAGTGAATGCAGGGTCCCGGGTTTAGTAACACTTTAAAGCGTAGTTCCACCTGGGTAAATTAAAAGTCAGCAGATACAAATACTGCAGCTGCTGACTTTTAATTTAAGGACACTTACCTGTCCTGGGAGCCCACAATGTCGGCACCCGAAGCCGACCCGTCCCTCGGGGCAGGCGCCGGCATCATTACTAAGGGAAACAGGAAGTGAAGCCTTACGGCTTCACAGCCTGTTTAATACTGTGCATGTGCGAGTCGCGCTGTGCTTTCTGAATGGTCCCTGCTGTCTTCTGGGACCTGTGTGTCTCCCAGAAGGCAGCGGGGGGCCGGACAATGTGTAATTCGCTGCACTATGTGATGTTTTCCTGGGAGTGGGAGCAGATACCTGGATTTGACAGGTATCTGCTCCCCCCACCCCGAAAGGTGCCAAAGTGTGGAGGGGGGAATCCGATCAGCGGAAGTTGCATCTATGGGTGGAATTCCGCTTTAAGACAGCTCTCATTAACTAACATGGGGTTTCACATGTTATGCGACTTGGGGGTCTCACAAGTTGGATCCCAAGTCGTGGCAGTGTGAACCAATCCTGAGCCTAGGTTCACATTGGTACGAGTTGGCGTGTGATTTTACATGTCAAATCGCATGCCAAATCGGCAGCTATTTTCGGCAATGGCACCGTCCTAACTGGTGCGACGCCGACTTTGCGGCGCCGCACGGATTCCTAGAAGTAGTTCCTGTACTACTTTTGGTGACTTTGGGGTGCGATTTGTAGAGACATCTGTGCAGGAACCCGCACAGATATCTGTCAAATCGCTGCTGAAGTCGGACTGTATTGCCGGGTTAGAAATTGTGCGAGTTCAGCAGAACTTGCATGGTTTCTAACCCGCAGCAATGGGAACCTAGGCTAAACCTCAGTTGTCAGCAAGAGAGCGCCAGCAACCAGATCACCAGTGTGACATGCCTCTCAAAAAAAAATGGTAACTTTTTTTGGGGGGGAAAAAACGATGCTGTTACTATATCTTGTGACATGTAGGAATGTATTCATGTAGACTTGTAAAGTTACTAAAAGGTCCACATTCAGCATCCACTTTATTAATTGAGTTCATATTTATATGTGATTGCTTCCCATACAATAAATACTATAGACTATGTCTTTACCATAAAAACCCCTGGACAGTGCTGGAGAATAATATCCCAGCTGTGAGTTTCCTGGCTGCTATTCACCCAGCTATTTCTGAGGCTCACAGGGAAATCATGTTAACAGCTGCTCACATTCATATTCATAGCTGTTTATATAAGGAAAGGAGGACTCCGAGCCAGTAGACTATAACAGTTATTGACTGTTTATAAAGGTTATCCAATGTAACAGTTTTTATCAGCAGTAATTGTTCCAATGATTTAAACTGGTTGTAAACAGTAGGATCCCTAATTTTAGCAAATGGACAATAATTGACATTTTTATTTAACTGTAAAAAAAAACAAAAAAAAAAAACTGCATGTCTTTAAAAGCACTGTATTATATAAATATTTGTGTAAATATTTTTTCAATAATAAGCAAAATAGCAATATAGGAAAATGAATTATTACATTGAACTGTTACTTTACCCTGTGTATTTGGAAGCTAAAAACAACAAATGGCTTGGGTAAAATAGAAATAAAAAGTATCTTTTTCTGCAAAACTCACCTGCGATCCAAGGCAGTCCCATGCAGTAATACTTTTCTACCAGAAGATGTCCTCAGTCTTCCAGGTTGAATGGCAGTCAGTATCATTCAGCCCACTTCCTCTGAGCCCAGGCTGTCATGGACTGGCCTCCTGGGGGGCAGCGTCATCACCCAACCTGGGCTCAGAATACTACAGAACTCAACAGCCTTTAAATGTCATTATGTAAGTACTGTTAAGTATACCAGTAAGGACTGCCAGAAGAGAAGCAGAAGGACCTATGAGTTCATTGGACCAGCCAGAGGGCTCTTGCAAAAGAAAATACATATACGGTATATTTCAAATGTGCCCAATTTTCATGATTACATATCCATAGGCCAATCTATTCTGCAGAAGCAGTTACTGTCTATTTTAGATTCTTGGTCTCTGGAGGGTCGTGATTCCAAGTTCTCTTGTCTGTTTCTGCCATTTAAGGAAGCAGGGAAACAGAATCTCTTCAATAAAGGTGCAGTTGTAGGTTGTGGTTTAAAAACTGGATGGGAATAGAAACTTCAGATTTAAAGTGTATGTATAAACAGTTTATTAGTTTTCAAGTAGAGTGGTGATGGGGTTAGAACGCTGGTGGGGTTTTTATTGCTAAAAATGTAAGAATCTGTTACACACACACACACACACACACACACACACACACACACACACACACACACACACACACACACAAACACACACTACTTATATGCCATAGGTTAAATGCACAGTGCTCAGCAACAATGTTACAGTGTAGAACCATGACAATAAAACAACACACAGAACTTCAGTTTAGAGATGCTTTCCTTACATTGGTGATCAGTGGAGAGTCAAAGTAACATCCCCTCCCACACTGCTGGTGAGTGAGCCCCCCCCCCCCCCCCCCATTATAGTGCCTTAATTATACTGCTCCCCTTTGTAGTGAAGCTCATCCTTTTAGTAAGTACCCTCCAGTGCCATGATAATGCCCCCCAAGTGCCACCAATATATGCCCCCCCCCCCCCCGCCGGTGTTACCATAATGTCTCCCAATGCTACCATTGTGTCAGAAGTGTTTTCCTTCTTCCTCCCCCATATACACAGCGGCTCAGGGAAGCGGCGGCGAGACAAAGCTAACTAGCAGAAGTTTAGAAATCATTCTGTAACCAATGACATCAGTGTGTTTTACAAGAATAAGGTTGGGAAGGTCTTAAGAGAGCTCATTGCTTTTACTAGACGTGTGCAGAACGAAAAAAAATGTGTTTTTCATTTCGATTCATATTTACATAGATTTGTTTAGTTCAATTTCTTAAATTTGTTTAATTCATTTTCAGAATTTGTTTAGTTTATTTGTATTCGAATCGATTGGAATTTTCCAAATTCCAATCAATTCAAATTTTCCGAATTCCAATCAATTCTAATTCTATTCGAGTTCCAGTCAAAATTTTGAATTATGGATGACGGTTATATTCTTTCTAATCCATTCCGATCTATTGTTTTTTATATTCTATTCTTTTATTTTATATTCTATGCTTTTCTATTTTATTCTATTCTTTTGTATTCAAAATTAAAATTTCTTCTATTCAAAATTTGAATTTCAGAAAATGGTTATATTGCTATATACTTTCTATTCTATTCAATTATTTTCTATTATTTTATTTTCTATTCTATTCTTTTCTATTTAAATTCAGATTTATTCTATTTGAAATTAGAATTCTTTCTATTCTATTCTATTCTGTTGTTTTTTTCTATTTGAATCTGTTATTTTTTATTCTATTCTAATCTATTCTTTTCTATTCTATTCAAATTCAAATTAATTCTATTTGAATTTGGGGAAATGGTTATATTCTTTCTATTCTATTTTATTTTTTTTATATTCTATTCTTTTATTTTCTATTGTATTCTTTTCTATTCTATTCTTTTCTATTGTATTCAAATTCAAATTTATTCTATTTGAAATTTGAATTTCAGAAGATGGTTATATTCTAGTTTATTCTATTCTATTCTTTTCTATTCTATTTTTTTCTATTCTATATTTTTCTATATTATTATTTGTATTCAAATTCAAATTTATTCTAATTGAAATCAGAATTTCAGAAGATGGTTATATTCTTTCTATTTTATTCTATTCCATTTTATTCTATTATTTTCTATTCTATTCTATTCTTTTATTTTATTTTGTTCTGTTTTACTCCAATTTATTCTATTCCTTTATTTTCTGTTATATTCTTTTCTATTCTATTATATTTTTTCTATTCTATTCCTTTATTTACTATTCTATTTTATTCTCTTTGGAAATTGTAAAACAAATCGAAAACTATATGAATTCGAAAACTTTTTGAATTCTAAATTGATTTGAAAACTATTTGATTTTCAAATTCCATCCAAATTTTTTTTTCGTTATTTCGGATTTGTTGAAATGTGTTACTATTGTAATTTGAAAAACGAAAAATTTGCCTGAATTTCAATTCGGAACAAAATGAACTGCGCATGTCTAGCTTTTACACATCATGAGATGTTTCTTGTATGACACATATAGGCCATCAACTGATAGATTTCAGCTGTTTTTTGGCTTTCCATGCCTTTTTGAACCTCCCTTTCTTCATGTCTTTTTCCCTGTGTCATTCCATTTTATTACACATAACTTAATTTCTGAATTTATTTATTTATTTATTTTTTTGTCTGTATGGATTGCATGGGTTGTTACTGACATGTGGTGAAAATTTCATGCCAACTCGTAGCACCTTTTGAAATATATTTACCTAGAGAAATGGTGACGTGTTCAATAATTATTTTACTCACTGTATATGATGTCAGATTCAAGTGCATGCTTCACAATTTTTGTGCTCGATAAAGTGGGACAAGTCTTGAAGGGGCATATGTACAACATAGCATAAACAGTGCGGGGCTCAGGACCATAATGTGCAACATAGCGTATACAGTGCAGTGGTCAGGATGATACCATACAACAAAATATATACAGTGCAGGGGGTCAGGAATCTAAAGTACAACATAGTGTATACAGTGCAGAAGTCAGGAGTGTAATCTACAACATAATGTATACAGTCCAGAGGTCAGAGAATTATATATATGCACTGCCGAAAAATGTGTTTGTTTTTGTTTCATTTGTTTTTTGTTTTTTTTGGAAATAATAATAATTCGAAAATTTGGAGAATTGAAAATTTGGAATTCGGAAATTCGAAAATTCGGAAAATCGGAAAATCGAAAATTCGGAATTCGGAAATTTGAAAATTCGGAAATTTGGAAATTTGAGATTTTAGAAATTCGGAAATTCGAAAATTCGAAAATCTAAAAATTAGAAGATTAGAAAGAACGAAAATCCAAAAGCTTGAAATAATAACTAACTAACTAATAATAAATAACTATTAAATTATAGGTATTGTAATTTACTTTCAAATTTGGCTGTTAGTGAACGTAACGAATACAAATTTATTACGAATTATCCGAAATAAAGAATGCAGCATCTAAACGATTGGAACGGAACTAAATAATAATAAATAATAATACGTTTTTATTATTTTTATTATTGTTGTTTATTATTATTAATTTGTTACGTTCTATTTGTTTAAATAAGGCATTTGTTATTACTGATAATTCGTAACTTCGGATAAATTCGTATTCGTTACATTCACTAACAGCCAAATTTGAAAGGAAATTCCAATACCTATAATTTAATAGTTAGTAATATTAAGTTATTATTAGTTAGTCATTATTTCAGATTTTCGAATTTTTGGGTTTTTGAATTTTCGGATTTTCATTTTTTTTAATTTTCGGATTTTCTTTTTTTTGAATTTTCGGATTTTCATTCTTATTTTTGGATTTCCGAATATTCAGAAAAATGCGTAAATTTGGAAATCCGGATATTAAAAGACAAATTTGGAACTGAACGAATTGTACATGTCTACAGAGTATAATGTACAACTTAGCGCATACAGTGAAGGGATTAGGTCTATGTAAAATACAGAACTGTGTGCAGTGGTCAGTAACACTGTGCCCCTTTTATGCCCCTCAGCAACAGTAAATATACCTTAAGTTGTTGTAACAAAATGCATTAACTTATCCCCCCACCTCGATCCTAAAATGTCTCTCTTCGACCTTCCCCCACAAAGGACCAGCAGTGACTGGGCATAGTGTGTGTACACAGTGTTGATAGTGTGGGTGTATAGTGTGCATAGTGTGGTTGCACAGTGTGGATGAGTATCATCTACCACTTACCAGCTCCTACACGGCTTCTTCTGCTCCAGTGCCAAGCCAGGACTCACCTACCTTCCTAAACAGGCATCATCCCACCCCCTCCTCTTCTTTCCACACCCCTTTACTGAAGTAGCCACCACTGCTAATGCAAATGCAAATTATGCAATCATACATTCATATACAAATAATCTGCAGTTTGCATATAAATGAGACATAGGCACAATGCAACCAGGGCCAAGAATGGCAAAAGCAAGGTCATTGGTGGGAGGGGAGAAAATGACAGATGAAGGGGCTGTAATTAGACAGCAAGCAGGGTGATGTGAGACAAAGCCTCTATACATGGGACAGCGGGACTAAGGTAAAAATGTGGGACAGTCCCGCACATTCCGGGATTGTTGGTAGATCACGATTAATGGGTTGGCAACTCCTGCATTCGACAAATGGCACTCCGGTGAAGGTCTGATCTGGAACTCAGAATGCTGTCTTTTTTTCTTCAAGTTTTAATTGATGTTTGTATCCCCACTAGATAGATTCACCATCTATATTTGTCTTGGTGCCCATTATCACCGAGAAAGAACGTGATAGGAAATTCAGAATTTTTACACTTGTCACCAGAACAAGAGGTGAGGTTAAGAGACTGTGTTGATTGGTTTTTGTTCTGTCAGAACTGCTTCTCTCCCCATAAAAGTCTAAAGGAATACAAAAGCAGCTTGAAGCAGTTCAAATGCACCTCAGAAGGAGATCAACTGCAGGTCAGATGCACCTGCCAATAAATTCGGAATTATCTCAGAGGTGCTTTAAACTTATGTTGACACTGCCAAAACTTGTCGACACAGGTCCTGAATCTTAGCGTGGGGAAACCTGTTTCAGGATTAACTGTCTAAGAGGAGAATTCCCTTCACTTTGTAGAGATTTTCTCTCACTTCCTGTTGTATCTCTGGAACAGGAAGTGAAAGGAAATCCCCCCAATACTAGATAACAGACAGCAGAAAATAGACTGCCCACTTCAATACTCACTAAAAAGTTTTGGCTATACCTGCACTAAAAGTGTATAGACTTTAACAGTAAACTGTTTGTGAATTGGTAGATTGTTTCAGGGGGCAGAATGGGTGATGGCTGCAGTGCTTGAAAGGATAGTTCACCTTTACCACAAAACTGCCTATGCAGATAAGGGGCATCTGTAGATACAAACAAACTGTGCAGCTCTGACTAAAATTGAAAAATACCCTTGCCATAGGTGTAGAACATTTACATACCTTATAAAGCCCGACTGGAATACTCCCAGGACGTTGCTAAGTACTCCCAGGACGTTGCTAAGTACTCCCAGGGCTTTGCTAAGTGAGGTCTAGTCATAACTGCTCACCTCCACCATCACAGGAGAGAGCTCTTAAATGCTGAGCTCAGAGCTACTTCATCAGGGGGTAAGAGAGCGTATGTGAGGGGGTTTGAATCAGAGAAAGATCTCACTCCTCTGATGGTGGAGGTGAGCTGTAATGACTAGGCCTCATTTAGCAATGTCCTGGGAGTATTCCAGTCAGGCTTTATAAGGTATGTAAATGGCCTATACTTATAGCAAGGGTATTATTCATCTTTAGTCAGAGCTTTACAATTTGATTCAGGCTTCAAACACCCCTCACCTGCACAGGCAGGTTTTTTGTAAAGGTGACCTATCCTTTTAAATGGCTTTGTGTCCTATATCAGATAACATTATCCACTTCAGCCCCGGAAGGATTTACCCCCTTCCTGACCAGAGCACTTTTTACAATTTGGCACTGCGTCGCTTTAACTGCTAATTGCGCGGTCATGCAATGCTGTACCCAAACGAAATTTGCGTCCTTTTCTTCCCACAAATAGAGCTTTCTTTTGATGGTATTTGATCACCTCTGCCATTTTTATTTTTTGCGCTATACACGGAAAAAGACCGAAAATTTTGAAAAAAAATGATATTTTCTACTTTTTGTTCTAAAAAAAATCCAATAAACTCAATTTTAGTCATACATTTAGGCCAAAATGTATTCGGCCACATGTCTTTGGTAAAAAAAATGTCAATAAGTGTATATTTATTGGTTTGCGCAAAAGTTATAGCGCCTACAAACTAGGGTACATTTTCTGGAATTTACACAGCCTTTAATTTATGACTGCCTATGTCGTTTCTTCAGGTGCTAAAATGGCAGGGCAGTACAAAACACGCACAAATTACCCCATTTTGGAAAGTAGACACCCCAAGGAAATTGCTGAGAGGCATGTTGAGCCCATTGAATATTCATTTTTTTTGTCCCAAGTGATTGAATAATGACTAAAAAAAAAAAAAAAATAAAAATTACAAAAAGTTGTCACTAAATGATATATTGCTCACAAAGGCCATGGGCATATGTGGAATTGCACCCCAAAATACATTTAGCTGCTTCTCCTGAGTATGGGGATACCACATGTGTGGGACTTTTTGGGAGCCTAGCCGCGTACGGGGCCGCGAAAACCAATCACTGCCTTCTGGATTTCTAAGGGCGTACATTTTTGATTTTACTCCTCACTACCTATCACAGTTTTGAAGGCCATAAAATGCCCAGATGGCATAAAACCCCCCCAAATGACCCCATTTTGGAAAGTAGACACCCCAAGCTATTTGCTGAGAGGCATGGTGAGTATTTTGCAGCTCTCATTTGTTTTTGAAAATAAAGAAAGACGAGAAAAAAAAAAAAAATTTTTCTTTTTTCCATTTTCAAAACTTTGTGACAAAAAGTGAGGTCTGCAAAATACTCACTATACCTCTCAGCAAATAGCTTGGGGTGTTTACTTTCCAAAATGGGGTCATTTGGGGGGGGGGGGGGTTTGCCACCTGGGCATTCCATGGCCTCCGAAACTGTGATAGGCAGTGAAGAGTGAAATCAAAAATTTACGGCCTTAGAAAGCCTGAAGGCGGTGCTTGGTTTTCGGGGTCCCGTACGCGGCTAGGCTCCCAAAAAGTCCCACACATGTGGTATCCCCGTACTCAGGAGAAGCAACAGAATGTATTTTGGGGTGTAATTTCACATATTCCCATGGCATGTTTGAGCAATATATCATTTAGTGACAACTTTGCGCAAAAAAAAATAAAAAAAATAAAAAATTGTCTCTTTCCCGCAACTTGTGTCACAATATAAAATATTCCATGGACTCGACATGCCTCTCAGCAAATAGCTTGGGGTGTCTACTTTCCAAAATGGGGTCATTTGGAGGGGTTTTGAACTGTCCTGGCATTTTATGCACAACATTTAGAAGCTTATGTCACACATCACCCACTCTTCTAACCACTTGAAGACAAAGCCCTTTCTGACACTTTTTGATTACATAAAAAAATAATTTTTTTTTGCAAGAAAATTACTTTGAACCCCCAAACATTATATATTTTTTTTAAAGCAAATGCCCTACAGATTAAAATGGTGGGTGTTTCATTTTTTTTTTTCACACAGTATTTGCGCAGCGATTTTTCAAACGCATTTTTTGGGGAAAAAACACACTTTTTTAAATTTTAATGCACTAAAACACACTATATTGCCCAAATGTTTGATGAAATAAAAAAGATGATCTTAGGCCGAGTACATGGATACCAAACATGACATGCTTTAAAATTGCGCACAAACGTGCAGTGGCGACAAACTAAATACATTTTTAAAAGCCTTTAAAAGCCTTTACAGGTTACCACTTTAGATTTACAGAGGAGGTCGCGGTGATACCTCACATGCATGGTGCAATTGCTGTTTACATTTGACGCCAGACCGACGCTTGCGTTCGCCTTAGCGCGAGAGCAGGGGGGACAGGGGTGCTTTTTTTTTTTTTTTTTCTTTATTATTCTTATTTTTTTTTATCTTATTTTTAAACTGTTCCTTTCATTTTTTTTTTTAATCATTTTTATTGTTATCTCAGGGAATGTAAATATCCCCTATCATAGCAATAGGTAGTGACAGGTACTCTTTTTTGAAAAAATTGGAGTCTATTAGACCCTAGATTTCTCCTCTGCCCTCAAAGCATCAGACCACACCAAGATCGGTGTGATAAAATGCTTTCCCAATTTCCCAATGGCGCTGTTTACATCCGGCGAAATCTAAGTCATAAAATGCTCGTAGCTTCCGGTTTCTTAGGCCATAGAGATGTTTGGAGCCACTCTGGTCTCTGATCAGCTCTATGGTCAGCTGGCTGAATCACCGGCTGCATTTTCAGGTTCCCTGTTGAGACAGGAGAGCCAGAGAAAAACACGGAAGACGTTGGGGGGGGGGGGCATTCCCTCCCACGGCTTGTAAAAGCAGTCTAGAGGCTAATTAGCCGCTAGGATTGCTTTTACATGAAAGCCGACCGCTGGCTGAAAAGAATGATACCAAGATGATACCTAAACCTGCAGGCATCATTCTGGTATAACCACTCAAAGTCGTGAATGGCGTACCTGAAGACAAAAAAATGGTTAACAATAAAGCACAGTAAACGGTAAAGTATAAAAAATTGCATACCTGAAAAGCAAACATGATAAAACATAACAACAATAAAACATTGCAGAATAGAATACAGTAAAAAAGAGCAGAACAATAGAGAGAATAGAGAGAGAGAGAACAATAAAACGACAACTATTTTTTTTTATTTTATATTTTTGTATGTGTTTTTTTTTTTTTACACTTTTTTTTGTAACTGTAACTTTTATAACTGTAACCGGTTCCAGGTTCGGGTCTCTCAAAATGCGATGGCATCTTGGGAGACCCTGTGAAAGTGTGCCTAGTCTGTGGAATGCTGTACCCTACGCTAATACTCAACTAGTGAATGGTAGCGTTCAAAACATTCACCAATGCAAAGACCAGGATTGTCAGGACAGGAGGGACAATAATAGCGGGTGTCACGCCTATATCCGCACTTGCTGCAGACACAACATCTTTTTTGGGGGGTTTGTTGGGTAGGGGTACTTGGGAGGACATAAAGAAAATGCCTCTCATGCAGCCGACTGCATTTGGTTGGGGATGTGAATGGGGGAAGTACGGGCGCTGCAGAAGCGGTGGGTTCCCAATTAGGATTGGCGAATGCAGCAGGAAGGGCACTATGGGCACGACGGGCCTGTGTTTGTCTTTTTGGTGGCAGCGGGACACTACTTGTGCTTGCCACCTCACCAGCTTGAACTGCACTTATGGGACTCGCCACGTCACCAAGTGTTACTGCAGTGCTGGTTTGACTACGACCGGGGTGTACTAGGCTGCTGGTGCTTGCCAGTTCACCAAAACGCTACCAAAAAAACTGTTAGCGATCGCAGGGATCAGGCCTGACTCTGCGAACGCTGCAGTTATGCGTTTAGTGTTTTGTAAGTGACAGTGATCGATCGATACTGCACTTGGGTGGGCTGGGCTGGGCCGGGCGTAGGGGCAAAACGCAGGTGCTAGCAGGTATCTGGGCTGATCCCGCTAACACTGCGTTTTTGGGAACCCTAAACTGCTGGGGACGCTAGTATAGATCTGATCGGATCAGATATTGATCCGATCAGATACTATACCACTAAGGGAGGTGTACGGTGCGTGCGTGGGTGTTAGCGGTACTGGCGCTAACCTGACACTGCCTGGGGCTGGTGCTTGCCAGTTCACCAAAACGCTACCAAGAAAACTGTTAGCGATCGCAGGGATCAGGCCTGACTCTGAACGCTTCAGTTATGCGTTTAGTGTTTTGTAAGTGACAGTGATCGATCGATACTGCACTTGGGTGGGCTGGGCGGAGGGGAAAAACGCAGGTGCTAGCAGGTATCTGGGCTGATCCCGCTAACACTGCGTTTTTGGGAACCCTAAACTGCTGGGGACGCTAGTATAGATCTGATCGGATCAGATATTGATCCGTACAGATACTATACCACTAAGGGAGGCGTATGATGCGTGCGTGGGTGTTAGCGGTACTGGCGCTAATCTGACGCTGCCTGGGGCGACGCATATCACCGCCGGGCGATCAGGGGGCTAAACCTTTATTCGGTAATAAACGGCGGGTGCCCTGATACTATAAAAAAATAAACGAACTAACCAACGTCACCCATAATGGTTATACAGTGATCAGTGGTGAAAGGGTTAACTAGGGGGCAATCAAGGGGTTAAAACATTTATTAGATAGTATATGGGGGTCCCTGTCGCTATAAAACGCTGACGGCGAACCTAAATATTTACGTCCCTAACTAGCGTCACCAGCGACACTAATACAGCGATCAGAAAAATGATCGCTTAGTGACACTGGTGACGGGGGGTGATCAAGGGGTTAAAAATGCAGTAATCAGGAAAAAAAAAAAAAAAAAAACCTGCTTGGTGTCAGTTTGTGACAGGGGGGGGGGGGATTGGGGGGGGATCGGGGGGTGATCGGGGGGGGGGGATCGGGGTGTTTTGTATGCCTGGCATGTTCTACTGTGTTGTGTTGTGCACTTACATTCCAGTCTTCTCTCCTCGGCCCGGAACGGAAAATACCGAGCCGAGGAGAGATGACATCATTTCCTCTGCCTCTGTGTACAATACAGAGGCAGGGAAATGATCCCATTGGCTGGGAGCGATCGCGAGGGGGGGGCCACGAATGGATGGCCTCCCCCTCACCACCGATCGCCGGGGAAGATTTGCCGACCGCCGCAGGCACCGGGGGGGGGTCCGATCGGACCCCCCACCCGCGGGCAGGTAGGGACGTACAGGTAAGCCCTTTTGCCTGCCCGTGCCGCTCTGTCGACGTACATCTGTGTGCGGCGGTCGGCAACTGGTTAAAATACTTTGGTTATATACGAATAATTTTAATTTCCATATACTACAAGTACAGTTCCAAACCTGAATGGCTTGTTAATAGTCCAGTCCACCCAAAATTTTAATTTTTGTTATAGGAGGAGCCTGGTGGGCTAAGTCAGCCTCATCTTTCCCATATATCATAGGTACTCCAACAATGGGATCTCCCTGTCCCAACTTCTGTTCACATGGGAATGTTGGCTGTTCTTACCCACCTTTTTGTGTTCCAGAGCCGCCTCTTACATTCTCCATAATATAAAAAATATAGAGAGCGATAAGCCCTCATAAAGGCCATGGGAGGCTTACAGATCCAGTGCCCTTAATATACTTTAAATTGTATACTACAAGCCTGTAAATGACAGCTGTGCATGGATTTTAAAATTTATATGTTAGGAGGTCAGATGATTTAATTGCAGGTCTTATTATGATAGCCCGAGATATCTGTATCAGACTAAAGATATGGGAATCCAATGTTACATTCTCATATTGCTTGTTAGGCAGACAAACGGATCAGGAACAGGTTATGACTTGTTAAAACTCTGCACAGATATTACAAAACACCAATTAAAGTGTTACTAAACCCAGGACCCTGCATTCACTATATCCAGTTTCCTATAGTACAAAGGACATGGAAATGCAATTATTTTAGTAAATGGTAAACTGCTAAATACGTTTACTTGTCAGCAGTATATAGCAGTCTTGTGACTTCTATCAGTGTATGGTTAAAGCTTGTAGGAGGAGTTTTCATTCTCCCCTGATTGTCCTATGTGGCTGTGCTGATCACATGCACCCTCCCCAAAAAAATAAAACTCTCTAGCAATACACATCAAACTGAGCATGTGCAGAGTGACTCCAAAGGGTCTGTTCTATCAACAGATGTGTTGGGGACAGTAAAAGAAGGGGAGGATCAGAAAAGGCAGGATCAAACAGCCTTTTTACACAATGCAGAGGATTAACCCCTTAGGTTCCACAGTGAGTATAACAAGCATGCTTTACTGCATATACAGACAGATAGACTGATTTTACTGTTGTGGGTTTAGTAACACTTTAATACACTTATGCATCCATGGGGCAAAAAATAAATAAATATATATATATATATATATATATATATATATATATATATATATATATATATATATATATATATATATATATATTTGTTTTCCCTTCTACTGAATTGCAAGTAGACACAGCCTACATGAGAGCTCTGTATTCAAAAGCATCACATGCCTGATGAAGGGGTCCTGCGTGGCTCCAAAACCTTGCTTTCTGCTGTAATGATGTGATCGCTGATTAAAGCTTTGGACCCATTTTTGGAGATCCTGGTGTGCTGGTGACATTACTTTCTCTGTATTCAAAAGCAGTGCAGCAGTGTTGTCACAGGAAGCTGCATGAGGTTGACTTCTCTGGTAGAATTTAGATTTTACAATTTTATATTATTATACTGGGTTTATATAGTGCCAACAGTTTGTGCAGTGCTTTACAAAATAAAGAGAGACAGTACATTCATATTATTTGATATATATAAATATAGATCATGAACAATGTTTAACCGTTAAAAAAAATCAAATTACAGCTCCATATAACAATGTATGGTTGTCTTAATTTGGCAGCAATGTTCATGGACAAACGTGTGACAGGTTTGGAAAATGTTTCTTCATAAACCAGACTACTTATTTAGACAATGCAGCACAGATTCATGGACGGCTGCGGCGCTAATATTCATTAGCGTTGTGTTTGTTCTCCATGCTTCTATTATTCTCGGGGGATTATAATTTGCCAAAACTCTGCAGAATCAGGCCCAAAAATTATTTATTTTTAGTTCAAATAATAAAATGATTCTCATAAATGAAAGGGAGAAAAATATTTACTCTGGGAAATGTTGCTTTACTTAAATGCATATGACCCTGATTAAATTATTTAATGCTTGCCAAAAAAAAAGCACTGGAAACAGAACTCTTCTAAGGGACTTGTGTGAACCTTCAGCAAGGACTCTCAGTAGATTCTCAAAATAGTGATTTTTAGTGCTGATACATTATATTGCCAAAGTATGTGGGCATTCTTCCAAAATTTTGTGTTCAGGTGCACAAAGCCAGCTCCATAAATACGTTGTTACATGAGTTTGGGTTGGAGGGACTTGAGTGGCCTGCACTGAGTTCTAACCTCAACCCCCCTGAACACCTTTGGAATTGGAATGCTGATTGTGAGCCAGGTCTTCTTGTCCAACTTCAGTACCTCACCTCACAAATACTTTTTGATTGATGGGTACAAATTCCCACAGACAAATTCCAAAATCTTGTAGAAAGTCTTCCCTTAAGGGTGGAGGCTTTTATAGCCACATTGGTGCGTATAGACAGAAAAAATTCTCTCCTGCGCTAGTGTGGTGAGCCTGACTGAGGGTGGTAGTATTTTCCTGGTGGTATTGTTGTATAATTGGTCATGCACTCCCCGCTGCCTATGCCCAATAGGGGATATCCGAAATTATATGTAGAAAAGATGAAAGCATCTGAAGCACCACCACTGCCCAGCTTGCACGCCATATGGCCACCGAGTACAGCTGCTCACCTATGCCCCTTTGAGGATCTATACTAGGAGCAGTGACGCAGCTGAGTGCCGCATACCTTCCACACATGATAGGATCTTGCACAGCTCCACTCAATGTGTACCGTCGGGATGGCACTGTGAGGATCCAGTTATCAAGCCACGGACTGTAATACAGGAGAGAGGCGGCAACACCATCAGAGATCATTAGGTTTTCAAGACCAACAGATGACTCAACCCGTATACTCTCCCATGGTGCTAAGAGCACTGTGATGTGTAAGGAATATTCCTACAATGAAGGAGAATCCATCCTCATGGTCAAAACCACTTATCAAGGGCTGCACCACTCATCCAGCCCTCTCTATTCATTCTAGCATGCAGACTAGACCTGGTTTCATAATACTTTTAAGGCTCTGAGGAAGAGGAAAATCCTTTAAACCAGTTAGCCAATCATCCATTTTTTATTCCTTGTATGGGCAGCTAACCATCCACTGTATCTATATTTATGAATAGGTAGTACTTTCAGTCCATACCACTTTGTTTTAAATAAACTTTTCTCTACGCATTCATGCATTAGACCACGCGCCTTCCTTTTATCTCTTCTACATAGCCACATTGGTGTCAGTGGGAGAAAAAGTGCTTTGTACCAGTGGGAGGACTAGTACCCCAAGGGCCGGATAAAGGCAAGCAAAGGGCTGCTGCAGAATAAATAGAAAACCATCATACTGTATACCCACAGTTGATCCAGAGCAGGGATCTCCAAACTTTCTAAACAAAGGGCCAGTATACTGTTCTTCAGACTTTAGGGGGGCCGGACTGTTGCTAGTGGGAGTAGATAATGCCCTAGTGTAAGCAATGTACATGCTTGGTTGTCAGTAGGAGTAAGGAAATTACATAGTACTTGTGGTCACTGGGAGGAGGAATAGTGCCCCATTATTGGTATTGGTGAGAGGAATATTGCCAAGTGTTGCTATCAGTGAGGGGAATAGTGCCCCATTGTTGGTGTCAGTGGGAGGAGTAGTACCTCATTATTGGTGTTGATGGGAGTAGTGCCTCATTGTTGGTGTCAGTGGGAGGAATCGTGCCCCATCATTGGTGTCAGTCAGTGGAATAGTGCCCCATCGTTGGTGTCAATGGGAGGAATAGTGCCTCATCGTTGGTGTCAGTGGGAGAAATAGTGCCACATCGTTGGTGTCAGTGGGAGGAGTATTTCCTCACCCTTGGTATCAGTGGGAGGAACAGTGCCTCATCGTTAGTGTTAGTGGGAGGAATAGTTCCTTATCGTTAGTGTCAGTGGGAAGGAATAATTCCTCATCCTTGGTGTCAGTAGTAAGCGGCAAGCATGGGGTCAGAAATGGCGGAGCCACCAGGGCCCAGGCCCCTTAAGGATGCCCGAGCCCCCTATATGTGTTTGGGCTGTCCGCCCCTGATGGCAGTCTTGGTTCTGCTGTCAGAATACAATGTCCTGGTGGAGGGGATACTTCTATAAACCTTGTTTGTGTGGATGTACTAATCTGATTGTTTTTTCATGCCTCCAGCTGACTGAACAAAATAAAAAAAAATATCTATGGCTGGTTTTAGGTGTCAGAGAGCATTTTGGGGTGCATTTAGTTTTCAACTTGGTTTTGGTGCTGGAATTCCTGTTGCAAAAACCATCATACCAATAGGTTAATAAAGGCTCAACCGTTCTTGGAACTGTTACTGTAGCCTATAACAAATGCCATCATAAGGAACATACAGTAGATGCAATATTTTACCAGAATACCTTCTTCTTTTGACATGAGAAGTTTATTACAGCATAGTATGAATCACAAATGAATGTTATATTGAAAAAACACTATTAATACTAAGAGAAGAAGAGAGACCGCACAATAACATATTCATAGTACACCATTATAGCTGAGCCCCTCCTTGTGACCGTGTTACATTGGGAAGGCAACATTGTGACCTTCCAAGCTACAGTCATAATTTGATCCTCTTCTACAGTGCCCATTTGTCTAATTTGTAACTAAGTCCCAGGGACAGCTGAGAACTGAAGCCTTGATTGAAGATAATCTTCCAGAATTAGAACGTCAAGAATTGAAAGAATCACAAGACTCCAATTCTTCCACTATCAATTTAAGGCCACACTCCCTTTCTAATTGTCAAGTGACATGATTTCTATATTACCTTCTCTCAGTGTGAATAAGAACATGCCGACTGAGGAAGCTATTGAGGCAAAGGGATGCAAGTGGAAAAATCATTTACTGCCACCCTCATAGCTGTCAACCGTCTCTCTTATGGAACCATATCCATCTGTCCCTCTTTTCTCCTCTCAGTTTCCTCTTTTTGGTCTATTTTTTAACTACCAAATGCATTATATTACCTTAAAACTTTTGATAATATAAAAGAGATGCGGCGCTAAAACATATATATTATAAACCTGTGAAGTGAGTTAAATGAAATGATCAAGACTAATAGTGCAAAGTGAATATAGACAATAATAAACTCTAATATCCCAAAATTAATTAAGGACACATATTGAAATAAATAAATGCATAAAGTCCAAAGCCAAGGAAAAAAGTCCGTGATAAATCGAGGAAAAGTGCCAGAAAGGGCCACAACAAAGATGAAGGTGCAGTGGGGGAAAATCCTCTATGGTTCCTCACACCCAAGGTGGTATATCAGATGTGCTTACCAGATCCCATTGACTGCTATTACAGCAGTCAAAAACGGCACAGGGAAATTGGAGGGATCCCCACAACCTCAGCTTAATGGTACCGATGGGCGACAGATGGTATCTCAGGATTCAGAAAGAAAAAAACAAACCATCGCGTAATACAGTCTGCACAATCATTTATTTAGAAAGGAATTGCACTTACAAAGTTTCCGTGTGGTAATCAGCATATCGCGTACAAATATCAATCAGTCAGCGTCTCCGTCTGCTGCCTCCGCCTTCCTGGTTCGTGTACAGCCCTACACAAGGACGGACGTGGTGACGTCGCAGGCTCCTCCCACCTTAAAACTTTTATCTAACCTCTACATTTCTGTATTTGCTATATCTAAAACCAGTATATTGGAAAGTAGTTATGAAAAAAGCATTCATAAGTTTATTTATTTATTTTTATTTTTTTTGCCACCTCATTGCATTGTTATCCGGGGAATGTTACTTCAACTTTACAGTTCAGTATCTTCCCTTATGTCTTCACATCATTGTGGCTTGATCAATATTTCCAGTAGAAAAAGAAAGAAAAACAAACATGGAAGAAACCAAACAATTGCATTACTTTCGACCATACTTTCCCCCCCTAATTTGTCTATCCCCAGTCATTACCCTCCCCGATCCCCCAAATCCGTTACCGCCCCTTATCCCCCCCCCATCCTGTTAGGTCTCCCCCTTACTTGATCCTTTCACACAAGCAGGACAGCAGCTATGTCTCCAGACACAGACCCACACACAAGGTAATTTTATTTGTTTCATACTCATTACCACATTCTTTTGGATTTATTCTTAGCTTTCACATTACACAGTCCATCATCCACTTTTGATTTGGATACAATCACATACATTCTTATTTCATTTTGTGGGTTTGTTTCTTTGTTTTTTAGTTCATACATTTCATCACAACACCATTCATCACTTCACTCATCTACTGATATAGGCTCCACTCATTACTTACACACATTCATTTCACATGGGTTCATTTTCTTACCATTGCAGAGCAGTATGGACTAATAAGCACACACCAGAACCACATGGTTGTGACATGGTCACCTGGTCTTCACCTGGCTGCTGTTTCTGGCTTGGATGGGATTCCTCACCTCAGCCCCGGGTGAGATGATCATCCTTGTCCCTCTTCTTCCTTTGGATCCTAGGTTGGGCGCCACCATTTGGCCGCACTGTAAGTTACACACCTTTATTTTGAGAGATTGTTTCCCCGTTTAAAGGATATCCCTACTCATAAATATTACTGATTTATTTTCAGAGCAACTTACTCCTGATGATTGGCAAGAGCCATGAAACGTGCGTCGAGTTATATCAAACTGAAACTTTAAACAATTTTGGCCTACCATGAAAAATCGATCATGTTTATTGAACTTTTATGAATGGATGAGTGTTCTTTTGTAATTAATATGTTTATTTATTATTTTGTACTTTCTTCTGTAAAATTGTTTTATATTTATAATTATGCAAATGTATTACACCGGATTGTGTCCTGTATTACAGATTGACACCTTCCTTAATGTAATCTGCTATTTCTTAATAAATTGAACAATCCAATGACTTGCCTCATACAAAGTCCCATTTCCTTTCTCCTTCTTGTTGTATACATATTAGGGATGGAGGCTTGTCATTGCTACATTATGTTGTGTTAGGTCGCATCTACTATATTGAATATAAGTAATTGCTGGCAGATACATGTGGATATATAGATTGAGGTTAAGCTGAATCTCTACTATATACGTGCTACTTGAAACACTAAAAAAAAATGGAGGGGCTTGTGCAAAACAGAACACCCAGAACATAGTAAACTACTCTAGAAGTTGGACATTTCCCAGTGGATATAGCCCCCTGTGGTGACGGGGAGTGTATGGTGGCTGGGGGAGTGAGTGCGGTACAGCTGCGCCAGGAGGAAGGAAGGAGGGCTAGAAGGCTCTGATTGAAGTCCAGGGAGGATTTGGAGTTCTTTTTTTTTTTTTCTTCTCTCCCACGGAAGAGAGAGAACGTAAAAGTCATCCAAGCTAAATACTATAGTGAGCACATATGCACCACTGAGAAATGAGAGGTAAAACCGGAAGAGGGGCCACAGCGAACCCATCCCACTCTACTACCCAACCTAGGATAAGTGCAAGTCCAGGAACTATCAAAAAGTATATGGTGAAAGAAGGGGGCAAAGAAAGGAGCAGAGAGAGCCCAAATAAACAGGGGACGAGTAAAAGCAGAAACATAGAGGGCACTCAAAAAACAGTGCTAGGAAAACAGCCAGAACCAACCGAAACCTGCCTGGTGGGTAGCGAGATGCTGGCAGCAGCAGAAGAGGAAAATAAAATGGACTCCAAACAAAAAAAATCGCTCCCAACCAAAAGCGAAATGGCAGAGATGTTCGCAAGGCTGGAAACATCTATAAAAGGAGAGATTGCAACGCTACATGAAGATATGCATCATATAATAGCAAGAGTAGAGAATACAGAAGGTAGGCTGGATGCATAGGGGAAGGAGATAAGAAACCTCAAGGCTCAAGTAAAAAGGATCCAACTGGACCGAAGACACATACTGTATAAAATTGAAGACCAGGAAAACCGGAATAGAAGGAAGAATCTTAGGATAAGAGGTCTGCCGGAGCCACAAGGAGATAAGGAGGATCTGCAAGAAAAAATGGAGGGCATTTTCGGGCATATGGTAAAGAAAGGGGATAAAACCAGCTAAATTAAATTTGATAGAATTCATCGGATTAGGAAACCCCCCCGAGATTGCTGGGGATGTTCCTAGGGATGTCATCGCCAGATTCCATAACTTCCAAGATAAAGAACAGATCAGATGTCAGAGAACCATTACAAACGCTCGTTCCCGGGCGCCAGTCAGACGTGCGGCACGAATGTGTGAACCCCGGACCAGGCACGCACGTTAGTACTCTCATACGAACGAGTGCACGTCGACGTGGGCATGTCTGCAAGCCAACGAATCACAGCACAGGGCGCCCTATTTAAAGGATCAGCATACTAGTATCAGTGCTGGATTGTCTCAGCTAGTTCCTGTATCCTTGATTGCTGTTTGTTTGAACCTTGATCCTGAAACCTTGGCCTTCCTGACTTCTCTTTTGGATTATCCCTGCAACTCTGTTTACTTCTGCTTCCTGTACTGAACCCGGCTTGAACTTCTGACCACGGCTTTGTCTCCTGATCTTGTACCTCTCTGCCAGCCCATTGCCAACCTCCGCTAGCCCCTGACTACGAACCTGCCTATCGATTGTGTACCTTCCTGCCAGCATGTTGCCGACTCCTGCTTGTTCCAGACCTTGCAAGTTCTCCTGTTGGACTTTCCTGAACCTATCCAGGATCAACATCCCACCAGCATCTCTAGGCTACGGTGTTCCTGATCCTGCCAGCAGGCACCTGCACCCTTCCGTCGCCCTAGCAGCCCTGTCTCAACCTCCAGGGGTGTTAGGACCGGAACCGTGCAAGACGCCACCCTCGTCATTTCAGACTCCGCTGTAAGGTACGTGACAGTACAATCCAGCCAAAATGGAGTCTGAAAGGGGGGCCTCAGCTATGGATGCTCTGTGCCAGCAGATTGCAAACCTCACTCAAGCAGTCCAGGGCCTGCAGGATGGCTATCAGCGACTTGAGCAACGAGTGGAGTCTCTCTCTCCAAGCACCTCGGCACGCCAGACAGCCGCAGCACCTGCACCGTCAATCTCAACTTCTACTCCCACAGTAGTGGTGCCACCCCCAGAGCCACGAGTTCCTGCTCCAAAAAGATTCATGGGAGACCGCAGTAAATTCCGCTCTTTCAGAAACGCTTGCCATCTGTATTTCCTACTTCAGCCTCGCACCTTCTCCTTGGAAAGTACCAAGGTGGGATTCATCATCTCGTTGCTACAGGAAGAACCCCAGACCTGGGCTCACCATCTATTAGAACAAGCTAGTCCCTTGCTAGGCACCATGGACTCTTTTTTTGATGAAATGGCTAAGCTTTATGATGACCCTCAGCGCACCACTACAGCTGAGGCTAGTCTCCACTCCCTCCAGCAAGGCCGTAGGCCTGTGGAGGACTATGTCACAGACTTTCGACGGTGGAGTGCTGACACACAGTGGAACGACGCCGCTTTTCGTTTTCAGTTCCGCTCAGGACTGTCAGAGGCATTGAAAGATGAATTAGCTCGGGTGGGGGTCCCCAATTCTCTTGAAGAACTGATTCAGCTATCTATTCAGATCGATCGCCGGCTGAGGGAGCGAAGATCTGAAAGAACCAGCCAATACCGGCCCATGTGGATGTTACCTAGGGTACCCAACCACCCACCTATTCCTGCAACCCCACTATCTGCTCCAGTCACTGAAGCTCCTGAGCCAATGCAGTTAGGCCTGCTTCGTGCCCCATTGACACCAGAAGAGAAGCAGCGCCGCCGTATGAATAATCTATGCCTGTACTGTGGAGGAGCCGGTCATTACGCCAACATGTGTCCTAACAAGACTCGTAAGTGTGTCTCTCCTTCTCTTGATCCTTGTGCTTTGGCTCTATCAAGATCAACTCATATTGCTGTTCCTGTCTCCCTACAGCTTCCGGAAGGGGCACTCCAGGTCCAGGCCATCGTTGACTCAGGCGCCTGTAGTTGCTTCATCGACCATGCCTTCGCCCTGCAACACAAGATTCCTCTACGTCCCAAGCAACACAAATTGTCCATACGACTAGCTGATGGGTCCAACATCAAATCTGGGCCCATCATTCAAGAAACTCAACCTCTGCCCGCTGATATCTCACCCAACCACCAAGAACTGCTGTGCTTAGACGTGATATCCTCACCACTCTTCCCAATCATCCTGGGAATACCATGGTTGCAAGCACACAACCCACAGATCGATTGGACAACCGGCAAGGTGATCTTTCAGTCTGCCTATTGCCTTCATAACTGCCTCCAAACCCTCCACCACTCAGTACCAGTTGTTGGCTGTCTCAAACCCACATCCGAATCCCAAGATCTTGTTCCACCCGTATACCACGTTTTCCTGGATGTCTTTGATAAACAGAAAGCAGACACCCTTCCTCCCCACCGGGCCTACGATTGCCCAATTGAACTTTTACCAGGGGCAGAAATCCCCTTTGGCCGAATTTTCTCTCTGAACCTGAACTCTTGGTCCTGAAAGACTACGTCAACGAGAACCTCAAAAAGGGGTTCATCCGACACTCTACTTCTCCAGCCGGAGCAGGAATATTCTTTGTTGAAAAGAAGGACCACTCACTCAGGCCGTGTGTGGATTACAGGGAACTAAATCGGATTACCGTTAAAAACCGCTACCCCCTGCCGCTAATTCCAGAATTACTCCAGAGACTCCGCTCTGCAACAATTTTCACCAAGTTGGATCTACGGGGTGCTTACAACTTGATCAGGATCAGAAAGGGTGATGAGTGGAAAACGGCCTTCCGGACGCGTTTTGGCCATTTCGAGTACCTCGTTGTGCCCTTTGGGTTATGTAACGCACCAGCAACTTTCCAGCATTTTGTAAATAATATTTTCAGAGACTTCCTAGACTTATTCATGATCATTTATCTAGACGACATTCTGATTTTCTCGGTTTCCCTGGAACTACATCGTGACCATGTGAAACAGGTCCTTCTTAGGTTAAGACAAAATGGACTCTATGCCAAGGCCGAGAAATGTGAATTCGAACGGCAGTCCATTCACTTTCTCGGACTAGTAATCTCTACAGGAGGGATGGCAATGGATCCTCAAAAGGTCGCAGCCATAATGTCCTGGCCGCCTCCCGTTGACAAGAAAGGGGTACAACGGTTTATTGGTTTCTCCAATTTTTACAGGAAATTTATTAAAAACTTTTCGGGTATCATCATGCCCATCACTCAGCTCACCAAAAAACAGAACCGATTTCAGTGGACAGAGGTAGCTCAAGCTGCTTTTGACAAATTAAAGAGACTATTCACCTCTGCCCCGGTATTGAGGCACCCTGATCCTGCCCTTCCCTACATACTGGAAGTAGATGCTTCAGAGAGCGCTGTAGGGGCCATCCTGTCTCAGCGCCAAGGACCTAAAGCTTTAATGCACCCTGTGGCCTTTTTCTCGAAGAAATTAGGGCCTCCAGAAAGGAACTATGATGTGGGGGACCGGGAACTGTTGGCAATCAAATCGGCTCTGGAAGAGTGGCGGTACCTCTTGGAAGGAGCAACACACCCAATACTGATCTTCACAGATCACAAGAATTTAGAGTATCTCAGGACTGCTAAACGTCTCAGACCCAGACAAGCAAGATGGGCTCTTTTTTTTTCTCGCTTCAGTTTTCACATAACCTACCGGCCCGGATCCAAGAATGTGAAACCAGACGCGTTGTCGCGTATGTTCACGGAAATCGAGGTTCCACCTCAAACGGATACCATATTACAGACTGGGAACTTTCTGCTCACACAAAATGATTTAATGACACAGATACGTCAAGCATCCAGGGGAATCTCTCTGCCTCCAGATAGGAACCTTCAAGAAGACGATGAGCTCTATTGGCAGGGGAATAAAATTTTCGTACCACAGAATCTGCGTACCACTATTTTACAAGTGTGCCATGACTACCCGCTGGCCGGCCATTTCGGGGGGACATAAGACCATGGATTTGGTCCAGAGACATTTTTGGTGGCCCAGCTTAGCAAGGGACTGCAGGAAATATGTCGGCTCGTGCTCAATTTGTCTCAGAAACAAGAACAGCAAAAGCAAAGCATGGGGATTATTAAGACCACTACCCATTCCTGAAAGACCCTGGGATAAGATTGCGATGGATTTTATTGTAGAGCTCCCTCCATCGGAAGGATTTTCATCCATCTTTGTAGTGGTGGACCGCCTCTCCAGGATGTCACATTTTGTCCCCATGAAAGGGACCCCATCAGCAACAGAAACTGCTGAAGTTTTTATTAAAGAAGTGGTGAGATTGCATGGAATCCCTAGTGACATTGTTTCAGATCGCGGAGTGCAGTTTACTTCAAGATTTTGGAAAACACTGTGCGAAGCACTGGGCATCAAACTAAATTTCTCCTCAGCGTATCATCCCCAGTCCAATGGACAGACTGAGCGTACCAACCAAACGCTAGAACAATACCTGCGATGCTTTACCTCTTTTTCCCAGGAAGATTGGGCCTCACTATTGCCCTTGGCGGAATTCGCATTTAACAACTCTACCCATACAGCTACCAACCAATCTCCCTTCTTCTCTAATTATGAGTTCCATCCCTCTTTCTTGCCAACGCTAATTCCAGACTCTCCCTTACCAGCTGTTCAGGACAGACTAAATTTCCTTGCTACTAACAACCAGGTGCTGAGAGAGACCATTGCCAGGACACAGGAGGTTAATAAAAGATTCTTTGACAGAAAGAGGAGAGGAGAACTGGATTTGAAAGTGGGTGACCGTGTGTGGCTTTCAACAGTCAATCTGAAACTGGCCTGCCCGTCCAGGAAATTGGGACCTAAATATCTGGGACCTTTCCCAGTCAAGAGAAAGATCAATTCAGTGGCGTATGAACTTGAACTTCCCGACACATTCAAGATACATCCTGTGTTTCATACTTCCTTGTTGAAACCTGACGTGGTTAATCCCTTTCCAGGACGCGAAATGGGGCCCCCAGAGGCCATAATGGTGGATGGAGAGGAGGAGTTCGAGATCGAGACCATTGTGGACTGCAGAAAAAGGCAAGGACATAATCAATATTTAATTAAATGGAAAGGTTTTGGCCCAGAAGAAAACTCCTGGGAACCGGAAGCAAACCTTCATGCCCTAAGGCTTATACAAGCTTTTCATCGCTCTCATCCAGAAAGGAGGATCCAGAGGGGCATCCGGAGGCTGCCCGTAAGGAGGGGGCAATGTCAGAGAACCATTACAAACGCTCGTTCCCGGGCGCCAGTCAGACGTGCGGCACGAATGTGTGAACCCCGGACCAGGCACGCACGTTAGTACTCTCATACGAATGAGTGCACGTCGACGTGGGCATGTCTGCAAGCCAACGAATCACAGCACAGGGCGCCCTATTTAAAGGATCAGCATACTAGTATCAGTGCTGGATTGTCTCAGCTAGTTCCTGTATCCTTGATTGCTGTTTGTTTGAACCTTGATCCTGAAACCTTGGCCTTCCTGACTTCTCTTTTGGATTATCCCTGCAACTCTGTTTACTTCTGCTTCCTGTACTGAACCCGGCTTGAACTTCTGACCACGGCTTTGTCTCCTGATCTTGTACCTCTCTGCCAGCCCATTGCCAACCTCCACTAGCCCCTGACTACGAACCTGCCTATCGATTGTGTACCTTCCTGCCAGCACGTTGCCGACTCCTGCTTGTTCCAGACCTTGCAAGTTCTCCTGTTGGACTTTCCTGAACCTATCCAGGATCAACATCCCACCAGCATCTCTAGGCTACGGTGTTCCTGATCCTGCCAGCAGGCACCTGCATCCTTCCGTCGCCCTAGCAGCCCTGTGTTAGGACCGGAACCGTGCAAGAGGCCACCCTCGTCATTTCAGACTCCGCTGTAAGGTACGTGACATCAGAGCATGCCTGAAAAACAATCAACCGGTGAAGTATGGAGATATTACCTTGCAGATCTATCCAGATATCGCAGCTGAAACTCTAGCAAGAAGGAGAATTCTTCAACCCCTATTAGTACAACTCAAGGAATGCAATGTCCAATATTCTTTCCCGATTTCCCGCGTGTTTGACAGGACATAAAGATGGACGCTCTGCTGTGTTAAGATTCCCAGAAGAAACACAACATTTTTGCGAACGTCTAAACGTTCCTGTAATAGAGATTCCAGGATGATGGGAGCGGACTAAGAACTCAGAGGGGTCTGAAGTTTCTCAATCCTGGCAGCCAGTTATTAACTCAAAAAGAACAATTGGGAGAAAGAGATAACAGATCTCTGATTCTAGAGTGTAAAGTGGAAGGAGAGCAGGGGGCTTTCTTTTTTTTTTTTTCTTCTTCTCTTTCCCCTCTCTCTCTCTTTCCACTAAGGAATATTAAATAGTACTTCAGTGGGAGGGGAGTGGGTGGATGCGGGTTGGTGGGGGGGGAAAGGCAGCTCAGATCATGGCTTAAGCGAGTACAACCTCCGAGGGACTCACCGGGGGCTCAGGAGAAGTAGGAGGGGACCCGGTTTGTTAGATCACAAGGCGATCTAGCCACCCTGGGGGGGGGGGGTTATGGGGTGGGTGGGGGGGAGGGAGGGTGTGAGGTGGGAGGGTGAGATGGGGAAACAAGCTAAGATGGGGTTACAGAATAAGGTCTCCTTCTCCCTTGACTATGCTTTAAAGGGAAGAAAAGGGAAGAAAAATAACAATGTCTAGTGTGAATATAACAACATATAATGTTAGGGGGCTGAACGCCCCCATTAAGAGGGCTAATCTATTATGCGAGCTGAAGTCCCTGAAGGTGGATGTAGCATTGCTATAGGAGACTCATCTGTGGGTGGGCAGCGGTCAAAAAATTTTCTCTAAAGATTTCCCTGTTTGGTTCTATGGTGACTCTCCGACTAGGGGTGCAAAAGGGGTGGCTATAGGGTTTGCCAAGGAAGTAAAGTTTGAGCTTGAGTCTAGAATGACTGACCCCGAGGGGCGATACCTCTTCTTGAGAGGGAAATTAAACGGACTCGAGTGCTCATTAGCAAACATCTATGGACCAAACAAAAAGAAAAAGAGATTTATAATGCGTGTTTTGGCGAAGTTCGATTAATTTAGGAGAGGAGCTAAAGTCTATGTGTATATATATACTGTGTGTCTATATGTATACTGTGTGTCTATGTGTATATATGTATACTGTGTGTCTATGTGTATATATGTATACTGTGTGTCTATGTGTATATATGTATACTGTGTGTCTATATGTATATATGTATACTGTGTGTCTATGTGTATATATGTATACTGTGTGTCTATGTGTCTATGTGTATACTGCGGGTCTATATATGTCTATATGTCTATGTGTATACTGTGTGTCTATGTGTATATATGTATACTGTGTGTCTATGTGTATATATGTATACTGTGTGTCTATGTGTATATATGTGTATATATGTATACTGTGTGTCTATGTGTATATATGTATACCATGTGTATATGTCTATGGGTATATATGTCCATGTGTATATATTTATACTGTGTATATGTATACTGTGTGTGTGTCTATGTGTATGTATACCATGTGTGTGTGTACTGTATGATCCATGTGTGCCTACTGTCGCTAAACAGAAGTCGGTATAACAATCCCTTGCCTGTGAAAAATCCACTTGTTGCCATTCGGAGGCAGCTGGGTGGTGAACTGCTGAGCTCGGCCTCGGATCAGGCAGCAGGGCAGGTCTTGGTACACACCTGAGCAGTGATATCATGGCACACATCAATCATGGCTTTTATTCACATGCCCCACTGCCAGATCTGAGGCCAACCACAGCAGTTCACTATTCCACTGGCTCAGAGTTCAGAGCCTGCAACAAGTGGATTTTTTTTTCTAATTTAAAGGCCTTTTCCTGCCAGCTGCCTGCCACACCGAGCACTAAGGTGCAAAGGTGTGTGTAAGGGGACACTGATAGAAGGTGACACACTGGGGGGGGGAGCTCTGCCATAGGGTGGCACACTGGGGGGGGGGGGGGCTCTGCCATAGAGTGGCACACTGGGGGGGAGGGGGGGGCTCTGCCATAGGGTGGCACACTGGGGACTGTGATGTATAGGAAGAATGTTGAGACTTTGATGTAAGGGAGGACTCTGATGTGAGCGTGGCACTCATCCTCACTGCTGTACTCTATATGTTTTGTTTGTTACTTACTCCTGGAATGGTGGCCACCTGTAAGCCTGGGGGCCCCATAATCTTTTATTGCCCGGGGGCCCCATGAGTGGTCCGTCTGCCCCTGCACGGTACTGTGTACACCACCAGAAAAGTAGTAGCACTAGCAACTGCACTACGGGTGCACGGTACTGTGTACACCAATAGAAGTTTATTAACAACTATGGGTGCACTGTATGTATTGTGTACACCACCAGGAAAGTACTAGCAACTGCACTATGGGTGCACGGTACTGTGTACACCATCAGAAGTTTAATAACAACTATGGGTGCACTGTATGTATTGTGTACACCACCAGGAAAGTAGTAGCAACTGCACTAGGGGTGCACGGAAATGTGTATACCAACAGAAGTTTAATAACAACTATGGGTGCACTGTATGTATTGTGTACACCACCAGGAAAGTTGACGGGTTGGATGGGGGGATTTGGGGGGGGGGGGGGTAAGGGGGGGGGACATTACTCGTCATTATATATCATTTGGGAAAAAAAAAAAAAAAACTATGTACAAAAAGAAAATCGCCACAATGATGTGAAAGTATTAAGGGATAAGTTTGACTTGAAAGTTGAAACAACACCCTTTCATGAATAGTACTCGGCTGACGTGGCAAAAAAAAAAAAAAACTCAGGTGCTGTCCATTTCTTCTGATCATCCTTGAGATGGTTCTACACCTTCATTTGAGTCCAGCTGTGTTTGATTATACTGATTGGACTTGATTAGGAAAGCCACATACCTGTCTATATAAGACCTTACAGCTCACAGTGCATGTCAGAGCAAATGAGAATCATGAGGTCAAAGGAACTGCTTGAAGAGCTCAGAGACAGAATTGTGGCAAGGCACAGATCTGGCCAAGGTTACAAAAAAATTTCTGCTGCACTTAAGGTTCCTAAGAGCACAGTGGCCTCCATAATCCTTAAATGGAAGACGTTTGGGAAGACCAGAACCCTTCCTAGACCTGGCCGTCCGGCCAAACTGAGCTATCGGGGTAGAAGAGCCTTGGTCAGAGAGGTAAAGAAGAACCCAAAGATCACTATGGCTGAGCTCCAGAGATGCAGTCGGGAGATGGGAGAAAGTTGTAGAAAGTCAACCATTACAGCAGCCCTCCACCAGTCGAGAGATGGGAGAAAGTTGTAGAAAGTCAACCATCACTGCAGCCCTCCACCAGTCGGGGCTTTATGGCAGAGTGGCCCGACGGAAGCCTCTCCTCAGTGCAAGACACATGAAAGCCCGCATGGAGTTTGCTAAAAAACACCTGAAGGACTCCAAGATGGTGAGAAATAAGATTCTTTGGTCTGATGAGACCAAGATAGAACTTTTTGGCCTTAATTCTAAGCGGTATGTGTGGAGAAAACCAGGCACTGCTCATCACCTGTCCAATACAGTCCTAACAGTAAAGCATGGTGGTGGCAGCATCATGCTGTGGAGGTGTTTTTCAGCTGCAGGGACAGGACGACTGGTTGCAATCGAGGGAAAGATGAATGCGGCCAAGTATATCCTGGACGAAAACCTTCTCCAGAGTGCTCAGGACCTCAGACTGGGCCGAAGGTTTACCTTCCAACAAGACGATGACCCTAAGCACACAGCTAAAATAACGAAGGAGTGGCTTCACAATAACTCCGTGACTGTTCTTGAATGGCCCAGCCAGAGCCCTGACTTAAACCCAATTGAGCATCTCTGGAGAGACCTAAAAATGGCTGTACACCAACGTTTACCATCCAACCTGACAGAACTGGAGAGGGTCTGCAAGGAGGAATGGCAGAGGATCCCCAAATCCAGGTGTGAAAAACTTGTTGCATCTTTCCCAAAAAGACTCATGGCTGTATTAGATCAAAAGGGTGCTTCTACTAAATACTGAGCAAAGGGTCTGAATACTTAGGACCATGTGATATTTCAGTTTTTCTTTTTTAATAAATCTGCAAAAATGTCAACAATTCTGTGTTTTTCTGTCAATATGGTGTGTGTGTACATTAATGAGGAAAAAAATTTAACTTAAATGAATTTAGCAAATGGCTGCAATATAACAAAGAGTGAAAAATTTAAGGGGTCTGAATACTTTCCGTCCCCACTGTATATATATATATATATATATATATATATATATATATACATAAGAGAGTTGTATATATGTTTTAAATACACTGCAGCTAACTGAATAACCTGCCTGCCATATACTTCTGGCAGTATATTAGAAACAGTACACCAGGAACGGCCTGCAGTGAGATATAGCTAAACTGTATGCAGTGGATATATATATATATATATATATATATATATATGTACGAGACTATCTGTATGTATATATATATATATATATATATATATATATATATTAAATACACTACAGCTAACTGAATCACCTGCCTGCCAGAAATATATTAGAAACAGTACACCAGGAACGGCCTGCAGTGAGATATAGCTAAACTGTATGCAGTGGATATATGTATATATAGGAAAATGGTAAAATCAACCTGCGCTAATGAGCAATGCGTGATAGAAAGGTGTATATATACAAAAAAGTGCAGCTGCAAATAAAACTCCAAATATCTATGAAGTGACAAACATGTAAATAAACTAAATTGCGCTAGCAAAAAAAACTTTTTCCTTAGTAATGAAAAAAATTAATTAAAAGTGCTTGGAGAACACAATATATGTATAAACAATGAGTGCATGAAATACTAATACAAAAGTGGAGAAAATATGTTAAAAGTCAGTGATCATAGGCAAAAGCCACTTATAATCCGTCCATAAAAATATGAATCGTTTTAACCAGAAAGCAAGAAGTCCACTTCATGTGTTTCATCACCACACAATAAGGATTGGTACGCCAAAATACTTCTGATCAGATGTGCATTGATAGCGGTGAAGGAAGTAATAGATGTGCGCTTACCCCAAAAGATGGACCTCCCCTGTGGCAAGGTCTTATAAGCTTGCAGATTTCGCCCTCTGCAGGGACCAGCTGTTAGTCTCCTGGTCTTGACAGCGTATACCGCCGACTTCCGTATGGCCGGGATGGTCCAACTATTCCAACCTCAGAGGGGGGACTCCTCTGCTGCAAGTCCCAACAATGACTCCACTCTACTTCTTCCCGCCTCGGGAAGAAGTAGAGTGGAGTCATTGTTGGGACTTGCAGCAGAGGAGTCCCCCCTCTGAGGTTGGAATAGTTGGACCATCCCGGCCATACGGAAGTCGGCGGTATACGCTGTCAAGACCAGGAGACTAACAGCTGGTCCCTGCAGAGGGCGAAATCTGCAAGCTTATAAGACCTTGCCACAGGGGAGGTCCATCTTTTGGGGTAAGCGCACATCTATTACTTCCTTCACCGCTATCAATGCACATCTGATCAGAAGTATTTTGGCGTACCAATCCTTATTGTGTGGTGATGAAACACATGAAGTGGACTTCTTGCTTTCTGGTTAAAACGATTCATATTTTTATGGACGGATTATAAGTGGCTTTTGCCTATGATCACTGACTTTTAACATATTTTCTCCACTTTTGTATTAGTATTTCATGCACTCATTGTTTATACACATATTGTGTTCTCCAAGCACTTTTAATTAATTTTTTTCATTACTAAAGAAAAAGTTTTTTTTGCTAGCGCAATTTAGTTTATTTACAGATATATGTATATATACAAGACTATCTGTATAAATAAAATACACTGCAGCTAACTGAATAACCTGCCTGCCAGAATTTTACTAGAAACAGTACACCAGGAACGGCCTGCAGTGAGATCTACCTAAACTGGATACAGTATATATATTTACATACGAGACTATCTGTATATATATATATATATATTAAATACACTGCAGCTAACTGAATAATCTGCCTGCCTGCCTGCTTAATCTAAATGAGACTCTCTCTCCGTCCACGCCAACAACACACTACACGAGTCCGACGTGCAGGCAGCCTTACATAGTGTGGGGCGTAGACTTAGTCCCCTGAACTATGATTGGCGAAAGGCACCCTGCCTTTGGCCAATTATGGCTCTCTTAGCTGAGGGCACTGTGATTGGCCAAAGCACGCAGGTCATGGTGCATGCTGTGGCCAATCATCATACAGCAATGCACTGTGCTCCCGAAGTGCATTATGGGCCGTTACGCACAGCTCGAATTTGGCGCGAACGGCCCATAATTTTCGGTTTTCGACGAATGGGCGAACAGCCAATATTCGAGTTGAACTCATGTTCGACCTGAACAGAAAGCTCATCCCTTATTTCAGTTAATAGCTGTGTTTCAACCTACAGTGCATATAAAAATTGATGATCATTAGCACCTGCTTAGTTTACTGGGTAATCATACATCTGACTCTAATCCTACAAAATCCCTGACTTTGTGCAAGTGTACAAAGTGTGCAAGTGTAATAACTGATGCTGGTTTAAAGCCAAAGGGTATTCACACCAAATATTGATTTGATTTAGATTTTTCTTCTGTTTGCTCACTTTGCATTTTGTAAATTGATAAAAAAACAAAAACGATTAAAATGTATAAAGTATAAAATATTAAAGCATTCTTACTTTGCAGCATTTCTTCACACTTGCCTAAAACTTTTGCGCAGTACTGTACCTCCCAACTTTTGAACTTGAAAATGAGGAACACTTGAGCGTTTTTTGCAGCTTAAAAACGCCTGTCTATGTTAGTCTATGGCTTCATGCCCACCTAAGCGTTTTTGAGCTGTAAATGGCCTAGGCGTTTTTAAGCTGTAAAAAAAACCCAGAACCAGTGGGTTCTGAGAGGCGCTTTTCAGCTGTAAAAATGCTCTAACGCTGATAAACGCTGATAAACGCTAATAAACGCTCAAAAACATCGCTCACCAACATTTTTTAACGTTTTTGACCCATTGAAAAAAAAATAATAATTTTTGAAAAAAAAAAACGCTAAAAAACGCTAACGCGGAAAAACACTGAAAAACGCTAAAAGTCGCTATTGCAAAAATGTTGAAAAAAGCTGAAAAAAGTACAAAAAAATCACTGCAAAGATACTGGCGTTTTCAAAACGTTATTTTAACATCCCGTGTGCATGAGGCCTTAAGGAGGAAGCTGACCTACGGCACGCGTAGCAAAAAATGGGCGTGGTCAAATGACGATAAATAATGGGTATGGCTTAATATTCTGATTAGAAAGAAATAATTAAACATAAAGTGATAATTATCCCAAATTAAATTCACCCACTGTACACACTGCCCCCTGAGACTCCTTGTACTTATAAAATATGCTTTGCTTGCTTTGCCACATTTAAGAGACTTGCAGACATATATAAACCACAAAACAATCGCGCTAAACCAGAAAAACATTGAACCTCACAAGATTATACAAATAGAAGGAGAGTCCCCATCAAGTGATAAAACAGATTATCAGTTGAGCTCGCAGCTAATGATTCACACGTGTATCTCAATCAAGGTGTGTGACTGACCACCAGAGACATCGCTACTTCAAATTTAGAAAAAATGCCTGCTTACCAGCAGTATTGGGTCTCTTTGTTATAAAAAAGGCCAGTAACACTTTTGGCTAATTATCCCGCCAGGGCCTTTCAATGATGTTCCTGCAGACTCTCAGAGGGTCTTAGAAAGAATCCTCCCGCTGGGGTGTCCGTGATGTCAGGCTCAAATATAAGAAATGCTCCACATAGTGTAAAAAACAATGCAATTTATTATAAAAGAAATAGAGTAACACTCACATTGTTGTAGTTAAAACCATGTATAGAAATCACCGGCCAGCATATACACAAGAACGCCCGCACTTCCGGGACTTGTGGGTAGAGATGACGTCAGCATGTTGTCTGTCCCATGCGTTTCGTCCGAGATTGAAATCCTCCTGGGGCACGGGCGACGTGCTGCGCCATCGCCTTATATAGGAAAGATAAAACCAAGAAATTGAATGTTAAACTCAGCGCTGCTCCTATAGCTTAAACCAATACAATATCTAGCATACCTATGTCAGCATATACAATAACATGATATAACTTGACAATATGGTCTTAAAGTGCTCATTGCATATTTAAAGTGCAGAAAAATAAAGGCAATCATATAAAGTCCATCCAATATGATGTGCTGAACTTGTGAAATTAGTTGAAGTGGTTCTCAGGTGACTGTTCGTGCCCCCCTCCTGGGTCCCCACTCACCAGAAAGAAAGTTTAAAAAAGCCTGTAAGTATATCCTCAGCTGAGGAGACCTAGTGACGATTGTTTGCATGCCAAGGTGGCGTTTCTCTGCGCGTTTTAAAGTTTTTCGATATAAGTGTAATATCTTTGGCTTTTATGGATAAACCTTGCAGTATTACACTATTTATACTCTTATCCCTTCATTGACATATACTTAAAATGGATGTCCGATCACCGTGAAAGCTGGGAAGGATCCAGGACATTCACATGTTTTAAATACACCGGTGGAAGACAGGAGCTGCCCCTATGTCGTGTCAACACACCTCAACTTTACCAGTGATGGGAAATACTATTCTGGATATACTTACAGGCGTGTTTAAAGTTTCTGGTGAGTGGGGACCCAGGAGGGGGGCACGAACAGTCACCTGAAAACCACTTCAACTAATTTCACAAGTTCAGCACATCATATTGGATGGACTTCATTTGATTGCACTTTATTTTTCTGCACTTTAAATATGCAATGAGCACTTTAATACCATATTGTCAAGTTATATCATGGTATTGTGCTGTATATGCTGACATAGGTATGCTAGATATTGTATTGGTTTAAGCTATAAGAGCAGCACTGAGTTCAACATTCAATTCCTTGCATTCTTTGGGGTTCTTTACCTTTCACTATAGCAGCAGCCCTATTAAATGGTAATATTATTATCACATACATTTTATTTCCATAGCGCGGGTTTTTTCCTTTAATCTTTTCAAAGATAAAACCAAGCCTC
This sequence comes from Lithobates septentrionalis, assembly GCA_037952835.1. Taxonomy (NCBI): domain Eukaryota; kingdom Metazoa; phylum Chordata; class Amphibia; order Anura; family Ranidae; genus Lithobates; species Lithobates septentrionalis. The sequence goes on along the minus strand of JBBDGP010001814.1, from coordinate 19,522 downwards.
GATCTGATTCCCAGGAACTCAGCTGGACACCAATCTTGCCTAGTTTGGTCTGTAACATTATATCATCGCTTTAATCCCATAATATAAAAATCGGCACAAATACCTACTCCAATGTGATAATAGATACTCAGCTTATCATCACATTAAAAACTACATTGGACTCCTGTCCAATTCATGGGTGAAAATCAACTCTAAAGAGTGTACCTCACTCTGGTCAACCCGGAAGTTAGAAGAAAAACATTAAAGGGGACAGTCAAATATACTGCCCTCTAAAGGGGGAAATGTATAATGCATATTAAGTGTCCAATATAGACAAAAAACACATTTTGCTGGTTAATCACAAAAGTGTATAATAGCTTATTGGAGTCCAGAGAGCCCCTCAGGTTACAAACAATAAACATATATAAGCAATATATATGAAAGATTCAAATATTTCTACAAAAGAGGTTTTAAAAGTATTTTCAAAATATTTAAATAGTGTCATATTCCCACACCCTCCCCTCCACATGGAAAAAAACATACATCAATTTATCTAAATGCATTAATATCCATCACACCATTATGCCATTCAGTATTTTAGGAATTATCAACAAAGGCATTGACATCTACATTCACAATGAGGCCTAAAGGGGAAAAACATCCTATTTTGAAAATCCACTTCATTTCAAGTTGTGTGATCCCTCTCACCAATAAACTCCCCCTCCAATGTGGTCTGTATCTGTCAATGCCCAAAAAAATTGTATTTGTGGGATCCCTATTGTGAACCAATGCGTAATGCTTTAAAACCAAATGGTTCTTACAGCCCTTCCTGATATTGTTGATATGCTTGTTTAATCTCACCTGTAGGGCTCACTTGGTCCTGCCCACATACTGAAGTCCGCAAGGACATTGTAATAAATATACTACCCCTGTAGTGGAACAAGTGATAAAAGGTCTTATCTTAAAGTTACAGGAAGAACTTGTAGATATAAATTATCTGGTATTCTTATGTCTGCCCACATTTAGGGCACATACTTGGCATTTCCTACATTGGTAGTAACCAACAAGATTCTGAAAGAAAGGAGTTGGTTTATAAGGTGGATTGAGAACACTAGGAACAATTTTATCTCTAAGTGAAGGTACTCCTCTGAAGACCACTTGAGGTTCGGTAGTCAAAGATGTTCTTAACACTCAGTCGTTGCACAAAATATGCCAATGTCTTTCTATATGTCGTTGTACACTCTGAAATTAGAGAGTTTATACATTGTCTGAGCCTTCCTTTAAAGAAGAACTTTATTAATATAGTAACGGCCTGCTTAGCAACTATCAACTGGTGAGACAATGAACAATTTGATGAGAAGCAACAGTACAATATAGTGCATATAGTGCAGAAGTCTGTAAGGCATTGTGCAGGGGTCAGGAATATGTAATCCATAGTTTACAGTGTGTGTGCTGCAGTCACTGTCGAGTTTAGGAGTACATCACACACAGAAAGCAATACTGTTCCCCACTTTACTCTTTCAGCAAAAGTTGCCACTGTGTCCCCTACTTAAAAAAAAAAAATATCCAACTCTAATCTACACGCTTACCACTCCTAACACAAATCTTTGCCCCTCTCCCCTACCAAATAAACCTCCTTCCCAAAACAAATCCCTCTTTAGACCTGTCCCCTCTAAATTCCCCCTATCAGTACAATTACTCTTCCCTACCCCTCTCCTAGCACAAGTTTTACTCCCCCAATGCCACCTTCCGGCAAAAATCCTTTCCCCTTGCACCGCAATTCTTTTTCCCCCTTAATCCTCCTTCTAGTAAAAATCTCCTTCCCCTTTTATTCCCCCCAGCACAAATCTCCCTTCCCACAATCCCCCCACCCAGCACAAATTTTCTTCTCCCCAATCCCATTTCCCAGCACAAACTCTCCACCCCTGTTTAGCACAAATCCCCCCCAAATCCCTTTTCTACCACACATTCTCTTTTGACTTCTAGCACAAATCCTATCTCCACTGACTCTGGCTACCTAATTTAAGATCGGGCTCCTCAAGACTTGAAAATTATTTCAAAGGTTGCTCTAAGGTTAAAAGCTTAACCTAGGAAGTTAGAGAGGAATAAGGTAAATGTATTGCTGGGCTTAGATACCCCATTGGTCCTCTTTGCTGGCTAGCTGAGGGCTAGGAAATTGTACCTATGGTCATACTCGGTTCTTTCACCAAATAATCCTACAATAAAGGAACTACACACAAGCCCAGATGTCTGAACATTCCTTAATAAGCAGTTTTGTTGAATTTATGCATAACACTATTTAGGTATTTGGAAAATATTTGGCTCTTTTTCAGTGACCCCAAAACTCCAGTTAATAATTGTTTGCTTGTTTCTTCCCATCAACATCACACAGTTCCAAAATAATAAAATGAAAAGGCGGTAATTTTTCATTTCTGTTTTGTTGGGAATTCAATTTGACGTTACCCTTGTTTAGTGAGAATTTATTTGGGTGTTTGTGTCCTGCAAGAAAAAAAAAAGCATCATAAAATCTGATTGTGTCCAGATGTATTTGGTGTGCATCTCATGTGTTTCATAACTGCTTTGAAATATTAGTCATTGGCTGTGGCGTGCAAAACCTACTGCTGAAGGACTTGTTATTAAGAAGAAGAAGAACTGGGGTCAGTGTGGTTAAGCTCACCATTAAACCCAGAAGAACAGATATAATATTTAGATATGTAATGATCTTGACAATGTACACATCATGTTTTTTAACTCTAAATGATGGACCAGAATGCCAAATATTTATTTAATTGTTGTCACCTTGCCTATACAGAGATTGGTTGCTAGACCTGAGAAAATTAGGGGGGCTCTGTCACTTTGTCCTTCATGGGTAAGGTAACAGTATCCCTCTAACTCAGGGATCCTCAAACTACGGCCCTCCAGCTGTTGCAGAACTACACATCCCAGGAGGCATTGTAAAACTCTGACATTCACAGACATGACTAGGCATGATGGAAATTGTAGTTCCTGAACACCTGGAGGGCCGCAGTTTGAAGACCCCTGCTCTAACTCCTCCAGAAATAACACTGCCCATTTAATGACAGATTATACTAAATAATATAAATGTTTTTCAAAACATTTTACCATAGTTTTGGATTGAGAATGATAAAACCCTCTGCCAGGTTATTATTACTGTATAAAAAGTCTGTTGAGAGAGCCAAACCAATGAACTAAGAGTCCTAAAACTAAAACGTTTATTACTGGTGTTTATTCACTACAAGAAAATAAAAGAAAGACATGGTTTGGGCAGTTCAAAGATTTCCCCCTTCTGCAAGGCTAAATAAATGTATGTAGTTGGGAGGACCTAAAATGGCAAAGTTACCACAATTCATTTTTTGGAGATACAGTAAAGAGTGCCCAGGTGTAATATAGCTGCACCACTTGCTGCACATGAGCACTCTTTACTGCTTAGCATCCAAATAATTATACTGTATATGATGTTTGAGTCCTCCTAACTTCATAAAATATTAAAGCTGAAGATGAGATCTTTGAACCTCCTGGAACATGTTGCCTATTTTATATGTTCTTGCTGTGAATGAACACAAGTGATAAAAGACTTTGGACTCTTAGTTCTTTGGTCTGGCACCCCCAATAGACTTTGTATACTTAGACTCCAAACTTTGGCTCCCCAAGATAAGAGGTACCATGTTGTGCTGAGAGCATCCTCACTGGAGCCATTATGGTTCTAATGAACTCAACTGACCATTAATCACTGATAACTCAAATCCAGGTCCTTTAGACATACAGGTTCCATGTTTCAATATGGTCTGTGTCTGCACTAGCTTCCTCTTATCTGACTTGGAGACTACTGTCACAGTGACAACTGTACAAGTGGCAAATTTCCTTCATTTTGTTGAGATTTCCTCTCACTTTCTGCAGCAGGCGGTGCAGGGAAATCTCTGCAGGTCCCTACTCTATTTAACACCAAAAAAGAGTCAATATTTCTGATCTAATATAGCACAATTTATTTTTGGTGTTTTGTTCTTTCATATGAGTCCATGCATTTTGGAACATATAATATATTATCATAGGTGTGCGCAGCCTATTGCATTAGGGTGTGCACCCCAAAGCTCAAACACACATGCATGTGTGTTTGTCTACATACATATGACCAATTAATCTCCCTGCCCGCTCAGTGAAAGAGAAGTGCGTAAGCTATTCTCCTATGGCAGAGCCGATAAGAGGGAGATTTTTCCCTTCCCCCGCCTGCACACAGAGTGATAATGCTAATGCGCACGAGGTGATTGGGCGTGCCCAGGCACATCCGGCACACCCTGTGCGCATGCCTATGTATATTATATCGAACATTACAGAATAATTGAAAAACGATACAAAGGAAACTATATGGTATGAAAGTTCATTCTTATTCAGAACTTTCATATTATATAGTTTACTTTGTATTATTTTCTTTTCTTTTCTTTCCGCTTTTTTCCATCAGGCCTGATGGGGCTTCTGGTTGCTGGCACTGGTGTGCCCTTCAGTAGTTCTCGTTTTGACCTCCTTATATGGGAATTTGAGTGGGCTGTCCCTCTGCTGTTTGGATAGAGGCTACTGCTGTTTTTTAACTTGATTTTGGCTGAGTTACAAGTATTTTCTTCCTGAATAGCATGTAAGTGCAATAAATAAAATGGTTGTCTGTAACGATTTTGTAAACTGTAACAGTTTTGATTGCTTATACATATTTTTTATGCTTTATTTTTAGAAGTGATTATGTTCTACCATCATGCACCCCTGAAGAAAGAACTCTTTTCTGAAACGTGTCAGATGATTCTGTATGTATCTGTCACTGTATAATTCATGACATCAACGGTATATATAGAACATTGTGCGCTTTGATTTGAGGTGATCAAACCATTACACCAGCCAATAAATTGTCTTCTTTTGAGTGAATTTTTAAAATAAAATTGTAATTGTGCTTTTACGCTCTAGTACTTTTTGATATTTGTTAATAAGTTTAGTTTTGGGCCTTTAAAATCCCACTAGGAGGGTCTTTTCCTGTTGTTTATTCCAATAACTAGGGATGATGGCCAATCTTTTTTTTTCCTGACTGTATTCCTTTTTTCTCAGTTAGCTTGTTATCAGGGGAAGACTGGAAACCTTTGGTTTAGGGCAATCCATGAAAGCCTGGGCTTCAGAGGAAGTGGGTTGAATGATGCTGGCTGTCATTCAGAATGGAAGACTGAGGATATCTACTGGTGGAAAACAAGTACTGCAGGGGACAGCTGTAGAGTCTGCTTTAAGAAACAAAGCATGGACATTTTGTCGCTGAGAGATGTAAGACAATGTTGGTGGCTGTTAAAAAAAAAATAAAAAAATGACATGTTCTCAAAATGTTCAATATGACCTCTGACTTTTTAATATAATAGCGTTCCAACAACCCTGCTTATGAGGGCCACAATACATAACATCTGAGCCAAGGACATGTGTATGAGAAAACACAAACCAGCTTTGGAGTGCAGTCTGAGAACCAGAGGAAAAAAAATCCCCAAACAATTAAAAAATACATATAGATCTATAAAAGCTGGGCTCTGATTAATTGCTGGAGCAAGCAATTGACTGTAGCTGGCAAGGGGCTTTAAACACAGCAAGAAAAAGCACATGTTTGTGAGCCTGTGACTAATGTATTTTCAGCCAAGAACAATATATAACTTTTTTTTTTTTTTTCAGGATAAACATCATAAAGGAATGTGCTACGGCAAACTGCTTTGTGCTCTGTGATATTTTATGCCGTTCTCTAAACAATTTTCAGATCCCCTTGGCATGCTGTCAAACAGAAGGCGAATGCAACAATAACGAAATCCCATTAAAGTCGAGAAAGTTCCTTCCTGAGGTGAACCAAAGTCAAAAATAGTCCTCTTGGCTCACTTTTCAATCTGGCATGAGGGAATAATAATGCTTGTTCTCTTAATGGAAATTATCTCCAATTTCATCCAAATAGTCTTCCAGCGAGAGGTGGACTGACGCACAAACAGTCAATATAACAACATTCTTCTTCAAGAGCTAAACAATGGCTCTTTGGCGGAACGGTGATTAATAACGTCAAACTAGGAAAAAACAGAAGGTGTAAAAATAGGCATCGCAAGACGGAACACAGCCCTCGATTCTTCGCAGCGCGCGCCTGCTGGACTTGGCGCTTTCGAGCTGAGTGCTTAAGCACTTCATCAGCTGACTACAGGGGAAAGTGAATCAGAGAGAGGGAGAGAGATGGGCCTGTATATTAAAACCAATAAAATCCATTCCATCTGGTGCTGTATGTGCTCTATAAGTATGTGAGTGGGAACAAATCGCGCCAGCCGTGTGATCTGCATGCTTGCTGGAGAGAAACGGCTCTGAGTGTAAGTCTGGCAACGCCGTTCCATGAAAATCTTTTTTTTTTCATTAGGTGTAACTTGATTGTTAGTCTTAATTGTGGCATTGAAGCATATGGTGCATTTAAATTGCATGTTAAAGCAAGCATGTTCCATGTGAGACATAATTCTTTACAGATTTAGATGTATACATCATTTTAAATTAAATAATTTTTAAAAAAATGATATATAGTTATATATACAGTATCTCACAAAAGTGAGTGCACCCCTCACATTTTTGTAAATATTTTATTATATCTTTTCACGTGACAACACTGAAGTAATGACACTTTGCTACAATGTAAAGTAGTGAGTGTACAGCTTGTATAACAGTGTAAATTTGCTGTCCCCTCAAAATAACTCAACACACAGCCATTAATGTCTAAATTGCTGACAAAAAATTTCCACATTGGGCCCAAAGTGTCAATATTTTGTGTGGCCACCATTATTTTCCAGCACTGCCTTAACCCTCTTGGGCATGGAGTTCACCAGAGCTTCACATGTTGCCACTGGAGTCCTCTTCCACTCCTCCATGATGACATCACGGAGCTGGTGGATGTTAGAGACCTTGTGCTCCTCCACCTTCTGTTTGAAGATGCCTCACAGATGCTCAATAGGGTTTAGGTCTGGAGACATGCTTGTCCAGTCGATCACCTTTACCCTCAGCTTCTTTAGCAAGGCAGTGGTCGTCTTGGAGGTGTGTTTGAGGTCGTTATCATGTTGGAATACTGCCCTGCGGCCCAGTCTCTGAAGGGAGCGGATCATGCTCTGCTTCAGTATGTTACAGTACATGTTGGCATTCATGGTTCCCTCAATGAACTGTAGCTCCCCAGTGCCGGCAGCACTCATGCAGCCAAGACCATTACACTCCCACCACCATGCTTGACTGTAGGCAAGACACATTTGTCTTTGTACTCCTCACCTGGTTACCACCATACGTGCTTGACACCATCTGAACCAAATAAGTTTATTTTGGTCTCAACAAACCACAGGACATGGTTCCGGTAATCCATGTCCTTAGTCTGCTTGTCTTCAGCAAACTGTTTGTGGGCTTTTTTGTGCATCAAATTTAGAAGAGGCTTTCTTCTGGGACAACAGCCATGCAGACCAATTTGATGCCGTGTGCACCATTTGGTCTGAGCACTGACAGGCTGACCCCCCACCCCTTCAACCTCTACAGCAATGCTGGCAGCACTCATACGTCTATTTCCCAAAGACAACCTCTGGATATGACGCTGAGCACGTGCACTCAACTACTTTGGTTGACCATAGCGAGGCCTGTTCTAAGTGGAACATGTCCTGTTAAACCGCTGTATGGTCTTGGACACCATGCTGCAGCTCAGTTTCAGGGTCTTGGCAATCTTCTTATAGCCTAGACCATCTTTATGTAGAGCAACAATTCTTTTTTTCAGATCCTCAGAGAGTTCATTGCCATGAGGTGCCATGTTGAACTTCCAGTGACCAGTATGAGAGAGTGAGAGTGATAACACCAAATTTAACACACCTGCTCCCCATTCACACCTGAGACCTTGTAACACTAACGAGTCACATGATACTGGGGAGGGAAAATGGCTAATTGGGCCCAATTTGGACATTTTCACTTAGGGGTGTACTCACTTTTGTTGCCAGTGGTTTAGACATTAATGGCTGTGTGTTAATTTATTTTGAGGGGACAGCAAATTTACACTGTTATACAAGCTGTACACTCACTACTTTACATTGTAGCAAAGTGTAATTTTTTCAGTGTTGTCACATGAAAAGATATACGGTAATACCTTGGTTTACAAGTAACGCGATATACAAGCGTTTTGAAAGATGAGCAACATTTTTTTTTGTCTTGATATACGAGCAGTAGTTTTACTGTAAAAACAAAAGAATTACACTCACAATGTTAAGGAGTCTGGTGTTCATCCATGTAAAGCCACTGTGTATATGTACAGTAAAGCTGTCGGAGACACCCAGAGACACTCCTAGCTGGGTGGGGCAGGCGTAACGTGCCTTCGGAGCACCCGGAAGTGATGTCAACAGTTCCCGAGTGTCTCCGCGCCACCATTGCCCCTGAACCTTTGGCCACATATAGCACTGTATACTGTACACCAGCGGCTTTACTGTACATATACACAGCGGCTTTACATGGATGAGCTTCAGGCTCCTTAACATTGTGAGTGTAATTCTTTTTTTTTTACATTAAAACTGTGATTCTTTTTTTTTTCAACACAGAGGTAATGTACAGTACAGTGCAGTATTACTACTTCAGTACTGTACAGTATTAATATGAGCTTTTGCTCATATTTTGATCACTTTTTTATGAATAAATGGTTGTGGAATGAACTATCTGAGTTTCCATTATTTCTATTGGAAAATTTGGGTTCATATAAGAGTGATTTGGATTACAAGCATGCTTCTGGAACGAATTATGCTCGCAAACCGAGGTATTACTGTAATAAAATATTTACAAAAACGTGAGGGTGTACTCACTTTTGCATATATATATATATATATATATATATATATATATATATTTTTTTTTTTTTTTATATTAGGGCTGTTACTGATTAAAATTTTCGTGCTCGATTAATCGTTTTTTTAAAATCGATTAATCGACTAATTTCGATTAATTATAACGCACATACAGATCCAACTACTTTTAGCTGATTTAGCACCGTTGTTATGGCAACGGCCGAAGCCGGACATAGAGGGGCATGGCTAGGACATCACACGTCATAAACTCAGCCTCACCGTGCCCATAATCTCAGCCTTACCATGCCCATAATCGCAGCCTCACCGTGCCCATAATCGCAGCCTTACCGTGCCCATAATGCAGTCTCACCGTGCCCATAATCTCAGACTTACACTTACCCTGCCCATAATCGCAGCGTCACCGTTCCCATAATGCAGTCTCACCGTGCCCATAATCGCAGCCTCATCGTGCCCATAATCGCAGTCTCGCAGTGCCCATAATGCTGTCTCACCATGCCCATAATCGTAGCCTTGCCGTGCCTATAATCGCAGCCTCACCGTGCCCATAATGCTGTCTCACCGTGCCAATAATGCTGTCTCACCGTGCCAATAATGCTGTCTCACCGTGCCCATAATCGCAGCCTCGCCTTCCCTATAATGGCAGTCTCACCGTGCCCATAATGCAATCTCACCGTGCCCATAATCGCAGCCTCACTGTAGTCAGTGCCTGTGCCTGGATTACACAGTCTGAGGGCATCTCCCGCTGTGTGTCTCAGAGCTGAGTGCGAAAACTTTGACCGCGCTGTGAGAAAAGTCCCGCCCTCCTCCTAGATCAGCTTGTGTGATAGACAGAACACTGCGTCTATCACATGAGCTGATCTAGGTGGAGGGCGGGACTTTTCTCACAGCGCGGCCAAAGTTTTCGCACTCAGCTCCGAGACACACAGTGGGAGATGCCCGCAAACTGTGTAATCCAGGCACAGGCACTGACTACAGTGAGGCTGCGATTATGGGCACGGTGAGACTGCATTATTGGCACGGTGAGAGGGCAAAAGTTTTCACACTCAACTCGGAGACACACAGCGGGAGATGCCCGCAGACTGTGTATGACATATAGTGGAGGAGGAGGGAGAGGAGCCCCCCAGGGCAGGCAGCCTACCGATCAAAAAAATTAACGATTAATCGAAGAATTAATCATTAATTTCCGCATCCCTAGTATATACATACACACATATATATATATATATATATATATATATATATATATATATATATATATGTGTTTGTGTGTGTGTAAGTGAACAACACAGATTTAGGGGGGACTCTGGTTGTAGTACTCATCTCCTCTCCGGTACTGTCCCTCACAGCCTCACCACTCCCTGGACAAGTACCGTTTTTGTTCTGAGTTAAGTCACACCTAGTTATTGCTTTGAAAAATAATTAATTTAATCAATTCAATGTTTCAATGGTGATTGAATCTGTGATTGTACGATTATTTATTGTTACCTAACTGAGCAATACAATAGAAAAATGTTCTGCAAATGAATGCAACTAAAATGTTTTTTACTTAAATTGTTGCAACAGTGTAGATTTTTTTCAGACTAGCTGGTAAGTGTTCTGTGAAATTCTCTGTCAAAAGAATTGATTGGAGCGATTGCCATTTTTGATTTATTGGATAGGTTTGGTGCAGGGACTCACTAGAGGTCTTTAGCTGTCATTATGCTGTTCTTCACCTATGATTTGTCCCTACACCTCTTATGCCCTGTACACACGGTCGGATTTTCCGATGGAAAAAGTGCGATCGGATTGTGTTGTCGGAAATTCCGATCGTGTGTGGGCTCCATCTGACTTTTTCTGTCGGAATTTCAGACACACAAAGTTTGAGAGCAGGCTCTAAAATTTTCCGACAACAAAATCCGATCGGTTAAATTCCGATCGTGTGTACACAAATCCGACGCACAAAGTGCCACGCATGCTTAGAATAAATTAAGAGACGAAAGCTAGTTGCTACTGCCCTGTTTATAGTCCTGACGTACGTGTTTTACGTCACCGCGTTCAGAACGATCGGATTTTCCGACAACTTTGTGCGACCGTGTGTATGCAAGACAAGTTTGAGCCAACATCCGTTGGAGAAAATCCATGGATTTTGTTGTCGGAATATCCGGTCAATGTCCGACCGTGTGTACAGGGCATTAGGATGAATGGGATACCTCTAGGCTTACCTACCTTCAATTTATTTCTTACTATATACTGTATATAAATATTTTTTTTATTTAAATAATAAAAAATAAATAAATAAATAAATATATATGTCCAAAACCAAAAAAACTAATTTCTTCATCAGTTTAGGCCAATATGTATACTTACACATATTTTTGGTATTAAAAATCGCAATAAGCGTATATTGATTGGTTTGCTCAAAAGTTATAGCGTCTACAAAATAGGGGATATATTTATGGCATTTTATATTATAATTTTTTTTTTACTAGTAATGGCGGTGATCAAAGATTGTTAGCGGGACTGCGACATTGCGGTGGACAGATTGGACACTTTTTGAAACCATTGACATTTATACAGCGATCAGAGCTAAAAATAGCCACTGATTACTGTATAAATGTCACTGGCAGGGAAGGGGTCAACACTAGGGGGCGATCAAGGGGTTAAGTGTTCTCTAGGGAGTTTTTCTAACTGTGGGGGGAGTGTACTGACAGAGAGTAGAGAGAGATCGTTGTTCCTGATCACTAGGAACAGCAGATCTCTCTCTACTTCCCTGACAAAACTGTTTACATTGACAGATCCCCGTCCTGGCTCTCTGAGGAGTGATGGTGGGTCGCCGGCAGACATCGCGGCCTCCAGCTAGCGCATCGGCTCCAGCGTCATGTGCGCGCCCCCTAGAGCTCTTAAACCGGCTGATGTACTCCTATGGCGATCTGCGCAGCCATGCCATCCTGCCGCAGTATAGTTACAGTGGCTGGTCGGCAAGCAGTTAAAGAATAAAGAGTTAACCCTAATGCCGCGTACACACGGTCGGACCTTACGGCAGACTTTGCCCGGCGGACTTTTCGACGTACTTTACGACGGACTTTCTGAATGAACGGACTTGCCTACACACAATCCACCAAAGTCTGTCGAATTCGTACGTGATGACGTACGACCGGACTAAAATAAGGAAGAGTATAGACAGTAGCCAATAGCTGCCCTAGCATGGCTTTTTGTCCATCGAACTAGCATACAGACGAGCGGACTTTTCGACCGGACTCGAGTTCATCGGATAGATTTAAAACATGTTTCAAATCTAAGTCCGTCCAACTTTTGAGCAAACAAAGTCCGCTGGAGCCCACACACGATCGAATTGTCCGACGAAATCCCGTCCGCCGGACAAAGTCTGCCGTAAAGTCCGCTCGTGTGTACGCGGCATAAGGGTTGTGCAATAAGGTATAATACCTATTTCACTCCTTGCTCTGGCAGGCTTCCTTCATCTGTGTGGTCAGTCCCCTGTAGTCTCTTCTAGGACGCTCTGGGCTGCGGTTGCACAATGAAGTAATCAAGTATAATGCAGGGCCAACTACCCTGAATTGCACAGGAAGGCATTGAGGAACTATGCGCAAGCCAAAGCAGAGGTGAGTGCTGGAGCTTGATGGAGGGAGGAGTAGGACATGTATTACATCTTATTCCTCATCCACTGGAGTTAATAAACGTATTTAACCCCCTGCAATGCAAAGGGGGGGGGGGGGCACTGCAAGAGTATAGCCCCATACACACTATCAGATTTTCTGCTGAATTTTGTCTTCAGATTTACCAAAACCATGTAGTGCAAGGGCCTGCCTGATTGCATACAAATTGAAACTCCTAAGATTTGACCTCATATTATATGTTTTTGGTAAATCTGAAGGAAAAAAACAGCAGAAAATCTGATAGTGTGTATGGGGCTTATGTTTTAATTTAATTCATGAACTTGGGCTTTAAAAAGTTTGGGCTTTAGATACACGGTAAATACTTTTGGATAGAGTGAGGAAGAGTTAGAATCTCTGTCAACTTTCTGCAGAAGAAGTGGGTGGGGTGCTGGATCTCCTAAAGCAGCAGGTGTCTTCAGTCAGGTCCCTAGGAGTGGTGGCTGGAGGTCAACTCCCTTCTTGAGTAGGGACTGGTTGTGCAAGAAGGAACATGCCAAAAAGAAGAACATAAAAATTCCTAATTTCATTTTTTTTTAGTCTCTGGTATCGTAAAAATTCAACGCGTTTTGGGGATTCAATGAGCCCCCCTTCATCAGGGCTTTGCACTTTTGAATGAAGGGGTAATGAATATGATTGCTCTGGGTGCTGGTTGAGAGCTTTTTATTGCTTTCTGTTCCCATCTGTGTGGTTTCTCCACATTTCCTGTCTACTGAACAGGTATCAGAGAGAACACAAAATGCGGGGGAATCCCCCCAAAGGGGACACCAGGAAGAAAACACAGAGGAAAGTTTAAATCCTCTGTCAGGATTTTATTGTTGTCTGTGTCTCCATTAGGGACATTTCTCTGAACTTCCTGTTCAGGTGATCGGTGCCAGACAGCACTGGAAAAAAATAGAATGATCCTCTATGGGGTTACACACAGTATTCAAAAACCTGACCATTTTCTGCTCTGTTCAAAACAAAATAAAGATACTTTGGCTTAAATTAAACTGCAACCTTTATCCAAAAACATTGCAATTGCCCTACAATCAGAGGGGTTGATTTACTAAAAGTACAGTTGCATTTTGTACTCCAGATCTTAGTAAAGGAGGAGGAGCTCTGCTCACTTCCATCATGTGCAAGAAAAATGCTGGTTTGTATTTTCCTTGTATGTGATTGGCTATTCTTTGCAAAGTGAAGCTTTACTTCATTTACTGAGCTCTGGAGCAACAGCCCTTGCAGAATGCAACTGCACTTTGCAAAGCGCATAGTCTATTTGCCTTTAGTAAATCAACCCCAGAATGTCTTCTCAATTTGCTCTTCCTCTCAGCCAGATTCAGCAGGCTTTTCCCAGTGCTTTTTGGCAGGTTCATATCACAGGGATCTGTGTTCCAATGTCTGATTTTGGTGGTCAGATAGTGACAGTGATATGAAAACAATAGATACTGTAGATAGAAGGTTTGAGCCTGCTTTGGGGTACTTTCCAACAAGCTGGAAATCCTCCCTTTGTGATATTGAGTGTTTATTGCCACAGATAGAATATTCTGCTTTCTTCCTCCAGTTTTGTACACTTGCTATATCTACTGTTTTTTACTGCCCAATTTAAGAAAAACAGCTGATCTTTTTATCATCAAACAGAAAAAAGTCATTAGACAATGCATTGCTACCATTGGGATAACAGTGAGGGATACATCAGTGATGCTGTTAGTTACTGGAAATTGGTTTAGCATCCATAATATGTGACTGACAGAAATATGTGCAGGTGACAGGCACACTTTTAATGGAAACTGTTATTCAGATAAGATCAGGCTGGCTGCCACAGTAAGCTATTCTCCCTTACAGGGGGGGAAGCATTAGAATTCCAAATTCTGATAATCCAACAGGAAAGATTGCATAGCCAAATGTCTAGGCATTTTGTCATGTGACAAGTCACTGTGGGTTACCTCAAGGATTGTTTTTGCAGAAAAAATATATTTCAGAGCTTCCTCTATGATTTATTTACTTAATGGAAGCTTGCTATTCGAGAAATATAAAAGGCCTCCATTGATGGCCTTTTCTGAAAAAGCTAGCTGCTTGGCAGTAAGGCTGATGCTTTCGCTTTAATACCTCCCAAGTCAATGCTGGAGCAGCACTATAAGCTCATTGATCCCAACTGTACTGCATAGTAGAAGAAAGCTGATTCTTCTTCATTATGCTGTCCAATTATAGGCTGGAATGATCAATCTTTATTATTTTACTTCACTGTGGAAAGTAATATCAGCATTTTGGCTGCTCTGTCAGACAGGGGAATCTTAACCACAAGGCTGGCTAAACAGAGTAGAAAATATTTTAGCACCCATGGTAGATCCCACAAATGTATTTCATCTGTGTATGTCTTTTTTTAATTGTAGTTATTTACATAAATAAAGGAAGGTTATAACCCCTGTCGGGTTATTTTTTGCCATCTGTGTCCCATTGGAGATATGTCCCTTCACTTCCTGTCCCATAGCCAAAACAGGAAGTCAGAGGAAATCCTTCCAAAGTGAGGGAATCCCTAGTTGTCACCACCAGAACTAGTGCACTCATTTCAAGATTTCCCCTCTATTCCTGTTCTGGTGACAACCCAAAATTTGGGATTTTCACTCTTGGCAGGTGTTCTAATCCCTCCCAACGCTATCCAAAACTTTAAAAAAAAGATTTTGCTTTTAGTAATACTTTAATAATACAATACAGTTCATTTGCACTAAACATATAAAAATAGTAAAAAAAAAAAAAAAAAAAGATAAAACCCTCTCTGCTTCTATTGCAACAATACAGAGGTGCACGAGAGTCTTTGTGTAGCAAGGTGGCTTTCCAACCAAAAGGTAATAATAACCATTATTAATACATAATAGGGTTGATTTACTAAAACTGGAGAGTTCAAACTCTGGTGCAGCAGTTCATAGTAGCCAGTCAGCTTCCAACTTCAGCTTGTTCAATTAGGCTTTGGCAAAAAAAATGGAAGCTGATTGGCTATCGTGAACAGCTACATCAGATTTTGCACTCTCCAGTTTTAATAAATCTCCAACACTGGTGTCCATTTATGAAGCAGTGAAATCTATTCACTGCTTCGTTCTCCGGCATTCACAGTGGAGATCTTTCTCCTCTGTGTGCCAGTTTATGAAGCGGTGTAGATCGCTTCACCTTTGGAGGAGTGAAGTGATCTACAAATGCTTCAAACAGTGGAGAACGGCCCCTGATACTGGAATCTCGTGAGACTTTACGAGATTACAGTACCAGATGTCAGTTTATCAAGCAGTGATAAATTATCACCGCTCAACGGCGTAAATGTTAATAAAATAATGTGTCCCCCTACATTATACACATATGTATACACACACACACACTATACATACATGTATATACACACACATGATATATATATATATACATATACAAATTATATGTATATATGTATAAATATGTATACACATAAATATGATAGGGGGACATGCTTACAGTGTTGGGGGGTCTGAACGAGGCATAAGGAAGTTAAAAATTGTCCTCCTTCCCCCTCAGATCCCCCGAGATTTCCTCTTCACTCCCCGATTCACCACCTCTGAGCTGGTGAACCTGGGAGTGTGAATTCTGACTCAGGTGTCCGTTTATGAAGCAGTGATCAGCGGTGATCCCGAGGATCGCCGCTGATCACAGTCCATAAACAGTTTATGAAGCAGTGATAATCGGGGGAGAACATGTTTGAACTTGTTCTCCCGCCGATTATCTCTACACACGGAGAATCCTCATAGATGACACAGAAATGGCCAGTTTATGAAGCGGTGATCTCACCGCTTCACTGGCGATCTGAGTCAGAATTCACACTCCCAGGTTCACCAGCTCAGAGGTGGTGAATCGGGGAGTGAAGAGGAAATCTGGGGGGATCTGAGGGGGAAGGAGGAAGTTTTTTAACTTCCTTATGCCTGGTTCAGACCCCCCAACACTGTAAGCATGTCCCCCTGTCATATTTATGTGTATACATATATATACATATATACATATAATGTGTATATGTATATATATATCATGTGTGTGTATATACATGTATATATAATGTGTGTGTGTGTATACATATGTGTATAATGTAGGGGGACTCTTTATTTTACTAACATTAATCCACGCCGTTGAGCGGTGATAATTTATCACTGCTTAATAAACTGACATCTGGTGCTGTAATCTCGTAAAGTCTCACGAGATTCCAGTATCAGGGGCCGCTCTCCACTGTTTGAAGCATTTGTAGATCGCTTCACTCCTCCAAAGGTGAAGCGATCTACACTGCTTCATAAACTGGCACACAGAGGAGAAAAATCTTCACTGTGAATGCCGGAGAACGAAGCAGTGAATAGATTTCACTGCTTCATAAACGGACACCTCAGATCGCCAGTGAAGCGGTGAGATCACCGCTTCATAAACTGGCCGTTACTGTGTCATTCAATGAGCATTCTCCGTGTGTAGAGATACGGTAATCGGAGGGAGAACAAGTTCAAACACTTCTCCCCCAATTATCACTGTTTCATAAACTGTTTATGGACTGTGATCAGCGGCGATCCTCGGGATCACCGCTGATCACTGCTTCATAAACGGACACCACTATGGTGTCCGTTTATGAAGCAGTGATCAGCGGTGATCCCGAGGATCGCCGCTGATCACAGTCCATAAACAGTTTATGAAACAGTGATAATCGGGGGAGAACATGTTTGAACTTGTTCTCCCGCCGATTATCTCTACACATGGAGAATCCTCATAGATGACACAGTAACGGCCAGTTTATGAAGCGGTGATCTCACCGCTTCACTGGCGATCTGAGTCAGAATTCACACTCCCAGGTTCACCAGCTCAGAGGTGGTGAATCGGGGAGTGAAGAGGAAATCTGGGGGGATCTGAGGGGGAAGGAGGAAGATTTTTAACTTCCTTATGCCTCGTTCAGACCCCCCAACACTGTAAGCATGTCCCCCTGTCATATTTATGTGTATACATATATATATACATATATATACATATAATGTGTATATGTATATATATATCATGTGTGTGTATATACATGTATATATAATGTGTGTGTGTGTATACATATGTGTATAATGTAGGGGGACTCTTTATTTTACTAACATTAATCCACGCCGTTGAGGCGGTGATAATTTATCACTGCTTAATAAACTGACATCTGGTACTGTAATCTCGTAAAGTCTCACGAGATTCCAGTATCAGGGGCCGTTCTCCACTGTTTGAAGCATTTGTAGATCGCTTCACTCCTCCAAAGGTGAAGCGATCTACACTGCTTCATAAACTGGCACACAGAGGAGAAAAATCTTCACTGTGAATGCCGGAGAACGAAGCAGTGAATAGATTTCACTGCTTCATAAACGGACACCTGTATGTACCATAACTCACCTGTCTGGCTGCTACTTAATCTTCGCCTGTTAGCAAGTCTACCTCTAGGTGGCGACAGAGATCAATGTTTGCACATCGCGCAGGTGTGGCTCTCCATACAGAATGCCCGCACCAGCTTTATAATAATTTTCCACATCCACAAGCAATCTTCCTCCAGACTGTCCTATACAACACTGAATTATTATTTATTTCCACTAATTTACAATATTTGAGCTTAAATTTGCAGTCGTAAAAAACCGCACAGAGTGTAAAATATGCTTCTTCTCAGAAACAGTTGGGTGTAGAAGTGGAACTACAAAGCCCAGCCAGAACCAAGGACACAGAAGCTAGGATGTGTAGTTCCATAGTGGAAAGTCGCGATTCCTGATCTATAAAGGTGCACATGCTAAATAAATAGTGCAACTCTCCTTGGATTGTCTATATTTTTCTGTAATCAGATGAACACAAAACGATTGCATGTCTGGGTACAATTCTAAAAGTCAACTTTTGCTTGACTTTTGTAGCTAGCATCCAAATTCCATATATTTTCAATGTAACATTATATTAGAAAAATGTGTAAAACATCGATAAATAGACCCTTTATTGTTCATTGATAAACATTTAAATAATATTTTACACCTGAAAACATATTGTGTGATGTGTTGTATAGAAAGTATTTTCTCTTTAAACACTGAGCAAAATATTAAAAAAAAAAAAATCATGGTATTTCTGATGATCTAAATGGTAAGACTGAATATACATTGGGCGACTTACTAACTTACTTACTAAGCTGTTCACCTACTAAAACGAAAATTTGTAAATAAGGTTCACTATGAACATCCAAACATGTGCTTGCAAAAAATAAAAAATAAATGTTTTTCCCTTTCTCTTTACATTCACTTTGCAGCCTCTATAGATCATTTAGGTCAACTCCTTTGTGTTCACAAATAACTGAACGAAATAATAAAATCGCACTGGTGATCATTATATTTAATACAAGTATTCTAATTCTGACATTATCACAATCAATACACAGATATAAACTAATGATATGATAGTACTAAAATAACCATAAGTTCAATAGGTCAGAATGGGGGAAAAATACAATTAAAACAACTTTAAATCGAAAGAGAAAAAAAATGCAAACAAAAATAAAAAGAAGATGCATAATGCATAAACGATAAAGAAGTATATATTTTATAATAACATTACATTTGATTCTCAAGCCATTGATTACTTCAATCCATATTTTTGTCAGATATGGGGCAGATAAAATATATAGTACAGTAAAATGTAATATATAGATCTATATATATATATAGATCTATATCTATATATAGATATAGATATAGATATATATCTATATCTATATATATATATATATATATATATATATCTATAGATATATATATAGATATATATCTATAGATATATATATAAATATATATCTATAGATATATATATATAGATATATATCTATATATATAGATCTATATATAGATATATATATAGATCTATATATTACATTTTACTGTACTATATATTTTATCTGCCCATATCTGACAAATAATGGATTGAAGTAATCAATGGCTTGAGAATCAAATGTAATGTTATTATAAAATATATACTTCTTTATCGTTTTATGCATTATTCATCTTC